>JAVGWX010000008.1:97097456-97781720 GCA_036924085.1 Ariolimax columbianus
CTCCCACCCAATTATAGGCTCACCAACCTCCCACCCAATTATAGGCACACCAACCTCCCACCCAATTATAGGCTCACCAACCTCCCACCCAATTATAGGCTCACCAACCTCCCACCCAATTATAGGCTCACCAACCTCCCAACCAATTATAGGCTCACCAACCTCCCACCCAATTATAGGCTCACCAACCTCCCACCCAATTATAGGCTCACCAACCTCCCACCCAATTATAGGCTCACCAACCTCCCACCCAATTATAGGCTCACCAACCTCCCACCCAATTATAGGCTCACCAACCTCCCACCCAATTATAGGCTCACCAACCTCCCACCCAATTATAGGCTCACCAACCTCCCACCCAATTATAGGCTCACCAACCTCCCACCCAATTATAGGCTCACCAACCTCCCACCCAATTATAGGCTCACCAACCTCCCACCCAATTATAGGCTCACCAACCTCCCACCCAATTATAGGCTCACCAACCTCCCACCCAATTATAGGCTCACCAACCTCCCACCCAATTATAGGCTCACCAACCTCCCACCCAATTATAGGCTCACCAACCTCCCACCCAATTATAGGCTCACCAACCTCCCACCCAATTATAGGCTCACCAACCTCCCACCCAATTATAGGCTCACCAACCTCCCACCCAATTATAGGCTCACCAACCTCCCACCCAATTATAGGCTCACCAACCTCCCACCCAATTATAGGCTCACCAACCTCCCACCCAATTATAGGCTCACAACCTCCCCACCCAATTATAGGCTCACCAACCTCCCACCCAATTATAGGCTCACCAACCTCCACCCAATTATAGGCTCACCAACCTCCCACCCAATTATAGGCTCACCAACCTCCCACCCAATTATAGGCTCACCAACCTCCCACCCAATTATAGGCTCACCAACCTCCCACCCAATTATAGGCTCACCAACCTCCCACCCAATTATAGGCTCACCAACCTCCCACCCCAATTATAGGCTCACCAACCTCCCACCCAATTATAGGCTCACCAACCTCCCACCCAATTATAGGCTCACCAACCTCCCAACCAATTATAGGCTCACCAACCTCCACCAATTATAGGCTCACCAACCTCCCAACCAATTATAGGCTCACCAACCTCCCACCCAATTATAGGCTCACCAACCTCCCACCCAATTATAGGCTCACCAACCTCCCACCCAATTATAGGCTCACCAACCTCCCAACCCAATTATAGGCTCACCAACCTCCCAACCAATTATAGGCTCACCAACCTCCCACCCAATTATAGGCTCACCAACCTCCACCCAATTATAGGCTCACCAACCTCCCACCCAATTATAGGCTCACCAACCTCCCACCAATTATAGGCTCACCAACCTCCCACCCAATTATAGGCTCACCAACCTCCCACCCAATTATAGGCTCACCAACCTCCCACCCAATTATAGGCTCACAACCTCCCACCCAATTATAGTCTCACCAACCTCCCACCCAATTATAGGCTCACCACCTCCCACCCAATTATAGGCTCACCAACCTCCCACCCAATTATAGGCTCACCAACCTCCCACCCAATTATAGGCTCACCAACCTCCCACCCAATTATAGGCTCACCAACCTCCCACCCAATTATAGGCTCACCAACCTCCCACCCAATTATAGGCTCACCAACCTCCCACCCAATTATAGGCTCACCAACCTCCCACCCAATTATAGGCTCACCAACCTCCCAATCAATTATAGGCTCACCAACCTCCCAACCAATTATAGGCTCACCAACCTCCCACCCAATTATAGGCTCACCAACCTCCCAACCAATTATAGGCTCACCAACCTCCCACCCAATTATAGGCTCACCAACCTCCCACCCAATTATAGGCTCACCAACCTCCCACCCAATTATAGGCTCACCAACCTCCCATCCAATTATAGGCTCACCAACCTCCCACCCAATTATAGGCTCACCAACCTCCCACCCAATTATAGCTCACCAACCTCCCAACCAATTATAGGCTCACCAACCTCCCACCCAATTATAGGCTCACCAACCTCCCACCCAATTATAGGCTCACCAACCTCCCACCCAATTATAGGCTCACCAACCTCCCACCCAATTATAGGCTCACCAACCTCCCACCAATTATAGGCTCACCAACCTCCCACCCAATTATAGGCTCACAACCTCCCACCCAATTATAGGCTCACCAACCTCCCACCCAATTATAGGCTCACCAACCTCCCACCCAATTATAGGCTCACCAACCTCCACCCAATTATAGCTCACCAACCTCCCACCCAATTATAGGCTCACCAACCTCCCACCCAATTATAGGCTCACCAACCTCCCACCCAATTATAGGCTCACCAACCTCCCAACCAATTATAGGCTCACCAACCTCCCACCCAATTATAGGCTCACCAACCTCCCACCCAATTATAGGCTCACCAACCTCCCACCCAATTATAGCTCACCAACCTCCCACCCAATTAAAGGCTCACCAACCTCCCACCCAATTATAGGCTCACCAACCTCCCACCCAATTATAGGCTCACCAACCTCCCACCCAATTATAGGCTCACCAACCTCCCACCCAATTATAGGCTCACCAACCTCCCACCCAATTATAGGCTCACCAACCTCCCACCCAATTATAGGCTCACCAACCTCCCACCCAATTATAGGCTCACCAACCTCCCACCCAATTATAGGCTCACCAACCTCCCACCCAATTATAGGCTCACCAACCTCCCACCCAATTATAGGCTCACCAACCTCCCACCCAATTATAGGCCTCACCAACCTCCCACCCAATTATAGGCTCACCAACCTCCCACCCAATTATAGGCTCACCAACCTCCCACCCAATTATAGGCTCACCAACCTCCCACCCAATTATAGGCTCACCAACCTCCCACCCAATTATAGGCTCACCAACCTCCCACCCAATTATAGGCTCACCAACCTCCCACCCAATTATAGGCTCACCAACCTCCCACCCAATTATAGGCTCACCAACCTCCCAACCAATTATAGGCTCACCAACCTCCCACCCAATTATAGGCTCACCAACCTCCCAACCAATTATAGGCTCACCAACCTCCCACCCAATTATAGGCTCACCAACCTCCCACCCAATTATAGGCTCACCAACCTCCCACCCAATTATAGGCTCACCAACCTCCCACCCAATTATAGGCTCACCAACCTCCCACCCAATTATAGGCTCACCAACCTCCCACCCAATTATAGGCTCACCAACCTCCCAACCAATTATAGGCTCACCAACCTCCCAACCAATTATAGGCTCACCAACCTCCCAACCAATTATAGGCTCACCAACCTCCCACCCAATTATAGGCTCACCAACCTCCCACCCAATTATAGGCTCACCAACCTCCCACCCAATTATAGGCTCACCAACCTCCCACCCAATTATAGGCTCACCAACCTCCCACCCAATATAGGCTCACCAACCTCCCACCCAATTATAGGCTCACCAACCTCCCACCCAATTATAGGCTCACCAACCTCCCACCCAATTATAGGCTCACCAACCTCCCACCCAATTATAGGCTCACCAACCTCCCACCCAATTATAGGCTCACCAACCTCCCACCCAATTATAGGCTCACCAACCTCCCACCCAATTATAGGCTCACCAACCTCCCACCCAATTATAGGCTCACCAACCTCCCACCCAATTATAGGCTCACCAACCTCCCACCCAATTATAGGCTCACCAACCTCCCACCCAATTATAGGCTCACCAACCTCCCACCCAATTATAGGCTCACCAACCTCCCAACCAATTATAGGCTCACCAACCTCCCACCCAATTATAGGCTCACCAACCTCCCAACCAATTATAGGCTCACCAACTCCCACCCAATTATAGGCTCACCAACCTCCCACCCAATTATAGGCTCACCAACCTCCCACCCAATTATAGGCTCACCAACCTCCCATCCAATTATAGGCTCACCAACCTCCCACCCAATTATAGGCTCACCAACCTCCCACCCAATTATAGGCTCACCAACCTCCCAACCAATTATAGGCTCACCAACCTCCCACCCAATTATAGGCTCACCAACCTCCCACCCAATTATAGGCTCACCAACCTCCCACCCAATTATAGGCTCACCAACCTCCCCACCCAATTATAGGCTCACCAACCTCCCACCCAATTATAGGCTCACCAACCTCCCAACCAATTATAGGCTCACCAACCTCCCACCCAATTATAGGCTCACCAACCTCCCACCCAATTATAGGCTCACCAACCTCCCACCCAATTATAGGCTCACCAACCTCCCACCCAATTATAGGCTCACCAACCTCCCACCCAATTATAGGCACACCAACCTCCCACCCAATTATAGGCTCACCAACCTCCCACCCAATTATAGGCTCACCAACCTCCCACCCAATTATAGGCTCACCAACCTCCCAACCAATTATAGGCTCACCAACCTCCCACCCAATTATAGGCTCACCAACCTCCCACCCAATTATAGGCTCACCAACCTCCCACCCAATTATAGGCTCACCAACCTCCCACCCAATTATAGGCTCACCAACCTCCCACCCAATTATAGGCTCACCAACCTCCCACCCAATTATAGGCTCACCAACCTCCCACCCAATTATAGGCTCACCAACCTCCCACCCAATTATAGGCTCACCAACCTCCCACCCAATTATAGGCTCACCAACCTCCCACCCAATTATAGGCTCACCAACCTCCCACCCAATTATAGGCTCACCAACCTCCCACCCAATTATAGGCTCACCAACCTCCCACCCAATTATAGGCTCACCAACCTCCCACCCAATTATAGGCTCACCAACCTCCCACCCAATTATAGGCTCACCAACCTCCCACCCAATTATAGGCTCACCAACCTCCCAACCAATTATAGGCTCACCAACCTCCCACCCAATTATAGGCTCACCAACCTCCCACCCAATTATAGGCTCCACCAACCTCCCACCCAATTATAGGCTCACCAACCTCCCACCCAATTATAGGCTCACCAACCTCCCACCCAATTATAGGCTCACCAACCTCCCACCCAATTATAGGCTCACCAACCTCCCACCCAATTATAGGCTCACCAACCTCCACCCAATTATAGGCTCACCAACCTCCCACCCAATTATAGGCTCACCAACCTCCCACCCAATTATAGGCTCAACCAACCTCCCACCCAATTATAGGCTCACCAACCTCCCACCCAATTATAGGCTCACCAACCTCCCACCCAATTATAGGCTCACCAACCTCCCACCCAATTATAGGCTCACCAACCTCCCACCCAATTATAGGCTCACCAACCTCCCACCCAATTATAGGCTCACCAACCTCCCACCCAATTATAGGCTCACCAACCTCCCACCCAATTATAGGCTCACCAACCTCCCACCCAATTATAGGCTCACCAACCTCCCACCCAATTATAGGCTCACCAACCCTCCCACCCAATTATAGGCTCACCAACCTCCCACCCAATTATAGGCTCACCAACCTCCCACCCAATTATAGGCTCACCAACCTCCCACCCAATTATAGGCTCACCAACCTCCCAACCAATTATAGGCTCACCAACCTCCCACCCAATTATAGGCTCACCAACCTCCCAACCAATTATAGGCTCACCAACCTCCCACCCAATTATAGGCTCACCAACCTCCCACCCAATTATAGGCTCACCAACCTCCCACCCAATTATAGGCTCACCAACCTCCCACCCAATTATAGGCTCACCAACCTCCCAACCAATTATAGGCTCACCAACTTCCCAACCAATTATAGGCTCACCAACCTCCCACCCAATTATAGGCTCACCAACCTCCCACCCAATTATAGGCTCACCAACCTCCCACCCAATTATAGGCTCACCAACCTCCCACCCATTTATAGGCTCACCAACCTCCCACCCAATTATAGGCTCACCAACCTCCCACCCAATTATAGGCTCACCAACCTCCCACCCATTTATAGGCTCACCAACCTCCCACCCAATTATAGGCTCACCAACCTCCCACCCAATTATAGGCTCACCAACCTCCCACCCAATTATAGGCTCACCAACCTCCCACCCAATTATAGGCTCACCAACCTCCCACCCAATTATAGGCTCACCAACCTCCCACCCAATTATAGGCTCACCAACCTCCCACCCAATTATAGGCTCACCAACCTCCCACCCAATTATAGGCTCACCAACCTCCCACCCAATTATAGGCTCACCAACCTCCCACCCAATTATAGGCTCACCAACCTCCCACCCAATTATAGGCTCACCAACCTCCCACCCAATTATAGGCTCACCAACCTCCCACCCAATTATAGGCTCACCAACCTCCCACCCAATTATAGGCTCACCAACCTCCCACCCAATTATAGGCTCACCAACCTCCCACCCAATTATAGGCTCACCAACCTTCCACCCATTTATAGGCTCACCGACCTCCCACCCATTTATAGGCTCACCGACATTCCACCCTTTTATAGGCTCATCGACGTTCCACCCATTTATAGGCTCACCGACGTCCCACCCAGAGTAGATGTCAAGAAGCAACCAATCTAATGTGCAGTGGTAAAAGCCTTTGTTCAGTTGCTATTCCTGTGGAGGTTTACAAACTTGGAGTCTCAGTACTGCTTCCCAAGCTAGCATGACTGTTTTGGTTGAACAAATAGTACAGAAAGTGAAAGATATCATCAGTTTCCACATGGAAAAGCATAAGGGAAGTTGACAATCTTGTGATAAGCTCACTCATATCAATGGTTGGAGGGGGTGGGGGTGGCCCCTCCCCCAGGAAGGCACAGTTTTCTTTCTTGTGTGTGTTTCCTCTATTCTGTGCGTGCTGAACATACAATCAGCTGACATCTGTGGCAGATATACTGAACATACAATCAGCTGACATCTGTGGCAGACATACTGAACATACAATCAGCTGACATTTGTGGCAGACATACTGAACATACAATCAGCTGACATCTGTGGCAGACATACCGAACATACAATCAGCTGACATTTGTGGCAGATATACTGAACATACAATCAGCTGACATCTGTGGCAGACATACTGAACATACAATCAGCTGACATTTGTGGCAGACATACTGAACATACAATCAGCTGACATCTGTGGCAGACATTCTGTGTGTTTTGTGTCAGCAGTAAACATGTGACGTCTCACTGACAGTTTCAGGGTGCCGGCTGACACAAGGTCATACACCGTGGATGTTCAGGGCTGTAAGGTCAAGAACTGTTCAGTTACCGTGTCCGTTTGGGAAACTCTGGCCATCGATATGGAGGACGGAGATGACAATAACATATGCCATTGGTTGAATGGGTCTTGCAGGTTGGAGGTAGGTAACAGTAAGATCTGTTATTGGTTGGATGGGTCCTGGAGGTTAGGTTGCCTGGAGAGATTATAGCCACCATTGGTTGGATGGGTCCTGGAGGTTAGGTTGCCTGGAGAGATTATAGCCACCATTGATTGGATGGGTCCTGGAGGTTAGGTTGCCTGGAGAGATTATAACCAAGATTGGTTGGATGGGTCCTGGAGGTTAGGTTGCCTGGAGAGATTATAGCCACCATTGGTTGGATGGGTCCTGGAGGTTAGGTTGCCTGGAGAGATTATAGCCACCATTGGTTGGATGGGTCCTGGAGGTTAGGTTGCCTGGAGAGATTATAGCTACCATTGGTTGGATGGGTCCTGGAGAGATAATAGCTACCATTGGTTGGATGGGTCCTGGAGAGATTATAGCTACCAATTGTTTAATGGGTCCTGGAGGTTAGGTTGCCTGGAGAGATTATAGCCACCATTGGTTGGATGGGTCCTGGAGGTTAGGTTGCCTGGAAAGATTATACCTACCATTGGCTGGATGGGTCCTGGAGGTTAGGTTGCCTGGAGAGATTATAGCTACCATTGGTTGGATGGGTCCTGGAGAGATTATAGCTACCATTGGTTGGATGGGTCCTGGAGAGATTATAGCTACCAATTGTTTAATGGGTCCTGGAGGTTAGGTTGCCTGGAGAGATTATAGCCACCATTGGTTGGATGGGTCCTGGAGGTTAGGTTGCCTAGAGAGATTATAGACACCATTGGTTGGATGGGTCCTGGAGGTTAGGTTGCCTGGATGGATTATAGCCACCAGTGGTTGGATGGGTCCTGGAGGTTAGGTTGTCTGGAGAGATAGCTACCATTGGTTGGATGGGTCCTTGAGAGATTATAGCTACCATTGGTTGGATGGGTCCTGGAGGTTAGGTTGCCTGAAGAGATTATAGCTACTGTTGGATGGGTCCTAGAGGTTAGGTTTGCCTTGAGAAATTATAGCTACCATTGGTTGGATGGGTCCTGGAGGTTAGGTTGCCTGGAGAGATTATAGCCATCATTGGTTGGATGGATCCTGGAGGTTAGGTTGCCTGGAGAGATTATAGCCACCATTCGTTGGATGGGTCCTGGAGAGATTATAGCTACCATTGTTTGGATGGGTTCTGGAGAGATTATAGCTATCATTGGTTGGATGGGTCCTGGAGAGATTATAGCTACCATTGGTTGGATGGGTTCTGGAGAGATTATAGCTATCATTGGTTGGATGGGTCCTGGAGAGATTATAGCTACCATTGGTTGGATGGGTCCTGGAGGTTAGGTTGTTTCTGTGTTATATCGAATCCAGTTTTAGAGCCTTCTATACTGAGTCTTAACATCAGTATTAATTATTTTGATGTTTACCGTACAGTGTAACTTGTTGACATTGGTCAGAACTTATGACGATGGCCTACACAAGCACATTAGTCAGAGTTATAGTAGCCTCTTTCATTTATGTCTGACTATAGTAGTCTCTTTCAGTCATGTCTGACTATAGTAGCCCCTTTCAGTCATGTCTGACTACAGTAGCCCCTTTCAGTCATGTCTGGCTGCAGTAGTCCCTTTCAGTCATGACTGATTATAGGATGAAGCCACCTTGGAGTGATAACTCTCCACATAGCTTTTGGTTTTCTTTCTCCTTGCGGCATTGGCACTTCCCTTCTCCATGTCACAAGGGCTTCTTGTCACTCAGTTACAGGCGACACTACTTGATAAGGACCTCGGACAGATGTGGACAAGGACCTCGGACAGATGTGGACAAGGACCTCGGACAGATGTGGACAAGGACCTCGGACAGATTTGGACAAGGACCTCGGACAGATGTGGACAAGGACCTCGGACAGATGTCAACAAGGACCTCGGACAGATGTGAATAAGGACCTCGGACAGATGTGGATAAGGACCTCGGACAGATGTGGATAAGGACCTCGGACAGATGTGGATAAGGACCTCGGACAGATGTGGATAAGGACCTCGGACAGATGTGGACAAGGACCTCGGACAGATGTGGAGAAAGACTTCGGACAGATGTGGATAAGGACCTCGGACAGATGTGGACAAGGACCTCGGACAGATATGTTAGTATGTTCAAGGACCTCATCTTTGATCATGAGAATAATCTGGAAGTATATGTCAGATGATGTTGAGTAAGTCTTGTCTACTTTCTCCCTGGCCAGGTAACCTCTCCAGCAGTCAATAGACTAAGCTTTCTGAGTTTGTCTTCTAACGTGAACATCGACCTCAACATTGATATCACTATCTCAGGTAAGTGTCTCATGTCAGAATGTCTGGCTTTTGTTGGTGGATCAGCGTGAATGTCTGGCTTTTGTTGGTGGATCAGCGTGAATGTCTGGCTTTTGTTGGTGGATCAGTGTGAATGTCTGGCTTTTGTTGGTGGATCAGCGTGAATGTCTGGCTTTTGTTGGTGGATCAGTGTGAATGTCTGGCTTTTGTTGGTGGATCAGCGTGAATGTCTGGCTTTTGTTGGTGGATCAGTGTGAATGTCTGGCTTTTGTTGGTGGATCAGCGTGAATGTCTGGCTTTTGTTGGTGGATCAGCGTGAATGTCTGGCTTTTGTTGGTGGATCAGTGTGAATGTCTGGCTTTTGTTGGTGGATCAGCGTGAATGTCTGGCTTTTGTTGGTGGATCAGTGTGAATGTCTGGCTTTTGTTGGTGGATCAGTGTGAATGTCTGGCTTTTGTTGGTGGATCAGCGTGAATGTCTGGCTTTTGTTGGTGGATCAGCGTGAATGTCTGGCTTTTGTTGGTGGATCAGCGTGAATGTCTGGCTTTTGTTGGTGGATCAGTGTGAATGTCTGGCTTTTGTTGGTGGATCAGCGTGAATGTCTGGCTTTTGTTGGTGGATCAGCGTGAATGTCTGGCTTTTGTTGGTGGATCAGCGTGAATGTCTGGCTTTTGTTGGTGGATCAGCGTGAATGTCTGGCTTTTGTTGGTGGATCAGCGTGAATGTCTGGCTTTTGTTGGTGGATCAGCGTGAATGTGTGGCTTTTGTTGGTGGATCAGCGTGAATGTCTGGCTTTTGTTGGTGGATCAGCGTGAATGTGTGGCTTTTGTTGGTGGATCAGCGTGAATGTCTGGCTTTTGTTGGTGGATCAGCGTGAATGTCTGGCTTTTGTTGGTGGATCAGTGTGAATGTCTGGCTTTTGTTGGTGGATCAGTGTGAATGTCTGGCTTTTGTTGGTGGATCAGCTTGAATGTCTGGCTTTTGTTGGTGGATCAGCGTGAATGTGTGGCTTTTGTTGGTGGATCAGCGTGAATGTCTGGCTTTTGTTGGTGGATCAGCGTGAATGTCTGGCTTTTGTTGGTGGATCAGCGTGAATGTGTGGCATTTGTTGGTGGATCAGCGTGTATGTGTGGCATTTGTTGGTGGATCAGCGTGAATGTGTGGCATTTGTTGGTGGATCAGCGTGAATGTCTGGCTTTTGTTGGTGGATCAGCGTGAATGTCTGGCATTTGTTGGTGGATCAGCGTGAATGTGTGGCATTTGTTGGTGGATCAGCGTGAATGTCTGGCTTTTGTTGGTGGATCAGCGTGAATGTGTGGCTTTTGTTGGTGGATCAGCGTGAATGTGTGGCATTTGTTGGTGGATCAGCGTGAATGTGTGGCATTTGTTGGTGGATCAGCGTGAATGTGTGGCATTTGTTGGTGGATCAGCGTGAATGTGTGGCATTTGTTGGTGGATCAGCGTGAATGTCTGGCTTTTGTTGGTGGATCAGCGTGAATGTCTGGCTTTTGTTGGTGGATCAGCGTGAATGTGTGGCTTTTGTTGGTGGATCAGCGTGAATGTGTGGCATTTGTTGGTGGATCAGCGTGAATGTGTGGCATTTGTTGGTGGATCAGCGTGAATGTGTGGCATTTGTTGGTGGATCAGCGTGAATGTCTGGCTTTTGTTGGTGGATCAGCGTGAATGTGTGGCATTTGTTGGTGGATCAGCGTGAATGTGTGGCATTTGTTGGTGGATCAGTGTGAATGTCTGGCTTTTGTTGGTGGATCAGCGTGAATGTCTGGCTTTTGTTGGTGGATCAGTGTGAATGTCTGGCTTTTGTTGGTGGATCAGCGTGAATGTCTGGCTTTTGTTGGTGGATCAGCGTGAATGTCTGGCTTTTGTTGGTGGATCAGCGTGAATGTCTGGCATTTGTTGGTGGATCAGCGTGAATGTGTGGCATTTGTTGGTGGATCAGCGTGAATGTCTGGCTTTTGTTGGTGGATCAGTGTGAATGTCTGGCTTTTGTTGGTGGATCAGCGTGAATGTGTGGCATTTGTTGGTGGATCAGCGTGAATGTCTGGCTTTTGTTGGTGGATCAGTGTGAATGTGTGGCTTTTGTTGGTGGATCAGCGTGAATGTGTGGCATTTGTTGGTGGATCAGTGTGAATGTGTGGCTTTTGTTGGTGGATTAGTGTGAATGCGTGGCTTTTGTTGGTGGGCCAGTGTGAATATCTGGCTTTTGTTGGGCCAGTGTGAATGTGTGGCTTTTGTTGGTGGATCAGTGTGAATGTGTGTTTTTTGTTGGATCAGAGTGAATGTGTTAGCATTTGTCCAGATGCTTGCATGTTTCTCAGTACTTCCTCTTCTAATCATATTAAGGGACATAACACCAATGCTGTATGGAATAGAACCACATGTATTGGCTGATATGTTACTGACAGAAGGGGTCAACAAACAAACAGCCTCAGTACAAAGAATGTTGTGGTATCTATAAGAAACTCATTTCCCCAGGATGTAGAATAAGAACAATTCACTCTACACTGTCTGACCTCATTTGGCAGATATTATAGTACTAAGCAAGTGCTTCAACTATGTATGTCTTTCTAAAAAAAAATCAATCCTAATTATTAAACAATTAGAGCTAAAATGATTATTTAAAGACACACATTTAAACGATATCTATGATAGGAAGTATTCATCATGATAAAATATATTAGTACAATTCTTTTTCCTCTTCTTTCGTTTGCTTGGAGTATGTCTACATCTGCAAAGTTGTCTCTTGTATGAACCTCACTGTCTCCTGCCGCTTGGAATATGTCTACATCTGCAAAGTTGTCTTTTGTATGAACCTCACTGTCTCCTGCCGCTTGGAGTATGTCTACACCTGCAAAGTTGTCTCTTGTATGAACCTCACTGTCTCCTGCCGCTTGGAGTACGTCTACATCTGTTAAGTTGTCTCTTGTATGAACCTCACTGTCTTCTGCAGTTCACACATAGGTCCATATAGTTTCTAATCCAGTGTTGTTTCTCCTGGCCAGTATGTTCGCCTCAGTATCTCAAGCTCTGGACAGCCCTGAAGTATATGCTCCGCAGTCTGGGATGCCTGTCCACATGTACACATACTTGAGCTGCCAATCCTAAATTTTGTATACATGTGACTGCGGAGTCAGTTGTCCTGTTCTGAGGCGCAGTATGACAATCTGCTCTTGCCTACTTATATTATGATAGTCATCTTGTATTTGTGTTGGAAGCTCTATCATTGATTTAATCATCTTTTTCTTTTGATGACATGTAACTGGTACATCTGGCTGCTCGTCTGCGGCACCTTCCCTCGCCAGTGTGTCAGCTCTCTCATTTCCTGGTATTCTGGATTCTGTGCTGGTTGCTCAATGTTGACAATAAAACTTGTAGATCTGACAGCTTCCCAGATGATAGTGCTTGGAGAACTGATTTTGCATCTGTCAGAAATACCACCGGATACGGGCCAAGGTTGGTGTTCAGCAATTTTTCGGTTGCTAATTTCATTGCTTGTATTTCTGCATCATAATTATGGCAGAATTTCCCTGTTGGTGCTGCAACTGTTTCCATGGTGTTATTTGGGTATTCTATATACACTCCTGCTCCTCCATTCTTTACTGCATTCTGTGCTGACCCATCAGTGCATACTCAGACCCATAGATCCTGTGTATACTCAGACCCATAGATCCTGTGTATACTCAGACCCATAGATCCTGTGAGCAATTGGCTTACGTTGCACACTGTTCTGTTCCTCCTTGCCTAGTATTCCTTGAATGGTTGTTTGGACTCGTACTGATAGTCTATGCTGCTCTCTCCAGGTTGTTTGGATCCGTACTGATAGTCTATGCTGCTCTCTCTCCAGGGTGTTTGGACTTGTACTGATAGTCTATGCTGCTCTCTCTCCAGGGTGTTTGGACTTGTACTGATAGTCTATGCTGCTCTCTCTCCAGGGTGTTTGGACTTGTACTGATAGTCTATGCTGCTCTCTCTCCAGGGTGTTTGGACTTGTACTGATAGTCTATGCTGCTCTCTCCAGGGTGTCTGTTCTGGCACAGTTCTTAAAGAAATATAAATTTCAGGCAGTTCTGGGGCGTGTCTACGAAGTCGTTTGGCTTGGTGTACAAAGCTACTTCTTGTCAATCGTCCCATTGCTAGGTCCTGGAATCTATCCTTCATTTGGTGACTCGACATGAACTTTTCTGCCTGTGTTAGCACCTTTGTGTCTCTACGTTCCCCTGGTGCTTGCATCCTTCCTAGTTTTTCCATCTCCACTTAAGGCGTTGATTTCATTGCCCCTGTAATAACCCATAGTGCCTGATTTTGAATCTTATCTAGCTCTTTCACTGTAGTGTTTGATGCTGGACACCAGGCAGCTGATCCATATTCCAGATGTGGGCGTATGCCCTGTTGGTAAACACTGCTAAATATTTTCTCTCCGGCTCCCATGTGGTTCCACTTAGTTTTCTCAGGATGGCTAACTTCCTTCTGGCTTTTCCTGCTGCCTTGTTGTCTCCAAGTCAGCCTATCATCAAATGTAACTCCGAGGTAGGTGGGTTGTTTATCTTCTCTAAGTAGCTCTCCATTTATCTTGATGTCTCCTACTTTTTGTTTTGGATAGAGGGTGAAGAGCGTAGTGCTGCATTTATCTGTGTTGGTGCTAACGCACCATTTATCTGTGTTGGTGCTAACACACCATTTATCTGTGTTGATGCTAACACACCATTTATCTGTGTTGATGCTAACACACCATTTATCTGTGTTGATGCTAACACACCATTTATCTGTGTTGATGCTAACACACCATCTATCTGTGTTGGTGCTAAACACACCATTTATCTGTGTTGATGCTAACACACCATTTATCTGTGTTGATGCTAACACACCATTTATCTGTGTTGGTGCTAAACACACCATTTATCTGTGTTGATGCTAACACACCATTTATCTGTGTTGATGCTAACACACCATTTATCTGTGTTGATGCTAACACACCATTTATCTGTGTTGATGCTAACACACCATTTATCTGTGTTGGTGCTAAACACACCATTTATCTGTGTTGATGCTAACACACCATTTATTTGCCCATAGGGTTAAGGCATCTTTTGCTTTTGTAGCATTTTGGTGGCTACTTGCATATTCATCTGTGTACCATATAACCAGGTGATTTGCATACATTGCCACTTTCACTCCACTTGGCAGTTCGTTAATCAGGTTGTTAATGTAGACTATGAAAGTGTGAGGGAAAGTACACCACCCTGCGGTACACCATAGTGTAACATTTTCTTACTATTCAGTCCAGCACAAAGCTTTAAATGTCATTAATGTGCGAGGGAAAATACAATGTCAGTTTTGTTTTTGGTACTCGCTTCATCAGTTGTATTTCTGCTTTATATGAAAGTATGATTGAAAATGTTACCGTTGGTGTGGCTCAAGTGACCATCAAATCATCCGTTGGGACTTATTGCAGGGAAAGAAGAAAACATAAACACACAAACATACGACTACTCTAAGACAGACGTTAAGAAGATGAAAGAGGCAGTGAGCCACATAATCTGGAAAGATATTGTCGAAGTAACAGTTGTTGAACAAGAGTGGGAGAGTTTTAAAACAGTTCTAGAAAAGCTAAAAGAGGAATGTGTTCCATGTAGGGAGGTAAATCCCAAGCGTAAAAAGTGGATAACTAGATTTGTAGTTATATGTAGAAGAGATAAAAATAAAGCATGGACCAAATATATAGAGGCAGTTAAATCAAAAGAAACATATTTAAAATATTTGGACAAGCAGAACATTGCTCAGAAAGGGAATAAAACAGCACAAATAGACTTAGAAATAAACAAATGTTAGAAATAAACTAAAGACGAAGTAGGCCCTCTCATAGACAGTACAGGAAAAATAATAAGTGAGAATAGGGAGGCAGCTAATCTACTCAATCGGTACTTGGCACAGTCTACACAAAAGGGAACTGCTCCAATATCCCAGAGCCTATAGATATCTTTGAAAGAGACATAGATACAGTGGGATTAAGATCAATCTGTATTACAGAGGAAATGGTTAATACCAAATTGGAGGGTTTGAAAGTGGATAAATGTCCAGGTCAAGATGGTATTCATCTAAAATTGCTGTTTGAAATTAGATACCAACTAGTAAAACCATTGGCTATATTATGTTCTCAAACACTTACAAAAGGGATTGTTCCACAGGATTGGAAAGATGCTGGAGTGATCCCCTTATTAAAAAAAGACAAAAAATCAGATCCAGCGAATTATAGACCGGTGAGTTTAACAAGCATAGTCTATAAATTGTTAGAGTCAATAATCAAAGAAAACATTGTAATGCATTTAGACAAATTTAATCTAATCAGAAATAGTTAGCATGGGTTTCCTAGAAGGAGATCATGCTTAACAAATCTATTAGTTCATGGAGGAGGTTACTAAAATGATAGATAAAGGGGAGCCAGTGGATGTTATTAATCTAGATTTTGCAAAGGCCTTTGATAGAGTACCTCATCAAAGATTATTTCGAAAGTTAAAATCATATGGAATAGGTTGGGAAGTTGTCAAATGGATTGAAAATTGGTTAACGGGAAGAAGGCAAAGGGTGGGTATAAATAAGCAGTACTCTGAGTGGTGTGAAGTGAAAAGTGGAGTGCCACAGGGCTTGGTTTTAGGATCAATTTTGTTGTTCATATATATAAACGATTTGGACATTGATATTAGATCCATGATTGCAAAATTCGAGGATGACACAAAACTATGCTGTATTGTCTCATCTAAACCGGATATATTGAGGTCAGATTTAAATACAATTTTAGAATGGTCTGTGAGCTGGCAAATGGAGTTTAATGTAGATAAATGTACAGTCATCCACATGGGTAGATCCAATTTTGAACATAATTACAGAATGGGAGAGAACAATATTAGAAAGATAGATAAGGAAAGGGACCTAGGGGTTATAATAGATCATACAGGTAAGGTGAGTGAGCAAGTTAAGATAGCAGTGAAAAAAGCAGATGCAATGTTATGTATGATAAAAAGAAATATTAAACATAGGAGCAAGGAAGTGATCGTCAAACTGTATAAAGCATTAGTTAGACCTAGATTGGAGTACTGTGTACAGGTGTGGAGTTCTTATCGTAGAGGGGATATAAACATGCTGGAAAGGATACAAAAAAAGAGCAACAACACTGATAGTGGGATTCCAGAATTACAGTTATGAGGAAAGACTCAGAAAAACCGGCCTACAGTGTCTAGAAGAGAGAAGAATTTCAGGTGACAATACAGGTTTATAAGATGATCAGAGGAATCGATAAATTAGACTATAACAAGTGTTTCAAAATATAGCCGCCAAGAAGAACAATAGCTACAAATTAACTAAAGAGAGGTCCAGATTAGATATTAGGAAATATTTCTTCAGTCAGAGAGTGGTGAATGCATGGTAAAATTGGACTTGTATTGAATATCCATATGTAATCCATGAGAGATCAGACGTGCATTCACATATAATCAGATCACTTTCAATCAGGTATCTGTACATTCACATACAATTGGTTCACATATGGTCAGGCGATCTGTGCATTCATATGTAATTAGATCACTTCACATATTCACGTGAATCTGTACGCTCACACATAATCAATCAACAAACTCACCATCACGATCAGATTACATAGATCAATTCGCATACTCAGACGAATATGTACATTCATATGTAATTAGATCAGGCATCGTTTACAAGGTGTCCTGCACGTACAACACACATTCAGATCTCTAACTGTTCACAGGGTGTCCAACATAAAATACCTATAGAGCGACTATCCAAAACTTGAGGTGTATGAAGATATCGTCACCCTGCAAACTCACTCACTAACAGACTCCTGACAGCCTCTCAGCCACTCTCCTAGTCAGTCTCCTGAGTTCATCCTAGCCAAGTATTTTTTAGTCTCAAGCAACAACATGGCTGTCCACTGGTCTTCTGTTGGTTGTCTGAGTTAGCCATCACCGTATTTGGAACTACCCTAAACTAATTCTTATTGGATGATTATCCCCAAATTCCTGTCACTCTAAATGTTGTAGCCGTTGTGGCAGCATCTGACTGTCACCACCTCCCATCTACGCTAATTCGAATGCCAGAGTGGTCAGCTCCGAACCCCCACTTCATCTCCGAACACACTCCCCCCCTTTACCAGACAAAGCTTTCCACCTAAACCCCTCGTTTCCTTTTCAACTTAGTGTCGAGACAGTGATTGACCTCGGCACGCATCCAGGTCACTTTTGTTCTTGGAGTCGCCAGCCCATGCTCCAGCTGGAACCGTCACACAATCTAACCAGACTGAGAGCAAAAGGTAAGAGAAGGGCGACTGTCATTCGGGATATGCTGTCCTGGTCGCCCACACCGAAGCCGAAATACAAATCCTCATTAATAAGTAGGCAAAATCCTGTGATCTGTTTGGACTCACCAGCATTTAAAAGATGAAAGTGATGGTTCAGGGTGTAGATCCTCCAAACACTGTCTTAAACAATAAAAACCTCGGATCTATCATCACTGACAACCTTTCACTGAACTCGGAGCTGTAGAAGCGATCAGGAATGGCCTCATCAGCACTTTCCAGACTCTCACAGAGAGTGTGGAAAAACAACATGCGGACTATCTCCACAAAGGTTCCTGTGTACAGATCATAGATGATTAGTACCCTGCTCTATGGCAGCGAAACATGGGCTCTGTGTGCCTCACATGAAAAAGGGCTAAATGCGTTTCATGTGCGCTGCCTGAGACGCTTACTTGGAGTTTCATGCAAAGACTGTCAGTCAGCTTAGCTACGATCCTTAGCCAGCGCCGCTTGGTCACGTGGGCAGAATGGAGGATGGGCAAATACCAAAAGATATTCTATACAGAGAGCTGACCATGGGCAAGTGTAAATAATGTAAACCTTTCCTCCGCTACAACGATGTTTGCAAGCGGGACATGAAGGCGTTGGATATGAACACCTGCAACTGGGAGGAACTTGCTAAAGACGGACCTGGCTGGAGGCAGGCTTTGTGTGTTAGCCTGCAGGCAGGGGAAGACAGGATGCGTCAAGATGCAGACCTGTCTGGAGACAGGCTTTGTGTGTTAGCCTGCAGGCAGGGGAAGACAGGATGCGTCAAGATGCAGACCTGTCTGGAGACAGGCTTTGTGTGTTAGCCTGCAGGCAGGGGAAGACAGGATGCGTCAAGATGCAGACCTGTCTGGAGACAGGCTTTGTGTGTTAGCCTGCAGGCAGGGGAAGATCCGTCAAGATGCAGACTCCAAAAGTTTGCTGCGAAAGCAAGGGCAACAATTGACTGTCTAGGGTGGTCCATTGTCTCTCGAGACTGACAGGATGCCAATCAATCAATCTAGAAGTGCAATAATTGACCTGATCAAATAATAAATAGTAATCCCAGATCTGGAAGACCAAATTTCATAACACCAAAAGCACATCTATAACATGTTTAACACATGTAAATATTGATCAGTGGTTGAGATGAATACAGTCAACAAAAGCTGCACATGTGCCAGATATTTGACTGTGCTTGAGGTCAGGCTAAACATGTAAATGTATTGGCTAAGTGACACATGCAAACATCGATGTCTGTCACAATTGATGTTTTGTTTGCCAGTTGGACGGAGCTGTCAATGGTTAAATACATTATTTGGGCACAGACCTCAACACTTTAACCAGACAAAGTTTCCATAACATGAGAGGTGTTGCTGTGTGCAGCAAGTTTGTTGGTGTCAATGAGAAAGAGTTCTTTAGTTTTATATCTTGTCTTATGGAGAGAATTGGGGAGGAAGACTAACGTCTGGTCTGGCAAAATATACTGATCGGACATCTGTCAGGGTTGGGCAAAACATACTGGCCAACACCCTCATCTCAGCTTTCTAGTAGCCTTCCCTGGAACCGGGCTGTTTTCATGACAGCCTGGCTCATGAGGTGAGGGATTGACATGATCCTCGTAGTAGTGAGTGGCACACAGATGAAGCCAAGCATAGCACAACCGCCTGAACCACCTTAATTAGTACACTTGGGATGTGAGGAAAGCTACTGCAGCCCGCCACTTAACGTCCCTTTCACGGCCCACACAAGAGTAAGCTACCCATTATGGGCATTCGCTAACAACAACAATACAGAGAGAATTATGGACAGTTCATCGATGAACAATTAGGTCAATGGAAGTTAAAAATAGTTGTTCAGGTTTATATAGAACCAATCTGGTCGGACAACATAAGAGTTAACTACAGGTTTATATAGAACCAATCTGGTCTGACAACATAAGTGTTAACTACAGGTTTATATAGAACCAATCTGGTCTGACAATATAAGGGTTAACTACAGGTTTATATAGAACCAATCTGGTCTGACAATATAAGGGTTAACTACAGGTATATATAGAACCAATCTGGTCTGACAATATAAGGGTTAACTACAGGTATATATAGAACCAATCTGGTCTGACAACATAAGAGTTAACTACAGGTTTATATAGAACCAATCTGGTCTGACAACATAAGTGTTAACTACAGGTTTATATAGAACCAATCTGGTCTGACAATATAAGGGTTAACTACAGGTATATATAGAACCAATCTGGTCTGACAACAGAGTTAATTCTAAGTTTTTTTGTTTGTGTCTTGTGGCAACAGACTGTGACATGAACCATACTGGCAGCCACGTTCAACCTGCTGCTTTCACTTGCATCTTTGCTGGAGACCTTGGACGTGAGACTCCCAGACAGGAAGATGACAGCTCCAACTTCAATGATCACTTTGTGACCTGGAACAAGAGCCTGTCTCCCTACGCAGTGGTCAGCCTGAAGACATGGGACACAGCCATAGTAGTTACAAGGTTTGCCCTTCGCACCTCAGACACAGGCGCGTCACTTAAAGTCTACCTTCACATCCCCGTGGAGAAGGTCAGGGCTGATGTTCTTATCTGTTCTAGTGTGTAATAACTGGGGGGGGGGGGGGGTGTTCAAGTATTGAGCATAACATTGGTGTGCGACTGATCATTGTGTGACTGAGTACATGACTGTACATCTCCATATTGGACGGTTAGTTTACCTTCATCTCTGTCAATGTTTTACCTTCACATGTGTCCCATGTTTTACCTTCACACCTGTCCCATGATTTACCTTCATCTCTGTCAATGTTTTACCTTCACATGTGTCCCATGTTTTACCTTCACATGTGTCCCATGATTTACCTTCATCTCTGTCAATGTTTTACCTTCACATGTGTCCCATGTTTTACCTTCACACCTGTCCCATGATTTACCTTCATCTATGTCAATGTTTTACCTTCACGTCTGTCCCACGTTTTACCTTCACACCTGTCCCATGATTTACCTTCACACATGTCCCATGTTTTACCTTCATCTCTGTCAATGTTTTACCTTCACATGTGTCCCATGTTTTACCTTCACACCTGTCCCATGATTTACCTTCATCTATGTCAATGTTTTACCTTCACGTCTGTCCCACGTTTTACCTTCATCTCTGTCAATGTTTTACCTTCACATGTGTCCCATGTTTTACCTTCACACCTGTCCCATGATTTACCTTCATCTATGTCAATGTTTTACCTTCACGTCTGTCCCACGTTTTACCTTCATCTCTGTCAATGTTTTACCTTCACACATGTCCCATGTTTTACCTTCATCTCTGTCAATGTTTTACCTTCACATGTGTCCCATGTTTTACCTTCACACCTGTCCCATGATTTACCTTCATCTATGTCAATGTTTTACCTTCATGTCTGTCCCACGTTTTACCTTTATCTCTGTCAATGTTTTACCTTCACATGTGTCCCATGTTTTACCTTCACACCTGTCCCATGATTTACCTTCACATGTGTCCCATGTTTTACCTTCACACATGTCCCATGTTTTACCTTCATCTCTGTCAATGTTTTACCTTCACGTCTGTCAATGTTTTACGCTCACGTCTGTTCATGTTTTACTTTTTCTGTCCATGTTGACCACTTCAACTATTGATGTGCAGTCTCCTAATCTTGCTCGCACGATTCTGTGCCTGAGTGCACATCGCCTCCTACACCCCAGACAATGCCACACTGGGGCTCTACTCAATGTCACCACTCAGAAAGACAACAATAAGGATTACGTGATCGTCCCATATCCCCAGAGTGGCCTGTGGTTCGTCAGCTTGGAGAGCCAGTGTTTCCATGTGGACACAAACAAAAGGTAATGTAGCAGAGTCCAGGTTTTCACTGGGGTCTTTCTATCTAGAATGTTACCACATATATCCACATCATTCATGACCACACACAGCAAATAACATAGCACACATCAGGTGGCAGATGTATGACATCATACTCGTACAACAACTATTAAAGTGAGTGCAATGAGATTACAAACAAGAAATACATCTTATCTAAATAGATACGCGGAGATTAATAAGTATAAGCTATTGAATATTGCTCTAGACTACCCCAACCCAGTTCTAGCTGCACACTCTCCTCCCCTTATCTGTACCCTCAACACACTCTCAAAAACTCGTCCTCACTTTCATATTCTCTGCATTCACTTGCACTCAGATCCCCTCAGGCGAGTGATCTTGACATTATACATTCAATCTATTCAACATATACTCACATGTGATCACATACTCAATTGATCTGCGTATACACACATTCTGGAACATACATCGTTCCCTCAGTGTCCTTCACACACATCCAGATATCTCCTAGGCAATCTGTACACTCGAACAACCATTCAGGACATACATCGTTCACAAGGTGTCCTGCACGTACAACACACATTCAGATGTCTTCTAGACACAGGGTGCCCAACACACACCTTATAGAGCGACTGGCCAAGACTCAAAGGCGTATGCTGGTTGAGCCACCCTGTATTCTATTCAATTCCAAACAGCCTATCAATCACTTTTCTATAAAGTCAGCGAACTAAACAGACTACTAGCTAAATGTATGTCTCTTTCTCTCTCTCTCTCTCTATGGTCAGTCCTCTTGAGTTAAACGTTGTCTAGCATTATATAGTCTCTGGGGGATGTCTGCTCCAGCCATCACCTAGTTTGGATCTACTCCATTTAGTTGTTATTGGAACGAATCACCCTGAATTCCTGTCACTCAAAATGTCGCAGCAAGCTCTGCTGGCCTCTGTCACTAATCCCACACTACCCAAATCAGAACGCCAGAGTGGTCAGCACCTAACCCCTACCTGTACTAGACACATTCTTTCCCCCAACCCCCTGTTTTCCTTTGTTGACTTAGTGTCGAGATGGAGAGTGACTTTGGCATACATTCAGGTACCTTTGTTTTCAGAGTCGCTGACCACATCACTCCTGCCCTAAACGCTCAATCTGCGGCTGGAACTGTTACAGTAAATTGTTGTACCCAGCCTACCTGCCAGCCAGTCTCTTGTATGCTGCCCCCTATTGAACAGAATGAAAAGTGTACTTTAACTTGAATGCATGTTACAGAGTGGCAAAACTAGTTCTTTGTTCCATGTATGTCAACAAAGGCTCTAAACAGTCAATCACCCCAGTTAGATAACATAGAACCGGAACCTTCCAAATGGGCTTCCCAACCACAGACCCATCCATCCATCCATTGGGGAAGGTCTACTGTCTGGATGTGCTACTCTGTTACATGTCATGGACCCATCCATTGGGGAAGGTCTACTGTCTGGATGTGCTACTCTGTTACATGTCATGGACCCATCCATTGGGGAAGGTCTATAGTCTGGATGTGCTACTCTGTTACATGTCATGGACCCATCCATTGGGGAAGGTCTATAGTCTGGATGTGAGACTGACAGTGACTTGCCATGTTTGTCTGTTGTACAACCAGTTCTGTATGTCTTGTGCTGGGTTCTGAATACACTTCTTAATTCTAAATGTACTCTCCCCAATTTTAGGTTCTGAGCACACTTCTCTTACTACACTACTATCTGCCTCATGCTCATTTTTGGGTTCAGATTAATTTCGTTATTTGTGATCTATCACTTGTTCCTTGACTACCACGACGTTCTGGAAAACTGTGACATCACTTGGAATTCTGATCAGTGCACCAATATTGGTATTCACATGACAGCGTAGGCTCTCCTTGTTCACAATCACTTTCAGCTTCGTCGCAGGCGCCCGCTGGTATTCTGTGTTGTGGTCTTCTGAACATGGTCACGTCGGCCGAATGGTATTCTCTGTTACTTTTCTAGTTATGTCTCCCGCAAGGTAAATCTTTGCTAACTTAAACTGGAGGAGTTACTACAACTCGATTATGCACAAACAATAGGAAGACCGAAGTCCACTTATGGATGAACGTTTCTTTATTTCACTTGAACACACAACTACCCATCACATGCCTACCTCGGTGGCTCTCTGAGCACACAACTACCCATCACATGCCTACCTCGGTGGCTCTCTGAGCACACAACTACCCATCACATGCCTACCTCGTTGACTCTCTGAGCACACAACTACCCATTACATGCCTACCTCGGTGACTCTCTGAGCACACAACTACCCATCACATGCCTACCTCGGTGGCTCTCTGAGCACACAACTACCCATCACATGCCTACCTCGGTGGCTCTCTGAGCACACAACTACCCATCACATGCCTACCTCGGTGGCTCTCTGAGCACACAACTACCCATCACATGCCTACCTCGGTGACTCTGAGCACACAACTACCCATCACATGCCTACCTCGGTGGCTCTCTGAGCACACAACTACCCATCACATGCCTACCTCGGTGACTCTGAGCACACAACTACCCATTACATGCCTACCTCGGTGACTCTCTGAGCACACAACTACCCATCACATGCCTACCTCGGTGACTCTCATATATTTCTGTCTCTTGACACTTTTACACTTCTGCAATGATACGTATATAATCTATCTTGTCATGAAACTTTCACTCCTACTCTAGTGCCATTTATAGGTGTATATAAATATACTAGTTTGTCACGAAACTTTGTGCGAATTTACACTAGTGTTGTTTTTGTATTTATCAACCCAATTAGTCATCATTGGATCTATTTTTCATCGGGGGCTAGTCTCTCGGTGGCACGATTGACTCGCATCCAGTGTTCGTACAGCTTTCTCAGACCCGTCAGGCGGAGTGAGAGCGCGGGCTCGCCCGCCTCTCCCCGGCACTGTAGCAGGACCAATTTTGTGGAGTCGTACCGCTGGAAAGGGTGCGTTACTGTGGTCCGTATCGAGAAGCTTTGTCAGTCCGTGTGGTTCGTCGAAGGAGTATAGCCATTCTCGACAGTTCGTCTCGCTTGTGGTCATTCTCTCGCAAAGAGCTTGTGACTGGCAAATGGAAAGCAGGAGTCGTGCCTAAAGGCCCTGTCCTCGCCCGACCAACTGGTCGGAGAAGGGCAGGCAAGCAGGCAAAAATCGTCTCCCCAGTCCGAGTGAAAATCAACGCCGGGGCCGTTCAGATCCGTTCTGCACAGAGCGCTGCCATCCCTCTCCGAGCGAGCCCAGTCGGTGGGTTGGTGTGTGTACGGGCCCCTGTCAGGTGGTCCTAGGTCGACGGAGTGAGGGACGGAACAACCGTCTGTCAGTCAGTCCCTGCGGCCGTCCTGGAGAGGCATTTTACACATCCATCCTTCGCCGACCGGTGTGTGTGGTTCGTCCGTCTCCGACAGATATCTGGTTGATCCTACCAGTAGTCATATGCTTGTCTCAAAGATTAAGCCATGCATATCTAAGTTCACACTGTCTCACAGTGAAACCGCGAATGGCTCATTAAATCAGTCGAGGTTCCTTAGATGACACGATCCTACTTGGATAACTGTAGCAATTCTAGAGCTAATACATGCTTACCAAGCTCCGACCCTCGTGGAAAGAGCGCTTTTATTAGTTCAAAACCAATCGGCGTTTCCCCTCGCGGGGTTGCGGCGTCCCCACTGGTGACTCTGGATAACTTTGTGCTGATCGCATGGCCTCATGTGCCGGCGACGCATCTTTCAAATGTCTGCCCTATCAAATGTTGATGGTACGTAACATGCTTACCATGTTTATAACAGATAACGGTTAATAAGGGTTCGATTCCGGAGAGGGAGCATGAGAAACGGCTACCACGTCCAAGGAAGGCAGCAGGCGCGCAACTTACCCACTCCCGGCGCGGGGAGGTAGTGACGAAAAATAACAATACGGGACTCTTTCGAGGCCCTGTAATTGGAATGAGTACACTTTAAACCCTTTAACGAGGATCTATTGGAGGGCAAGTCTGGTGCCAGCAGCCGTGGTAATTCCAGCTCCAATAGCGTATATTAAAGTTGTTGCAGTTAAAAAGCTCGTAGTTGGATCTCAGGCGCAGGCGACGGTCCGGCTCGCGCCGGTTCACTGCCCGTTGTCTCCTCCCCTACCGTCTGCCGGCTCTCTCCCGCGAGTGCTCTTCGCTGAGCGCCCCGTATGGCCGGCGCGTTTACTTTAAAAAATTAGAGTGTTCAAAGCAGGCCTCGGCTGCCTGAATAATGGTGCATGGAATAATGGAATAGGACCTCGGTTCTGTTTTGTTGGTTTTCAGAACTGGAGGTAATGATTAACAGGGACAAACGGGGGCATTCGAATTGCGGCGTTAGAGGTGAAATTCTTGGATCGCCGCAAGACGAGCTGCTGCGAGAGCATTTGTCAATGTTTTTATTAATCAAGAACGAAAGTCAGAGGCGTGAAGACGATCAGATACCGTCGTAGTTCTGACCATAAACGATGCCGACTAGCGATTCGCAGGAGTTGCTTCGATGACTCTGCGGGCAGCTTCCAGCAAACCAAAGTGTTTAGGTTCCGGGGGAAGTATGGTTGCAAAGCTGAAACTTAAAGGAATTGACGGAAGGGCACCACCAGGAGTGGAGCCTGTGGCTTAATTTGACTCAACATGCCAACACTGAAATGATTGACAGGCCGAGAGCACTTTCGTTGGGTCTAATAGGGAGCGTGTGCTGGAATTAGACCCTCGGAAATCTGGGGCTATCCTCTCGGTAGCTTGATTGGCCTGTATACAGTGTTCGATAAAGGAATTGACGGAAGAGCACCAACAGGAGGGGAGCCTGCGGCTTAATTTGGCTCAACACGCCAACACTGTAAAATGACTGACAGACTGAGAGCACTTTCGTTGGGTCTAATAGGGAACGTGTGCTGGAATTAGACCCACGGAAGACAGGTCAGTTTTACCCTCTTAATGACAGAGCGTTGCTACGGAAATCCTGCTCAACTCGAGAAGAATCGCAGGTCGCAGACATTTGGTCCACTTTCTTGGCTGATAAGCCAATGGTGCGAGGCTACCATCTGAGAGATTACGGCCGAACGCCTCTAAGCTGAAATATCGCCCTAAATCTCAGCACCACTGCGATGGGAGGCTACGATATGGTTTGGACCTGGGGCTCGCGTCTCAGCCCGACCCGGTCGAGCCGCAGAAAGAGGTCTCTGTCGTCCGCCGATCAAAGCGGGCGGGAAGCTGCTCGATTCTGGCAGGACGTGACGATCCTGGGATACAGACACAGTCAAGGATAGTACAAACTAGTACATAGTCCATCATATCATATCATCACCACACCCTATAGACACGAGTGGTGAAGACTCGATAGTCCTGCAAGACAACTCTGACCACAAACAACTGCTGCCTTGCAGATAGGCTGGGTACAGCCAAAGGCTAAGGTGGGCATCCCTACAGAAACGCCTGTTGAAATCGGATGCACTGGGCCACAGGCTTAACGAAACAAGTACAACGTATATCGCTGTATGATGACGGTACAACCTATCAGAAAAAGGTGTGGTGCTCATCCTGTGGAGTCCCGCCAGGCAACGAGAGTGCCGGGCTTCACGCCTCGAAGGGGCCCACCCAATGCTACTGGTGGTCACCCACCCATGTGCTGTGGAGTCAAGGCACAAGGTGATGGGGCAAAAACTATTGACCAAAAACACAAGACCCTCAGAATACTACAGTGGAATGCGGAGGGGGTCATTAACAAAAAGCTTTCCCTAACACATCACCTGCATGAAGGTAAGATTGACGTGGCATGTATCCAAGAAATGCACCTCAACAACAACCACAAATTCTCAATCAGAGGATACCAGACCTTCCGTCTGGATAGAGGTCACAAAGGAGGGGTTATGATACTGACACGTAACTGCATACCGAGTAGCGCGGTAGCTGTCAATCACAACGGACAAGCAGAGATTGTAGGAGTTGACATAATGGCTCAAGAGACGAAGATCCGCATCTTCAACCTGAATGGCCCACCAAACAAAGATCTGTCGCTCTCGAGTATGGAAGTCAAGGACTCCAGCTGCATAGTAGTTGGAGACTTTAACAGCCACTCAGACAGATGGGGATATTCGGACACAGACAACAGAGGTGATGAAGTGGAAGATTGGGAGATAGACACAAATCTCTATCTCATCAATAGGCCGGATGATAGCCCTAGCTTCTATTCTAGAACATGGCATACCATCTCTATTCCAACTTGGCCTTTTCCACGGTGGATATTCACCACAAAATAGACCGCCAGGTGCTAAACCAATTGGCAGGTAGCGACCACAGGCCAATTAGGCTAGAAGTTGATATGGAAGTAGGCCCACATTAAATAAAACTGCTCCCACGTTGGAATTACAAACGAGCCGACTGGGACAGATTTGCAATCCTGACAGACGGGCTGTGTGAAACCATCAACACACGGAATAACAATATGAAACCCATGGTGGAAAGCCTAAGCAAAGCAATAATGCAAGCAGCCACTGAAACCATCCCAAGAAGGGCAAGGAAAAACTACAAGCTTTATTGGAATGATGAATTGCAGAAAGCGGAAGACGAAGTCTCAAATGCTAGGAACATGGCAGAGAGAGAACAATCTATGAAGGCAAATATCGCCCTCAAAGCCATCACGGCGAAATACAAATACACTCTAAACCAAAAAACAAGAGAAAGCTGGAAAAACAAAAACAGAAAGCCTCAATTTAGATAAAGAAGGGAACAAACTATGGAAGTTAGTCAGAGCCATGAATGACGAAACTCCATCAAACAAACAAATTACCATCAAGCAGGGTGCCAACATGCTCACTGGAAAAAAAGCTACAAACGCCTTTATAGAGCATTATGCCAGAGCAAACCACATTGATGTTCCTACAAATAGGCACACAGACATTAGTGAAGAACAAAAGAGCCACAACAACATCAATATGGCACCAGAGGAGCACATGAGGGCAAAACTAACCATGAATGAAATGGATGAGGCCATGGGAACTCTTAAGAAAAAGAAATCGCCCGGAAAAGATGGGGTAACAAACGAAATGCTGATGGATTTGGGCCAAACAGCAAAGAGGAAGTTACTATCAGTCCTGAACCAAAGCTGGAAAAGGGGAATTGTACCTCAGGCATGGAAAGATGCTGTAATTATACCAGTACCAAAGAAAGAGAAAGATAGAGCAATCCAAATGGATACAGGCCTATCAGTCTGCTGAGCTGTGTAGGAAAACTGATGGAGCGTATGATAAACACCAGACTGATGTGGCATCTGGAAGAAAAACGAAAACTAATTCCACAGCAAGCAGGCTTTAGACAGCACAGATCCACTGAGGATCAGATCACTCTCATAGCCCAAGAAATAGAGCATGCTTACCAGGAGAAAAAACACACAGCAGCGGTTTGGGTGTATCTAGAAAAGGCATTTGACAAGGTCTGGAAAGAGGGACTTAAAGTCAAGCTACGAAGAAGTGAAGTTTGTGGGAAAATGTACAGATGGATAAGCCACTACCTCAAAAACAGAACAGCCAGAGTTCAAGTACAAGGGCAGATGAGCAAAAAGGTGACACTTGAGCAGGGAGTACCCCAAGGGGGAGTACTGTCACCCACACTCTTCCTGGTGTATATAAATAACGTCACAGAGAATATACCAAGAAGAGTCCATAGCTCCATGTTTGCAGACGATCTGGCTATGTGGACCTCTGAAAAGAATCTCACCATAGCAAGTAATCGGATGCAGCAGGCCCTAACATCGCTGGAGGAGTGGGCGAAATCATGGCTGGTCAAAATAAATGAGGAAAAAACATGTACGATATTCTCGCTTTCAAACAAACCCCAAAACACCAAAATAAGTCTTAACGGCAAATACCTGCAGCCAAACGACAACCCAAACTACCTGGGAGTCACATTTGATGGGCGCATGACATGGAAAAGTCAGATCGAGAGAAACCGAATGAGAGCCAGAGAAAGAATGACAATCATGAGGAAACTTGCTGGCACAAGCTGGGGAGCAGATGAAAGTATACTAAAGAAACTGTACACTGGAAGAGTGAGACCAGTTCTCGAGTATGGCATTGCGGCATGGACAACAGCAGCAAAGGCGAACTGTGACAAAATTAGCAAACTTCAAAACCAAGCCATGAGAGTTATAACAGGAGGCATGAAGTCAATGCCAATTGTAGAACTTGAAAAGATTACAAATCTGCAATCCATGACCGACAGAAGAGACTGCAGAGCCCAGCAGCAAGCAGAGAAACTCAGAAGATTGACAGACCATCCAATGCATCAGAGAATAAATAATTTTGGAAATGGGAAACTAAAGCGGAGAAACTTTGCAGAAAAAAAAGCCAAAGCTAAGATGAGCGAAGACCCTATGAATGCATTAACAACACCAAAGCCCATCCCTACTGTACGCAAACCTACCTGGAGGCAGCATATATTTCCAGAGGTGGTAGAAAATATACCAGGTAATGGAAACAAAAACAGCCAGACTGAAAAGAAAGAAGAGACATAACCCTGAGGTACATAACGAAAAACTACCCAAGCATGGACTGGACCCATGCATTCACCAACGGTTCTGTAACAAACACAACACAGAACAAAGGGGCAGGGGTATTCCTGAGCCTACCAAATGGTAGAAAAATAACACTGTCAGTAGAAGAAATGGTGACAGGTAAAAGGAATGAAAGCCATATAGTCCTGCTGACAGATGCCCTGGCCGTAGTCACAGCACTAAAAAGCCAGAAAAATACTGAACTTAATGATTTAAAAGCAGAACTCTGTCAACTATGCCAGCAGACTGCACCAAAAAGAGTAGTGGTACAGTGGGTTCCATCCCACTGTAACATCCAAGGCAACGAGGAGGCAGACAGACTGGCAAAAGACGGTGTAAGACTACCACAACCAGACCCTAGTGTGACCTACGAAGAGTCAAAAAGGCTTATTAGAGCTAGATACATGACCAAATGGGAAACAGAACATACTGGCTACACAAAAGACGATGCCTATTACCAGTTGAACAGAAGAGAGCAGGTCGTGGTCTTCAGACTTCGCACTGGCCACAGTAGACTGAGGTACCATCCATTCAATAAATTGAAGATAGGTGGCACTGACGAATGCTCGTGTGGTACCGGGAAAATGACCGCTGATCATTTGCTGCAAAACTGCCCGACATACGAGGATCAGAGAAAGCACATGTGGCCATCACCAGTGGCAACACTAGACAAGCTCTATGGCAGTGTCGACAGCCTCAGGATGACCGCTGCTTTTTTCGAAAAAATACAGGTTGACGTCTGACAGCGTACGAAGAAGAAGGATCTATTTTTCCTTTTAAATTTTAACCACTGTTACCTAATTTGGTCGTTCCTCAAATAATGATAGTTGAAGCTAACATTTCCTATCTATTGACTATTTCTCCTAGACGATTCACTCGTGAAGTACTTCTGCTGACTTGACATCGAACGAGGTTTAGGTGACTTGTGACTAAGTGTATGAGTCTTTCCCTGGATGTCCTTCACACTTCAATATCTGTCTGACATCTAGACGAGATTTTAGATGTTGATAATTTCGTTAGGAACTATTTCTATAGAAATAGTAAATGTATTTTCTTGCCGATGTTGTTGTGAGATCAGCCTTTCTCTATGCTGCCAAACTCTGGATGTTCAAATCTGATAGTTTTCAATTGCAAGATGTCTTATCAAATCAAAGATGGCTACCTCTCCTTATGTGTTTGCGTCTCGGGTCCAAATGCTATTTTTATCAACTATTTGATAGATGATCATTTTGTTAACAACTCTTTCACTGGTCTGCTCTGCTTGAGGATGTCAGGATTCAAACTCAGCGACCTGCTTCTCTGCCATCTCAATTGATAATATCCCTAATCGTATCTCTGATTCCCCTATAAGTAATGCTTGATTTCGAGCTTTGGGCTAAAGCCCTTGTTGCTCATTGGTCAATTGGTGGGAACGAAGCTTGATTACATCATGTGGGGTCAGAAATGTGTCCGCTACTTTGAGAATGTAGTGGTTATTAGTCAATCGGTGGGAACGAAGCTTGATTACATCATGTGGGGTCAGAAATGTGTCCGCTACTTTGAGAATGTAGTGGTTATTGGTCAATCGGTGGGAACGAAGCTTGATTACATCATGTGGGGTCAGAAATGTGTCAGCTACTCTGAGAATGTAGTGGTTATTGGTCAATCGGTGGGAACGAAGCTTGATTACATCATGTGGGGTCAGAAATGTGTCCGCTACTTTGAGAATGTAGTGGTTATTGGTCAATCGGTGGGATTGAAGCTTGATTACATCATGTGGGGTCAGAAATGTTTGCGCTACTTTGAGAATGTAGTGGTTATTGAGTACATACTGCCATCGTATTTGAATCCTGCTAATTTATTCAAGTCGTGGTTCAAACTCAACCCGTTTCTTTGTTCTTGTCTAGGCGTCTTCTCAAAATAATGTTCACTCCACCAGAATCCCTTAACAGTACTAAATAATCCAAAGTCAGTATCCATTCCCTACTAAATCCTGAACCTATATTATGGCTATTAATATACATGGGTTAGATCTGTTACAGTAGACCATATGATGTTATTAGCCAGTCTGTTGTTGATTTGCAATCTGATGTTTGAAGCTAGTTTGTTGTTTGAAGTTAGTCTGATGTTTGTTGCTAGTTTGTTGTTTGAAGTTAGTCTGATGTTTGTGGCTAGTTTGTTGTTTGAAGTTAGTCTGTTTGAAGTTAGTCTGATGTTTGTAGCTAGTTTGTTGTTTGTAGTTAGTCTGATGTTTGTTGCCAGTCTGATGTTTAACTACAAATATGGACTACGTTTGTAGTTAGTCTGATGTTTTTAGTTAGTCTTTGTTTGTAGTTAGTCTGATGTTTTTAGTTAGTCTTTGTTTGTAGTTGGTCTGATGTTTTTAGTTAGTCTATATTTGCAGCTAATCTATGTTTGTAATTAGTTTATGTTTGTAGCCAGTCTGATGTTTGTAGTTACTCTGATGTTTGTAGTTAGTCTGATGTTTGTTGCCAGTCTGATGTTTAACTACTGTAACAGACCCACTGTTTGCCCTGGCCGTTATTCTAACTTAGAAAATTCTCACACTCATCCACATCATCATGACCATACTCAGTAAATGACATATCACACAGCAGGTGGCATATTTATTATATCATACTCATATCATAGAATGAGTAGAGAAATTATAAACACAATACAATACATATCTTAACTAAGCATTCTATTATTACATATATGTTGATATCCATATTACTAAAACGGGAATTGTAAGCATTAGCTCTTGATGGAATTCCCAATTAACTAAAACCCAGTTCTATTGCCTTGCAATTACATCACACACACATCGCCTTAATTGCGTCCTCAACACACTTTATCAAATACTCTTCCTCACTGAAATCTCCTCAGGCGGGCGATCTCGACATAACTCGTTCACAATGTGTCCTTGCTTACAAACACACGTTCAGATTATCTATTAATGCAAAACTCACACACCTATTTGAGCGATCCTGTTCTATCACTAAACATTCGTCCAACAGTCTATCAATCGCTCCTCTATCTAAGTCGGTGAGTTAAACATACTATCTACATTCAGTCTCTCTCACTCTCCATCTCTCCTCCAGCCTCTCCTCCATACAGCCTCTCTCTATCCAGCCTCTGGAGCTAAACTTTGTCTCGAGTTATATATCCTCAAGCAAGGCCAGAGCTTGACCAATCGATCTCAGGTGATGGCCATCTTCAGTCCCATTGGAACGAAACACTTTGCACACCTGTCACTCATTCTCTAGCAGCAAGTCCCGCTGCCATTCAGTCTGTCAATCAAACTCCCCCTACCAAAATTGGAAGGCCAGTGGTCAGTTTCTACCTGTCCACATTCCTTACCCCAACTCTGTTCTCCTTTGCTGAGACGGTGAGTGACCTTGACACGCATTCAGGTAGCTTTAACATGTTCAGGTATTCTAAACTCCCCTTGCTCCGGCGGGAACTGTTACACTACAAACATGGACTACGTTTGTAGTTAGTCTGATGTTTTTAGTTACTCTTTGTTTGTAGTTAGTCTGATGTTTTTAATTAGTCTTTGTTTGTAGTTAGTCTTTGTTTGTAGTTAGTCTGATGTTTGTAGCCAGTCTGATGTTTCTAGTTAGTCTATATTTGTAGCTAATCTATGTTTGTAATTAGTTTATGTTTGTAGCCAGTCTGATGTTTGTAGTTAGTCTGATGTTTGTAGCCAGTCTGATGTTTGTAGTTAGTCTTTGTTTGTAGTTAGTCTTTGTTTGTAGTTAGTCTGATGTTTGTAGCCAGTCTGATGTTTGTAGTTAGTCTTTGTTTGTAGTTAGTCTGATGTTTGTAGCCAGTCTGATGTTTGTAGTTAGTCTTTGTTTGTAGTTAGTCTTTGTTTGTAGCCAGTCTGATGGTTATTGGCCAGTCTGATATTGATTGACAGTCTGATGATATTGGCCAGTCTGATGATATTGGCCAGTCTGATGATGATTGACAGTCTGATGATATTGGCCAGTCTGATGATATTGGCCAGTCTGATGATGATTGCCAGTCTGATGATATTGGCCAGTCTGATGTTATTGGCCAGTCTGATGTTATTGGCCAGTCTGATGATGATTGACAGTCTGATGATATTGGCCAGTCTGATGGTATTGGCCAGTCTGATGATATTTTTACAGTCTGATGTTATTGGCCAGTCTGACGTTATTGGTCAGTCTATAATGATATTGGCCAGTCTGACGTTATTGGTCAGTCTATAATGATATTGGCCAGTCTGATGATATTGGCCAGTCTGATGATATTGGCCAGTCTGATGTTATTGGACAGTCTGATGATATTGGCCAGTCTGATGTTATTGGCCAGTCTGATGATTGATAATCTGATGTACTGTGTATTTGATTGTTTGTGCAGCCATGAGGTGCCTGTGGCATGCAAGTCAGGACCAGTAGCCAACCTGACAGTCCACCTGGACCCATGTATTGATGGTGGCTGTGGGGAGTATGGGGTCTGCAAGCTCTACATGGAGACAGACCTTCTCTACTCAGCCTGTAGCTGCTACGCTGGTAGGTCACAGACACACATAGAGAAATGTCAAATATGTGCATACACAGGCAGGCGCAGACAGACGCAGTCTCATAGACAGGCACAGATGCAAACAGACAGTCTCATGTAAAAAGGACAGACACAGCCTCATGCAGACAGACACAGAAGCATGTAGGCAGATGCAGATAGACATACAGATGGATTGAGAGAGAAAAATGGGTAAGAGAGAGGAGGAGGGGAGGACAGATATGGAATGTACTGGGAGGAAGGGGGGGTAGGGCAGGAGTGTGTAAGGGATAGCACCTCACGGCAAGAGGCAGTTACTTCCTTGCAAAAAAGGATGGTCTGGACCCTACTTGGTTCCCCCGCTCCTGTGTAACTCACGTATGGCTCCTAGAGTCTGCTAACAAACAGCAGCGCCACCCCTCGGGCAACGGCTTTGGCTGGCCAGCTGAACTACGTGAGCAATCGTGGAGGAAAACCAGGGCACAAATCCTATCATGTATGGGAGGAGCACAACATCCCTGACTGACGCCCGCACAACATCCCTGACTGACGCCCGCACAACATCCCTGACCGACGCCCGCACAACATCCCTGACTGACGCCTGCACAACATCCCTGACTGACGCCAGCACAACATCCCTGACTGACGCCTGCATAACATCCCTGACTGACGCCAGCACAACATCCCTGACTGACGCCAGCACAACGAGATGGAAAACTTGATCAAAACCCAGATAGGGAAGATCCGATGGTCGTGTAAAACAGCTTTCCTAGGAGAGACAACTCTGAACCCAAACAACTGCTGCCCTGCAGGCAGGCTGGGGACAGCCAAGGGCTAGGGAGGCAGCCCTGAACAAATGCATGCTGAAGTTGGATGAACTGGGCTACGGCGCATAACACAGTGCAACGCAGTACGTTTAATGATGACGGACACCAAAATGACTCAACGAGATGGTGCTCGACCCAAGGAGTCCCGCCAGGTGGGAAGAGTGCCGGACCCCCCGCCTCGAAGGGGTCCACCAAATGCTACTGGCGGTCCCCTACCTCTGTGCTGTGGAGCCAGGGCACGGACAGTTAGGGAAACCACTACTGACCAAAACTCAGAGAGAAGGACTCTAAATATACTTCAATGGAATGCAGAGGGTGTCCTAAATAAGAAGTTACCGCTCTCTCACAAACTCCACGAGGAAAGCATTGACGTTGCTTGCATCCAAGAGACCCACCTTAACCCAAATCATAGGTTCCTGATACGAGGATACGAAACCCTTCGGCTTGACAGAGAGGGCCACAAAGGTGGAGTGATCATGCTAATTAGAAACTTTCTACCACGCAGAGAAGTCTCAAACCACACAAGCTGAAATCATTGGTGCCGATGTCATTATAGATGAACAAACCATGAGAGTGATAAATCTGTACTGCCCCCCCAGATAAGGATCTCTCACAGGCATCAATAGAGGTGCAACACTCAAACTGTGTAGTTGTCGGAGACTTTAATAGCCACTCAGAAAGATGGGGATACGCGGAGACTGATACACGCGGCACCAAAGTGGAAGACTGGGAAATTGATAGTAACCTACAGCTCATTAACAAAGCAGACGGTGCACCCTGTTTTTACTCAAGAAGATGGCAGTCCACCTCAACACCCGACCTTGCATTTTTGACAGGAGACATCAGTCACAAGATAAACAGAGTTATACTAGACCAATTGGCAGGCAGTGATCACAAACCAATAAAGCTGGTGATTAATATGGAACACACAGCCCAAGAACATAAGCCACTGCCCCGATGGAATTACAAAAAAGCAAACTGGAATCTCTTTTCAACGCTGTCAGACATGTACTGCAGTCAGATTAACACCCGAAATATAAGAATCGGGGAACTAGCCGAAAGCTTCAACAAAGCTGTCCTGAGAGCTGCCCTTAAATCAATACCCAGAGGAGCAAGAAGAGACTACAAACGTTACTGGACAGCAGAACTTCAGGAACTGGAAGAACAACTGACAGAAGCCAGAGGAAGAGCAGAAAAGGAAAGATCGAAAGAGGCTAACATCTTCTACAAAGCTATTGCAGCAAAGTACAAAATGACTCTAAATAGCTCAGCGAGAAACATCTGGATAAAAACAACTGAAGCGCTAAATCTGGACAAAGACGGCAGAAAACTATGGAGGCCAGCCAAAGCCCTAAACAACGAGGACTGCAGGAACCACAAAACCGCAGTACAACGGAGTGGGAAAATGCTGACCAAAACACATGCAGCTAAACACATTCATAAAAACATTCTCGCAAGCGAGCCAGATTCATATCCCACCTGAAATAAAACAGGCAATGGCTATAAAGATAGATCTTTAAAAAAACTCATAAACCTGCCCAGAGCAGCACATGATAATCAACCTTCCCAGAGCATCACATGACAATCAACCTTCCCAGAGCATCACATGACAATCAACCTTCCCAGAGCAGCACATGACAATCAACCTTCCCAGAGCAGCACATGACAAAATTAACTTCCCAGAGCATCACATGACAATCAACCTTCCCAGAGCATCACATGACAATCAACCTTCCCAGAGCAGCACATGACAATCAACCTGACCATGAAGGAACTTGATGCAGCCATTTACTCCCTCAAACCAAGAAAGTCACCTGGAAAAGACGGGGTAACCAACGACATGCTTATGAGACTTAACTTAACGTATTTATACTGGTTTAGAAGACCCTGCAGTGTCTGTATACAACCAGTTACATTTACATCACCTTACTCTAAAAGCTATGCGCATCCAGTTTATTCTTAAATGCATTAACTGTCCCTGCCTCCACTACCTCCCCTGGCAATACATTCCAAGCAGACACCACTCTCTGACTAAAAAAATATTTCCTAATATCTAATCTGGACCTCTCTTTAGTCAGCTTGTAGCTATGCCCTTGTGTTATTGTAGGTGGCTGAATTTTAAAAAACTTGTTATAGTCTAATTTATCCATTCCTCTGATCATCTTATACACCTGTATTAAGTCACCTCGAATTCTTCTCTCTTCGAGACACTGTAGGCCGGTTTTTCTGAGTCGTTCCTCATAACTGTAATTCTGGAATCCCACTATCATCTTTGTCGCTCTTTTTTGTATTCTTTCCAGCATGTTTATATCCATCCACTCTATGATAAGGACTCCACACCTGTACACAGTACTCCAATCTAGGTCTAACTAAAGCTTTATACAGTTTGACGATCACTTCCTTGCTCCCATGTTTAATATTTCTTTTTATCAAACCTAACATTGCATTTGCCTTTTTCACTGCTACCTTAACTTGCTCACTCACCTTTCCTGTATGATCTATTATAACCCCTAGGTCCCTTTCCTTATCTATCTTTCTAATATTGTTTTCTCCCATTCTGTAATTATGTTCCATATTGGATCTGCCCATGTGGATGACTACATTTATCTACATTAAACTCCATTTGCCAGCTTACAGACCATTCTCGAATTTTATCTAAATCCGACATCAATATATCCACTTCCGCTTTAGATGAGACACTACTGCATAGTTTTGTGTCATCAGTAAATTTTGCAAACATGGGTCCCATACCAATATCCAAATCGTTCACATATATCAAGAACAAAATTGGTCCCAAAACAGAGCCCTGTGGCACACCACTTTTCACTTCACACCATTCAGAGTACTCCTTATTTATGCCCACTCTCTGCCTTCTTCCCGTTAACCAATTTTCAATCCATTTGGCAACTTCGCCACCTATTCCATGTGATTTTAACATTCGAAATAATCTTTGATGAGGTACTCTATCAAAGGCCTTTGCAAAGTCTAGATAAATAACATCCACTGCCCACCCTTTATCTATCATTTTAGTAACCTCCTCCATGAATTCTAATAGATTTGTTAAGCATGATCTCCTTCTAGTAAACCCATGCTGACTATTTCTAATTAGATTAAATTTATCTAAACGCATTACAATATTTTCTTTGATTATTGACTCTAACAATTTACAGACTATGCTCGTTAAACTCACCGGTCTATAATTTGTTGGATCTGATTTTTTGCCTTTTTTGAATAAGGGGATCACTCCTGCATCTTTCCAATCCCGTGGAACAATCCCTTTTGTAAGTGATTGAGAACATAATATAGCCAATGGTTTTGCTAGTTGGTCTCTAAGTCACCGCAATGAAAATACTCCTTGCGATCATGAACTGCAGCTGGAAGCGTGGCATTGTACCTCAAGTGTGGAAAGAAGCACGATTGATTCGAATCCTGAAGAAAAATAAAGATAAACTTGACCCAAATAGCTATAGGCCAATCAGTCTCCTGAGCTGCACAGGCAAGCTCATGGAAAAAATAATAAATACCAGACTCAGCTGGCACCTAGAAGAAAAACAAATCATTAAACCACAACAAGCAGGCTTCAGGCAGCATAGGTCCACAGAGGATCAAGTAATCCACATAGCACAAGAAATCGAAGACGCTTTCCAGGAAGGAAAACACACTCTGGCTGTATGGGTAGACCTGGAAAAAGCCTTAGACCAAGTATGGAAAGACGGGCTGCGTGGAAAAATGCTGCAATATGGAGTATGGGGAAAAATGTACAAGTGGATCAGAAACTACTTAGAAAATAGAACAGGAAGAGTGCAGGTCCAGGGGCATACCAGCAAAAAGGAAACCATAGAACAAAGTGTTCCCCAGGGTGGTGTCCTCTCCCCTACACTCTTCCTTATTTACATAAATGCCATCGCCAATAACCTCCACAAAAGTACCCACCGGTCTCTCTACTCTGATGATCCGGCCATGTGGACTACTGAAAAACACATCACTACAGCCAGCACACGAATGCAAGGTTCTGCGGCAGCTCTAAGGATGGTCCAAGACCTGGCTACAAAAAATAAATGAACATAAAAACAACACAAACTATCTTCTCCCTGTCAAATATACGGCAGCAAGTAAAACTCCAATTAAATGGAAAAGAGATACGGCTAGATGAGGCTCCAACCTTCTTAGAACGATGTTTCACCTAGAAAGCGCAAATTTTAAAGACCCAGCTGAGGTCGAGGCTGTGCATATCCATCATGAAGAAACTTGCTGGTACTGCTTGGGGTGCCAACGGAAAGACATTAAAGAAATTATATACATGCAGAGTGAGACCAGTTTTGGAATATGGCATTGCAGCTTGGTCCACGGCATCCAAATCAAACTAGGGCGCACCCAGAACCAAGCAGCCCGTATCATAACAGGAGCCCTGAAGTCCACCCAAATAAAACACCTGGAAGTTATGACTGGGCTACAGCCAATGAAAGACCGCCGAGACTGCAGAATCCTACAGCAAGTGGAAAAATTCAAAAGAATCATAGACCACCCGATGCACCACAGACTAAATGGGTTGGGATGCGGCAGGTTAAAAAGGAAAAGTTTTTCAGTCTAGGCAAAAGAAAAGATTAAAAACAATGCTGCACTCTTAAACGAAAAAAATAAAGCCAATACCAGCATGCTCCATCTGCTGCCTCTGGAAAGAAGACCCTTACCTGATATTATATGCAATATCCCCAATATCGAAGACAAAAAGACACAAACAGAGGAACAGAAAAAACATATAATTATAAATTACATCAACCAAAAATTCCCACAAACAGCCTGGACTCACGCCTGTACGGATGGCTCAGCCAAAGATTCCATTGGAAACTGTGAGGAAGCATCACTATAAAACTAAAAAGCAAAGTATACTCAGCAGCATTTGCCACTGGGAGACGCTGCAGCAACTTCAGTGCCGAAGCCAGGGCCCTGAGACAAGCAGCTGAAACTTATAGACCATAAGGAGCAGACAGAAAAGCAAGTGGTCATTTTATTTTCACAGACGCCGTCGCAGTATTAATGTCGCTCAAGAACCAACACAAAAATGAACTTGGTGCTCTGGCAGACTCGCTCGAGCGACTCCCAGTGCTTAAAAAAAAAAAAGCAGTCCAGTGGATACCAGCCCACTGTAGCATTCCAGGCAATGAGGAGGCGGACAGACTCACCAGAGAGGGAGGAATGCTGCAGCAGAGTGATACAGAAATCACATACAATGAGACAAAAGCATTCATCAGGGCAACGTACAGTGCAAAATGGAAAAAAGACCACCCTGGCCACATAGAAACTGATGCCTACCATCAGCTCTTCAGGCGAGACCAGGTGATAATTCTCCGGCTACACACAGGTCACAACAGACTTAGATGCCATCTGTACAACAAGTTCAAGATTGGCACTACAGACCTTTGTGCCTGCGGCACAGCCCCCATGAAGGCAGAACATATTTTGCAGTTCTATCCACTGTTTACTGACAAAAGAAGTGACATTTGGCAACAGCCAGTGTCCTTCCACGAGAAGCTGTACGGAAGCGCACAGAGCCTTGAGTCAATTGCTGCCTTTGTTAGAGTCATTGAAGTTGTGGTCTGAAGATGAACGAGGAAGGAATAAACTCAAGGTCCAAGGCATCAAGATTAATTGAAGTTCAAGGTCCAACCAGTGGCGATAAGAGAAGACGATACAAGATACACTAACATCTGACTTCCCTGGTGGCCACGATTCCAACAATCTTCACCATGATTAGGGATGTCTACTGACTCCAACAATCTTCACAATGATTAGGGATGTCTCCTGACTCCAACAATCTTCACCATGATTAAAGATGTCTACTGACTCCAACAATCTTCACTATGATTAGTGATGTCTACTGACTCCAACAATCTTCACCGTGATTAGTGATGTCTACTGACTCCAACAATCTTCACCGTGATTAGTGATGTCTACTGACTCCAACAATCTTCACCGTGATTAGGGATGTCTGCTGACTCCAACAATCTTCACCATGATTAGTGATGCCTACTGACTCCAACAATCTTCACCATGATTAGGGATGTCTGCTGACTCCAACAATCTTCACCGTGATTAGTGATGTCTACTGACTCCAACAATCTTCACCATGATTAGGGACGTCTTCTAACTCCAACAATCTTCACCATGATTATGGATGTCTGCTGACTCCAACAATCTTCAACCATGATTAGGGATGTCTGCTGACTCCAACAATCTTCATCATGATTAGGGATGTCTGCTGACTCCAACAATCTTCACCGTGATTAGTGATGTCTGCTGACTCCAACAATCTTCACCATGGTTATGAGCTGGGTGATGTAACAAACTGGATCTCCGACATGAATATTTACTGTCTCCAACAATCATCATTATGGTAATGGACTGAGATGCAACAAACAACAGATGGGAAATGTGATGAATAGTAGGAGATGTACTAAGGAGATGTAAGTAGGAGATGTACTAAGGAGATGTAAGTAGGAGATGTACTAAGGAGATGTACTAAGGAGATGTAAGTAGGAGATGTACTAAGGAGATGTAAGTAGGAGATGTAAGTAGGAGATGTACTAAGGAGATGTACTAAGGAGATGTAAGTAGGAGATGTACTAAGGAGATGTACTAAGGGGATGTAAGTAGGAGATGTAAGTAGGAGATGTACTAAGGAGATGTACTAAGGAGATATACTAAGGAGATGTAAGTAGGAGATGTACTAAGGAGATGTACTAAGGAGATATACTAAGGAGATGTAAGTAGGAGATGTACTAAGGAGATGTACTAAGGAGATATACTAAGGAGATATACTAAGGAGATGTAAGTAGGAGATGTACTAAGGAGATGTACTAAGGAGATGTACTAAGGAGATGTAAGTAGGAGATGTACTAAGGAGATATACTAAGGAGATGTAAGTAGGACATGTACTAAGGAGATGTACTAAGGAGATGTAAGTAGGACATGTACTAAGGAGATGTACTAAGGAGATGTAAGTAGGAGATGTGCTAAGGAGATGTACTAAGGATATGTAAGTAGTAGGAAATGTACATGTCCTGTCTGCCATGGCATAAATAATGGGAAGAGACAAGTACTGGACACCAGAAAACTGATGGATCGGTGGGCACAAAACAAATGAAAGACAAACAGGCAGTATGAAGAATTGTGGGGAGATAATTGAAGAATTGTGGGGAGATAATTGAAGAATTGTGGGGAGATAATTGAAGAATTGTGGTGAGATAATTGAAGAATTGTGGTGAGATATTTGAAGAATTGTGGGGAGATAATTGAAGACTTGTGGGGAGATAATTGAAGAATTGTGGGGAGATAATTGAAGAATTGTGGGGAGATAATTGAAGAATTGTGGGGAGATAATTGAAGAATTGTGGGGAGATAATTGAAGAATTGTGGGGAGATAATTGAAGAATTGTGGTGAGATAATTGAAGAATTGTGGTGAGATAATTGAAGAATTGTGGTGAGATATTTGAAGAATTGTGGTGAGATAATTGAAGAATTGTGGTGAGATAATTGAAGAATTTTGCAGCTTGACAGTTGTTTGAAATGTTTTGTAAGCACATTTGGAGATCAGTAGTTTTCAGATTTGGCAACCTTTTCACCTGATGTATCAGCACCCACTGTCTTAGGACTCCAGACAATATGCAAGTGTTCTAGGCCTTCGGGGGTTATAACAATAGAAACCTAGCCTTGAGACTTTATACAGATGTCTTTTTGACTTGCCAGGTTGGAGAGGTTATGGCTGTAATGATGGAAGTCAAGCTGTCAGTGCTACAAATGAAAAACTGGCTGTCTACTTGCTGACACTGTCCAATCTGGGCTTTGTTCCTGGCATCTGTCTGGCCGTCTATCGAAGGTTTTATGTGGAGGCGCTTGTTTACTCATACAACATGTTTTTTTCAACTGTAAGTCATGTCAGCTGATTGTTTGTGTCACATGTCCTTATTACTTGTCAGTCCTGTCAGCTGATTGTTTGTGTCACATGTCCTGATTACTTGTCAGTCCTGTCAGCTGATTGTTTGTGTCACATGTCCTCATTACTTGTCAGTCCTGTCAGCTGATTGTGTCACATGTCATTATTACTTGTCAGTTATATCAACTGGTGACATCACATGTCATTATTATTGGACTGAAAGAGAGAATGATACAGAACTCATGTTTACCACAGATGGAAGATTGGACTGAGAGAGAGAAAAAGAGGGAGGACAAAAAATGACTCAACAAACTAATAAAGATACTGACTATCTCAGCTGGTCATTTGTGAGCCTGTCAAAGGTGCATGTGGCAGGCAGTCTGTTAACAGCTGACAGATTCTCAAACAAACATTCTAACAACACTGCTCGCAGTGCCAGCCCTGGATATTCACAAACTGTTGTGAAGCTTCCATCAATGTTTTCATATTGTCCACTCTGCCACCTGTAGGTCTGTGCCACAGGGACCATGATCATTTGAAGTGACACAGGTCTTTGTCACTTGGACTATGTCAGTTTAAAGTGACAAATGATAGAAAAGACTTTTGATCAGATTATCCTGGCTCTGTTGTAGTTCCCTCAAGTGATCAGATTATCCTGGCTCTGTTGTAGTTCCCTCAAGTGATCAGATTATCCTGGCTCTGATTGTCATAGTTCCCTCAAGTGATCAGATTATCCTGGCTCTGTTGTAGTTCCCTAAAGTGATCAGATTATCCTGGCTCTGATTGTCGTAGTTCCCTCAAGTGATCAGATTATCCTGGCTCTGATTGTCGTAGTTCCCTCAAGTGATCAGATTATCCTGGCTCTGATTGTCGTAGTTCCCTCAAGTGATCAGATTATCCTGGCTCTGTTGTAGTTCCCTCAAGTGATCAGATTATCCTGGCTCTGTCATAGAGAACTTAAGTGATCAAATTATCCTGGCTCTGTCATATAGAACTTAAGTGATCAGATTATCCTGGCTCTGTCATAGAGAACTTAAGTGATCAGATTATCCTGGCTCTTTTGTAGTTCCCTCAAGTGATCAGATTATCCTGGCTCTGTTGTAGTTCCCTCAAGTGATCAGATTATCCTGGCTCTGTTGTAGTTCCCTCAAGTGATCAGATTATCCTGGCTCTGTTGTAGTTCCCTCAAGTGATCAGATTATCCTGGCTCTGTTGTAGTTCCCTCAAGTGATCAGATTATCCTGGCTCTGTCATAGTTCCCTCAAGTGATCAGATTATCCTGGCTCTGTCATAGTTTCCTCAAGTGATCAGATTATCCTGGCTCTGATTGTCGTAGTTCCCTCAAGTGATCAGATTATCCTAGCTCTGATTGTCGTAGTTCCCTCAAGTGATAAGATTATCCTGGCTCTGTCATAGTTCCCTCAAGTGATCAGATTATCCTGGCTCTGTCATAGTTCCCTCAAGTGATCAGATTATCCTGGCTCTGATTGTCGTAGTTCCCTCAAGTGATCAGATCTCCAGTTAAAGATAGCAACAAATATGCTTGACATCAAGGGGAAGGTGTCATCAGGTAGTTTCTTTTTATTCCCTCGGCCATACAGTGAGAATTTGATGGGATAGCCTACTTGTTTGCCTGCCCTGCCACATTTGATGTCAGAAACTAGAAGAAAGATGTTCATGTTTATGTGTTTATCTAGGTTGGTTTCTGTCAGTGCTGACATTTTGTTCCATTGTCTGTGGTGGTGTGAGTGTTTGTTCCATTACCTGTGGTGGTGTGAGTGTTTGTTCCATTACCTGTGGTGGTGTGAGTGTTTGTTCCATTACCTGTGGTGGTGTGAGTGTTTGTTCCATTACCTGTGGTGGTGTGAGTGTTTGTTCCATTACCTGTGGTGGTGTGAGTGTTTGTTCCATTACCTGTGGTGGTGTGAGTGTTTGTTCCCTAGCCTTTGGTGGTGTGAATGTTTGTTCCCTAGCCTGTGGTGGTGTGAGTGTTTGTTCCCTAGCCTATGGTGGTGTGAGTGTTTGTTCCATTATCTGTGGTGGTGTGATTGTTTGTTCCCTAGCCATGTGGGGATGTGAGTGTTTGTTCCCTAGCTTGTGGTGGTGTGAGTGTTTGTTCCCTAGCCATGTGGTGATGTGAGTGTTTGTTCCCTAGCTTGTGGTGGTGTGAGTGTTTGTTCCCTAGCTTGTGGTGGTGTGAGTGTTTGTTCCCTAGCTTGTGGTGGTGTGAGTGTTTGTTCCCTAGCTTGTGGTGGTGTGAGTGTTTGTTCCCTAGCTTGTGGTGGTGTGAATGTTTGTTCCCTAGCTTGTGGTGGTGTGAGTGTTTGTTCCCTAGCTTGTGGTGGTGTGAGTGTTTGTTCCCTAGCTTGTGGTGGTGTGAATGTTTGTTCCCTAGCCTGTGGGGGTGTGAGTGTTTGTTCCCTAGCTTGTGGTGGTGTGAATGTTTGTTCCCTAGCTTGTGGTGGTGTGAGTGTTTGTTCCCTAGCTTGTGGTGGTGTGAATGTTTGTTCCCTAGCCTGTGGTGGTGTGTGTTTGTTCCCTAGCCTGTGGTGGTTTGAGTGAGCCAATACTTACCACTATGTTTTGTCCCTCCACAATCAGTTCTATCATGCCTGTGACACCAGTGGCATCTACCAGCTATGTATCATGCCTTACAACAGCCTGAGTTTTGCTGATTTCTTTGCCTCACTGATGTCCTTCTGGGTGACCCTGATGGCTATGGCTAGAATACATCAGGGACTGAGGTCATTCCTGCATATGCTGAGTGCCTTATTCATCTCCCTAGGGGAGGTCTACAACAGGCATGGCCTTGTAGAGCAGCTGATACCAATAGCTGGGGGAGTGTTGATTGTTCTGGCCTCGTGGGTAAGTTCTCATACAACTAGATGTAAATATTGCTTTCAGAAACACATGCCAATCTAGACAATGATGTCTCTCAGCATTAATGAGAAATACATTGATCAAAATATATTTGTTTAGTTTGTTGTAAGATCCGCTTAATGTCTGATTTTATTGTCATAGTCACTAGGATACATTTTAACCTGTTTATGGTATATAAAAAACATGTATGTCTTCGCTGAACAGCATTTTAAGAGCTCTGCAGTAACCCATGGTAATATGTTGGAGAGGTCCTTCATGGAACCAAATATTGCACATGCTTTTATAGAAATTATAAGCATACACTACTATTGCACTGAAACGTTTGAGATGAACCACAAATGTAGGGTGATACGTCTTATAATTCTTTTCAATTCGTTTTGGTGTAATAGAGATAATGCTGTTATTATTTTAATGGCGTTGAAAGTTAAAATCGTTACACACTCAAAAACGTAGCAACAATATTGTACCAATATTTCTCATGTGAGACCAAATGTGGAAGTCTGCATTGTCTTGTCTTGTCCACTTGTCCTGTGAGGCGTTGTGGTTTTCTATGCAGGGCCAGATGCGCCACCAAAGTAGTCGTTATCCCATGATATAGAATGTCCTATCCATCTAGTTCAAGGTTGCGGAAACCCATTCACTGTACATTATCAGTGCATAGGGTTAGTTGGTAAGGTTGCATTCTCATTAGATGGCCGAACCCTTTCTCTCCTCGTCAATATATTCAGTGTAAGGTCTTGCTTCAACTGTGACGTCTTCATTGTGCACTCTGTCTCTCCTAGTTACGATGATTGTTTTCTGGAGGCATCTCATCTCACATGTCGTGATCTTTCTCCCTAGAGATTTTGTCCAAGTTTGACACTGGTAGCAGAGAGTTGGCATTGATATACTGTTGATCAGCATTCTATTGTGTGGACATGTTTATGTTTGGGTGTTTCAATAAGCGTAACATCTGGTATGCAATCACATTTGCTTTTTGGCACCTGATCTCAATCTCTCTATCTAAACCTCCATCCTGTGTGGAAACACTGCCCAAGTACCTGATCTCAATCTCTCTATCTAAACCTCCATCCTGTGTGGAAACACTGCCCAAGTACCTGATCTCAGTCTCTCTATCTAAACCTCCATCCTGTGTGAAAAAAACTGCCCAAGTACTTGAACTCCTGCACGTGTTTCATCTTGGTCCCGTTTACCAATATGTTCATGTTTTCAGGCGATCTGCTTATCTGCAGTTTCTGTTTTGGATGTCTTAATTCTCATACTGTATCTTTCACACACAGAGTTGAGCGCAGTCAGATGTTGCTGCAGATCATCTTCCCTCTCGTAAAGTAGGTATCGACCGTCTGAAAAAAGCTCATTTAACTGACCAACCTGTGTCCTTTCAGTCTCTATATTTCTTGGTAGATGCTCTGTTTTGGCCTCCAGGGAGCCTCTACCGTTGTAGATGTACCAGATCTACATTAGTTGTCTGGTATGTGTGGGGCCTGTAGCAGATCTACATTAGTTGTCTGGTGGGTCCTGTACCAGATGTACATTAGTTGTCTGTTATGTGTGGTGAGTCTGTACCAGATCTACATTAGTTGTCTGGTGGGGCCTGGACCAGATCTACATTAGTTGTCTGGTGGGGTCTGTACCAGATCTACATTAGTTGTCTTATGTGTTTGGACTGTACCAGATCTACATTAGTTGTCTGTTATGTGGGGTGAGTCTGTACCAGATCTACATTAGTTGTCTGGTGGGGCCTGGACCAGATCTACATTAGTTGTCTGGCGGGGTCTGTACCAGATCTACATTAGTTGTCTGTTATGTGTTTGGCCTGTACCAGATCTACATTAGTTGTCTGGTGGGGCCTGTACCAGATCTACATTAGTTGTCTATTATGTGTAGAAAGTCTGTACCAGATCTATATTAGTTGTCTGTTATGTGTAGTGAGTCTGTATCAGATCTACATTAGTTGTCTGTTATGTGTGGCGAGTCTGTACCAGATCTACATTAGTTGTCTGTTATGTGTGGGGAGTCTGTATCAGATCTACATTAGTTGTCTGGTGGGACCTGTACCAGATCTACATTAGTTGTCTGGTGGGGCCTGTACCAGATCTACATTAGTTGTCTGGTGGGGTCTGTACCAGATCTACATTAGTTGTCTGTTATGTGTGAGGAGTCTGTACCAGATCTACATTAGTTGTCTGGTGGGACCTGTACCAGATCCACATTAGTTGTCTGTTATGTGTAGAAAGTCTGTACCAGATCTATATTAGTTGTCTGTTATGTGTAGTGAGTCTGTATCAGATCTACATTAGTTGTCTGTTATGTGTAGGAAGTCTGTACCAGATCTACATTAGTTGTCTGTTATGTGTTTGGTGTGTACCAGATCTACATTAGTTGTCTGTTATGTGTGGCGAGTCTGTACCAGATCTTCATTAGTTGTCTGTTATGTGTGGGGAGTCTGTATCAGATCTACATTAGTTGTCTGGTGGGACCTGTACCAGATCTACATTAGTTGTCTGGTGGGGCCTGTACCAGATCTACATTAGTTGTCTGGTGGGGTCTGTACCAGATCTACATTAGTTGTCTGTTATGTGTGAGGAGTCTGTACCAGATCTACATTAGTTGTCTGGTGGAACCTGTACCAGATCTACGTTAGTTGTCTGAACCAGATCTACATTAGTTGTCTGGTGGGGTCTGTACCAGATCTACATTAGTTGTCTGTTATGTGTGAGGAGTCTGTACCAGATCTACATTAGTTGTCTGGTGGGACCTGTACCAGATCTACATTAGTTGTCTGGTGGGGCCTGAACCAGATCTAAATTAGTTGTCTGCTACAACCAACGGTGCATATCACGGTATGTGTGCTTACTCCGCAGGCAGTGGAGTCTTTAAGAAGGAAGACAGTTTTTCCATCCAAGAGACGACTGCTGAGGTTCATCCTGCCTGGGGTGGCCCTCTCCTGTCTGGGTCTCACCATCAACCTGGCCTTACAGACAGACAGCAACTACAAATATCTTCATAGCACCTGGCACCTGCTCGAGTCTTTCTGCATCCTGCTCCTGCTGCCTCCCAGGAGGGACAAGTTAGGTCAGTGCTATAGTCCGTCCGTCGTTTAATTCATAGACAAGGTCCGAAGCAATTTTCTACTTAACTTGCATGTCAGATCCAAATGATTTTTTGCATGCAGCCTTAGAATATCCATGATGCTAAAACATTGATATTATTTTGATCTTTTAGGACCATTGCAAAGAAATGGCATTAAATTTAAGATTTACAGTACGCAGCTGAATTTCTCCTCGCATTTTGTTCATAGGCGTATCTCCTTAATGTCTTTAGAGATCAGTTGATTGTTTGTGTTGTATCAACTGTGCAGCTAATTTTATGTTGTGTAACGCATTTGAATATTGAAATGAATTTGTTGCTATTGTATGTACACCTAATTGTTTTGATAAACATCGGATAATTTATCCAAGTCTGCTAATCAGTATGTCTACAAAAGATGATATTAATCATCCGAATCTGTCGATGCAAAGAGGTTGATAATTGTTACTGGCTGGACAAATTGTAATCCATCTCGTTGCTAGAACTGTTTTTCTTCCTGGAGCACATGTTCAACACACTTCATCCAGAACAATGTCTGTTTTTGAAATGTACTCAGGTGTGTCAGCACTTCAACATCACACATTTTAAATGTCCTGTTATAGTGGTGACTTAATACAGGTTTATAAGATGATCAGAGGAATCGATAAATTAGACTATAACAAGTTTTTTAAAATACAGCCACCTACAATAACACGAGGGCATAGCTACAAGCTGATTAAAGAGAGGTCCAGGTTAGATATTAGGAAATATTTTTTTTGTCAGAGAGTGGTGTCTGCTTGGAATGCATTGCCAGGGGAGGTAGTGGAGGCAGGGACAGTTAATGCGTTTAAGAATAAACTGGATGCGCATAGATTTTAGAGCAAGGTGATGTAAATGTAACTGGTTGTATACAGACTCTGCAGGGTCTTCTAAACCAGTATAAAGACGTTAAGTTAAGAACTGTTATAGTAATGTTACCTCACCCACCCCTATTATAGCAGATGGCTCATGTTACCTCACCCACCCCTATTATAGCAGATGGCTCATGTTACCTCACCCACCCCTATTATAGCAGATGGCTCATGTTACTTCACCCACCCCTATTATAGTTGATGGCTCATGTTACTTCACCCACCCCTATTATAGCAGATGGCTCATGTTACTTCACCCACCCCTATTATAGCAGATGGCTCATGTTACCTCACTTACCCCTATTATAGTTGATGGCTCATGTAACCTCACCCACCCCTAGTATAGCTAATGACTCATGTTACCCACCCACCCCTAGTATATACATAAGAAACTTATTTGTGGTCTGGAATGTTCTCTGTTAAAGAAATACAGTAATAGAGCTACTGACTGGCCCAGTCATTTTGTTGTCTGTATGTCTCCTCCCTGCAGGTACTTCTGGCACCTTGTCCATCCAATCTGGGGACATAACCAGGCAATCTGTGGTGGATAGCCAGGAGTTTGAGGCTAGCATTTACTATGCGGATGGCACAGCAACAGTGACCCCCTTGGAGCAACCGTCTCCTCCAGAAACACCAACCAGTAGCCGAGAGCGGGGCTTGAAGCTTCTCAATCGAAGCACAAGCAGACAGAGCCAAAGCCTGGTCTTGTAACAAATGATACCTGATAATGTTTTAAGGGATGCACTTTCATGTGTCAGAACTGGATTCTACACCTGGCAGTGCTTTCAAATGCATGTTTCACTTCCATATGTTGATCACCTGGTGTTGCTTTAAGCATGTGAACCCTGACCACTCTATCTGGAAAGCTGTGACAAAATTGTGGGATTGGTTTGAATGATTCTATCTCTGACTGACTGATCTGATTATCTCCAATATTCCTGCTCATTATGCTGCCAGTGGTTTGCAGAATATATTTCTGGACAACCAACTGATATCAAATGTACTGGATGGCAAATGACCATTATGTTATTAATCATGGGCCCCTTAACAGTAGTAATCCGCCTAGGCAATGAGGGCCTGTCGCGCCAATTGACCGTATCCATGATGAATAGCTGTGGTCCAGGCTGCACACAGTGAGGGTAAAGTCATTCCTGTTTGGCTCAGGGGGGTGGGGGGGAGAGACAGACAGCCGCTGGATGGTTTAGGGCATCTGTATAGTCCTCGGCCCACCTTGTCATTGTCTCTTCCGTTGAGCGACACCTTCAGATTTATTGATACTTTGTGGGATGCACTTGCTTTGCTGCAGGAATCGACTGTTAACGTTTTGATTGATGTGTTTCAGTCCTTCCTTTGCACCATGTGTTACTGAGTTGTAGAATTGCTCAGTGGTGGCGCAGAACATGTTCTGGAAATGCCAGCGATATCATTTCTACACCTGGCCACATTTTTTGCTTGTTACCACTGTGATCCAGGGTTTCCACATTTGTTTTCTTGGGTCCCTTGCAACGGCAAGCATGGTTGAGGTCATCTGGTCCACCAATCTGTTTTCTATTCTGAGGAAGTATTTTGTGCAGTGATTCAGTATCATAGCCAGTAGTTAGCTTTCCTTTAGAGAGACATCTAGGCAAGATGGCAATGCCAGACACAAGCAGGCAGTGATGGCTGGTGCAGAAGTCTTGTCTTCCTATAGATCTGGCTGGGAGTCCTCTGTAGGTGACCACGTCTGTGTCCCTGCCTGGCATGAAACAACTTTAGATCTGGCTGGGAGCCCTCTGTAGGTGACCACGTCTGTGTCCCTGCCTGGTATAAGGCAACTTATCATAGATGGGGTGCCAGATGGTAAAGCTGTCTTTGAAAGGTGATCTGAGAACGAGGGTCACAACCGGTCGTCAGAGTATAGGAAGAAAACATAGCCGGCGGGAAAGTTTCATGGTCTCCAGTAATTCTGATCATAGAAGTGTTATTTTGATTCAACTCTGTGGAAAACGTGTTTACCTTCTCACATCACTATATGTGACACATATTCCAAGTAAACCACACCCATATAAGCTAGGTCTGTCACACCTAAATATTTGTGGCTCTGGGAAATGGCTTGTTTATACACACCTAAGCCAAAAATGGGGATCTGGGGTTGAAAGGGATGCAGTATTTGGCCATGTCATGATGGACAAGCTGTGAGAATGGGTGTTTGGTTACTGAAGGTCATTGGAGAACATTCATGTCAGTAGACTCCAGAGAACATGATGATCAGCTAGCATCAGACACCATGGCTTTGTGATTCTGTTCAGTTGTAGATCTCATCATCATCTGAAGTGAAGGTTCTGTTGAGTGAGAAGATTCTAAGACACACATGCCATCCAGTAATGGCCACAATCAGGCAGGTAGGCTACAGATGGAAGAAGACACATATGAAATGAGGGATGGACAGATGTCAAAATGTAAAAGAAAGAAGAAAAAACAAGATTGAATGAAAATGTCTGAGGCATCTGTGGTGGAGTCATGTTGTAGACTTGACACATTCTGGAGTCGCGTCTATTCTGATTGGTTGGGATGTGAATGGATGTAATAGATTACTGTACGACCATGATTTTTTGTCTCCAGTAAGTTTTACCTGCCAAGTTTGTATTTTTTTTTGTGGTGGCTTTCTTTTGAACTGTGATATTTTCCTTGTTTAAACTGTTCTCTTCTTTACAGTGAGAGTTTTGTTGAGGAGGACTGCAGTTAGAGACATGGTGAATCGTGAACAAACTAAGCGACAGTTTTACACATTCTTCTTACTGAATGACATGGAGACAATGAATGGGGAGACATTCTTGAGTTTATCTGTTCTATATCATTTTAGGTGCACAAATGGTCTGTGTGGCATGAGCATCATAGGGAAAGGAGAATAAATGGTCAATTCTAAAACCTGCCTCTAGCTGTGGTCAGTCCTGACCTGCATAATATATTTGGCTGGCAGGACAAGTTTCATGTATTTTATTGACTGGCAAATGTGCCGACAATTATGCACTTCAGCTCTCTCGTTTTTGGGAATATTTTATCCTCATTTCAATTTGATGTATAAACATTTGATAACTTTGGTTTTTTGTGTGTGAAGTAACTCCAAGAGCCGTGATTATCTCCAGGCCACAGAAAACAAAACCCTGTTATGGCTTGTGATATAATCTCATGCACAGTTTAATGTCAAGGTACAAAACATGGATTGTAACAGACTACATATTTGAAATGAAGTGGCACACATTGATAGCCAAACATGACACACACACCCTTACCAGGTCATAAACAGTCACATGCACTCTGGTTCAAATTTAATGGAAACTGCCAACAACAGCCAAAAAATCAGTTTAACTCCACCATTAATCCGTCATGTCCATTCAACCCGTCACATCTGCTCACAAAACATCAATTTCCTCCCGACTAGACTGACAACTAGTGCATGCGTTTGTTCTGTCAGTTGCCCGAGTGGTCTGCCGGGGTCTTGTGTATAACAAGAATAGCACCACAGAGAGCATGTCATAAGAGGCAACTGTGTGACATGGCATAACACCAGCTGTGGTTTGTTAAGAACAGCATAAATAGCGTCTAACAGGCTGCGGGTCTACTTTGCTCTAGTGTGTCTATTAAGATGGACTCGCACATCAGTTAACCACCCTCCAAGAAACTGGTTGTATACAGACTCTATTGAGTCTTCTAAACCAGTATAAAGATGTTACGTTAAGATACAGTTTTTGAAATAACATGGCCGATGATTCATCACATGTTTGTAGCTTTCATTTAATGAAGAGTTTCTTCATTTTGTGGGCATTCTGTACAATAGGTAAAGTGCTAATAAGTTAAAGAGAATAAAGCAACAATAGAGACACACGTGCAGTGAGTAAAGAAAATGAGTTTGTGGTATCCTAATGTTGAATACTTCGTGGAATACTTGTATCCTAATGTTGAATACTTCGTGTTTAATATTAATTTATTTTATTTTCAAGAAAAAACACACAATGACATACAGAGTTGTGAGACATGCCGTGCAACTAGATGGTGATCACTTGTTCTAGTTATCAAACTGCATTCGACACCAGGCAGCGCGTGTTCTCATTTATAATCATTGCATCCGAAGTAGAAAACTAATGGGGTAAAACAGCAACTAATTGAAGCTCTGCACAGCCATTCAAACAGGTGACAATATCAATGGTACAAGATGTGTGACAGACAGGCCCCATCTAGGAGAGGTTCTTGTTAGCTATCATTGGCTATGACAAGCTGGTGTGTGTTGTCTTGTAGGTGGCTGACATGCTTCATCTGTGTGGAAGATAATAGGCCACAAATGTCATCTGACAACCAGAACACATGTCAAGTGTCATCTCAGAGAGGCAAGCAAGTACAAATCAAAACATGACATTCAGTGTTATGTGTGAGCAGCTTCTATAGTTAACATACTGTGTATGTGTGTACTGTAAACCACTCTACTGCATGCATACCAAACATGGACGGTTTATAACAGACCTGCCACAAGCCATGTCCACACGAGCTGCTTCAGACCAGGTGGCAAGTGCCAGTGCCATAACTCTGAAATTCTTAGTAAGACTAACAGGTTGATCATCCATAGGCCCAGATAAGCTGGTTCTCACATGGGCACCTTCTCAAGCAGCCGACATACAGTTCTCACATTGGCACCTTCCCAAGTAGCTGACATACAGTTCTCATATGGGCACTGTGGCAGATCCCACTGTTTACACTAGGGTATTCTTAACTAAAAGATTCATGACCTCACACAGCAGGTGGCATATTTATTATATCATAATCTTACAACACTATTAAAGTGAGTGCAATGAAATTACAACACAATACAAGAAATATCATCTTAACTAAAAATATTCATAAGTATATATATGTTAATATAAATATTAACTAAAGCGGAAATTTTAAGCAGTAGCTATTGATGGAATTCCCAACTATCAAAACCCAGTTCTATTGCCGTACACACATCACACACCCCTCCCCTTATCTTCATCCTCAACACACTCTCCAAAACTCTTCCTCACTCAAATCCCCTCAGGCGGGCGATCTGGACATAATGCATTCAATATATTCCACGTATACTCACATATGATCTCTCAACTCAGACGATCTGCGTATACACACGCTCTGAAAAATACATCGTTCCCTCTGTGTCTACACACACACATCTAGATATCTCCTAGACACAACTGTACACTCGCACAACTCTAGAACATACCTCGTTCCCTCTGTCTACACACACCACACCACACACACATCTAGATCTCTCCTAGTCGATCTACACACTCGTCAGGACATACCTCGTTCACAAGGTGTCCTGTGTACAACACACATTCAAATTACCTCTAGATACAAAACGCCCAACACACACCTATTTGAGCGACTGGCCCAGACTTAATGGCATATGCTGTTTGAGCGATCCTGTTCTATCTCTAACATTTCTACTAAGTTGGTGAGCTAAACAGACTCCTATCTACATTCTCTCTTTCCCTCTCCATGGCCAGCCTGCTTGAGCTAAACTTTTGTCTAGTATTTTATAGACTCAAGCAGTATCAGAGCTGACCAATGAAAATCGGGGGGGATGGCCCCAATCAGTCGCTAATTCTACGAATTACTCTGAACCCTGTCACTCAAATATCGCAGCAAGCTCTGCTGCCCTCTTGTCTGTCACTCATCCCCCACTACCCAAATCAGAACGCCAGTGGTCAGTTCGTTCCTACCTGTACACATTCTTTCACCCACCCCATTTTCATTTGTTGAGACTGAGTGACCTTGGCGTAGTGTTCAGACAGAGAGTGATCTTGGCACACATTCATTTGTTCTCAGAGTCGCTGACCACATCACCCCTGCCCTAAATGCTCATGCTCAGACTGGAACTATTACAGCACCTTCCCAAGCAGCTGACATACAGTGGGCTCTGAACAAACACGAGAGAATCCTTAAAACATTGACGTCACCTCTTGGGAGATGCTTCTGCAGAACCATTCCACCTGGCTCACGGACATCGCACAAAAGGTGCTCAGATCGCAGAGGGAAACATCGCTGAGGCTCAGAGAAAGTGAGCCACCCAAAACAACAACAACGCGTGATGACCCCACAGCTAACTCCTCACATGCATGTCCCAAGTGCGGCAGAGTCTGCTCTACCAGGATTGATCTTTACAGCGGCAGTCTGTTCTACCAGGATTGATCTTTACAGCGGAGGAGTCTGCTCTACCAGGATTGATCTTTACAGCGGAAGAGTCTGCTCTACCAGGATTGATCTTTACAGCGGCAGTCTGTTCTACCAGGATTGATCTTTACAGCGGCAGTCTGCTCTACCAGGATTGATCTTTACAGCGGAAGAGTCTGCTCTACCAGGATTGATCTTTACAGCGGAAGAGTCTGCTCTACCAGGATTGATCTTTACAGCGGCAGTCTGCTCTACCAGGATTGATCTTTACAGCGGCAGAGTCTGTTCTACCAGGATTGATCTTTACAGCGGAAGAGTCTGTTCTACCAGGATTGATCTTTACAATCACATGAGATATTTCGTAGTACAAACCTGGTGCTGTTGTCATGGGCAACTATTTTATACATTGTGTGTGCGTGCAAAGTTATTTCCTATATCTGTCTTACCATTTAGATTCCATAAACTTGTTCATACCATTTATTTGTTCAATACTTGTTAGCACTAGGTCTAGTACTACAAACAGCACTGTCTTAGTTCTTGTCTTCACATGAATAACCTGTCCAGTTGGAGCCAGACCTTGCATCCACATGAATAATCTGTCCAGGTGGAGCCAGACCTTGCATCCACATGAATAATCTGTCCAGGTGGAGCCAGACCTTGCATCCACATGAATAATCTGTCCAGGTGGAGCCAGACCTTGCATCCACATGAATAACCTGTCCAGGTGCAGCCAGACCTTGCATCCACATGAATAACCTGTCCAGGTGGAGCCAGACCTTGCATCCACATGAATAACCTGTCCAGGTGGAGCCAGACCTTGCATCCACATGAATAACCTGTCCAGGTGGAGCCAGACCTTGCATCCACACAAATAACCTGTCCAGGTGCAGCCAGACCTTGCATCCACACAAATAACCTGTCCAGGTGGAGCCAGACCTTGCATCCACATGAATAACCTGTCCAGGTGCAGCCAGACCTTGCATCCACATGAATAACCTGTCCAGGTGGAGCCAGACATATTTTCTCTTGATCTTGCATCCACCATCTTATGCATGTTTTACCTGCAGTCCGTAGTCTCACTTAGATCCCAGATGTTTAGAGCTACTCCCTGGAGGGTTTTCCTCAAGGATATGGGATAGCTGGAAATTGTAATTGATTGGTGATTACATTAGGTAACAGATGCTAGATGTGTCAGCAACAGATGTGTCAGCCACAGATACTACATGTGTCATGCACATGTGCAGCTCGGATATAAAATGGTGTCCGTGCTCACAGTGTTCTTGAGTTGTGTAGAAGGTCATATTGCACAAAGGAAGTGAATTTTAAGCACGAAGGAAACCTGATACTAAGTTGAGCTATTTTTGTTGGCCTATTTCTGTGACTTGATCACAACTGTCATTCACTCCTGGCCCGGTTTTCACTTAACAAATGTCAGTAACAGAGGATCCATTTATTAGTAGCATACCTTAACACCATTAAACGTTGCTTGGGTCGGCTTTCTGGGTATGGTGGCATGCCTCAACGCCATCAAATGTTTGAGTCTGTTTTCTTGATGTTCTCATAGTTGACCCTCCAGGAGTTTGCGGTTTAATTATATTATCAATATATTTTCTGTTTAAAATTTGCTAACCAAAAATGGCCCACCAAGATGTAGACCTAACACAAGTAATGAGAGGCCCCAACCTACCTCTGCTCTGGCTGTGTGCGAGTCGTCATCCATGGCAGTGAAGTGAGAACACTCATACTTCCTCCTATGCATGCAGTCCACCTCTGTCAGGTACCACGTCCCAGGAAACAGCACGGACACACAACCAACTGGTTTGTATGGGGCTGTCAATCAGATACATAAAACAGCCTCTCAGAACATGATTCTTTACCCTTGTCAACAAATATAAACAGTTCGTTCACACACACAAAGGTAACAGCATAAACCTCACCTGTCAATGGTATTGCTAACCTCACCTGTCATCTGTGTCTCATTGTCAAGTGTCCTCTGTCAATCCTGTCATTACGAGGACATATCATGAACAACTTCTAGCTCACTCTAACCATTATGTAGAGCATGTCAGGTGTCTCACCCAGATGATGTGTCTGCTCCCTCAGTTTCATGATCCTATCAAAGTCTTGTGGTGGCACACACTGACGACTGTCTAGTCTTTGCTGCAAGTCAGACAAGCTGTTGACCAGACGATCGAGCTGAGCTCCTGGAGTGCTGCTGTCTGAGAACTTGAGTGAAAACATAGACGATGCCAGACCAGACCCATAGGAGAAGAGCACGACTCTTGTTCCAGCAATAGATGCGGTGGTGTGCCTGAGGATGTGACGAAACGAGTTATGATTGTGTAGATTTTATCTTGTCACAGCTGTCAAAGTTGGTGTCAAAGTTTATGTCAGTGGAATGAATCTCAATACAAAATAATGTCAAGAAGACATTGACCTGATAGACTTCATATTTCATCCAGCAAGTCCTGAAACTGAATTTATGCTCAGGTAAATGAGCTGACCAAGACTCTGCCTCCTCCACATGGCGGCCCAGGAAACAGGCTGCACTAGTCAAGGTGTAAGGATCACAGTGGAAAGGTAAATCCAGTACTAAAAACAAAACAAAACCAGCTGAAATCTGATGTGTTGGGCAAAAATCGCAACTTCGCTGTAAACTGACATTTTTGACAGAACGAACACTGGAGGAGAAATGTTACTCATATTAACTTCTCTGTGCCCAACCCAGAGAGGCTGCGTGTGTGTGTAGCAACTCAACCGCAGATATTAACTTCCCTGTGCCCCCAACCCAGAGAGGCTGCCTGTGTGTGTGTAGCAACTCAACCGCAGATATTAACTTCCCTGTGCCCAACCCAGAGGGGCTGCCTGTGTGTGTGTAGCAACTCAACCGCAGATATTAACTTTTGTCATGACAATCTGCACAAGGTTGTTTTTTTTAGCATTGGCACACATACATTACATGGACCCACAAGGACTTTAAGTGGCAGGTTGTTGTAGCTTTCTTCACATCACGAGCATGATGGTGGATTGGGGTCCTCCAGGTAGTTGTGCTATGCTTGGCTTCATCTGTATGGAGATCACACCGATCCCTCACCTCATTAGCCAGGCTGCCCTGAAAACAGCCCGTTTCCAGAGAGGGCTATGGGGTATACAAGATGAGGGTCTTGGCCAGTATGTTTTGCCTGACCAGACGTTAAGTCTTCCTCCCTCCCTATGACATGAGTAAAACCAAATCCGTTTTTAAAGATATGTTTAATGGTGTGTGTATGTGAGCTCATGTAACTCACCTGCTGATGTAACTACACAGACCTCCGTACAAAGATGGTGTGTACATGTTGCCAACCTGGTTAGCCACCAGTAATGTTGGCTTGGTCTTTGCCTCAAAGAGAGCCTGACTGGCCGACATGACGGCACTCTCGACTGACCTGTCAAAGTAGGTCTCTTCCAGTTTGACATCTCTGCAAAATTGTGTAGTAGCAATGAGAAAACAGTCCTGCACATTTGTGACACGGTACAGCACAACAGATTTGTGACATGACAGACAATTACACCACATTTGTGACATGACAGACAATCACAAAACACTTGTGACATGACAGACAATCACAAAACACTTGTGACATGACAGACAATCACACCACACTTGTAACAGGACAATCACAGCATATTTGTGACATTACAATCACATCACACTTGTGACATGACAGACAATCACAGCACACTTGTGACATGACAGACAATCACAGCACACTTGTGACATGACAGACAAAAACAGCACACATGTGATATGACGGACAATACCAGCATATGTGTGACATGACAGACAATCACAGTACACTTGTGACATGACAGATGATCACAGCACACTTGTGACATGACATACAATCACAGCACACTTGTGACATGACAGACAATCACAGCACACTTGTGACATGTCAGACAATCACAGCAAACTTGTGATATGTCAGACAATCACAGCACACTTGTGAGACCTGTCACAGCACACACTCTCATGCTGCCAGATAAACTGATTGTTCCAGTTTAATGATCAAGGTAATTTACCTTAATGCCTCCAATCCAGAATATCTATCAGCAAAATCTGGATTCTTGTTCCTCAGAAAGTCATTGAGCAACAAGCGGGCAAAAGATTTCTGTACAAGTTTACAATAAGGGGAGTGAAACATGAAGGCCTCCCCAACATCCAGGGTACTGTCACCTAGGCACAAGAACAAAAATACTGGTTATCTTCTCTTGTCCTATCACATGAACACTTGGTTCCTGTTGCATTTAATGATCAATTCCCTCAATCAAGTGCTGACTTTCAGACAGTATCTTTAAGTCTAAACGGCAAATACCTGCAGCCAAACGACAACCCAAACTACCTGGGAGTCACATTTGATCAGCGCATGACATGAAAAAGTAAGATCGAAAGAAACCAAATGAGAGCCAGAGAAAGAATGACAATCATAAGGAAACTTGCTGGCACAAGCTGGGGAGCAGACGAAAGCATACTAAAGAAATTGTACACTGGAAGAGTGAGACCAGTTCTCGAGTATGGCATTGGGGCATGGACAACAGCAGCAAAGGCGAACTTCGATAAAGTTAGCCAACTCCAAAACCAAGCCATGAGAGTTATAACAGGAGGCATGAAGTCAACGCCAATTGTAGAACTTGAAATGATTACAAAACTGCAATCCATGACCGACAGAAGAGACTGCAGAGCCCAGCTGCAATCAGAGAAACTCAGAAGACTGACTGACCATCCAATGCACCAGAGACTAAACAATTTCGGAAATGGGAAACTAAAGCGAAGAAACTTTGCAGAAATAGCCAAAGCAAAGATGCACGAAAACCCCATAAACGCACTAACAACACCAAAGCCCATCCCTACTGTACGAAAACCTACCTGGAGGCAGCATATATTTCCAGAGGTGGTAGAAAATATACCAGGTATTGGAAACAAAAACTGCCAGTCTGAAAAAGAAAGAAGAGATACTACCCTGAGTTATAAAACGGAAAACTATCCAAGCATGGACTGGACGCATGCATACACCGACGGTTCCGTAACAAATACAACACAGAACGGAGGGGCAGGAGCATTTCTGAACCTACCAAATGGCAGAAAAATAACACTGTCATTCGCTACTGGACAATACACAAGCAATTTCAGAGCGGAGGCAGAGGCACTGAGGGCGGCAGTGGAAGAAATGGTGACAGGTACAAGGAATGAAAGCCACATAGTCCTGCTTACAGATGCTCTGGCCGTAGTCACAGCACTAAAAAGCAAGAAAAATACTGAACAATGATTTAAGAGCAGTACTCTGCCAACTATGCCAGCAGTCCGCACCAAAAGGGGTAGTGGTGCAGTGGGTTCCATCTCACTGCAACATCCAAGGCAACGAGGAGGCAGACAGACTGGCAAAAGAAGGTGCAAAACTACCATAACCTGATACTAGTATGACATACGAAGAGTCAAAACGGCTCATTAGAGCTAGATACATGACCAAATGGGAAACCGAACATACTGGCTACACCAAAAACGATGCCTATTACCAGTTGAACAGAAGAGAGCAGGTCGTGGTCTTCAGACTTCGCACTGGCCACAATAGACTCAGGTACCACCTATTCAACAAATTGAAGATAGGTGGCACCGATGAATGCCCGTGTGGTACTGGGAAAATTACCGCTGAGCATTTGCTACAAAACTGCCCGACATACGAGGATCAGAGAGAGCAGATGTGGCCATCACCAGTGGCAACACTAGACAAGCTCTATGGCAGTGTCGACAGCCTCAGGATGACGGCTGCTTTTTTCTAAAAAATAATGGTTTCTGTCTGACTGCGTACGAAGAAGACAGTATCTTATCAATACATGCTCGCTTTCTTCATGTACATTTATCAATAGGCAAACTTCAGGCTTTAGAAGTACATTTATCAATAGGCAAACTTCAGGTACTAGAAGATCTGAGAGTTTGTGTTTGGAGACTTAAAGATCTGAGAGTTTGTGTTTGGAGACTTGAAGATCTGGGAGTTTGTGTTTTCAGACTTGAAGATTTGAGAGTTTGTGTTTTCAGACTTGAAGCTTTGAGAGATGACCTAATATTTACTTAGGCATATGATCATGAATCCGAATTAAATTGCAAATACTCAATACAAGTGGAAGTCACTCTTAGCAGTGAAACAGGCAAAGTGAGATTAGCTATGACATTAATTGGGGACAATTTGATCAGATGTGAGACAGAAAATCGACTTCCGCTGTATTTTATATATCATTCTCCAGACATGACCAAACCACGGAAGAAGAGATTGCTGCACACGCAGTCAGCAACAGCTGGGTTTTGAAAACGTGCTGTATTGTATGATTATGAACCTTCTATCTTGTTACTTGGATGACTTTTCTTAGATGTCTCATTTCAGAGGTTTGGAGCTTGTTTTAGCCCATGATTCACAACCAAAAATCAAAATGGGCTCATAAATGAAGTTCTTGTCTCAAAGGGCCCAGAGACATCCCTGTCACACACCAGTTCTTGTCTCAAAGGGCCCAGAGTAAATCTTTTGTTAATTGTTAATGATAGTGAACTTTAGGGGCACTCTATAATGGGGAAAAACATGAAAAAAGAACTTGTAAAAGTTGATTAAGGTTGAGTTTAATCAAAATTTTAAAATGGGTATGGTCAGATACCGCACCGAGACGAGAACACAAACAAAACCTACTTTACGACCAATAGGCCTTCATCAGGGACAACAATACTGAACTTACAAATTAACATATAAGAAAAAATGGTCAACTCATCTGTTTCTGATAGTAGACCCAGTCTGTCTAAGCGACCGGTTGGGCCAGATGCTAACTGAAAATGAATCGGAGCAGTCAAATACAAGGCGGCCAGGAGAGCGTAAGAAATGTGGGGGAATGCGCCGGATAAGCAAATGGTGGCCAAATATGGAAACGGCCATATAGTGGTCCAGATGGGAGAACAAAGAGAAGGTGATATAAGCCGGGAGGGTGTGAGAACAAAGAGAAGGTGACAAGGAGGGAGGGGGTGAGAACAAAGAGAAGGTGATATAAGCCGGGAGGGCGTGAGAACTGATAGAAGCGTGGGGGGTAGAACTGATAGAAGCGTGGGGGGGGGGGGGGGGGGGGGGGGGCAAAGGAAGACAAATAGATGGGGGCCAGTGAGGTTTTAAGAAAAAGTTGGGAAGATGAGGTTGAAGCAAGAAACTAGACCAGTGACACTAACGTCAGCCTTACCCTGGTGTCAGAGAAGCAAGAAACTAGACCAGTGACACTAACGTCAGCCTTACCCCGGTCGTCAGAGAAGCAAGAAACTAGACCAGTGACAGATTGATTTTCTGTGTAAGCTGTCAAATGATTTGTCATGCTCCATGAAGGAAAGACCTATCCAAACAATACAGGATAGAACAATGATAGATCAAGTTATCTCACCTCTCAGTCAGGATAGATCAAGTTACCTCACCTCTCAGTCAGGATAGATCAAGTTATCTCACCTCTCAGTCAGGATAGATCAAGTTACCTCACCTCTCAGTCAGGATAGATCAAGTTACCTCTCCTATCAGGGTAGACCAAGTTATCTCACCTCTCAGTCAGAATAGACTAAGTTATCTCACCTCTCAGTCAGAATAGACCAAGTTATCTCACCTCTCAGTCAGAATAGACCAAGTTATCTCACCTCTCAGTCCTGCAGCTACAGCCTTGTCAGTGTATCTCTGGTAGCACACGTCCAGGGCATGTAGGTAACATTGGATGCTCAGCTTGCCATCAACCACAGGATACTCTGAAGCCATGTCGGGTTTGTAAAAGTCGTAGACGTGTTGCATGTGTGTGCTGCGGACACCTGAACAGAACAATCCAGATTGTATGAACATGCTTGCCTACTATAGCCTCTCTCTGGCCATCTACTGACTGACTTGTCTGCTTCTATTGCTGCTAAATTTTGATGGATGAAAGAGCTGACTGACAAGGACATTCATGGGCCCTAAATCCTAGATCCCTCTTCTCTTAGCCGGATCCCTCTTCTCTTAGCCGGATCCCTCTTCTCTTAGCCAGATCCCTCTTCTCTTAGCAGGATCCCTCTTAGCCAGATCCCTCTTCTCTTAGCAGGATCCCTCTTAGCCAGATCCCTCTTCTCTTAGCCAGATCCCTCTTAGCCAGATCCCTCTTAGTCAGATCCCTATTCTCTTAGCTAGACTGCACTAGTGTAGCCTGTTTCGAGGGCTGACACTTGGAGGTAAATTAGTCTTGGACAGCTATGGTTGGTTCGCTGATCTTCATGCAAGCCCCTAGATATGAGTTGCTGCATCTTCAACACCATTTTATTGATTTATTCCTGTCTTATTTTTTTTACAATTGATTTACCACACAAACAAACTGAGCAGTCCACACAAACAAACGGAGCAGTCCACACAAACAAACGGAGCAGTCTACACAAACAAACGGAGCAGTCTACACAAACAAACGGAACAGTCCACACAAACAAACGGAGCAGTCCACACAAACAAACAGCAGTCCACACAAACAAACTTACACTGAGCAGGTACAGACATGACAAAATGAAGCCAGTGAAGAATGTAGATACAAAAGTACATGATGTCTTGACATCCACAAATTGAACTGGACACTGATAATATACTTCATGTACCAGCTGTTGCAGATGTCATGGGCAGCTAGAAGAACTAGACCAGTATTTTCACATGAACAATAATACGAACCAATCAGCTAGAGGCACACTAAACTATGATTCCAAATTCAAAGTGCAGCTTCTTTCAGATTTGGTTTGAGCTGCCTGCTATTCGATTTACAGGACAGACAGACACGTAAATACAGAGTGAGCCATGATTGGTTTCAGTTACAGGTTTGGGGGTCAAGAGGCAGCAGTGAATGAGCTGACAGTGAGCTGGCTGCTTGTATCAGAGTCAGTGACTCATAGCTGGCTGCTTGTATCAGAGTCAGTGACTCATAGCTGGCTGCTTGTATCAGAGTCAGCAAACCATAGCTGACCAATACCCTTCTCTACCTCCACGTGGCGGCCCTGAGAACAGGCTGCATTGGTGTAGTCTGGCTAAGGGCTAAAGATCACAGTGGGAAGGCAAACCAGATACTCGAAAAAGCCAGCTGAAATCGGATACATAGGGCCAATAGGCGTATATATCACAGCCTCGCTGCAAACTACGCCACAACATCCTTTTCATGATAAACACCGAAGAAGTTGCAGGTTTTTTTACAAGCAATATATTCATGGCAGGCCAACCCTATGAAGCCAACCCTATAAGGAATCAGTCTGGTGTGTAAGCCGAGTTACTTGATCAATATATTCATGGCAGGCCAACCCTATAAGGAATCAGTCTGGTGTGTAAGCCGAGTTACTTGATCAATATATTCATGGCAGGCCAACCCTATAAGGAATCAGTCTGGTGTGTAAGCCGAGTTACTTGATCAATATATTCATGGCAGGCCAACCCTATAAGGAATCAGTCTGGTGTGTAAGCCGAGTTACTTGATCAATATATTCATGGCAGGCCAACCCTATAAGGAATCAGTCTGGTGTGGTGTGGAAGCCAAGCTACTTGATCAATATATTCATGGTAGGCCAACCCTATAAGGAATCAGTCTGGTGTGTAAGCCGAGTTACTTGATCAATATATTCATGGCAGGCCAACCCTATAAGGAATCAGTCTGGTGTGTAAGCCGAGTTACTTGATCAATATATTCATGGCAGGCCAACCCTATAAGGAATCAGTCTGGTGTGTAAGCCGAGTTACTTGATCAATATATTCATGGCAGGCCAACCCTATAAGGAATCAGTCTGGTGTGGGGTGGAAGCCAAGTTACTTGCTGAATCTTATATCTTACACTGGAAAAGACAATCAGCTATTGCAGTATGCCATTGGCCATAGGGTAGTTATCAATCATTCAATAGACATCACTGATTACCTCAATAGACATCACTGATTACCTCAATAGACATCACTGATTACCTCAATAGACATCCCTGATTACCTCAATAGATATCACTGATTACCTCAATAGATATCACTGATTACCTAGTTAAATATCACTGTATTTACATTGATAAATACTTTTCTATGGTAAAACCTGCACAGGATTTGTACCAGTGTAAAATCTACAGCTGAGCAACCACTCAGGCAACTCAGAAAGGGTGGTCATTTCCAGTAAAATCCATGACAAAAATGAGGACGATGATGAAACAAAGACAATCTGGTGGCAACACAGTGGACGGACAAGGTGCAGGTTATTATAATCTCAACTGACAATGGACAGACAAGAGACAGGTTAAATATAACCTAAGTTTCATTGGGGTCAATCAGTCTGTCAGAGAATTATAGATGAGGCATCACCTAGTATAAAAAGGGAGTTAGACGGGTGTGTGCTCTCCCCTTGCTTGCATACACTGAGCAGATTTTAAAAGACAGATGACATGCCGGGATTGACTATAGGAGGACGTAGCATCAATAGTGTCAGATATACTGGCGAAACAATGTTAATAGAGGATCCAGTACATCTGCAGAACTTCATGGATAATATAACCATCAAAAGTCAGCCATATGGGTTGGAAGTGAACATAAAAACGACTAAAGTTAAAGTGTTTACCAACAAGAAAAAGCCCAAAAGCTTCCGTGCATATCATTGCAGGAATTCTGGAACAAGTGTCAAGCTACGTATACCTTGACCAACTCATTTCAGCTGACGCCAAATGTGAAAAGTAGATCATTAAAAGAACTGCAATGGCCAAAAATACATTTAACAGCAGGAGAGAGACACTTCTGTCCAAGCAGATATCTCAGACCTTAGAGAGATACACTTCTGTCCGAGCAGATATCTCAGACCTTAGAGAGATACACTTCTGTCCAAGCAGATATCTCAGACCTTAGAGAGATACACTTCTGTCCGAGCAGATATCTCAGACCTTAGAGAGATACACTTCTGTCCGAGCAGATATCAAGGACCTTAGAGAGAGACACTTCTGTCCAAGCAGATATCTCAGACCTTAGAGAGATACACTTCTGTCCAAGCAGATATCTCAGACCTTAGAGAGATACACTTCTGTCCGAGCAGATATCTCAGACCTTAGAGAGATACACTTCTGTCCGAGCAGATATCTCAGACCTTAGAGAGAGACACTTCTGTCCGAGCAGATATCTCAGACCTTAGAGAGATACACTTCTGTCCGAGCAGATATCTCAGACCTTAGAGAGATACACTTCTGTCCGAGCAGATATCTCAGACCTTAGAGAGATACACTTCTGTCCGAGCAGATATCTCAGACCTTAGAGAGAGACACTTCTGTCCGAGCAGATATCTCAGACCTTAGAGAGAGACACTTCTGTCCAAGCAGATATCTCAGACCTTAGAGAGATACACTTCTGTCCGAGCAGATATCTCAGACCTTAGAGAGATACACTTCTGTCCGAGCAGATATCTCAGACCTTAGAGAGATACACTTCTGTCCGAGCAGATATCTCAGACCTTAGAGAGATACACTTCTGTCCGAGCAGATATCTCAGACCTTAGAGAGATACACTTCTGTCCGAGCAGATATCTCAGACCTTAGAGAGATACACTTCTGTCCGAGCAGATATCTCAGACCTTAGAGAGATACACTTCTGTCCGAGCAGATATCTCAGACCTTAGAGAGATACACTTCTGTCCGAGCAGATATCTTAGACCTTAGAGAGATACACTTCTGTCCAAGCAGATATCTCAGACCTTAGAGAGATACACTTCTGTCCAAGCAGATATCTCAGACCTTAGAGAGATACACTTCTGTCCGAGCAGATATCTCAGACCTTAGAGAGATACACTTCTGTCCAAGCAGATATCTCAGACCTTAGAGAGATACACTTCTGTCCAAGCAGATATCTCAGACCTTAGATAGAGACACTTCTGTCCAAGCAGATATCTCAGACCTTAGAGAGATACACTTCTGTCCAAGCAGATATCTCAGACCTTAGAGAGAGACACTTCTGTCCAAGCAGATATCTCAGACCTTAGAGAGAGACACTTCTGTCCAAGCAGATATCTCAGACCTTAGAGAGATACACTTCTGTCCAAGCAGATATCTCAGACCTTAGAGAGATACACTTCTGTCCAAGCAGATATCTCAGACCTTAACAATAAGAATCATCAAATGTGTGTTCAGTTTTATTGTATGGAGTAGAAGCCTGGACCCTGACAAAGAAAATGGAGGAGCGTATTGAAGCCTTTGAAATGTGAATGTTCAGAAGATTTGGATGAGTTTCTTGGAAAGATAGGAAAACCAATAATAAGGTTCTGGAACAACTCAAAGTGGAACAGACACTTCTGGAGGAAATAAATATAAGAAAAAAATATATTTTTGGCATGTCAAGCACCATGACGGTCTGCTAAAGATTATTTTTGAGGGCAGAGTAGAGGGCAAGAGAGCCAAAGGGCTACAGAGATACAGATGGACAGACATGGGGATGGTTGATCTTACAGACCAATACATGTGAGGATGGGGGGGTTGATCTTACAGACCAATACATGGGAGGATGGGGGGGGGGGGGGGTTGATCTTACAGACCAATACATGGGGGGGGGGGGGGTTGATCTTACAGACCAATACATGGAGGGGGGGTTTTATCTTACAGACCAATACATGGGAGGATGGGGGGGGGGGTTGATCTTACAGACCAATACATGGGAAGGGGATGATCTTACAGACCAATACATGGGAAGGGGGGGGGGGGTTGATCTTACAGATTAATACATGGAGTGGGGGGGTTGATCTTACAGACCAATACATGGGAGGGGGGGGGGGTTGATCTTACAGACCAATACATGGGAAGGGGGGGTTGATCTTACAGACCAATACATGGGAGGGGGGAGGGGTTGATCTTACAGACCAATACATGGGAGGGGGGAGGGGTTGATCTTACAGACCAATATCCTTTATATTATCATATTGGTAGAATAGGAAAAAAAGTGGTGGAGGTGTGCTGTTTGGTCCCTGGTTCAAGCTTCTCTGAATTTATGCTAATGAGAGCATCTCACCCTGGTGCCAGTAGACGTTCGCTTGTCTCTAACCATCTGTGGCTTCACCTGTCATTACTGGGGAGCCTGTTACAAGGAACTAGAGCAACAACATCAAACGATGGACACTCAGTGTCTCTGGACAATTAAACCCATTTTCAGAAAACTGGTTTGCATCTCACGCAGAAACAAAATACACGCAGTCAGTGTTCTAAAAATAATCAAAACCTCAATTATACATTATGTAGAGACTCTTCTGGAATTGCTGACTGGTTTCTGTCCATTTGTGCAAGGGACGATGTCGTTTGATATTTTTTTGCAGTTTGTACAAGTTAGAGAAAGATCAGTCACACGTGTTTGATATTTTTTTGCAGTTTGTACAAGTTAGAGAAAGATCAGTCACACGTGTTTGATATTTTTTTGCAGTTTGTACAAGTTAGAGAAAGATCAGTCACACGTGTTTGATATTTTTTTGCAGTTTGTACAAGTTAGAGAAAGATCAGTCACACGTGTTTGATATTTTTTTGCAGTTTGTACAAGTTAGAGAAAGATCAGTCACACGTGTTTGATATTTTTTTGCAGTTTGTACAAGTTAGAGAAAGATCAGTCACACGTGTTTGATATTTTTTTGCAGTTTGTACAAGTTAGAGAAAGATCAGTCACACGTGTTTGATATTTTTTTGCAGTTTGTACAAGTTAGAGAAAGATCAGTCACACGTGTTTGATATTTTTTTGCAGTTTGTACAAGTTAGAGAAAGATCAGTCACACGTGTTTGATATTTTTTTGCAGTTTGTACAAGTTAGAGAAAGATCAGTCACACGTGTTTGATATTTTTTTGCAGTTTGTACAAGTTAGAGAAAGATCAGTCACACGTGTTTGATATTTTTTTGCAGTTTGTACAAGTTAGAGAAAGATCAGTCACACGTGTTTGATATTTTTTTGCAGTTTGTACAAGTTAGAGAAAGATCAGTCACACGTGTTTGATATTTTTTTGCAGTTTGTACAAGTTAGAGAAAGATCAGTCACACGTGTTTGATATTTTTTTGCAGTTTGTACAAGTTAGAGAAAGATCAGTCACACGTGTTTGATATTTTTTTGCAGTTTGTACAAGTTAGAGAAAGATCAGTCACACGTGTTTGATATTTTTTTGCAGTTTGTACAAGTTAGAGAAAGATCAGTCACACGTGTTTGATATTTTTTTGCAGTTTGTACAAGTTAGAGAAAGATCAGTCACACGTGTTTGATATTTTTTTGCAGTTTGTACAAGTTAGAGAAAGATCAGTCACACGTGTTTGATATTTTTTTGCAGTTTGTACAAGTTAGAGAAAGATCAGTCACACGTGTTTGATATTTTTTTGCAGTTTGTACAAGTTAGAGAAAGATCAGTCACACGTGTTTGATATTTTTTTGCAGTTTGTACAAGTTAGAGAAAGATCAGTCACACGTGTTTGATATTTTTTTGCAGTTTGTACAAGTTAGAGAAAGATCAGTCACACGTGTTTGATATTTTTTTGCAGTTTGTACAAGTTAGAGAAAGATCAGTCACACGTGTTTGATATTTTTTTGCAGTTTGTACAAGTTAGAGAAAGATCAGTCACACGTGTTTGATATTTTTTTGCAGTTTGTACAAGTTAGAGAAAGATCAGTCACACGTGTTTGATATTTTTTTGCAGTTTGTACAAGTTAGAGAAAGATCAGTCACACGTGTTTGATATTTTTTTGCAGTTTGTACAAGTTAGAGAAAGATCAGTCACACGTGTTTGATATTTTTTTGCAGTTTGTACAAGTTAGAGAAAGATCAGTCACACGTGTTTGATATTTTTTTGCAGTTTGTACAAGTTAGAGAAAGATCAGTCACACGTGTTTGATATTTTTTTGCAGTTTGTACAAGTTAGAGAAAGATCAGTCACACGTGTTTGATATTTTTTTGCAGTTTGTACAAGTTAGAGAAAGATCAGTCACACGTGTTTGATATTTTTTTGCAGTTTGTACAAGTTAGAGAAAGATCAGTCACACGTGTTTGATATTTTTTTGCAGTTTGTACAAGTTAGAGAAAGATCAGTCACACGTGTTTGATATTTTTTTGCAGTTTGTACAAGTTAGAGAAAGATCAGTCACACGTGTTTGATATTTTTTTGCAGTTTGTACAAGTTAGAGAAAGATCAGTCACACGTGTTTGATATTTTTTTGCAGTTTGTACAAGTTAGAGAAAGATCAGTCACACGTGTTTGATATTTTTTTGCAGTTTGTACAAGTTAGAGAAAGATCAGTCACACGTGTTTGATATTTTTTTGCAGTTTGTACAAGTTAGAGAAAGATCAGTCACACGTGTTTGATATTTTTTTGCAGTTTGTACAAGTTAGAGAAAGATCAGTCACACGTGTTTGATATTTTTTTGCAGTTTGTACAAGTTAGAGAAAGATCAGTCACACGTGTTTGATATTTTTTTGCAGTTTGTACAAGTTAGAGAAAGATCAGTCACACGTGTTTGATATTTTTTTGCAGTTTGTACAAGTTAGAGAAAGATCAGTCACACGTGTTTGATATTTTTTTGCAGTTTGTACAAGTTAGAGAAAGATCAGTCACACGTGTTTGATATTTTTTTGCAGTTTGTACAAGTTAGAGAAAGATCAGTCACACGTGTTTGATATTTTTTTGCAGTTTGTACAAGTTAGAGAAAGATCAGTCACACGTGTTTGATATTTTTTTGCAGTTTGTACAAGTTAGAGAAAGATCAGTCACACGTGTTTGATATTTTTTTGCAGTTTGTACAAGTTAGAGAAAGATCAGTCACACGTGTTTGATATTTTTTTGCAGTTTGTACAAGTTAGAGAAAGATCAGTCACACGTGTTTGATATTTTTTTGCAGTTTGTACAAGTTAGAGAAAGATCAGTCACACGTGTTTGATATTTTTTTGCAGTTTGTACAAGTTAGAGAAAGATCAGTCACACGTGTTTGATATTTTTTTGCAGTTTGTACAAGTTAGAGAAAGATCAGTCACACGTGTTTGATATTTTTTTGCAGTTTGTACAAGTTAGAGAAAGATCAGTCACACGTGTTTGATATTTTTTTGCAGTTTGTACAAGTTAGAGAAAGATCAGTCACACGTGTTTGATATTTTTTTGCAGTTTGTACAAGTTAGAGAAAGATCAGTCACACGTGTTTGATATTTTTTTGCAGTTTGTACAAGTTAGAGAAAGATCAGTCACACGTGTTTGATATTTTTTTGCAGTTTGTACAAGTTAGAGAAAGATCAGTCACACGTGTTTGATATTTTTTTGCAGTTTGTACAAGTTAGAGAAAGATCAGTCACACGTGTTTGATATTTTTTTGCAGTTTGTACAAGTTAGAGAAAGATCAGTCACACGTGTTTGATATTTTTTTGCAGTTTGTACAAGTTAGAGAAAGATCAGTCACACGTGTTTGATATTTTTTTGCAGTTTGTACAAGTTAGAGAAAGATCAGTCACACGTGTTTGATATTTTTTTGCAGTTTGTACAAGTTAGAGAAAGATCAGTCACACGTGTTTGATATTTTTTTGCAGTTTGTACAAGTTAGAGAAAGATCAGTCACACGTGTTTGATATTTTTTTGCAGTTTGTACAAGTTAGAGAAAGATCAGTCACACGTGTTTGATATTTTTTTGCAGTTTGTACAAGTTAGAGAAAGATCAGTCACACGTGTTTGATATTTTTTTGCAGTTTGTACAAGTTAGAGAAAGATCAGTCACACGTGTTTGATATTTTTTTGCAGTTTGTACAAGTTAGAGAAAGATCAGTCACACGTGTTTGATATTTTTTTGCAGTTTGTACAAGTTAGAGAAAGATCAGTCACACGTGTTTGATATTTTTTTGCAGTTTGTACAAGTTAGAGAAAGATCAGTCACACGTGTTTGATATTTTTTTGCAGTTTGTACAAGTTAGAGAAAGATCAGTCACACGTGTTTGATATTTTTTTGCAGTTTGTACAAGTTAGAGAAAGATCAGTCACACGTGTTTGATATTTTTTTGCAGTTTGTACAAGTTAGAGAAAGATCAGTCACACGTGTTTGATATTTTTTTGCAGTTTGTACAAGTTAGAGAAAGATCAGTCACACGTGTTTGATATTTTTTTGCAGTTTGTACAAGTTAGAGAAAGATCAGTCACACGTGTTTGATATTTTTTTGCAGTTTGTACAAGTTAGAGAAAGATCAGTCACACGTGTTTGATATTTTTTTGCAGTTTGTACAAGTTAGAGAAAGATCAGTCACACGTGTTTGATATTTTTTTGCAGTTTGTACAAGTTAGAGAAAGATCAGTCACACGTGTTTGATATTTTTTTGCAGTTTGTACAAGTTAGAGAAAGATCAGTCACACGTGTTTGATATTTTTTTGCAGTTTGTACAAGTTAGAGAAAGATCAGTCACACGTGTTTGATATTTTTTTGCAGTTTGTACAAGTTAGAGAAAGATCAGTCACACGTGTTTGATATTTTTTTGCAGTTTGTACAAGTTAGAGAAAGATCAGTCACACGTGTTTGATATTTTTTTGCAGTTTGTACAAGTTAGAGAAAGATCAGTCACACGTGTTTGATATTTTTTTGCAGTTTGTACAAGTTAGAGAAAGATCAGTCACACGTGTTTGATATTTTTTTGCAGTTTGTACAAGTTAGAGAAAGATCAGTCACACGTGTTTGATATTTTTTTGCAGTTTGTACAAGTTAGAGAAAGATCAGTCACACGTGTTTGATATTTTTTTGCAGTTTGTACAAGTTAGAGAAAGATCAGTCACACGTGTTTGATATTTTTTTGCAGTTTGTACAAGTTAGAGAAAGATCAGTCACACGTGTTTGATATTTTTTTGCAGTTTGTACAAGTTAGAGAAAGATCAGTCACACGTGTTTGATATTTTTTTGCAGTTTGTACAAGTTAGAGAAAGATCAGTCACACGTGTTTGATATTTTTTTGCAGTTTGTACAAGTTAGAGAAAGATCAGTCACACGTGTTTGATATTTTTTTGCAGTTTGTACAAGTTAGAGAAAGATCAGTCACACGTGTTTGATATTTTTTTGCAGTTTGTACAAGTTAGAGAAAGATCAGTCACACGTGTTTGATATTTTTTTGCAGTTTGTACAAGTTAGAGAAAGATCAGTCACACGTGTTTGATATTTTTTTGCAGTTTGTACAAGTTAGAGAAAGATCAGTCACACGTGTTTGATATTTTTTTGCAGTTTGTACAAGTTAGAGAAAGATCAGTCACACGTGTTTGATATTTTTTTGCAGTTTGTACAAGTTAGAGAAAGATCAGTCACACGTGTTTGATATTTTTTTGCAGTTTGTACAAGTTAGAGAAAGATCAGTCACACGTGTTTGATATTTTTTTGCAGTTTGTACAAGTTAGAGAAAGATCAGTCACACGTGTTTGATATTTTTTTGCAGTTTGTACAAGTTAGAGAAAGATCAGTCACACGTGTTTGATATTTTTTTGCAGTTTGTACAAGTTAGAGAAAGATCAGTCACACGTGTTTGATATTTTTTTGCAGTTTGTACAAGTTAGAGAAAGATCAGTCACACGTGTTTGATATTTTTTTGCAGTTTGTACAAGTTAGAGAAAGATCAGTCACACGTGTTTGATATTTTTTTGCAGTTTGTACAAGTTAGAGAAAGATCAGTCACACGTGTTTGATATTTTTTTGCAGTTTGTACAAGTTAGAGAAAGATCAGTCACACGTGTTTGATATTTTTTTGCAGTTTGTACAAGTTAGAGAAAGATCAGTCACACGTGTTTGATATTTTTTTGCAGTTTGTACAAGTTAGAGAAAGATCAGTCACACGTGTTTGATATTTTTTTGCAGTTTGTACAAGTTAGAGAAAGATCAGTCACACGTGTTTGATATTTTTTTGCAGTTTGTACAAGTTAGAGAAAGATCAGTCACACGTGTTTGATATTTTTTTGCAGTTTGTACAAGTTAGAGAAAGATCAGTCACACGTGTTTGATATTTTTTTGCAGTTTGTACAAGTTAGAGAAAGATCAGTCACACGTGTTTGATATTTTTTTGCAGTTTGTACAAGTTAGAGAAAGATCAGTCACACGTGTTTGATATTTTTTTGCAGTTTGTACAAGTTAGAGAAAGATCAGTCACACGTGTTTGATATTTTTTTGCAGTTTGTACAAGTTAGAGAAAGATCAGTCACACGTGTTTGATATTTTTTTGCAGTTTGTACAAGTTAGAGAAAGATCAGTCACACGTGTTTGATATTTTTTTGCAGTTTGTACAAGTTAGAGAAAGATCAGTCACACGTGTTTGATATTTTTTTGCAGTTTGTACAAGTTAGAGAAAGATCAGTCACACGTGTTTGATATTTTTTTGCAGTTTGTACAAGTTAGAGAAAGATCAGTCACACGTGTTTGATATTTTTTTGCAGTTTGTACAAGTTAGAGAAAGATCAGTCACACGTGTTTGATATTTTTTTGCAGTTTGTACAAGTTAGAGAAAGATCAGTCACACGTGTTTGATATTTTTTTGCAGTTTGTACAAGTTAGAGAAAGATCAGTCACACGTGTTTGATATTTTTTTGCAGTTTGTACAAGTTAGAGAAAGATCAGTCACACGTGTTTGATATTTTTTTGCAGTTTGTACAAGTTAGAGAAAGATCAGTCACACGTGTTTGATATTTTTTTGCAGTTTGTACAAGTTAGAGAAAGATCAGTCACACGTGTTTGATATTTTTTTGCAGTTTGTACAAGTTAGAGAAAGATCAGTCACACGTGTTTGATATTTTTTTGCAGTTTGTACAAGTTAGAGAAAGATCAGTCACACGTGTTTGATATTTTTTTGCAGTTTGTACAAGTTAGAGAAAGATCAGTCACACGTGTTTGATATTTTTTTGCAGTTTGTACAAGTTAGAGAAAGATCAGTCACACGTGTTTGATATTTTTTTGCAGTTTGTACAAGTTAGAGAAAGATCAGTCACACGTGTTTGATATTTTTTTGCAGATTGTACAAGTTAGAGAAAGATCAGTCACACGTGTTTGATATTTTTTTGCAGATTGTACAAGTTAGAGAAAGATCAGTCACACGTGTTATATGTGAAGGGAAAAGGAAAGAACAACGTATACATTTTCTAAAAACTTTTATGTTTCTGATTTTAAAAAATTACAATTATTGATCACAAACAACTGCGATTGATTGTTTCCAAGTGTGTAGATTCTCTTCTACATAATTAAACTTATTTATTTTTGTTTTTTTATGTATTTAGATATTTAATTCTTTTTTAAAAGAAACATGATAAATAAATGCAGAAAAGTGTTCTTGTGTCTGGGAGTAGGGGATGCATTTCCTTTTTTTTTAGGCTTAGGGTGTAAAGGGTTAATTGTTCGTTCTCGTAGCAAGACTATTGATTGTTCAAATGAGCATAGCCTCATTACCTCTATCAAACACGAGTGGAGCTTCTGATCCAACCAACATGGCCACAGCCCCAGCACCGCCTGTACATCTTGCATTACCAGTAGCATAGACAGCAATGTCCCCTGCCACTACTAGAGCATAACGACCTGGAGACAAAGGTCAAATGGTATGAGCAACAGTTGACATCATATACATATTTGCAGATATTGCACAAAAATGGATGAATTAGAACTGGGGGGGGGGGGGGGGGGTGTGTGTGTCTAAATACAAAGATTATAATATGTTAGATATACTGGGTCAGGCCAAGAAATCCATGACCTTTAAATATTATATTTTTAACTCGGTTGAAATTGATCCCCGTTGGGTTGGTTAGAACTGCTGTTTGTTACCATGTCTATCGTGCCAACCCCCTTCTACAGGACTATATCAAACCAGTTTTATTGCATGGAAGCAGAAAATTAAAATCAATAGCCACAGCAGAGGTATGGCTTCTCTGAAAAGATTTAAAGAAAGAATTGAGGTAATAAGAATGCTAGAGAAGAGCTAACAAGCAAATAAATGTCAATCATACAGAGTAGACACATGGAGGGATCACATAGATATCAATATGGCCATCTCTGGAACACTCAAAAACAGAACTGAAAAGAATATTGCAGAACATGATCTGCAGAGATGGACAAAGGACAAACAGAACATAGTGCAGCACTTGAAGATAATCTCATCTGATCACATAAGACGTGTAACAACCCACTGACAGACATATTGGCTACACCTGTCGCCTCCAAATTACAAAACTTTTGTCACTAACTCTTTAGGACCCCATTTGATTCTTAGAGTCTACAAGTAAAACACTAATTTCCGCCTCTCAACTATTGTCGATATCTAGTGCACATATTTTGAAATAACTTAAGATATGACAGATGATCATAGCTTAACTTAATTGTCCCTGCCTCCACTACTTCCTGCGGCAATGCATTCCAAGCATTCACCACTCTCTGATTAAAAAAATATTTCCTAATATCTAATCTGGACCTTTCTTTAGTTAATTTGTAGCTATGCCATCTTGTTCTTGTAGGTGGTTGTATTTTGAAAAAAACTTGTTAGTCTAATTTATTTGTTCCTCTGATCATCTTATAAACCTGTATTAAATCACCTCGAATTCTTCTCTTTTCTAGACACTGTAGGCCGATTTTTCTATTTCTGGAGTCCCACTATCAGCTTTGTCGCTCTTTTGTTTCGCATGCACAGCTTTCATTTAATGAAGAGTGTCTTTCGTTAAGTGGTTATCTACATTGTAAATGAATTTATGAAGTTGTTATATTCTGTGTGATGGAGTTAGCAGTTCAAGTGATATTCTGTGTGATGGAGTTAGCAGTTCAAGTGATATTCTGTGTGATGGAGTTAACAGTTCAAGTGATATTCTGTGTGATGGAGTTAGCAGTTCAAGTGATATTCTGTGTGATGGAGTTAGCAGTTCAAGTGATATTCTGTGTGATGGAGTTAGCAGTTCAAGTGATATTCTGTGTGATGGAGTTAGCAGTTCAAGTGATATTCTGTGTGATGGAGTTAACAGTTCAAGTGATATTCTGTGTGATGGAATTAGCAGTTCAAGTGATATTCTGTGTGATGGAGTTAGCAGTTCAAGTGATATTCTGTGTGATGGAGTTAGCAGTTCAAGTGATATTCTGTGTGATGGAGTTAGCAGTTCAAGTGATATTCTGTGTGATGGAGTTAGCAGTTCAAGTGATATTCTGTGTGATGGAGTTAGCAGTTCAAGTGATATTCTGTGTGATGGAGTTAACAGTTCAAGTGATATTCTGTGTGATGGAGTTAGCAGTTCAAGTGATATTCTGTGTGATGGAGTTAGCAGTTCAAGTGATATTCTGTGTGATGGAGTTAGCAGTTCAAGTGATATTCTGTGTGATGGAGTTAGCAGTTCAAGTGATATTCTGTGTGATGGAGTTAGCAGTTCAAGTGATATTCTGTGTGATGGAGTTAGCAGTTCAAGTGATATTCTGTGTGATGGAGTCAGCAGTTTAAGTGCTGAGAAATGAGATTTGATCAAACCAATGATTATGTATCTAAATAGAACGTGGATATTCAACGAGTCCGATTCAGACTCTGAAACAGATGACAGCGAAAGTGCTCATGCTTTTAGAGCAAAAATTTTTAAAAAAATCATTGACTGTTTTTAACTCGGCAGAGTAGATAGAGCAAACTATCATTTTCAGTGAAATCAGTATCTAAACATTAGCATCAACCTCTGATACAAAGCAGACCTGAAATTTAACTGGATGTCTTATGCATGCATATCCTTAATTTAATGATCAGGGATTTGTCTCAGTATAACCACTTGTCCAGGTACAGAAAAGATTGACAAAACTACTGTAGTGCAAAACTGGCATAGTGAAACATTACAAACACATACACACACACATCCATACACTGGCCAATACGTCCACGTTACAAACAGATACACACACTGGCCAATACATCCACATTACAACCACATACACAAACACATCCATACACTGGCCAATACGTCCACATTACAAATACATACACACACACACATCCACTCACTGGCCAATACGTCCACATTACAAACACATCCACACACTGACCAACACATCCTGATATCGTCAAAAGGATTATGGTCTTGCATGGAAGGTTGATGCTAATGTTTAGATACTGATTAAATACATACACACACACACATCCATTCACTGGCCAATACGTCCACATTACACACACACACATCCATACACTGGCCAATACGTCCACGTTACAAACAGATACACACACTGGCCAATACATCCACATTACAACCACATACACACACACATCCATTCACTGGCCAATACGTCCCCATTACAAACACATACATACATACACTGGCCAATACGTCCACATTACAAACACATCACATACACACACACACACATCCATACACTGGCCAACACGTCCACATTACAAACACATCCACACACTGGCCAACACATCCTGATATCGTCAAAAGGATTATGGTCTTGGTTGGAAAGGGGTGTGCCTTCACCAGTAGATTCCAGAATGGCAAACTTCTAATCAAACAAAAACTATTTACACGCGTTTTGAATGTGTCAAGACGACCTTACCGTCCGATGAAAATTAGACACCAAGAGAAATAATCACATCTGAATTATTCAACACACGTTCGATTCAAACTTTGATTGGGACACAGAAGAAAAGGGACTTTGGTCATATTGTTAGGGATTTAACAAAGGAATACACCTAAGGTCGTGAGTATCAAAATTTGTTTGAGAGTCTGATCACCTGTGCGTGTGCCCAGAGTGCAGTGAAGTTGATTCTGAGAAACAGAAGAGATCACAATTTAAGCTCAATTTGTTTCATATTAATTTATTTTATTTTGAATAAAACTATTTGGCACATGGTGATGCAGCTGCCCTGGCACAAATTATCCAGGACTGGAAAGGTTTCAAGTAAATAGTAAAAGTGTTTAATGGCAAGAAAAGGAGACCTCTTCCGTACAACAAAACAGCCCCAAACTAGAAACGCTAAAAGAGGAATGTGTTCCATGTAGGAAGGTAAACCCTAAGCGTAAAAAGTGGATAACTAGATTTGATCCTCTGAGCAAGTTGTTTTTCAAAGTCTATTTTTGCTGTTTTATTCGCTTTCTGAGATATGTTCTGCTTGTCCAAATATTTTACATATGTTTCTTTTGATTTACCTGCCTCTATATATTTTTTCCATGCTTTATTTTTTGCTCTTCTACATTTCACTACAAATCTAGTTATCCACTTTTTACGCTTGGGGTTTACCTCCCTTTTGCAAAAGCCTTTGATAGAGTACCTCATCAAAGATTATTTCAAAAGTTAAAATCACATGGAATAGTTGGGGAAGTTGCCAAATGGATTGAAAATTGGTTAACGGGAAGAAGGCAGAGAGTGGGCATAAATAAGGAGTACTCTGAGTGGTGTGAAGTAAAAAGTGGAGTGCCACAGGGCTCGGTTTTGGGACCAATTTTGTTCGTGATATAAATAAACCATTTGGACATTGATATGGGATCCATAATTGCAAAATTTGCTAATGACACAAAACTATGCAGTAGTGTCTCATCTAAAGCAGAAGTGGATATATTGAGGTCGGATTTAGATAAAATTCGAGAATGGTCTGTAAGCTGGCAAATGGAGTTTAATGTAGATAAATGTACAGTCATTCACATGGGTAGATCCAATATGGAACATAATTACAGAATGGGAGAGAACAATATTAGAAAGATAGATAAGGAAATGGACCTAGGGGTTATAATAGATCATACAGGTAAGGTGAGTGAGAAAGTCCAGGTAGCAGTAAAAAAGGCAAATGCAATGTTAGGTATGATAAAAAGAAATATTAAACAAAGGAGCAAGGAAGTGATAGTCAAACTGTATAAAGCTTTAGTTAGACCTAGATTGGAGTACTGTGTACAGGTGTGGAGTCCTTATCATAGAGGGGATATAAACATGCAGGAAAGAATACAAAAAAGAGCGACAATGCTGATAGTGGGATTCCAGAATTACAGTTATGAGGAAAGACTCAGAAAAACTGGCCTAGTGTCTAGAAGAGAGAAGAATTTGTGGTGACAATACAGGTTTATAAGATGATCAGAGGAATGGATAAATTAGACTATAACAAGTTTTTAAAAATACAACCACCCACAAGAACAAGAGGGCATAGCTACAAATTTACTAAAGAAAGGTCCAGATTAGATATTAGGAAATTGTTTTAGTCAGAGAGTGGTGTCTGCTTGGAATGCATTGCCATATGAGGTAGTAAAGGCAGGGACAGTTAATGCATTTAAGAATAAACTGGATGCCCATAGCTTTTAGAGCAAGGTGATGTAAATGAAACTGGTTGTATACAGACTCTGCAGTCTTCTAAGCCAGTATAAAGACGTTAAGTTAAGTTGATCGTATAAGTAATCAGCCTTTAACATTCTAGAATATTTTGTAATGACCCGACAATAAAATACAGTAATTATTTGTAGCTTACCGTCCCAAGAACTAGACTCCACCCAGTTGATTGCGTTGAAGAGAGCAGAGGTGCCACCATAACAGGCATTGGTGGTGTCTACACCTTCCACATCTGTGTTTCCATTACCTTCAAAAAGTTGCATCAGCACAGTCTTTGTGCTCTTGGATTTGTCTATGATTGTTTCTGTACCAACTTCCAGACGACCCACATCACTGTAGCTGACATTGTTCCTGTCCATTAGCCTCTGCACTACAGTCAGGCACAGAGAGTTGATATCTTCCCTATCAGAACAGAAGCCCATCTTACTCTGGCCAAGTCCGACTGTGTATTTCCCTGCAGAGACTCCATCAAAAGTTTCCAGCTCTGTCTGGTCCACATATTGTGAAGGAAAATAAATTTCCAGGGCAAGAACTCCAACATCTTGTGGCCAACCTTGACACTTCGCACTGGATGGGCCGGGCATTATTAATCTTCAGCTGATTTACACGTGTTGTCTGCGGAAGTAATCATTTTATTATGACTTCATCAAATCAAAAGTTAACCAAATGATCAAATACTTCTACCTTAACACTACTGGGAACCAACACCCGGCCTGTGCCACCTGAGCATGGACCCCCCCCCCCCCCAGCCTGTGCCACCTGAGCACCAACCTCCCCCCCAGCCTGTGCCACCTGAGCACCAACACCCCCAGCCTGTGCCACCTGAGCACCAACCCCCCCCCCCCCCCCCCACCAGCCTGTGCCATCTGAGCACCAACACCCCCAGCCTGTGCTACCTGAGCACCAACACTCCCAGCCTGTGCCACCTGAGCACCAACACTCCCAGCCTGTGCCACCTGAGCACCAACACCCCCCCCCTCAGCCTGTGCCATCTGAGCACCAACACCCCCAGCCTGTGCTACCTGAGCACCAACACTCCCAGCCTGTGCCACCTGAGCACCAACACCCCCCCCCCCCTCAGCATGTGCCACCTAAGCACCAACACCCCCCCCCCTCAGCCTGTGCCACCTGAGCACCAACAACCCCCTCCCCCCTCAGCCTGTGCCACCTGAGCACCAACACCCCCCCTCCCCCTCAAGCCTGTGCCACCTGAGCACCAACACCCCCCCCCCCCCCACGCCCTCAGCCTGTACCACCTGAGCACCAAAAGCCTCCCAGTACAGTGCTGTTGTACACTTGGCATGTGCGTACAGTACTGCTGTACACTTGGCATGTGCGTACAGTACTGTTGTAGACTATCAACTATTGTTATTGGCAGAGAAACGCTAACCAAGAGAAGATCTCACACACAAGAAAGTGCTGAGCAATGATTTACCACATATCACTTGACGGTGAAGAGGCTGTGATATAAGGACAAACTCAGGTAATTAATAACTAGAAGCAGTAACACATTCACTAAGTTAAAGTAGTCAAGTAAGCTAGTATTCTCTAAGTAACGGTACGTGACACTTGTGATTTTGCAAATAATGTCACCAGTACATCTGTTAGTCATAAATTAAGCACTTTCAAGTATTCACTGACAGTACAAGTAACATAACCAATAGTAATGACTGTGTAAGTAATATAACATCAACTCTACTCACTGACCATAACAATAATATAGTACTAACAGAAGCACTGACTGACAGTAAGACAGGCAACACTAACACTGATTGACAGCACTAACACTGACTGACAGTACTTAACTTAACATCTTTATACTGGTTTAGAAGACCCTGCAGAGTCTGTATACAACCAGTTACATTTACATCACCTTGCTCTAAAATCTATGCGCATCCAGTTTATTCTTAAATGCATTAACTGTCTCTGCCTCCACTACCTCCCCTGGCAATGCATTCCAAGCAGACACCACTGACTGACAGTACTAACACTGATTGGCAGCACTAACATTGACTGACAGCACTAACACTGATTGACAGCACTAACACTGATTGACAGCACTAACATTGACTGACAGCACTAACACTGACTGGCAGCACTAACACTGACTGACAGCACTACCACTGACTGGCAGACCCAGCACTGACACAAGAAGTAACGCAAAGCCAGATGCAGTAGCTCGTATGGTCCTACTCTAGCCCGTATGGTCGCACTCTAGCCCGCAACTCTAGCCCATATGGTCCTACTCTAGCCCGTAACTCTAACCCGTATGGTCCTACTCTTGCTCATATGGTCTACTCTTGCCCGTATGGTCCTACTCTTGCCCGTATGGTCCTACTCTAGCCCGTATGGTCCTACTCTAGCCCGCATGGTCCTACTCTAGCCCGTATGGTCCTACTCTAGCTCGTATGGTCCTACTCTAGCTCGTATGGTCCTACTCTAGCCCGTATGGTCCTACTCTAGCCCGTAACTCTAGGTCGTATGGTTCTACTCTAGCCTGTATGGTTCTACTCTAGCCCATATGGTCCTACTCTAGCCCTTAAGGTCCTACTCTAGCCCGTAATTCTAGCCCATAAGGTCCTACTCTAGCCCATATGGTCCTACTCTAGCCCATAAGGTCCTACTATAGCCCGTATGGTCCTACTTTAGCCCGTAACTCTAGCCCATAAGGTCCTACTCTAGCCCGTATGGTCCTACTCTAGACCATATGGTCCTACTCTAACTCTTATGGTCCTACTCAAACCCGTAGCTCTAGCCCGTATGGTACTACTCTAACTCGTAACTCTAGCCCGCATGGTCTACTCTAACCCGTATGGCGTATGGTCCTACTCTAACCCGTAACTCTAGCCCGTATGGTCCTACTCTAACCCGTAACTCTAGCCCGTATGGTCCTACTCTAACCGGTATGGTCCTACTGTATGGTCTACTCTAGCAGTAGATGAACAGTGAGGACGATGGTCATGCATGCATGGAATACGAATGTCTATGAAAAGTTGTCTACAGATGTATATTTAATCCTTCCTAAAAGACAATATTTACTTGTTAATCTGGTTGCCGGATGACAGGACTTGCAGACACCAACACTAGTCTCCTTCCACACGCAGAATCGGTCAGCCTTTAGCACGTCCTTTCTGATTCACGAACAAGAAATATTTATTCGAAAAAGCGAATAAATAATGTGACGGAACATTATATCTACGCATGCGCGCAGCTAGTTTGAGCCAATCATATTGTCGGGATCAGACCTAGCCCATCATCTCACGCTCGTACGATTGTCCGCCCAATCACAGTGGCGCCGCCTCCCTGGCTGATGGTGTCACGTCTCAATGACTGTCTCAGACATCACCTCCTTCCTCACGTGTTCAATAACACAAGACCACCCTGGCTAGAGATCTTGTCAGTTGACACGCTTTGAAAGCTTCCGTAATATATTTCACAATCTATCTAGCTCTTGACAACCCCCTCACTCCACGTAGTTCCTCTTGATAACAGACTGTGTTATGGCAGTTTGGTTATCGAAATGGGATCGACGTGATCTCCGTAATAGTGGGCGACACGCAGATGAAGCCAAGCGTAGCACAGCAGTCTGGAGGATCCAGGTCCATCCACACGCTCGGGATGTAAGGGCAGCTACTGCAACCCACCACTCTACGCCCTTTTAAACACACAGAAGAGTCAAGTTACTCATCCTGGGGGTACTCAACAACACAGAGAAGAGTCAAGTTACTCATCCTGGGGGTACTCAACAACACAGAGAAGAGTCAAGGTACTCATCCTGGGGGTACTCAACAACAATAGCGCGGGAAGACCGGTACATGGCTCTAATCTCATTACAAGATAGCACTAAACTCTAATCTCATTACAAGATATCACTAAACTCTAATCTCACTACAAGATAGAACTAAACTCTAATCTCATTACAAGATAGCACTAAACTCTAATCTCACTACAAGATAGCACTAAACTCTAATCTCACTACAAGATAGCACTAAACTATAATCTCACTACAAGATAGAACTAAACTCTAATCTCATTACAAGATATCACTAAACTCTAATCTCATTATAAGATATCACTAAACTCTAATCTCATTATAAGATAGCACTAAACTTTAATCTCATTACAAGATATCACTAAACTCTAATCCCACTACAAGATAGCACTAAACTCTAATCTCAGTACACGACGGCACTAAACTCTAATCCCATTACACGGTGGCACTAAAGGCGTGCCAAATTATACAATAATAAATTATTTCTTGTGGTGATATGTCAAACTACGCATATCTGGACTGTTTGAACAAATGACGTCTGTTTTTATTATGGAATTTGGAAAATCAGCTAAACCTAGGAACGGTATTCTTTGTTACTGCAGCAAGGTGGGCTTACTAAGTTACCTAAAGAGTCATAACACAGACTGTAAGACGTTACACCTCAGCCACAGAAGACACTCAAACCATCGTTAACCATTAAGTTACATAAAGAGTCATAACACAGACTGTAAGACGTTACACCTCAGCCACAGAAGACACTCAAACCATCGTTAACCATTAAGACAAAACAATATTATTTATTTGCATGAATAATTGTTACACAATATCACAACGAAAATAAGTACTAAATAAATAAATATAAATTAAACTAAGACAGAATTCAAGCACTAGCTGTTGATGTCGTCTCCCAACTGTTATACCCAAATTCTTGGTCTCATATTTGAAATAACATAAACCCTAAACTTCATCTAATTCAATCGTATTACAAATTAGTGGTTAATTATCTAACCTCGTCTCCTACTGTCTTCCGGGTCGTCTACGTTGGTGATGATCTTAACATCTTTATACTGGTTTAGAAGACTCTGCAGAGTCTGTATACAACCAGTTTCATTTACATTACCTTGCTCTAAAAGCAAAGCGCATCCAATCCATTCTTAAATGCATTAGTTGTCCCTGCTGCCTCTACTTCCTGTGGCAATGCATTCCAAACAATCACCACTCTCTGACTAAAATAATATTTCCTAATATCTAATCTAGACCTTTCTTTAGTTAATTTATATATGTGCCCTCTTGTTCTCATAGGTCGTTGAATTTTGAAAAACTTATTATAATCTAATTTATCCGTTCCTCTGATCATCTTATAAACCTGTATTACATCACCTCAAATTCTTCTCTTCAAGACACTGAAAGTCAATTTTTTCTGAGTCGTTCCTCATAACTGTAATTCTGGAATCCCACTATCAGCTTTGTCGCTCTTTTTTGTATTCTTTCCAGCATGTTTATATCTTCTCTACGATAACGACTCCACACCTGTACACAGTACTCCAATCTAGGTCTAACTAATGATTTATACAGTTTGACTATCACTTCCTTGCTCCTATATTTAATATTTCTTTTTATCATACCTAACATTGTATTTGTCTATTTCACTGCTACCTGGACTTGCTCACTTACCTTACCTGTATGATCTATTATAACCCCCAGGTCTCTTCTTTCTAATATTATTCTCTCCCATTCTGTAATTATGTTCCCTATTGGATCTACCCATGTGGATGACTGAACATTTATCTAAACTCCATTTGTCAGCTTATCATTCTCGAATTATCTAAATCCAACCTCAATATATCCACTTCTGTTTTAGATGAGACACTACTGAATAGTTTTGTGTCATCAGTAAATTTTGCATTTATGGATCCCATTTCAATGTCCAAATGGTTTATTTATATCACGAACAAAATTGGTCCCAAAACCGAGCCCTGTGGCACTCCACTTTTCACTTCACACCACTCAGAGTACTCCTTATTTATGCCCACTCTCTGCCTTAACCAACTTTTAATCCATTGTCTTTTCAATTCAATTATTTGTGTGTGTGAACTGAGAATAAGTTTATAGTCTGTTTTTGAAGGGGGATATATCACATAACTAGACTTACAGTCGACACACAGAACAGAAATCACATAATCAAAATTCTAGTTTATTAAATGAATAAAATCAATCAATCTTATATCAACCAATCAAACTACCAATACACCAATCACATCCATCAGTTTAGCCAGCAAGTGAGTTTATCAATCATGAGTCTCTTATACAATATTTTCTACATTAGGGTTATCACATTGTCGACAAATGATAAATAACGTCAAACATATCTAGCTGGCCTTTCTCATCAGACACCTCTGGCTGGCTTGTATGAGCTGGTCCTATGATACTTATGGCTGGTTTGGATGAGCTGGTCCTATGATACTTATGGCTGGTTTGGATGAGCTGGTCCTATGATACTTATGGCTGGTTTGGATGAGCTGGTCCTATGATACTTATGGCTGGTTTGGATGAGCTGGTCCTATGATACTTATGGCTGGTTTGGATGAGCTGGTCCTATCAGACGCCCCTGGCCCACAATCTTATATGGCATGTACACACAGATTGGCGGCATGATTGAAGTACGGATAAATGTGTCGTGTGAGCACACAAACATGTTGTGTGTATAACTCGAGCTCAACAGTTGAGACATGTCTAGATCTGAAGAGTTGAGATCTGTGTTTGTCTGTCAGGTAATGTTCTACAATCAATATTTTATCTGTCAGGTAATGTTCTACAATCAATATTTTATCTGTCAGGTAATGTTCTACAATCAATATTTTATCTGTCAGGTAATGTTCTACAATCAATATTTTATCTGTCAGGTAATGTTCTACAATCAATATTTTATCTGTCAGGTAATGTGACACCTGCTGGTTCTATCATCCTTCCTTCACTAAATCCACTTTTATCTTCTCTTCTTCTCTTCACTTCTCTTCTCTTTTCGTCTCTTCTATTCTATTCTCTTCTGTTTTGTTCTGTTCTCTTCAGTTGCTAATTATTAACTTCACTGCACTCCTGCAGTCTGTGAAGTGCTGATTTATCTATTGCCCTGTCATTACCCAACAGACTGTCAGTGATAGACCGTCAAATGTCCCTCGTATCTACTTGCGTGTTCATAACGTAGGTTAGTCAGACCAGCATGTCCGCTCTTTCGCTGCCCTGAACCCCAGCCTGACCAGGATGTCCACTCTTTTGTTGCCCTGAACCCCAGCCTGACCAGGATGTCCACTCTTTTGTTGCCCTGAACCCCAGTCAGACCAGCATGTCCACTCTTTTGTTGCCCTGAACCCCATCATGACCAGGACAGTAAATCCCCACCCGCCCCTCCATAATTGAAGCTCCTACAGCTACCATCCACTCATGCCTTAGCCAGCCCTTCTGTGCCTTCCCAAGAAAGGATTGGGAGTCTGACACGATGACTTTCCCTGTTAAACAAGTTCCAGAACCAGCCACACCCTATAACTAGTCCCATCCCAGAACTAGTAGCATCCCAGAACTAGTAGCATCCCAGAACTAGTAGCATCCCAGAACCAGTCACATCCCAGAACTAGTAGTATCCCAGAACTAGTAGCATCCCAGAACTAGTTACATCCCAGAACTAGTAGCATCCCAGAACTAGTCACATCCCAGAACTAGTAGCATCCCAGAACTAGTAGCATCCCAGAACTAGTTACATCCCAGAACTAGTCACATCCCAGAACCAGTCACATCGCAGAACTAGTAGCATCCCAGAACTAGTAGCATCCCAGAACCAGTCACATCCCAGAACTAGTAGCATCCCAGAACTAGTAGCATCCCAAAACTAGTCACATCCCAGAACTAGTAGCATCCCAGAACTAGTAGCATCCTAGAACTAGTAGCATCCCAGAACTAGTAGCATCCCAGAACCAGAACTAGTAGCATCCCAGAACTAGTCGCATCCCAGAACCAGTCATATCCCAGAACTAGTCGCGTCCCTTCATTCTGAATGCATTCCAACTCTTCCCACGGTTACCTTGATAGTGTGAGGATGTCCAGCCTGTAATCAACATCTGACAGTACCAACTAACGACAAGCAATCACCATTCCAAGTTTGCAGCTGTCATGGCCCAGAGTGCTCTGAGCCCTCACCTACATCCCTGTATGATCTGGTTGATGGCAGCTGTCATGGCCCAGAGTGCTCTGAGCCCTCACCTACATCCCTGTATGATCTGGTTGATGGCAGCTGTCATGGCCCTGAGTGCACCGAGCCCTCACATCCATTTATGTTTTGGTTGATGTGGTACCTATATAATAAGCTGTTATATAATATTACTCTGAGATATTTCCATCAAAAGTAATGTCCAAGACATCAGTTTTGTATAATTGTTCAAGGAACACCACATCATGGAGGCCTTGTTACTTTTAAACATGAAGCTCAATGTCCCCCATCAACTCCACCTGTGCCTCCAAACATCAAAAGCCCTGTCCTACATCAAAGAAAGGATGACCTCACAAGTCAAGGCCAGCCAATTATGACAGCGGACATGTGCACTTATTTTGAAATGGGTTAACTCCCTTACCAACAGGATGACAAAATGAGTTAACTCCCTTACCAACAGGATGACAAAATGAGTTAACTCCCTTACCAACAGGATGACAAAATGAGTTAACTCCCTTACCAACAGGATGACAAAATGAGTTAACTCCCTTACCAACAGGATGACAAAATGAGTTAACTCCCTTACCAATAGGATGACAAAATGAGTTAACTCCCTTACCAACTGGGATGACAAAATGAGTTAACTCCCTTACCAACAGGATGACAAAATGAGTTAACTCCCTTACCAATAGGATGACAAAATGAGTTAACTCCCTTACCAACTGGGATGACAAAATGAGTTAACTCCCTTACCAACAGGATGACAAAATGAGTTAACTCCCTTACCAACTGGGACGGCAAAATGCCACTGCCAGTCCCCAAATTGACAAATACAACAAAATGATTTGCTAACACAAACCATACAACAAAATGATTTGCTAACACAAACCATACAACAAAATGATTTGCTAACACAAACCATGCAACAAAATGATTTGCTAACACAAACCAAACAACAAAATCTATTTACTTAGCCTAATCTCACGATGATGCCTACAATTTGAATAAACAACAAAATGTTGCTAGGGCTCATTGTCGTCTGGGACCTCTAGATTGTCAGAGCCTCGCCCAATGCAAGGGTGGCCAGACAAACATTTCTGACAGAGATGTGACAGGTGAGGTTTCTGGCCATTGTTTGCCCCGATCTGAACCTTGCTTCTTCTCCTATCACAGTTGCAGTACTCGAATTGGTCATCAACTGAAACGGGACAGATAAATAACACAAACTTCATTGAAGGCAATCATTAGTATCTGACGAGCAATTTGAGATATGTTTACTAGGTCTGTCATAGCTTCTTCTTACCAGACTCAGTTTTGTCAGCTTTTCATGGTGACCCTAGATGACCCTCATGTGTGACCCTAGATGACCCTCATGTGTGACCCTGGATGACCCTCATGTGTGACCCTGGATAACCCTGATGTGTGACCTTAGATGACCCTCATGTGTGACCCTGGATAACGCTCATGTGTGACCCTAGATGACCCTCATGTGTGACCCTAGATGACCCTAATGTGTGACCCTAGATGACCCTCATGTGTGACCCTAGATGCCCCTCATATATGACCCAAGATGACCCTCATGTGGAACCCAAGATAACCCTCATGTGTGACCCTAGATGACCCTCATGTGTGACCCTAGATGACCCTCATGTGTGACCCTAAATGACCCTCATGTGTGACCCTAGATGACCCTCAGCTGTGACCCTAGATGACCCTCATGTGTGACCCTAGATGGCCCTCATATATGACCCAAGATGATGCTCATGTGGAACCCAAGATGACCCTCATGAACTAGACACACGAGCTAGACACACACGAGCTAGACACACGAGCTAGACACACACGAGCTAGACAAACGAGCTAGACACACACGAGCTAGACAAAAACGAGCTAGACACACGAGCTAGACACTCACGAGCTAGACACACAAGCTAGTCACACACGAGCTAGACACATGAACTAGACACACACGAGCTAGACACATGAACTAGACACACGAGCTAGACACTTGAACTAGTCCCACACGAGCTAGACACATGAACTAGACACACACGAGCTAGACACATGAACTAGACACACGAACTAGGCACACACGAGCTAGACACATGAACTAGTCACACATGAGCTAGACACATTAACTAGACACACACGAGCTAGACACATGAACTAGATACATGAACTGGACACACACGAGCTAGACACACACGAGCTAGTCACACAAGAGATAGTCACACAGGAGCTAGTCACACACGAGCTAGACACACACGAGCTAGTCACTCACGAGCTAGTCACACACGAGCTAGTCAAACACGAGCTAGACACACACGAGCTAGTCACACACGAGCTACACACACTATCTAGACACACTCGAGCTAGACACACGAGCTAGACACACGAGCTTGACACACGAGCTAGACACACACGAGCTAGACACACACGAGCTAGTCACACACGAGCTAAACACACGAGCTAGTCACACATGAGCTAGACACACGAGCTAGTCACACATGAGCAAGTCACACATGAGCTAGACACACGAGCTAGACACACGAGCTAGTCACACATGAGCTAGAAAAACGAGATAGTCACACATGAGCTAGACACACGAGCCAGTCACACATGAGCTAGACACACGAGCTAGAAACACGAGCTAGTCACAAATGAGCTAGACACACGAGATAGTCGTACATGAGTTAGACACACGGGCTAGTCACACATGAGCTAGTCACACATGAGCTACACACACGAGATAGTCACACATGAGCTAGACACACGAGCTAGTCACACATGAGCTAGACACACACGAGCTTGACACACACGAGCTAGACACACAAGATAGTCACAGATGAGCTAGACACACGAGCTAGTCACACAAGAGCTAGACACACGAGCTAGTCACACGTGAGCTAGACACACGAGCTAGACACACGAGCTAGACACACACAAGCTAGTAACACGAGATAGTTACAAGAGCTAGACACACGAGCTAGACACACGAGCTAGACACACGAGCTAGTCACACATGAGCTAGTAACACATGAGCTAGACACACAAACTAGTCACACATGTGCTAGTCACACATGAGCTAGACATACTAACAAGTCACACATGAGCTAGACACATGAGCTAGACACACGAGCAGGTCACACATGACCTAGACAAACAAGCTAGACACACGAGCTAGTAACACATAGCTAGTCACACATGAGCTAGTCACAAATGAGCTAGACACACGAGCTAGTCACACATGATCTAGACACACGAGCTAGACACACGAGCTAGTCATACATGAGCTAGACACACGAGCTAGAAAAACACGAGCTAGACACACACGAGCTAGTCACACACGAGCTAGACACACGAGCTAGACACACGAGCTAGACACAGGAGCTAGACACACGAGCTAGACACACATGAGCTAGACACACGAGCTAGACACACGAGCTAGACACTTGAACTAGACACACACGAGCTAGACACATAAACTAGTCCCACACGAGCTAGACACATGAACTAGACACACACGAGCTAGACACATGAACTAGACACACGAACTAGGCACACACGAGCTAGACACATGAACTAGTCACACATGAGCTAGACACATTAACTAGACACACACGAGCTAGACACATGAACTAGATACATGAACTGGACACACACGAGCTAGACACACACGAGCTAGTCACACAAGAGATAGTCACACAGGAGCTAGTCACACACGAGCTAGACACACACGAGCTAGTCACTCACGAGCTAGTCACACACGAGCTAGTCAAACACGAGCTAGACACACACGAGCTAGTCACACACGAGCTACACACACTATCTAGACACACTCGAGCTAGACACACGAGCTAGACACACGAGCTTGACACACGAGCTAGACACACACGAGCTAGACACACACGAGCTAGTCACACACGAGCTAAACACACGAGCTAGTCACACATGAGCTAGACACACGAGCTAGTCACACATGAGCAAGTCACACATGAGCTAGACACACGAGCTAGACACACGAGCTAGTCACACATGAGCTAGAAAAACGAGATAGTCACACATGAGCTAGACACACGAGCCAGTCACACATGAGCTAGACACACGAGCTAGAAACACGAGCTAGTCACAAATGAGCTAGACACACGAGATAGTCGTACATGAGTTAGACACACGGGCTAGTCACACATGAGCTAGTCACACATGAGCTACACACACGAGATAGTCACACATGAGCTAGACACACGAGCTAGTCACACATGAGCTAGACACACACGAGCTTGACACACACGAGCTAGACACACAAGATAGTCACAGATGAGCTAGACACACGAGCTAGTCACACAAGAGCTAGACACACGAGCTAGTCACACGTGAGCTAGACACACGAGCTAGACACACGAGCTAGACACACACAAGCTAGTAACACGAGATAGTTACAAGAGCTAGACACACGAGCTAGACACACGAGCTAGACACACGAGCTAGTCACACATGAGCTAGTAACACATGAGCTAGACACACAAACTAGTCACACATGTGCTAGTCACACATGAGCTAGACATACTAACAAGTCACACATGAGCTAGACACATGAGCTAGACACACGAGCAGGTCACACATGACCTAGACAAACAAGCTAGACACACGAGCTAGTAACACATAGCTAGTCACACATGAGCTAGTCACAAATGAGCTAGACACACGAGCTAGTCATACATGAGCTAGACACACGAGCTAGAAAAACACGAGCTAGACACACACGAGCTAGTCACACACGAGCTAGACACACGAGCTAGACACACGAGCTAGACACAGGAGCTAGACACACGAGCTAGACACACATGAGCTAGACACACGAGCTAGACACACGAGCTAGACACAGGAGCTAGACACACATGAGCTAGACACACATGAGCTAGACACACGAGCTAGACACACGAGCTATACACAAGAGTTAGACACATGAACTAGACACACACGAGGGAGACACACGAGCTAGAAACACACGAGCTAGACATAAGAGCTAGACACACGAGCTAGTCACACATGAGCTAGAAATACGAGCTAGACACACGAGCTAGTCACACATAAGCTAGTCACACATGCGCTAGACACACGAGCTAGTCACACACGAGCTAGACACACGAGCCAGACACACACGATCTAGACACACACGAGCTAGTCACACACGAGCTAGTCATTCACGAGCTAGACACACACGAGCTAGACACGCGAGGTAGACACACACGAGCTGATCAACCACGAGGTAGACACACGAGCTAGTCACACAGGAGCTAGACACGAGATAGACACACACGAGCTAGACACACGAGCTAGTCACATACGAGCTAGTCACAGACGAGCTAGACACACGAGCTAGACACAAGAGCTAGACACACACGAGCTAGACACACACGAGCTAGATACACGAGCTAGATACACACGAGCTAGTCAGACACGAGCTATTCACACACGAGCTAGACACACACGAGCTAGTCACACGAGCTAGACACACGAGCTAGACACACATAATCTAGACACACACGAGCTAGATACACGAGCTAGATACACAAGAGCTAGTTACACACGAGCTAGTCACACACGAGCTAGACACACACGAGCTAGTCACATACGAGCTAGACACACGAGCTAGACACACGAGCTAGACAGAAGAGCTAGACACACGAGCTAGTTACACATGAGCTAGTCACACATGAGCTAGACATACGAGCTAGACACACGAGCTAGTCACAAATGAGCTAGTCACACATGAGCTAGATACATGAGCTAGTCACACACGAGCTAGACACACGAGCTAGTGACACATGAGCTAGACACACGAACTAGACACACGAGCTAGTCACACCTGAGCTAGTCACGCATGAGCTAGACACACGAACTAGTCACACTCGAGCTAGACACACGAGCTAGTCACACATGAGCTAGACACACGAGCTAGTCACGCGTGAGCTAGTCAGACATGTGCTAGAAACACGAGCTAGTCACACATGAACTAGACACACATGAGCTAGACACACGAGCAAGTCACACATGAGCTAGACACACGAGCTAGACACACGAGCTAGTCACACATGAGCTAGACACACGAGCTAGACACACACGAGCTAGTCACACACGAGCTCGACACACGAGCTAGACACACATGAGCTAGTCACACACGAGCTAAACACACGAGCTAGACACACGAGCTAGTCACACACGAGCTAGACTCACACGAGCTAGACACACGAGCTAGACACACACGAGCTAGTCACACACGAGCTAGACACACGAGCTAGACACACACGAACTAGACACACGAGCTAGTCATATACGAGCTAGTCACAGACAAGCTAGAAACACAAGCTAGTCACACGAGCTAGTCACAAGAGCTAGGCACATGAGCAAGACACACGAACTAGACACACGAGCTAGTCACACCTGAGCTAGTCACGCATGAGCTAGACACACGAGCTAGTCACACATGAGCTAGACACACGAGCTAGTCACACATGAGCTAGACACACGAGCTAGTCACGCGTGAGCTAGTCAGACATGTGCTAGAAACACGAGCTAGTCCCACATGAACTAGACACACATGAGCTAGACACACGAGCTAGTCACACGAGCTAGTCACACATGAGCTAGTCACACATGAGCTCGACATACGAGCTAAACACACGCTAGTCACACATGAGCTAGTCACAAATGAGCTAGACACACGAGCTAGTCACACATGATCTAGACACACGAGCTAGACACACGAGCTAGTCATACATGAGCTAGACACACGAGCTAGACACACGAGCTAGAAAAACACGAGCTAGACACACACGAGCTAGTCACACACGAGCTAGACACACGAGCTAGACACACGAGCTAGACACAGGAGCTAGACACACGAGCCAGACACACGAGCTAGTCACACATGAGCTAGACACACGATTTAGTCACACATGAGCTAGACACACGAGCTAGTCACACATAAGCTAGACAAATGAGCTAGTCACACATGAGCTAGACACACGAGCTAGTCACGCGTGAGCTAGTCAGACATGTGCTAGAAACACGAGCTAGTCACACATGAACTAGACACACATGAGCTAGACACACGAGCTAGTCACACATGAGCTAGATACACGAGCTAGACACACGAGCTAGACACAGGAGCTAGACACACGAGCTAGACACACACGAGCTAAACACACGAGCTAGACACACGAGCTAGACACAAGAGCTAGACACATGAGCTAGACACACACGAGGGAGACAAACGAGCTAGAAACACACGAGCTAGACACAAGAGCTAGACACATGAACTAGTCACACAAGAACTAGTCACACATGAGCTAGACACACGAGCTAGACACACGAGCTAGTCACACATGAGCCAGTCACACATGAGCTAGACATACGAGCGAAACACACACGCTAGTCACACATGAGCTAGTCACACATGAGCTAGACACACGAGCTAGTCACACACGAGCTAGACATACGAGCTAGTCACACATGAGCTAGATACACGAGATAGACACAAGAGCTAGATACACGAGCTAGTCACACATGAGCTAGTCACACATGAGCTAGTCACACATGAGCTGTACATACGAGCTAGACACACTAGCTAGTCACACATGAGCTAGTCCCACATGAGCTGGACACACGAGCTAGTCACACACGAGCTAGACACACGAGCTAGTCACACATGAGCTAGACACACGAGCTAGGCACACGAGCTAGTCACACATGAGCTAGTCACACATGAGATAAACACACGAGCTAGTCACACATCAGCTAGACACACGAGCTAGTCACACACGAGCTAGTCATTCACGAGCTAGACACACACGAGCTAGACACGCGAGGTAGACACACACGAGCTGATCAACCACGAGGTAGACACACGAGCTAGTCACACAGGAGCTAGACACGAGATAGACACACACGAGCTAGACACACGAGCTAGTCACATACGAGCTAGTCACAGACGAGCTAGACACACGAGCTAGACATAAGAGCTAGACACACACGAGCTAGACACACACGAGCTAGATACACGAGCTAGATACACACGAGCTAGTCAGACACGAGCTATTCACACACGAGCTAGACACACGAGCTAGTCACACATGAGCTAGTAACACATGAGCTAGACACACAAACTAGTCACACATGTGCTAGTCACACATGAGCTAGACATACTAACAAGTCACACATGAGCTAGACACATGAGCTAGACACACGAGCAGGTCACACATGACCTAGACAAACAAGCTAGACACACGAGCTAGTAACACATAGCTAGTCACACATGAGCTAGTCACAAATGAGCTAGACACACGAGCTAGTCACACATGATCTAGACACACGAGCTAGACACACGAGCTAGTCATACATGAGCTAGACACACGAGCTAGAAAAACACGAGCTAGACACACACGAGCTAGTCACACACGAGCTAGACACACGAGCTAGACACACGAGCTAGACACAGGAGCTAGACACACGAGCTAGACACACATGAGCTAGACACACGAGCTAGACACACGAGCTAGACACACGAGCTAGACACTTGAACTAGACACACACGAGCTAGACACATAAACTAGTCCCACACGAGCTAGACACATGAACTAGACACACACGAGCTAGACACATGAACTAGACACACGAACTAGGCACACACGAGCTAGACACATGAACTAGTCACACATGAGCTAGACACATTAACTAGACACACACGAGCTAGACACATGAACTAGATACATGAACTGGACACACACGAGCTAGACACACACGAGCTAGTCACACAAGAGATAGTCACACAGGAGCTAGTCACACACGAGCTAGACACACACGAGCTAGTCACTCACGAGCTAGTCACACACGAGCTAGTCAAACACGAGCTAGACACACACGAGCTAGTCACACACGAGCTACACACACTATCTAGACACACTCGAGCTAGACACACGAGCTAGACACACGAGCTTGACACACGAGCTAGACACACACGAGCTAGACACACACGAGCTAGTCACACACGAGCTAAACACACGAGCTAGTCACACATGAGCTAGACACACGAGCTAGTCACACATGAGCAAGTCACACATGAGCTAGACACACGAGCTAGACACACGAGCTAGTCACACATGAGCTAGAAAAACGAGATAGTCACACATGAGCTAGACACACGAGCCAGTCACACATGAGCTAGACACACGAGCTAGAAACACGAGCTAGTCACAAATGAGCTAGACACACGAGATAGTCGTACATGAGTTAGACACACGGGCTAGTCACACATGAGCTAGTCACACATGAGCTACACACACGAGATAGTCACACATGAGCTAGACACACGAGCTAGTCACACATGAGCTAGACACACACGAGCTTGACACACACGAGCTAGACACACAAGATAGTCACAGATGAGCTAGACACACGAGCTAGTCACACGTGAGCTAGACACACGAGCTAGACACACGAGCTAGACACACACAAGCTAGTAACACGAGATAGTTACAAGAGCTAGACACACGAGCTAGACACACGAGCTAGACACACGAGCTAGTCACACATGAGCTAGTAACACATGAGCTAGACACACAAACTAGTCACACATGTGCTAGTCACACATGAGCTAGACATACTAACAAGTCACACATGAGCTAGACACATGAGCTAGACACACGAGCAGGTCACACATGACCTAGACAAACAAGCTAGACACACGAGCTAGTAACACATAGCTAGTCACACATGAGCTAGTCACAAATGAGCTAGACACACGAGCTAGTCACACATGATCTAGACACACGAGCTAGACACACGAGCTAGTCATACATGAGCTAGACACACGAGCTAGAAAAACACGAGCTAGACACACACGAGCTAGTCACACACGAGCTAGACACACGAGCTAGACACACGAGCTAGACACAGGAGCTAGACACACGAGCTAGACACACATGAGCTAGACACACGAGCTAGACACACGAGCTAGACACAGGAGCTAGACACACGAGCTAGACACACATGAGCTAGACACACGAGCTAGACACACGAGCTATACACAAGAGTTAGACACATGAACTAGACACACACGAGGGAGACACACGAGCTAGAAACACACGAGCTAGACATAAGAGCTAGACACACGAGCTAGTCACACATGAGCTAGAAATACGAGCTAGACACACGAGCTAGTCACACATAAGCTAGTCACACATGCGCTAGACACACGAGCTAGTCACACACGAGCTAGACACACGAGCCAGACACACACGATCTAGACACACACGAGCTAGTCACACACGAGCTAGTCATTCACGAGCTAGACACACACGAGCTAGACACGCGAGGTAGACACACACGAGCTGATCAACCACGAGGTAGACACACGAGCTAGTCACACAGGAGCTAGACACGAGATAGACACACACGAGCTAGACACACGAGCTAGTCACATACGAGCTAGTCACAGACGAGCTAGACACACGAGCTAGACACAAGAGCTAGACACACACGAGCTAGACACACACGAGCTAGATACACGAGCTAGATACACAAGAGCTAGTTACACACGAGCTAGTCACACACGAGCTAGACACACACGAGCTAGTCACATACGAGCTAGACACACGAGCTAGACACACGAGCTAGACACACACGAGCTAGACAGAAGAGCTAGACACACGAGCTAGTTAAACATGAGCTAGTCACACATGAGCTAGACATACGAGCTAGACACACGAGCTAGTCACAAATGAGCTAGTGACACATGAGCTAGACACACGAACTAGACACACGAGCTAGTCACACCTGAGCTAGTCACGCATGAGCTAGACACACGAACTAGTCACACTCGAGCTAGACACACGAGCTAGTCACACATGAGCTAGACACACGAGCTAGTCACGCGTGAGCTAGTCAGACATGTGCTAGAAACACGAGCTAGTCACACATGAACTAGACACACATGAGCTAGACACACGAGCAAGTCACACATGAGCTAGACACACGAGCTAGACACACACGAGCTAGTCACACACGAGCTAAACACACGAGCTAGTCACACATGAGCTAGACACACGAGCTAGTCACACATGAGCAAGTCACACATGAGCTAGACACACGAGCTAGACACACGAGCTAGTCACACATGAGCTAGAAAAACGAGATAGTCACACATGAGCTAGACACACGAGCCAGTCACACATGAGCTAGACACACGAGCTAGAAACACGAGCTAGTCACAAATGAGCTAGACACACGAGATAGTCGTACATGAGTTAGACACACGGGCTAGTCACACATGAGCTAGTCACACATGAGCTACACACACGAGATAGTCACACATGAGCTAGACACACGAGCTAGTCACACATGAGCTAGACACACACGAGCTTGACACACACGAGCTAGACACACAAGATAGTCACAGATGAGCTAGACACACGAGCTAGTCACACGTGAGCTAGACACACGAGCTAGACACACGAGCTAGACACACACAAGCTAGTAACACGAGATAGTTACAAGAGCTAGACACACGAGCTAGACACACGAGCTAGACACACGAGCTAGTCACACATGAGCTAGTAACACATGAGCTAGACACACAAACTAGTCACACATGTGCTAGTCACACATGAGCTAGACATACTAACAAGTCACACATGAGCTAGACACATGAGCTAGACACACGAGCAGGTCACACATGACCTAGACAAACAAGCTAGACACACGAGCTAGTAACACATAGCTAGTCACACATGAGCTAGTCACAAATGAGCTAGACACACGAGCTAGTCACACATGATCTAGACACACGAGCTAGACACACGAGCTAGTCATACATGAGCTAGACACACGAGCTAGAAAAACACGAGCTAGACACACACGAGCTAGTCACACACGAGCTAGACACACGAGCTAGACACACGAGCTAGACACAGGAGCTAGACACACGAGCTAGACACACATGAGCTAGACACACGAGCTAGACACACGAGCTAGACACAGGAGCTAGACACACGAGCTAGACACACATGAGCTAGACACACGAGCTAGACACACGAGCTATACACAAGAGTTAGACACATGAACTAGACACACACGAGGGAGACACACGAGCTAGAAACACACGAGCTAGACATAAGAGCTAGACACACGAGCTAGTCACACATGAGCTAGAAATACGAGCTAGACACACGAGCTAGTCACACATAAGCTAGTCACACATGCGCTAGACACACGAGCTAGTCACACACGAGCTAGACACACGAGCCAGACACACACGATCTAGACACACACGAGCTAGTCACACACGAGCTAGTCATTCACGAGCTAGACACACACGAGCTAGACACGCGAGGTAGACACACACGAGCTGATCAACCACGAGGTAGACACACGAGCTAGTCACACAGGAGCTAGACACGAGATAGACACACACGAGCTAGACACACGAGCTAGTCACATACGAGCTAGTCACAGACGAGCTAGACACACGAGCTAGACACAAGAGCTAGACACACACGAGCTAGACACACACGAGCTAGATACACGAGCTAGATACACAAGAGCTAGTTACACACGAGCTAGTCACACACGAGCTAGACACACACGAGCTAGTCACATACGAGCTAGACACACGAGCTAGACACACGAGCTAGACACACACGAGCTAGACAGAAGAGCTAGACACACGAGCTAGTTACACATGAGCTAGTCACACATGAGCTAGACATACGAGCTAGACACACGAGCTAGTCACAAATGAGCTAGTGACACATGAGCTAGACACACGAACTAGACACACGAGCTAGTCACACCTGAGCTAGTCACGCATGAGCTAGACACACGAACTAGTCACACTCGAGCTAGACACACGAGCTAGTCACACATGAGCTAGACACACGAGCTAGTCACGCGTGAGCTAGTCAGACATGTGCTAGAAACACGAGCTAGTCACACATGAACTAGACACACATGAGCTAGACACACGAGCAAGTCACACATGAGCTAGACACACGAGCTAGACACACGAGCTAGTCACACATGAGCTAGACACACGAGCTAGACACACACGAGCTAGTCACACACGAGCTCGACACACGAGCTAGACACACATGAGCTAGTCACACACGAGCTAAACACACGAGCTAGACACACGAGCTAGTCACACACGAGCTAGACTCACACGAGCTAGACACACGAGCTAGACACACACGAGCTAGTCACACACGAGCTAGACACACGAGCTAGACACACACGAACTAGACACACGAGCTAGTCATATACGAGCTAGTCACAGACAAGCTAGAAACACAAGCTAGTCACACGAGCTAGTCACAAGAGCTAGGCACATGAGCAAGACACACGAACTAGACACACGAGCTAGTCACACCTGAGCTAGTCACGCATGAGCTAGACACACGAGCTAGTCACACATGAGCTAGACACACGAGCTAGTCACACATGAGCTAGACACACGAGCTAGTCACGCGTGAGCTAGTCAGACATGTGCTAGAAACACGAGCTAGTCCCACATGAACTAGACACACATGAGCTAGACACACGAGCTAGTCACACGAGCTAGTCACACATGAGCTAGTCACACATGAGCTAGACATACGAGCTAAACACACGCTAGTCACACATGAGCTAGTCACAAATGAGCTAGACACACGAGCTAGTCACACATGATCTAGACACACGAGCTAGACACACGAGCTAGTCATACATGAGCTAGACACACGAGCTAGACACACGAGCTAGAAAAACACGAGCTAGACACACACGAGCTAGTCACACACGAGCTAGACACACGAGCTAGACACAGGAGCTAGACACACGAGCCAGACACACGAGCTAGTCACACATGAGCTAGACACACGATTTAGTCACACATGAGCTAGACACACGAGCTAGTCACACATAAGCTAGACAAATGAGCTAGTCACACATGAGCTAGACACACGAGCTAGTCACGCGTGAGCTAGTCAGACATGTGCTAGAAACACGAGCTAGTCACACATGAACTAGACACACATGAGCTAGACACACGAGCTAGTCACACATGAGCTAGATACACGAGCTAGACACACGAGCTAGACACAGGAGCTAGACACACGAGCTAGACACACACGAGCTAAACACACGAGCTAGACACACGAGCTAGACACAAGAGCTAGACACATGAGCTAGACACACACGAGGGAGACAAACGAGCTAGAAACACACGAGCTAGACACAAGAGCTAGACACATGAACTAGTCACACAAGAACTAGTCACACATGAGCTAGACACACGAGCTAGACACACGAGCTAGTCACACATGAGCCAGTCACACATGAGCTAGACATACGAGCGAAACACACACGCTAGTCACACATGAGCTAGTCACACATGAGCTAGACACACGAGCTAGTCACACACGAGCTAGACATACGAGCTAGTCACACATGAGCTAGATACACGAGCTAGACACAAGAGCTAGATACACGAGCTAGTCACACATGAGCTAGTCACACATGATCTAGTCACACATGAGCTATACATACGAGCTAGACACACTAGCTAGTCACACATGAGCTAGTCCCACATGAGCTGGACACACGAGCTAGTCACACACGAGCTAGACACACGAGCTAGTCACACATGAGCTAGACACACGAGCTAGGCACACGAGCTAGTCACACATGAGCTAGTCACACATGAGATAAACACACGAGCTAGTCACACATCAGCTAGACACACGAGCTAGTCACACACGAGCTAGTCATTCACGAGCTAGACACACACGAGCTAGACACGCGAGGTAGACACACACGAGCTGATCAACCACGAGGTAGACACACGAGCTAGTCACACAGGAGCTAGACACGAGATAGACACACACGAGCTAGACACACGAGCTAGTCACATACGAGCTAGTCACAGACGAGCTAGACACACGAGCTAGACATAAGAGCTAGACACACACGAGCTAGACACACACGAGCTAGATACACGAGCTAGATACACACGAGCTAGTCAGACACGAGCTATTCACACACGAGCTAGACACACATAATCTAGACACACACGAGCTAGATACACGAGCTAGATACACAAGAGCTAGTTACACACGAGCTAGACACACACGAGCTAGTCACATACGAGCTAGACACACGAGCTAGACACACGCGCTAGACAGAAGAGCTAGACACACGAGCTAGTTACACATGAGCTAGTCACACATGAGCTAGACATACGAGCTAGACACACGAGCTAGTCACAAATGAGCTAGTCACACATGAGCTAGATACATGAGCTAGTCACACACGAGCTAGACACACGAGCTAGTGACACATGAGCTAGACACACGAACTAGACACACAAGCTAGTCACACCTGAGCTAGTCACGCATGAGCTAGACACACGAACTAGTCACACTCGAGCTAGACACACGAGCTAGTCACACATGAGCTAGACACACGAGCTAGTCACGCGTGAGCTAGTCAGACATGTGCTAGAAACACGAGCTAGTCACACATGAACTAGACACACATGAGCTAGACACACGAGCAAGTCACACATGAGCTAGACACACGAGCTAGACACACGAGCTAGTCACACATGAGCTAGACACACGAGCTAGACACACACGAGCTAGTCACACACGAGCTCGACACACGAGCTAGACACACATGAGCTAGTCACACACGAGCTAAACACACGAGCTAGACACACGAGCTAGTCACACACGAGCTAGACACACGAGCTAGACTCACACGAGCTAGACACACGAGCTAGACACACACGAGCTAGTCACACACGAGCTAGACACACGAGCTAGACACACACGAACTAGACACACGAGCTAGTCATATACGAGCTAGTCACAGACAAGCTAGAAACACAAGCTAGTCACACGAGCTAGTCACAAGAGCTAGGCACATGAGCAAGACACACGAACTAGACACACGAGCTAGTCACACCTGAGCTAGTCACGCATGAGCTAGACACACGAGCTAGTCACACATGAGCTAGACACACGAGCTAGTCACGCGTGAGCTAGTCAGACATGTGCTAGAAACACGAGCTAGTCCCACATGAACTAGACACACATGAGCTAGACACACGAGCTAGTCACACGAGCTAGTCACACATGAGCTAGTCACACATGAGCTAGACATACGAGCTAAACACACACTAGTCACACATGAGCTAGTCACAAATGAGCTAGACACACGAGCTAGTCACACATGATCTAGACACACGAGCTAGACACACGAGCTAGTCATACATGAGCTAGACACACGAGCTAGACACACGAGCTAGAAAAACACGAGCTAGACACACACGAGCTAGTCACACACGAGCTAGACACACGAGCTAGACACAGGAGCTAGACACACGAGCTAGACACACATGAGCTAGACACACGAGCTAGACACACGAGCTAGACACAGGAGCTAGACACACGAGCTAGACACACATGAGCTAGACACACGAGCTAGACACACGAGCTATACACAAGAGTTAGACACATGAACTAGACACACACGAGGGAGACACACGAGCTAGAAACACACGAGCTAGACATAAGAGCTAGACACACGAGCAGGTCACACATGAGCTAGAAATACGAGCTAGATACACGAGCTAGTCACACATAAGCTAGTCACACATGCGCTAGACACACGAGCTAGTCACACACGAGCTAGACACACGAGCCAGACACACACGATCTAGACACACACGAGCTAGTCACACACGAGCTAGTCATTCACGAGCTAGACACACACGAGCTAGACACGCGAGGTAGACACACACGAGCTGATCAACCACGAGGTAGACACACGAGCTAGTCACACAGGAGCTAGACACGAGATAGACACACACGAGCTAGACACGCGAGCTAGTCACATACGAGCTAGTCACAGACGAGCTAGACACACGAGCTAGACACAAGAGCTAGACACACACGAGCTAGACACACACGAGCTAGATACACGAGCTAGATACACACGAGCTAGTCAGACACGAGCTATTCACACACGAGCTAGACACACACGAGCTAGTCACACGAGCTAGACACACGAGCTAGACACACATAATCTAGACACACACGAGCTAGATACACGAGCTAGATACACAAGAGCTAGTTACACACGAGCTAGTCACACACGAGCTAGACACACACGAGCTAGTCACATACGAGCTAGACACACGAGCTAGACACACGAGCTAGACAGAAGAGCTAGACACACGAGCTAGTTACACATGAGCTAGTCACACATGAGCTAGACATACGAGCTAGATACACGAGCTAGTCACAAATGAGCTAGTCACACATGAGCTAGATACATGAGCTAGTCACACACGAGCTAGACACACGAGCTAGTGACACACGAACTAGTCACACTCGAGCTAGACACACGAGCTAGTCACACATGAGCTAGACACACGAGCTAGTCACGCGTGAGCTAGTCAGACATGTGCTAGAAACACGAGCTAGTCACACATGAACTAGACACACATGAGCTAGACACACGAGCAAGTCACACATGAGCTAGACACACGAGCTAGTCACACATGAGCTAGACACACGAGCTAGACACACACGAGCTAGTCACACACGAGCTCGACACACGAGCTAGACACACATGAGCTAGTCACACACGAGCTAAACACACGAGCTAGACACACGAGCTAGTCACACACGAGCTAGACACACGAGCTAGACTCACACGAGCTAGACACACGAGCTAGACACACACGAGCTAGTCACACACGAGCTAGACACACGAGCTAGACACACGAGCTAGTCATATACGAGCTAGTCACAGACAAGCTAGAAACACAAGCTAGTCACACGAGCTAGTCACAAGAGCTAGGCACATGAGCAAGACACACGAACTAGACACACGAGCTAGTCACACCTGACCTAGTCACGCATGAGCTAGACACACGAGCTAGTCACACATGAGCTAGACACACGAGCTAGTCACACATGAGCTAGACACACGAGCTAGTCACGCGTGAGCTAGTCAGACATGTGCTAGAAACACGAGCTAGTCCCACATGAACTAGACACACATGAGCTAGACACACGAGCTAGTCACACGAGCTAGTCACACGAGCTAGTCACACATGAGCTAGACATACGGGCTAAACACACGCTAGTCACACATGAGCTAGTCACACATGGGCTAGACACACGAGCTAGTCACACACGAGCTAGACACACGAGCTAGTCACACATGAGCTAGATACACGAGATAGACACAAGAGCTAGATACACGAGCTAGTCACACATGAGCTAGTCACACATGAGCTAGTCACACATGAGCTATACATACGAGCTAGACACACTAGCTAGTCACACATGAGCTAGTCACACATGAGCTGGAAACAGGAGCTAGTCACACACGAGCTAGACACACGAGCTAGTCACACATGAGCTAGACACACGAGCTAGGCACACGAGCTAGTCACACATGAGCTAGTCACACATGAGATAAACACACGAGCTATTCACACATCAGCTAGACACACGAGCTAGTCAAACATGAGCGAGATACACGAGCTAGACACACGAGCAAATCACACATGAGCTAGTCACACATGAGCCAGACACACGAGCTAGTCACACATGAGCTAGACACACGATTTAGTCACACATGAGCTAGACACACGAGCTAGTCACACATAAGCTAGACAAATGAGCTAGTCACACATGAGCTAGACACACGAGCTAGTCACGCGTGAGCTAGTCAGACATGTGCTAGAAACACGAGCTAGTCACACATGAACTAGACACACATGAGCTAGACACACGAGCTAGTCACACATGAGCTAGATACACGAGCTAGACACACGAGCTAGACACAGGAGCTAGACACACGAGCTAGACACACACGAGCTAAACACACGAGCTAGACACACGAGCTAGACACAAGAGCTAGACACATGAGCTAGACACACACGAGGGAGACAAACGAGCTAGAAACACACGAGCTAGACACAAGAGCTAGACACATGAACTAGTCACACAAGAACTAGTCACACATGAGCTAGACACACGAGCTAGACACACGAGCTAGTCACACATGAGCCAGTCACACATGAGCTAGACATACGAGCGAAACACACACACTAGTCACACATGAGCTAGTCACACATGAGCTAGACACACGAGCTAGTCACACACGAGCTAGACATACGAGCTAGTCACACATGAGCTAGATACACGAGCTAGACACAAGAGCTAGATACACGAGCTAGTCACACATGAGCTAGTCACACATGAGCTAGTCACACATGAGCTATACATACGAGCTAGACACACTAGCTAGTCACACATGAGCTAGTCCCACATGAGCTGGACACACGAGCTAGTCACACACGAGCTAGACACACGAGCTAGTCACACATGAGCTAGTCCCACATGAGCTGGACACACGAGCTAGTCACACACGAGCTAGGCACACGAGCTAGTCACACATGAGCTAGTCACACATGAGATAAACACACGAGCTAGTCACACATCAGCTAGACACACGAGCTAGTCAAACATGAGCGAGATACACGAGCTAGACACACGAGCAAATCACACATGAGCTAGTCACACATGAGCCAGACACACGAGCTAGTCACACATGAGCTAGACACACGATTTAGTCACACATGAGCTAGACACACGAGCTAGTCACACATAAGCTAGACAAATGAGCTAGTCACACATGAGCATGACACACGAGCTAGTCACACATGAGCTAGACACACGAGCTAAACACACGAGCTAGTCACACACGAGCTAGAAACACACGAGCTAGACACACACGAGCTAGTCACACACGAGCTAGTCACACACGAGCTAGTCACAAACGATCTAGACACAAACGAGCTAGTCACATCCGAGCTAGTCACACACGAGCTAGACACATGAGCTAGACACACGAGCTAAACTCACACGATCTAAACACACGAGCTAGACACACACGAGCTAGTCACACAAGAGCTAGGCACACTAACTAGTCACACACGAGTTAGACACACGAGATAGACGCACACGACCTAGAAACACGAGCTAGACAAACACGAGCTAGACACACACGAGCTAGATACACGAGCTAGATACACACGATCTAGTCACACACGAGTTAGTAAGACACGAAATGGACACACAAGAGCTAGTCACACGAGCTAGACACACGAGCTAGCTCGTGTGTCTTGCTCATTTTTCTAGCATATGTGTGACTAGCTCGTGTGTCTAGCTCATGTGTGTCTAGCTCGTGTATGTCTAGCTCGTGTGTCTAGCTAGACACACGAGCTAGACACACGAACTAGTCACACATGAGCTAGACACACGAGCTAGACACACACGATCTAGACACACACGAGCTAGATACACGATCTAGACACACGAGCTAGTCACACACGAGCTAGTCACATACGAGATAGACACACGAGCTAGGAACACACGAGCTAGACACATGAGCTAGACACACGGACTAGATACACAAGCTAGGCGCACGAGCTACACGAGCTAGACACACAAGCTAGTCACATGAGCTAGACACATGAGCTAGACACCCACGAGCTAGTCACATAAGGTAGACACACACGAGCTAGACACAAGAGCTAGACACACACGAGCTAGACACACGAGCTAGACACAAGAGCTAGACACACGAGCTAGACACATACGAGCTAGACACACAAGCTAGTCACACATGAGCTAGTCACACTAGCTAGACACACGAGCTAGACACACACGAGCTAGACACACGAGCTAGACACAAGAGCTAGACACACGAGCTAGACACACAAGAGCTAGACACATGAGCTAGTCACACACGAGCTAGACGCACGAGCTAGACACACAAAAGCTAGACACACATGAGCTAGACACACGAGCTAGTCACACATATGCTAGAAAAATGAGCAAGACACACAAGCTAGTCACACATGAGCTAGACACACGAGCTAGACACACGAACTAGTCACATATGAGCTAGACACACGAGCTAGACGCACGAGCTAGACACACACGAGCTAGACACACACGAGCTAGTCACACACGAGTTAGACACACGAGCTAGACACACATGAAATAGTCACACACGAGCTAGACACACACGAGTTAGACACACAAGCTAGACACACATGAAATAGTCACACACGAGCTAGACACACGAGCTAGTATCGCATGAGCTAGTCACACATGAGCTAGAAACACGAGCTAGTCACACATGAGCTAGTCACACATGAGCTAGACACACGAGCTAGTCACACATAAACTAGAAAAATGAGCTAGACACACATGAGCTGGACACACGAGCTAGTCACACATTAGCTAGTCACACGAGCTAGACACACACGAGCTAGACACACACGAGCTAGTCACACACGAGCTAGACACACGAGCTAGACACACGAGCTAGTCACACGAGCTAGTCACACACGAGCTAGACACACGAGCTAGACACACATGAGCTAGTAACACACGAGCTAGACACACGAGCTAGACACATGAGTTAGACAGACGAGCTAGACACACACGAGCTAGACACACGAGCTAGACACACACGAGCTAGACACACATGAGCTAGACCCACGAGCTAAACACACGAGCTAGTCACACGAGCTATTCACACACGAACTAGACACACACGAGCTAGTCACACACGAGCTAGACACACGAGCTAGTCACACATGAGCTAGATAGACGAGTTAGACACACAAGAGCTAGACACACACGAGCTAGATACACGAGCTAGACACACGAGCTAGTCACACACGAGCTAGTCACATACGAGATAGACACACGAGCTAGGAACACACGAGCTAGACACACGAGCTAGACACATGAGCTAGACACACGGACTAGATACACAAGCTAGGCGCACGAGCTACACGAGCTAGACACACAAGCTAGTCACATGAGCTAGACACATGAGCTAGACACCCACGAGCTAGTCACATAAGGTAGACACACACGAGCTAGACACACGAGCTAGACACACACGAGCTAGACACAAGAGCTAGACACACGAGCTAGACACACACGAGCTAGACACACAAGCTAGTCACACATGAGCTAGTCACACTAGCTAGACACACGAGCTAGACACACACGAGCTAGACACACGAGCTAGACACAAGAGCTAGACACACACGAGCTAGACTCACGAGCTAGACACAAGAGCTAGACACACGAGCTAGACACACGAGCTAGACACACGAGCTAGTCATACGAGCTAGTCACACACGAGCTAGACACACATGAGCTAGTAACACACGAGCTAGACACACGAGCTAGACACATGAGTTAGACACACGAGCTAGACACACACGAGCTAGACACACGAGCTAGACACACACGAGCTAGACACACATGAGCTAGACACACGAGCTAAACACACGAGCTAGTCACACGAGCTATTCACACACGAACTAGACACACACGAGCTAGTCACACACGAGCTAGATACACGAGCTAGACACACGAGCTAGTCACACATGAGCTAGATAGACGAGTTAGACACACAAGAGCTAGACACACACGAGCTAGACACACATGAGCTAGACAGAAGTTTCCCCGGAGCTGATATAGGAAGTGACCACGATCTGGTTATGATGACCATGAGTCTGCAATTGAATGGAGTCGCAAAGAAGGATGTGACCAGGCTAAAGTTTGATCTGGACAAACTAATGGACCCAAAAATCACCGAAGTGTTTGCTCTCAGAGAGGAACTGGATACAGATACAGTTACAGAATCTCTTAACGCAGCTCTCATAGATACTGCAACAGAGATCCTGGGATGCCACCAAAAAAAAAAGAAGCCATGGGTGACCAAAGACATTCTAGACCTTTGTGATAAAAGAAGGTCACTGAAAAAACACAATCACCCACCGGAGGAGGTTGGCAGTTATAAAGAGGTCAAGAAAGCCATACAACAAAAGATGAGAGAGGCGAAAGAAGCGTGGCTATGTGAGCAATGTACAAACAGTGACTAAACAGAAATGATGCTAAAGGAGCATACAAGGTGGTCAAAGAACTGGTAACACAAAGACAAGGCAGGAACTTTATGATCCAGGATAAAAGCGGCAAGTGCCTTATTGAGGGAAATGACGTACTGGCACGATGGACAGAGTACTGTTCCGAGCTATACAACTATGAAGGGCGAAACAAACCTGAGAAAACAATCCCCCCAACACCAACAAATATAGAGGATAACCAACTGATAACGAAGGAAGAGGTATTTGCAGCGGTAAAGACATTGAGAAGAGGGAAGGCGGCCGGCGTGGACAATATACCAGCAGAGCTCTTACAAGCAGGTGGGGAGGTAGTGGTGGAAGGCCTGACACACATCTGCAACAAAATATGGGCGTCAGGAAACTGGCCGGACTTATGGACGAAATCAATAGTTATACCGTTACATAAGTCTGGAAACCTAAAGATGTGCCAACATTACAGAACAATAAGCCTCATTAGCCACCCTAGCAAGGTCATGCTTAAATTAATCCTTGACCGATTGAAACCCCAAGCAGAGAACATTATTGCCGAGGAGCAAGCAGGGTTCAGACAGGGAAGAAGCACTACAGAACAGATAGTTAATTTAAGGCTGCTAAGCGAGAAATATCTAGAACAGCAGCAAAAACTGTATCATGTGTTTGTGGATTTTAAGAAGGCGTTTGATAGGGTATGGCATAAAGCGCTTTGGGCAACCATGAGGATGTATAATATCAACGGAAATATTATAACGGTCCTTGAACACCTGTATGACAAGGCGTCTAACGCAGTTCTTGTGAATGGGAGGCGAGGAGACTGGTTTCGCACATCAGTTGGTGTGAGACAGGGGTGTACACTCTCTCCAACTCTTTTCAATATAGTCCTTGAAGGAATTACGAGTGAGGCACTTGGAGGTCACGTTGGTACTGTCAAGATAGGAGGCCGAACGATTATAAGCCTTCGTTTTGCAGATGATATCGACGGGTTGGCGGGTTCAGAAACAGAACTCCAGGAATGGGTCAGAAGGCTCGATGAAACAGCTCTTGACTATGGTATGGAGATAAACGCTAGAAAGACAAAATTAATGACCAACAACGCCACGGGCTTCAACAGCAGGATACAAGCTAACGGTCAGGAACTCGAAGTGGTTGACCGTTTTAAATATCTAGGGTCGATTGTCAGTGATGAAGGATCAAAATGTGATGTGTTGGCCAGAATAGCACAGACAATAGCGGCGCTTGCACGGCTGAACAAAATCTGGCAAGATGCACGAAAATCAGATTAATGCGTTCACTGGTCCTGTCAATATTCCTCTATGCATGTGAGACATGGACAGTTACAGCTGACCTTCAACGAAAGATACAGGCCTTGGAGATGAGATGTTTCCGAAAACTTGTAAGATCGAGTTACAAATGAGGAAAAACGAGATAGAATTACAACAGCAAAAGCCCTTTCGAAGACCTCTTGGCAACTGTCAAAAGAAGGAAACTCACTTCATACGGTCACATATCGAGATCAAATGGTCTTGCAAATAGAATCCTCTACGGAAAGGTGCATGGCAGACGACGAAGAGGCTGGCCCAAAAAGAGATGGGAGGACAACATAAAAGAATGGACCAGTCTCCGACCAGAAGAGTCACAGGCAGCAGCATCTGATAGAGAGGAGTGGCGTGGGGTTGTGAGGATGTCTTCATGTGTGCCCCAATGACCTCACCGGTTACAGGGTGTCCTGACCTGATCTGATCTGAGACAGACACGAGCTAGACACACGAGCTAGACACACACGAGCTAGACACACGAACTAGACAAACACGAGATAGGTACACATGACCTAGACACACGAGCTAGTAACACGAGCTAGACACACGAGCTAGACACACACGATCTAGACACATACGATCTAGAGACACACGAGCTAGACACACAATCTAAACACACACGAGCTAGACACACAATCTAGACACACACGAGCTAGACACACACGATCTAGACACACACGAGCTAGACACACAATCTAGACACACACGAGCTAGACACACACGATCTAAACACACACGAGCTAGACACACATGAGCTAGTCATACATGAGCTAGTCATAAATGAGCTAGTCACATATGACATAGACACACGAGCTAATAACACGAGCTAGAAACACGAGCTAGACACACACGAGTTAGACACACACGAGCTACACAGGAGCTAGTCACACAAGCAGCAAACATCATGTGTGAAATCTAGGAACTATTAGCCAGGTGGTAATATCATAAGCCAGACAGCTGGAGGGCAGAGATCCAAGGCCTAATAAATAAACACATTTTAGCAGAAGAGCATATGATATCCAGTCTCACACTCACAGAACTAGCAGACGCACTCCAGGGACTCAAGAAGTCGCCAGGCAAGGAAGGTGTCACAAGCGAGATGCCACTAAAGATGAGACAGAAAGCAAACAGGATACTCTTAACGGTTATAAATTCCAGTTGGAGGACACGACTGGTGCATACGGACTGGAAGTAAACCATCACGTGTCTAACCTAAAGCAAGAACAGATGACCCAGGTAGCCACAGACCAGCCAGCCTACTCAGTTGAGTGGACGAGGTAGGGACAGACGACCCAGGTAGCCACAGACCAGCCAGCCTACTTAGTTGGGTGGACGAGGTAGGGACAGACGACCCATGTAGCCACAGACCAGCCAGCCTACTCAGTTAAGTGGACGAGGTAGGGACAGGCGACCGAGTTAGCCACAGACCAGCAAGCCTACTAAGTTGGGGGGACGAGGTAGGGACAGAGGACCCATGTAGCCACAGACCAGCCAGCCTACTCAGTTGAGTGGACGAGGTAGGGACAGACGACCCAGGTAGCCACAGACCAGCCAGCCTACTTAGTTGGGTGGACGAGGTAGTGACAGACTACCCATGTAGCCACAGATCAGCCACAGGGGGGAGGGCAGAAAGAGAACATTAGAACAAGGGGTCCCAAGAGGGTGGGGGGGGGGGTCAGTATTGTCCTCTACACTTCCTGATCTGTATAAACTGCATAACGGAGGATATCCACACTAGAGTACATGTTTAGGCCTTCCTGGCTACTTCATACAACCTTGGTCCATCACTTGGTCCGTCACTTGGTATCAGATCTGTGAGGAGCTATGTGACGATGTCTCAGATAAGTATTTGTCTCAGATAAGTATTTGTCTCCGATACGTATCCTATCTTCCTTTTATATGTTAACATCCTCCGTTGACGTATTCTTCCATTCTGTGATCCACTACTTTATTATTGTTGTTCGTCGTCACCCCTGATGAAGGCATATTGGTCGTAAAGTAGGTTCCGTTTGTGTTCTCGTCTCCGGGGAGCATCTTCCATACCTATTTATAATGGTTTTATTTTACACTAGAGTACATGCTGTAATGTACTTGACAAAGCCGGTACTCTGGACAAGAGAAGGATCTAGGGGTTACAGCTGATGGACAAGCTGGTACTCTGGGCAAGAGAAGGATCTAGCGGTTACAGCTGATGGACAATCTGGTACTCTGGACAAGAGAAGGATCTAGCGGTTACAGCTGATGGACAAGCTGGTACTCTGGACAAGAGAAGGATCTAACGGTTACGAGCTGATGGACATGCTGGTACTCTGGACAAGAGAAGGATCTAGCGGTTACAGCTGATGGACAAGCTGGTACTCTGGGCAAGAGAAGGATCTAGCGGTTACAGCTGATGGACAAGCTGGTACTCTGGGCAAGAGAAGGATCTAGCGGTTACAGCTGATGGACAAGCTGGTACTCTGGGCAAGAGAAGGATGTAAGGCTGATAGAATGTAAGAAGCCCTGGGAAAACTCAAGAACTGGACAAAACTCTGGTTGCTGTGGAAGCAGTGGTTCTGTGGTTTTTATCGCCCTGTAACATCAAGGCATGTATCCTTCGTTGAAGGTCAGCTGTAACTGTCCATGTCTCACATGCATAGAGAAATATTGACAGGACCAGTGTTCGCATTAATCTGATTTTCGTGCGTAGTGCTAACCGTTTATCTTGCCAGATTTTGTTAAGCCGTGCAAGCGCGGCTATTGTTTGTGCTATTCTGGCCAATACTTCACATTTTGATCCTTCATCACTGACAATCGACCCAAGATATTTAAAACGGTCAACTACTTCGAGTTCTTGACCGTTTGCTTTTATCTTGCTGTTGAAGCCCGTAGCGTTATTTGTCATTAGTTTTGTCTTTCCATGAGTTTATCTCCATACCATAGTCAAGAGCAGTTTCATCGAGCCTTCTGACCCATTCCTGGAGTTCTGCTTCTGAACCCGCCAATCCGTCGATATCATCTGCAAAACGAAGGTTGGTAATCGTTCGGCCCCCTATCTTGACAGTACCAACGTGACCTCAAACTGTCTCACTCATAATTCCTTCAAGGAATATATTGAAAAGAGTTGGAGAGAGTGTACACCCCTGTCTCACACCAACTGATGTGCGAAATCAGTCTCCTCGCCTCCCATTCACAAGAACTGCACTAGACGCCTTGTTATACAAGTGTTCAAGGACCGTTATAATATTTCCGTTGATATTATACATCCTCATGGTTGCCCAAAGCGCTTTATGCCATACCCTATCAAACGCCTTCTTAAAATCCACAAACACATGATACAGTTTTTGCTGCTGTTCTAGATATTTCTCGCTTAGCAGCCTTAAATTAACTATCTGTTCTGTAGTGCTTCTTCCCTGTCTGAACCCTGCTTGCTCCTCGGCAATAATGTTCTCTGCTTGGGGTTTCAATCGGTCGAGGATTAATTTAAGCATGACCTTGCTAGGATGGCTAATGAGGCTTATTGTTCTGTAATTTTGGCACAGCTTTAGGTTTCCAGACTTACGTAACGGTATAACTATTGATTTCGTCCATAAGTCCGGCCAGTTTCCTGTCGCCCATATTTTGTTACAGGATACAGGCCTTGGAGATGAGATGTTTCCGAAGACTTTTAAACGTCACGTACAAAGATCGAGTTACAAACGAGGAAATCCGAAATAGAATTACGACGGCAATAGGGCCTTTCGAAGATCTCTTGGCAATTGTCAAAAGAAGGAAACTCACTTGGTACGGTCACATACCGAGATCAAATGGTCTTGCAAATACAATCCTCCACGGGAAGGTGCAAGGCAGACGACGAAGAGGCCGGCCCAAAAAAGAGATGGGAAGACAACATAAAAGAATGGACCAGTCTCCGACCAGAAGAGTCACAGGCAGCGGCTTCGGACAGAGAGGGATGGCGGGGAGTTGTGGCCATGTCTTCATGTATGCCCCAACGACCTCACCGGTTACGGGATGACCTGACCTGACCTGAACATCAAGGGAAATGAGAAGGCCGACAGTCTAGCCAAAGAGGCAGCAAAACTGATACAGGAAGAATACCTGGTCAACTACGAATAATAAAAGGACAGTGTAATGTGAAGTGGCAGGAAGAACACCCCAGGCACCACGCAGATGATGGCACCCCAGGCACCCCGCAGATGACGAAAACTACCAACTGTCCAGAACAGACCAATTTATCATACTAGATCTCCAAACTGACCACAACAGAATGAGATACCACCTGTACACCAAATCAAGATAGGTACCACCAGCTGATGTTGCTGGGGCCTAGCAGACATGCCAGCAGCACATGCCCTTCAAGACTGTCCCCAGCACACAGATCTTAGGAGACGGTTTTGCTGTATTGAGACCCTGAAAAAGACAGCAGACTGTCTTGAAGAGTCCGGAGTCCCAGACTAAATGTGCGATGATTGCTGAGGACAAGCTGTAACAGCTACAAGAAATGCCAGATTGCACAGACAGCTTTTGTTTTCTTTAGAGGTGTTCCTTTCTTGGCCTGCAAACAGATACAGCATCTGTCAAATCTGAGGCATGCTTCAGTATTATCCCGTCGTCGACAGTGTAGTCAGATGCTGTGGGTAGTGTAGACAGATGCTGTGGGCAGTGTAGACAGATGATGTGGGCAGTGTAGACAGATGCTGTAAGCAGTGTAGACATATGCTGTGGGCAGTGTAGACAGATGATGTGGGCAGTGTAGTCAGATGATGTGGGCAGTGTAGACATGATGTGGGCAGTGTAGTCAGATGATGTGGGCAGTGTAGTCAAATGCTGTGGGTAGTGTAGACATATGCTGTGGGCAGTGTAGACAGATGATGTGGGCAGTGTAGTCAGATGATGTGGGCAGTATAGTCAAATGCTGTGGGTAGTGTAGACATATGCTGTGGGCAGTGTAGACAGATGATGTGGGCAGTGTAGACAGATGCTGTAAGCAGTGTAGACAGATGCTGTGAGCAGTGTAGACAGATGCTGTGAGCAGTGTAGACAGATGATGTGAGCAGTGTAGACAGATGCTGTGAGCAGTGTAAAATATAGACATGTCCTGTAATTTAGACAAACAAGAATGAATGCAGGGAGTCAGAGAGGAGAAAAATGTATTAGACAGGCACTGTGAGACCAGCTGGTCAGATAAAACAAAGTCAGAAACAATTCTAAAGTACCTATCCTTTTGGCTTGATCCCTGTTGCCTTCTGGATCCATGTTGCCTTCTGGACCCCTGTTGCCTTCTGGATCCCTGTTGCCTTCTGGATCCCTGTTGCCTTCTGGATCCCTGTTGCCTTCTGGATCCCTGTTGCCTTCTGGATCCCTGTTGCCTTCTGGACCCCTGTTGATGTCTGGACCCCTGTTTCCCTTTGGACCACTGTTTCCGTCTGGACTCCTGTATCTGATGTGTCGGAGCTTGCCACAATCCTCACACACACAATCGCAGACAGAGGACTGGCATGTGCTGCACCTGAGCAGTTCTAGATCATAAGGAAAGACCCAGGCATCATGGTGGTCGCAGTTCTTACATCGCTGCTTGTAGAGGACCTGACAGACGAGAGAACATCCAGTGGTTAGGGTGTACTGGACTGAGTCACTTCATGGACATAAAAAAAAACGAGCCAATCAATCTGAAGAGATTATCACAGTGGGCTGTACAAGAACACAATGTGGACCATCTCATGTACAAGGACACAATGTGGACCATCTCATGTACAAGGACACAATGTGGACCATCTCGTGTACAAGGACACAATGTGGACCATCTCGTGTACAAGGACACAATGTGGACCATCTCGTGTACAAGGACACAATGTGGACCATCTCATGTACAAGGACACAATGTGGACCATCTCATGTACAAGGACACAATGTGGACCATCTCATGTACAAGGACACAATGTGGACCATCTCATGAACAAGTACACAATGTGGACCATCTCATGTACAAGGATACAATGTGGACCATCTCATGTACAAGGACACAATGTGGACCATCTCGTGTACAAGGACACAATGTGGACCATCTCGTGTAGAAGGACACAATGTGGACCCTCTCGTGTACAAGGACACAATGTGGACCCTCTCATGTACAAGGACACAATGTGGACCATCTCGTGTACAAGGACACAATGTGGACCATCTCATCACATTGGGCTGTAAAAGAACACAATCTGAACTATCTCATCACAGTGGACTGTACAAGGAAACAATATGGACCATTTCATCACAGTGGGCTGTACAAGGACACAATGTGGACCATCTTGTGTACAAGGACACAATGTGGACCATCTCATCACAGTGGGCTGTACAAGGACACAATGTGGACCATCTTGTGTACAAGGAAAAATGTTGACCATCTCATCACAGTGGGCTGTAAAAGAACACAATCTGGACTATCTCATCACAGTGGACTGTACAAGGAAACAATATGCACCATTTCATCACAGTGGGCTGTACAAGGACACAATGTGGACCATCTTGTGTACAAGGACACAATGTGGACCATCTCATCACAGTGGGCTGTACAAGGACACAATGTGGACCATCTTGTGTACAAGGAAACAATGTTGACCATCTCATCACAGTGAGCTGTAAAAAGACACAATGTGGACCATCTCATCACAGTGGGCTGTACAAGGAAACAATGTGGACCATCTATTAACAGTGGGCTGTACAAGGACACAATGTGGACCATCTCATCACAGTGGGCTGTACAAGGACACAATGTGGACCATCTCATCACAGTGGGCTGTACAAGGAAACAATGTGGACCATCTACTAACAGTGGGCTGTACAAGGACACAATGTGGACCATCTCATCACAGTGGGCTGTACAAGGACACAATGTGGACCATCTCATCACAGTAGACTGTACAAGGACACAATGTGGACCATCTCATCTCAAATCATTCATTTCTTGTCTTGGAGAATTGGTTCTCCCAACTAAAATATTTCACCAGAAGTTGGTACCAGAGAGTAATGAATATGCCCACTGTAACCTGCAAAGCATGTCATAAAGGTGACCAAAGAAAGGTTGTGCATGGGATTAACCTCATCAAGTTAAACGATTGAAATCGTCACAGCAATTGATGATAACGACATAATCCGTTTAACTGAGCTGGCAGCTCTTGACAACCCAATGCCTCCCCTTTAGCTGGCAGCTCTTGACAACCCAATGCCTCCCCTCTAGCTGGCAGCTCTCGACAGCCCAATGCCTCCCCTTTAGCTGAGCTGGCAGCTCTCGACAGCCCAATGCCTCCCCTCTAGCTGGCAGCTCTCGACAGCCCAATGCCTCCCCTTTAGCTGAGCTGGCAGCTCTCGACAGCCCAATGCCTCCCCTTTAGCTGAGCTGGCAGCTCTCGACAGCCCAATGCCTCCCCTCTAGCTGGCAGCTCTCGACAGCCCAATGCCTCCCCTCTAGCTGGCAGCTCTCGACAGCCCAATGCCTCCCTAACAAAAGCTCACGTCCTCCTCAAGTGTTGCAGTGATGTATAGAGCGTGTTGAGTATGGTGGGGTGTGGTGGTAACAGCAGGTTCCGCAGATCAGCCAGCCTTGGGCACAAAGTCAGGAGGTGGTCGACTGACTCCTCGTGGTCATGGCAGAATCTGCAGTTTGGTTCACGTAGTGGGTCTAATCTATTCAGATGTTTGTTGAGAGGGGCATGACCTGTTCTCAGCTTGAAGATCAAACTCTGGTCTCTTCGCTTCAGTTTCTTGGCTGGGTCCTGGGGGTCTCGTTTTGTTTTGTTTTTTAAATATACTCGACCTGTCTGGGATGTGGCCCACTGATCTAGCCACTCCTGTCTGGGATGTGGCCCACTAATCTAGCCACTCCTGTCTCGGATGTGGCCCACTGATCTAGCCAGCCCTGTTTATATTTGTTATTCAGGATATGTTTTCAGATCTGTAGTGTGATACTAGGTAGTGACTGTGGTAGCTTTCCCTTGCTTCTGGCCGCTCATCAGGTATTCATTGGAGCACCACCTCCGCTCCATAAGAGGTGGACAGTTGGTCAATTCATCTGTAGATGTTATACATATCTGGAGACATTCTGTTTCGAGGGAGAATATAGCGCTTTCAGCAGGTGGCATGGTGCCTCTAACACAATCTGAGATTATTCAATGCAGAACCTTTTCTATTGCTATCATTTCTGGTGGTCTTGTTGGTGTGGATTATAGTATTGGATTACTACGTCATATCTAACACTGGTGGTAGCCCCGTGGCAGATCCATCTGTGTATACCTGGAAGTTTTGAGGATATAAGTCTATAGTTACCAAAAGGATAGTTTTCTGAAAAGATGGCAGGGTGTTCCAGTCTGCAGAGGGGTTGGAGAGTAGAGTTCTTACTGTGGGGGTAGTCACCTGCCAGCAAGGTGGTTCATTATTGATGACAGCCATTAGCCTTCTACCCTCTAGTAGGTAGTGTTTAACGATGGTGTCTTGCATATTATTTAGGAAAGATATTTGTTCAATTTTTTGTTTTTGGTGGCAATGTTCTAGCACATTACCACTGTCCTCCTCCGTAGTGTCCTTCCTCAAGTATCTATCACGTGTTGCCAGAGCGTTCTCTCCTTAGGTTCAGAGGTTCGATTGGAAGAGTTCATTTCACATGCATCTGTCAGCGTTGTTTTCATGGTGTCGCTTAAGGACAGCAGTGCCTGATTTTGTACCCTGTTGAACTTGTGTACAAGGGTTTAGCTTGCAGTGGCTCGGAGGGGGAGTGCAGGAGTGGATGGGGGTGGAGGGAGAGTGGATAATCAATTACTGAGCTGACATATGGTTGGTGTAGTCAATGGTTTTAAGATTAATCTTTCTTGAAATACCTGAAAGGTTTGATATGAGGTACTTTCTGTCCATCTTTCCGCACGTCCAACTCTCCACATTTCTTAGGCCATGCTTCTCTGCTTACCTGTCTGCTCAGTGACAGTTAGCCTGTTACAATTGGTTTGGTTAGTAGGGTTGGCTGTTTCTGGACTTGCTGCAGGGGTTGGCTGTTTCTGGACTTGCTGCAGGGGTTTGCTGTTTATGGACTTGCTGCAGGGGTTGGCTGTTTATGGACTTGCTGCAGGGGTTGGCTGTTTCTAGACTTGCTGCAGGGGTTGGCTGTTTCTAGACTTGCTGCAGGGGTTGGCTGTTTCTAGACTTGCTGCAGGGGTTGGCTGTTTCTAGACTTGCTGCAGGGGTTGGCTGTTTCTAGACTTGCTGCAGGGGTTGGCTGTTTCTGGACTTGCTGCAGGGGTTGGCTGGTTCTGGACTTGCTGCAGGGGTTTGCTGTTTATGGACTTGCTGCAGGGGTTTGCTGTTTATGGACTTGCTGCAGGGGTTTGCTGTTTATGGACTTGCTGCAGGGGTTGGCTGTTTCTAGACTTGCTGCAGGGGTTGGCTGTTTCTGGACTTGCTGCAGGGGTTGGCTGTTTCTGGACTTGCTGCAGGGGTTGGCTGTTTCTGGACTTGCTGCAGGGGTTGGCTGTTTCTGGACTTGCTGCAGGGGTTTGCTGTTTATGGACTTGCTGCAGGGGTTTGCTGTTTATGGACTTGCTGCAGGGGTTGGCTGTTTCTAGACTTGCTGCAGGGGTTGGCTGTTTCTAGACTTGCTGCAGGGGTTGGCTGTTTCTAGACTTGCTGCAGGGGTTGGCTGTTTCTAGACTTGCTGCAGGGGTTGGCTGTTTCTAGACTTGCTGCAGGGGTTGGCTGTTTCTAGATTTGCTGCAGGGGTTGGCTGTTTCTAGACTTGCTGCAGGGGTTGGCTGTTTCTAGACTTGCTGCAGGGGTTGGCTGTTTCTAGACTTGCTGCAGGGGTTGGCTGTTTCTAGACTTGCTGCAGGGGTTGGCTGTTTCTGGACTTGCTGCAAGGGTTGGCTGTTTCTGGACGCTGCAAGGGTTTGCTGTTTATGGACTTGCTGCAGGGGTTTGCTGTTTATGGACTTGCTGCAGGGGTTCGCTGTTTCTAGACTTGCTGCAGGGGTTGGCTGTTTCGAGACTTGCTGCAGGGGTTGGCTGTTTCTAGACTTGCTGCAGGGGTTGGCTGTTTCTAGACTTGCTGCAGGGGTTGGCTGTTTCTAGACTTGCTGCAGGGGTTGGCTGTTTCTAGACGTGCTGCAGGGGTTGGCTGTTTCTAGACTTGCTGCAGGGGTTGGCTGTTTCTAGACTTGCTGCAGGGGTTGGCTGTTTCTAGACTTGCTGCAGGGGTTGGCTGTTTCTAGACTTGCTGCAGGGGTTGGCTGTTTCTAGACTTGCTGCAGGGGTTGGCTGTTTCTAGACTTGCTGCAGGGGTTGGCTGTTTCTAGACTTGCTGCAGGGGTTGGCTGTTTCTAGACTTGCTGCAGGGGTTGGCTGTTTCTAGACTTGCTGCAGGGGTTGGCTGTTTGTAAAATTATAATTGCAAGGAAATTGAGATGGGGGAAGGAAATTAGAGGAAAACGATGAGCTCAGGATCACTGGACAACAATAAGATTAGCAAGGAGAAAGATGAAGGTTAACATTGACAAGTAAACTATTGGAGGGCTGGCTAGACATGGTAGACATGACAGAAACGTGTAAGCTGGACAACTGGCGGAGTATAGTTAAACTCTATTGTCAAGCAATAGTTAGGAGGCCTTCTGTCAAAAACATGTAAGACTATAGTGGACTGAGGTCACTGTATGGGACAAGAGAAGACTAGGGGACATGGGAGGGAGTAGGAGACAGAGGAGTGTAGGGGACAGAGGAGACTGTAGGGGAAAGGAGGAGTATAGGGGACAGTGTAATGTAGGGGACAGAGGAGTGTAGGGGACAGAAAAGACTGTAGGGGACAGAGGAGTGTAGGCGACAGAAAAGACTGTAGGGGACAGAGGAGTGTAGGCGACAGAATAGACTGTAGGGGAAAGAGGAGCGTAGAGCCAGAGGAGTGTAGGGGACATAGTAGACTGTAGGGGACAGAGGAGAGTAGGGGGCAGAGTAGACTGTAGGGGAAAGAGTAAACTGTTGGGGGACAGAGGCGTGTATAGGACAGAGGAAACTGTAGGGGACAGAGGAGTGTAGGGGACAGAGGAGTGTAGGGGACAGAGGAAACTGTAGGGGACAGAGGAGTGTAGGGGACAGAGGAGTGTAGGGGACAGAAGAAACTGTAGGGGACAGAGAAAACTGTAGAGGACAGAGTAAACTGTAGGGGACAGAGGAGTGTAAGGGACAGAGGCGTGTAGGGGACAGAAGAGTGTAGGGGACAGTGGAGTGTAGGGGACAGAGGAGTTTAGGGGACAGTGGAGTGTAGGGGACAGTGTAGTGTAAGGGACACAAAAGACTGTAGAGGACAAAGGAGTGTAGGGGACAGAGGAATGTAGGGGACAGAGGAGTGTAGGGGACAGAGGAGTGTAGGGGACAGAGGAGACTGTACTGGACAGAGGAGTGCAGAGGACAGAGGAGTGTATGGGACAGAGTAGTGTATGGGACAGAGGAGTGTAGGGGACAGAGGAAAATGTAGAGGACAGAGGAGTGTAGGGGACAGAGGAGTGTAGTGGACAGAGCATTGTAGGGGACAGAGAAGTTTAGGGGACAGAGGAGTGTAGGGGACAGTGGAGTGTAGGAGACAGTGGAGTGTAGGGGACAGATGAGTGTAGGGGACAGTGGAGTTTAGGGGACAGTGGAGTGTTGGGGACAGTGGAGTGTTGGGGACAGAGGAGTGTAGGGGACAGAGGAGTGTAGGGGACAGAGGAGTGTAGAGGACAGAGGAGTGTAGGGGACAGAGGAGTGTAGGGGACAGAGTAGACTGTAGGAGACAGAGGCGTGTAGGGGACAGAGTAGTGTAGGGGGCAGAGTAGACTGTAGGGGACAGAGGAAAATGTAGGGGACAGGGGAGTGTAGGGGACAGAGTAGACTGTAAAGGGACAGAAGAGTGTAGGGGACAGAGGAGTGTAGGGGACAGAGGAGTATAGGGGACCGAGTAGACTGTAGAGGACAGAGGAGTGTAGGGGACAGAGTAGATTGTAGGGGAAAGAGGAGTGTAGGGGACAGAGGAGTGTAGGGAATAGAGGAAACTGTAGAGGACAGAGGAAAATGTAGGGGACAGAGGAGTGTAGGGGACAGAGACGTGCAGGGGACAGAGGAGTGTAGGGGACAGAGGAATGTAGGGGACAGTGGAGTGTAGGGGACAGAGGAGTGTAGGGGATGGAGGAGACTGTAGGGGACAGAGGAGTTTAGGGGAAAGAGAAGTGTAGGGGACAGAGGAATGTAGAGGACAGAGGAGTGTAGGGGACAGAGGAGTGTAGGGGACAGAGTAGACTGTAGGGGACAGAGGAGTGTATGGGACAGAGGAGTGTAGGGGACAGTGGAGTGTAGGGTAAAGAGGAGTGTAGGGGACAGGGGATTGTAGGGGACAGAGGAATTTAGGGGACAGAGGAGTGTAGGGGACAGTGGAGTGTAGGGGACAGTGGAGTGTAGGGGACAGAGGAGTGTAGGGGACAGTGGAGTGTAGGGGACAGTGGAGTGTAGGGGACAGAGGAGTGTAGGGGACAGAGGAGTGTAGGGGACAGTGGAGTTTAGGGGACAGTGGAGTGTAGGGGACACAGGAGACTGTAGAGGACAAAGGAGTGTAGGGCACAGAAGAGTGTAGGGGACAGAGAAGTTTAGGGGACAGAGGAGTATAGGAGACAGAGGAGTGTAGGGGACAGAGGAGTGTAGGGGACAGAGGAGTGTAGGGGACAGAGGAGTGTAGAGGACCGAGTAGACTGTAGGGGACAGAGGAAAATGTAGGGGACAGAGGAGTGTAGGGGACAGAGTAGACTGTAGGGGACAGAGGAATGTAGGGGACAGAGCAGACTGTAGGGGACAGAGGATTACAGGAAACAGAGTAGACTGTAGTGGGACAGAAGAGTGTAGGGGACAGAGGCGTGTAGGGGAAATAGAGTGTAGGGGACAGAGGAGTGTAGGGGACAGAGAAGTGTAGGGGACAGAGTAGTGTAGGGGGCAGAGTAGAATGTAGGGGACAGAGGAGTGTAGGGGACAGAGGAATGTAAGGGACAGAGGAAACTGTAGGGGACAGAGGAAACTGTAGGGGACAGAGGAGTGTAGGGGACAGAGGCGTGTAGGGGACAGAGGAGTGTAGGGGACAGAAGAGTGTATGGGACAGTGGAGTGTAGGGGACAGAGGAGTGTAGGGGACACAGGAGACTGTAGGGGACATAGGAGTGTAGGGGACAGAGGAGTGTAGGGGAAAGAGGATGATAGGGGACAGAGGAGTGTAGGGGACAGAGGAGATTGTAATGGACAGAAGAGTGTAGGGGACAGAGGAGTGTAGGGGACAGAGGAGACTGTACTGGACGGAGGAGTGTAGGGGACAGAGTAGACTATATATGACAGAGGAGTGTAGAGGACAGAGTAGACTATAGGGGACAGAGGAAAATGTAATGGACAGAGGAGTGTAGGGGATAGAGTAGACTGTATGGTACAGAGGGGTGTAGGGGACAGAGTAGACTGTAGGGGACAGATGAGTGTAGGGGACAGAGTAGACTGTAGGGGACAGAGAAGTGTAGGAGAAGTAGAATGTAGGGGGGCAGCGGAGTGTAGGGGACAGAGGAGTGTAGGGAACTAAGGAGTGTAGAGGACAGAGGAGTGTAGGGGACAGAGGAGTGTAGGGGACAGAGTAGACTGTAGGGGACAGAGGCGTGTAGGGGACAGAGTAGTGTAGGGGGCAGAGTAGACTGTAGGGGACAGAGGAAAATGTAGGGGAACGGGGAAGTGTAGGGGACAGATTAGACTGTAGAGGGACAGAGGAGTGTATGGGACAGAGGAGTGTAGGGGACAGAGGAGTATAGGGGACAGAGTAGACTGTAGAGGACAGAGGAGTGTAGGGAACAGAGAAAAATGTAGAGGACAGAGAAAACTGTAGGGGACAGAGGAGTGTAGGGGACAGAGGCGTGCAGGGGACAGAGGAAACTGTAGGGGAAAGAGGAGTGTAGGGGACAGTGGAGTGTAGGGGACAGAGGAGTGTAGGGGACGGAGGAGACTGTAGGGGACAGAGGAGTGTAGGGGACAGAGAAGTGAAGGGGACAGAGGAGTGTAGGGGACAGAAGAGACTGTACTGGACAGAGGAGTGTAGGGGACATAGTATACTGTAGGGGACAGAAGAAACTGTAGGGGACAGAGGAGTTTAGGGGACAGAGGAAACTGTAAGAGACAGAGGAGTGTAGTTGACAGAGGAGTGTAGGGGACAGAGGAGTGTAGGGGACAGAGGAGTGTAGGGGACAGAGGAGTGTAGGGGACAGAGAAAACTGTAGGGGACAGATGGGTTTAGGGGACAGAGGAGTGTAGGGGACAGAGGAGTGAAGGCGACAGAGGAAACTGTAGGGGACAGAGGAAACTGTAGGGGACAGAGGAGTGTAGGGGACAGAGGACTGTAGGGGACGGAGGAGACTGTAGGGGACAGAGGAGTGTAGTGGGCAGAGAAGTGTAGGGGACAGAGGAGTGTAGGGGATAGAGGAGTGTAGGGGATAGAGGAGTGTAGGGGACAGAAGAGACTACTGGACAGAGGAGTGTAGGGGACATAGTATACTGTAGGGGACAGAAGAAACTGTAGGGGACAGAGAAGTGTAGGGGACAGAGGAAACTGTAGGAGACAGAGGAGTGTAGTTGACAGAGGAGTGTAGGGGACAGAGGAGTGTAGGGGACAGAGGAGTGTAGGGGACAGAGGAGTGTAGGGGACAGAGGAAACTGTAGGGGACAGAGAAAACTGTAGGGGACAGATGGGTGTAGGGGACAGAGGAGTGTAGGGAACAGAGGAGTGTAGGGGACAGAGGAGTGTAGGGGACAAAGGAGTGTAGGGTACAGAGGAAACTGTAGGGGACAGAGGAGTGTAGGGGACAGAGGAGTGTAGGGGACACAGGAGTGTAGGGACATAGGATTGTAGGGGACAGTGGAGTGTAGTGGACAGAGGAGTGTAGGGGACACAGGAGACTGTAGGGGACAGAGGAGTGTAGGGGACAGAGGAGTGTAGGGGACAGAGGAGTGTAGGGGACAGAGGAGTGTAGGGGACAGAGGAGACTGTACTGGACAGAGGAGTGTAGGGGACAGAGTAGACTGTAGGGGGACAGAGGAATGTAGGCTACAGAGTAGACTGTAGGAGACAGAGGAGTGTAGGGGTCAGAGTAGACTGTAGGGGGACAGAGGAGTGTAGGGGACAGAGGAGTGTAGGGGACAGAGGAGTGTAGGGGACATAGAGTGTAGGGGACAGAGTAGACTGTAGGTGACAGAGGAGTGTAGGGGACAGAGTAAACTGTAGGGGACAGAGGAGTCTAGGGGACAGAGTAGACTGTAGGGGACAGAGGAGTGTAGGGGACATAGTAGACTGTAGGGAACAGAGGAATGCAGGGGACAAAGTAGACTGTAGGAGACAGAGGAGTGTAGGGGTCAGAGTAGACTGTAGGGGGACAGAGGAGTGTAGGGGACAGAGGAGTGTAGGGGACATAGAGTGTAGGGAACAGATAAGACTGTAGAGGACAGAGGAGACTGTATGGGACAGAGAAGTGTAGGGGACAGTAGAGACTGTATGGAACAGAGGAGTGTAGGGGACAGAGGAGACTGTAGGATCTACATGAACTAGACAGACTACAGGAACTACATATTAAAGTGAAGGAACTCACTGGAAGAAACAGAAAACAAGACATGATTATCATAACATGAGAAACGAGACACATGATTATCGTAACATGAGAAACAAGATAATGATTATCGTAACATGATAAACAAGACAATGATTATTGTAACATGAGAAACAAGACAACGATTATCGTAACAGTGTAGGGCCAGAGGAGTGTTGGGGACATAGTAGATTGTAGGGAACATAGGAAACTGTAGGGGACAGAAGAGTGTAGGGGACAGAGGAAACTGTATGGGACAGAGGCGTGTAGAGGACAGAGGAGGGTAGGGGACAGCTGAGTGTAGGGGACAGAGGAAACCGTAGGAGACAGAGGAAACTGTAGGGGACAGAGGAGTGTAGGAGGCAGAGGAAACTATACGGGACAGAGGAGTGTAGGGGACAAAGGAGTGTAGGGGACAGAGGAGTGTAGGGGAACGAGAAAAATGTAGGGGACAAATGAAACTGTAGGGGACAGAGGAGTTTAGGGGACAGAGTAGTGTAGGGGACAGAGGAATTTGTAGGGGACAGAGGAAACTGTAGGGGACAGAGGAGTGTAGGGGACAGAGGAGTGTAGGGGACAGAGCAGTGTAGGGGACAGAGGAGTTTAGGGGACAGAGGAGTGTAGGGGACAGAGTAGTTTAGGGGGCAGAGTAGACTGTAGGGGACAGAGGAGTGTAGGGGACAGAGTAAATTGTAGGGGACAGAGGAAACTGTAGGGGACGGAGGAGTGTAGGGGAAAGAGGCGTGTAGGGGACAGAGGAGAGTAGGGGACAGAGGAGTGTAGGGGACAGTGGAGTGTAGGGGACAGAGGAGTGTAGGGGACAGAGGAGTGTAGGGGACAGAGGAGTGTAGGGGACAGAGGAGTGAAGGGGACAGAGGAGTGTAGGGGACAGAGGAGACAGTACTGGACAGAGGAGTGTAGGGGACAGAGTAGACTGTAGGGGACAGAGGAGTGTAGGGGACAGAGTAGACTGTAGGGGACAGAGTAAAATGTAGGGGACAGAGAAATGTAGGTGACAGAGTAGACTGTAGGGGAAAGAGAAGTGTAGGGGACAGAGTAGACTGTAGGGGGACAGAGGAGTGTAGGGGACAGCGGAGTGTAGGGGACAGAGGAGTGTAGGAGACATAGGGGTGTAGGGGACAGAGTAGACTGTAGGGGACAGAGGAGTGTAGGAGACAGAGGAAACTGTAGGGGACAGAGGAAACTTTAGGGGACAGAGGAGTGTAGGGGACAGAGGAGTGTAGGGGACAAAGGAGTGTAGGGTACAGAGGAAACTGTAGGGGACAGAGGAGTGTAGGGGACAGAGGAGTGTAGGGGACAGAGGAGTGTAGGGACATAGGATTATAGGTGACAGTGGAGTGTAGTGGACAGAGGAGTGTAAGGGACACAGGAGACTGTAGGGGACAGAGGAGTGTAGGGGACAGAGGAGTGTAGGGGACAGAGGAGTGTAGGGGACAGAGGAGTGTAGGGGACAGAGGAGACTGTACTGGACAGAGGAGTGTAGGGGACAGAGTAGACTGTAGGGGGACAGAGGAATGTAGGCTACAGAGTAGACTGTAGGAGACAGCGGAGTGTAGGGGTCAGAGTAGACTGTAGGGGGACAGAGGAGTGTAGGGGACAGAGGAGTGTAGGGGACAGAGGAGTGTAGGGGACATAGAGTGTAGGGGACAGAGTAGACTGTAGGTGACAGAGGAGTGTAGGGGACAGAGTAAACTGTAGGGGACAGAGGAGTGTAGGGGACATAGTAGACTGTAGGGAACAGAGGAATGTAGGGGACAAAGTAGACTGTAGGAGACAGAGGAGTGTAGGGGTCAGAGTAGACTGTAGGGGGACAGAGGAGTGTAGGGGACAGAGGAGTGTAGGGGACAGAGGAGTGTAGGGGACATAGAGTGTAGGGAACAGATAAGACTGTAGAGGACAGAGGAGACTGTATGGGACAGGGAAGTGTAGGGGACAGTAGAGACTGTATGGAACAGAGGAGTGTAGGGGACAGAGGAGACTGTAGGATCTACATGAACTAGACAGACTACAGGAACTACATATTAAAGTAAAGGAACTCACTGGAAGAAACAGAAAACAAGACATGATTATCGTAACATGAGAAACGAGACACATGATTATCGTAACATGAGAAACAAGATAATGATTATCGTAACATGATAAACAAGACAATGATTATTGTAACATGAGAAACAAGACAACGATTATCGTAACAGTGTAGGGCCAGAGGAGTGTAGGGGACATAGTAGATTGTAGGGAACATAGGAAACTGTAGGGGACAGAAGAGTGTAGGGGACAGAGGAAACTGTATGGGACAGCTGAGTGTAGGGGACAGAGGAAACCGTAGGAGACAGAGGAAACTGTAGGGGACAGAGGAGTGTAGGGGACAGCTGAGTGTAGGGGACAGAGGAAACCGTAGGAGACAGAGGAAACTGTAGGGGACAGAGGAGTGTAGGGGACAGAGGAAACTATACGGGACAGATGAGTTTAGGGGACAAAGGAGTGTAGGGGACAGAGGAGTGTAGGGGAACGAGAAAAATGTAGGGGACAAATGAAACTGTAGGGGACAGAGGAGTTTAGGGGACAGAGTAGTGTAGGGGACAGAGGAATTTGTAGGGGACAGAGGAAACTGTAGGGGACAGAGGAGTGTAGGGGACAGAGCAGTGTAGGGGACAGAGGAGTTTAGGGGACAGAGGAGTGTAGGGGACAGAGTAGTTTAGGGGGCAGAGTAGACTGTAGGGGACAGAGGAGTGTAGGGGACAGAGCAAATTGTAAGGGACAGAGGAAACTGTAGGGGACGGAGGAGTGTAGGGGAAAGAGGCGTGTAGGGGACAGAGGAGAGTAGGGGACAGAGGAGTGTAGGAGACAGTGGAGTGTAGGGGACAGAGGAGTGTAGGGGACAGAGGAGTGTAGGGGACAGAGGAGTGTAGGGGACAGAGGAGTGAAGGGGACAGAGGAGTGTAGGGGACAGAGGAGACAGTACTGGACAGAGGAGTGTAGGGGACAGAGTAGACTGTAGGGGACAGAGGAGTGTAGGGGACAGAGTAGACTGTAGGGGACAGAGGAAAATGTATTGGACAGAGAAATGTAGGTGACAGAGTAGACTGTAGGGGAAAGAGAAGTGTAGGGGACAGAGTAGACTGTAGGGGGACAGAGGAATGTAGGGGACAGCGGAGTGTAGGGGACAGAGGAGTGTAGGAGACATAGGGGTGTAGGGGACAGAGTAGACTGTAGGGGACAGAGGAGTGTAGGAGACAGAGGAAACTGTAGGGGACAGAGGAAACTTTAGGGGACAGAGGAGTGTAGGGGACAGAGGAGTGTAGGGGACAGAGGAGTGTAGGGGACAGAGTAGATTGTAGGGGAAAGAGGAGTGTAGGGGACAGAGGAGTGTAGGGAACAGAGGAAACTGTAGAGGACAGAGGAAAATGTAGGGGACAGAGGAGTGTAGGGGACAGAGACGTGCAGGGGACAGAGGAGTGTAGGGGACAGAGGAATGTAGGGGACAGTGGAGTGTAGGGGACAGAGGAGTGTAGGGGATGGAGGAGACTGTAGGGGACAGAGGAGTTTAGGGGAAAGAGAAGTGTAGGGGACAGAGGAATGTAGAGGACAGAGGAGTGTAGGGGACAGAGGAGTGTAGGGGACAGAGTAGACTGTAGGGGACAGAGGAGTGTATGGGACAGAAGAGTGTAGGGGACACAGGAGACTGTAGAGGACAAAGGAGTGTAGGGCACAGAAGAGTGTAGGGGACAGAAAAGTTTAGGGGACAGAGGAGTATAGGAGACAGAGGAGTGTAGGGGACAGAGGAGTGTAGGGGACAGAGGAGTGTAGGGGACAGAGGAGTGTAGAGGACAGAGTAGACTGTAGGGGACAGAGGAAAATGTAGGGGACAGAGGAGTGTAGGGGACAGAGTAGACTCTAGGGGACAGAGGAATGTAGGGGACAGAGCAGACTGTAGGGGACAGAGGATTACAGGAAACAGAGTAGACTGTAGTGGGACAGAAGAGTGTAGGGGACAGAGGCGTGTAGGGGAAATAGAGTGTAGGGGACAGAGGAGTGTAGGGGACAGAGAAGTGTAGGGGACAGAGTAGTGTAGGGGGCAGAGTAGAATGTAGGGGACAGAGGAGTGTAGGGGACAGAGGAATGTAAGGGACAGAGGAAACTGTAGGGGACAGAGAAAACTGTAGGGGACAGAGGAGTGTAGGGGACAGAGGCGTGTAGGGGACAGAGGAGTGTAGGGGACAGAAGAGTGTATGGGACAGTGGAGTGTAGGGGACAGAGGAGTGTAGGGGACACAGGAGACTGTAGGGGACATAGGAGTGTAGGGGACAGAGGAGTGTAGGGGAAAGAGGATGATAGGGGACAGAGGAGTGTAGGGGACAGAGGAGATTGTAATGGACAGAAGAGTGTAGGGGACAGAGGAGTGTAGGGGACAGAGGAGACTGTACTGGACGGAGGAGTGTAGGGGACAGAGTAGACTATATATGACAGAGGAGTGTAGAGGACAGAGTAGACTATAGGGGACAGAGGAAAATGTAATGGACAGAGGAGTGTAGGGGATAGAGTAGACTGTATGGTACAGAGGGGTGTAGGGGACAGAGTAGACTGTAGGGGACAAATGAGTGTAGGGGACAGAGTAGACTGTAGGGGACAGAGAAGTGTAGGAGAAGTAGAATGTAGGGGGGCAGCGGAGTGTAGGGGACAGAGGAGTGTAGGGAACTAAGGAGTGTAGAGGACAGAGGAGTGTAGGGGACAGAGGAGTGTAGGGGACAGAGTAGACTGTAGGGGACAGAGGCGTGTAGGGGACAGAGTAGTGTAGGGGGCAGAGTAGACTGTAGGGGACAGAGGAAAATGTAGGGGAACGGGGAAAGTGTAGGGGACAGATTAGACTGTAGAGGGACAGAGGAGTGTATGGGACAGAGGAGTGTAGGGGACAGAGGAGTATAGGGGACAGAGTAGACTGTAGAGGACAGAGGAGTGTAGGGAACAGAGAAAAATGTAGAGGACAGAGAAAACTGTAGGGGACAGAGGAGTGTAGGGGACAGAGGCATGCAGGGGACAGAGGAAACTGTAGGGGAAAGAGGAGTGTAGGGGACAGTGGAGTGTAGGGGACAGAGGAGTGTAGGGGACGGAGGAGACTGTAGGGGACAGAGGAGTGTAGGGGACAGAGAAGTGAAGGGGACAGAGGAGTGTAGGGGACAGAAGAGACTGTACTGGACAGAGGAGTGTAGGGGACATAGTATACTGTAGGGGACAGAAGAAACTGTAGGGGACAGAGGAGTTTAGGGGACAGAGGAAACTGTAAGAGACAGAGGAGTGTAGTTGACAGAGGAGTGTAGGGGACAGAGGAGTGTAGGGGACAGAGGAGTGTAGGGGACAGAGGAGTGTAGGGGACAGAGAAAACTGTAGGGGACAGATGGGTTTAGGGGACAGAGGAGTGTAGGGGACAGAGGAGTGAAGGCGACAGAGGAAACTGTAGGGGACAGAGGAAACTGTAGGGGACAGAGGAGTGTAGGGGACAGAGGACTGTAGGGGACGGAGGAGACTGTAGGGGACAGAGGAGTGTAGTGGGCAGAGAAGTGTAGGGGACAGAGGAGTGTAGGGGATAGAGGAGTGTAGGGGATAGAGGAGTGTAGGGGACAGAAGAGACTACTGGACAGAGGAGTGTAGGGGACATAGTATACTGTAGGGGACAGAAGAAACTGTAGGGGACAGAGAAGTGTAGGGGACAGAGGAAACTGTAGGAGACAGAGGAGTGTAGTTGACAGAGGAGTGTAGGGGACAGAGCAGTGTAGGGGACAGAGGAGTGTAGGGGACAGAGGAGTGTAGGGGACAGAGGAAACTGTAGGGGACAGAGAAAACTGTAGGGGACAGATGGGTGTAGGGGACAGAGGAGTGTAGGGAACAGAGGAGTGTAGGGGACAGAGGAGTGTAGGGGACAAAGGAGTGTAGGGTACAGAGGAAACTGTAGGGGACAGAGGAGTGTAGAGGACAGAGGAGTGTAGGGGACACAGGAGTGTAGGGACATAGGATTGTAGGGGACAGTGGAGTGTAGTGGACAGAGGAGTGTAGGGGACACAGGAGACTGTAGGGGACAGAGGAGTGTAGGGGACAGAGGAGTGTAGGGGACAGAGGAGTGTAGGGGACAGAGGAGACTGTACTGGACAGAGGAGTGTAGGGGACAGAGTAGACTGTAGGGGGACAGAGGAATGTAGGCTACAGAGTAGACTGTAGGAGACAGAGGAGTGTAGGGGTCAGAGTAGACTGTAGGGGGACAGAGAAGTGTAGGGGACAGAGGAGTGTAGGGGACAGAGGAGTGTAGGGGACATAGAGTGTAGGGGACAGAGTAGACTGTAGGTGACAGAGGAGTGTAGGGGACAGAGTAAACTGTAGGGGACAGAGGAGTCTAGGGGACAGAGTAGACTGTAGGGGACAGAGGAGTGTAGGGGACATAGTAGACTGTAGGGAACAGAGGAATGCAGGGGACAAAGTAGACTGTAGGAGACAGAGGAGTGTAGGGGTCAGAGTAGACTGTAGGGGGACAGAGGAGTGTAGGGGACAGAGGAGTGTAGGGGACATAGAGTGTAGGGAACAGATAAGACTGTAGAGGACAGAGGAGACTGTATGGGACAGAGAAGTGTAGGGGACAGTAGAGACTGTATGGAACAGAGGAGTGTAGGGGACAGAGGAGACTGTAGGATCTACATGAACTAGACAGACTACAGGAACTACATATTAAAGTGAAGGAACTCACTGGAAGAAACAGAAAACAAGACATGATTATCATAACATGAGAAACGAGACACATGATTATCGTAACATGAGAAACAAGATAATGATTATCGTAACATGATAAACAAGACAATGATTATTGTAACATGAGAAACAAGACAACGATTATCGTAACAGTGTAGGGCCAGAGGAGTGTTGGGGACATAGTAGATTGTAGGGAACATAGGAAACTGTAGGGGACAGAAGAGTGTAGGGGACAGAGGAAACTGTATGGGACAGAGGCGTGTAGAGGACAGAGGAGGGTAGGGGACAGCTGAGTGTAGGGGACAGAGGAAACCGTAGGAGACAGAGGAAACTGTAGGGGACAGAGGAGTGTAGGGGACAGAGGAAACTATACGGGACAGAGGAGTGTAGGGGACAAAGGAGTGTAGGGGACAGAGGAGTGTAGGGGAACGAGAAAAATGTAGGGGACAAATGAAACTGTAGGGGACAGAGGAGTTTAGGGGACAGAGTAGTGTAGGGGACAAAGGAATTTGTAGGGGACAGAGGAAACTGTAAGGGACAGAGGAGTGTAGGGGACAGAGGAGTGTAGGGGACAGAGCAGTGTAGGGGACAGAGGAGTTTAGGGGACAGAGGAGTGTAGGGGACAGAGTAGTTTAGGGGGCAGAGTAGACTGTAGGGGACAGAGGAGTGTAGGGGACAGAGCAAATTGTAGGGGACAGAGGAAACTGTAGGGGACGGAGGAGTGTAGGGGAAAGAGGCGTGTAGGGGACAGAGGAGAGTAGGGGACAGAGGAGTGTAGGAGACAGTGGAGTGTAGGGGACAGAGGAGTGTAGGGGACAGAGGAGTGTAGGGGACAGAGGAGTGTAGGGGACAGAGGAGTGAAGGGGACAGAGGAGTGTAGGGGACAGAGGAGACAGTACTGGACAGAGGAGTGTAGGGGACAGAGTAGACTGTAGGGGACAGAGGAGTGTAGGGGACAGAGTAGACTGTAGGGGACAGAGGAAAATGTAGGGGACAGAGAAATGTAGGTGACAGAGTAGACTGTAGGGGAAAGAGAAGTGTAGGGGACAGAGTAGACTGTAGGGGGACAGAGGAGTGTAGGGGACAGCGGAGTGTAGGGGACAGAGGAGTGTAGGAGACATAGGGGTGTAGGGGACAGAGTAGACTGTAGGGGACAGAGGAGTGTAGGAGACAGAGGAAACTGTAGGGGACAGAGGAAACTTTAGGGGACAGAGGAGTGTAGGGGACAGAGGAGTGTAGGGGACAAAGGAGTGTAGGGTACAGAGGAAACTGTAGGGGACAGAGGAGTGTAGGGGACAGAGGAGTGTAGGGGACAGAGGAGTGTAGGGACATAGGATTATAGGTGACAGTGGAGTGTAGTGGACAGAGGAGTGTAGGGGACACAGGAGACTGTAGGGGACAGAGGAGTGTAGGGGACAGAGGAGTGTAGGGGACAGAGGAGTGTAGGGGACAGAGGAGTGTAGGGGACAGAGGAGACTGTACTGGACAGAGGAGTGTAGGGGACAGAGTAGACTGTAGGGGGACAGAGGAATGTAGGCTACAGAGGAGACTGTAGGAGACAGAGGAGTGTAGGGGTCAGAGTAGACTGTAGGGGGACAGAGGAGTGTAGGGGACAGAGGAGTGTAGGGGACAGAGGAGTGTAGGGGACATAGAGTGTAGGGGACAGAGTAGACTGTAGGTGACAGAGGAGTGTAGGGGACAGAGTAAACTGTAGGGGACAGAGGAGTCTAGGGGACAGAGTAGACTGTAGGGGACAGAGGAGTGTAGGGGACATAGTAGACTGTAGGGAACAGAGGAATGTAGGGGACAAAGTAGACTGTAGGAGACAGAGGAGTGTAGGGGTCAGAGTAGACTGTAGGGGGACAGAGGAGTGTAGGGGACAGAGGAGTGTAGGGGACAGAGGAGTGTAGGGGACATAGAGTGTAGGGAACAGATAAGACTGTAGAGGACAGAGGAGACTGTATGGGACAGAGAAGTGTAGGGGACAGTAGAGACTGTATGGAACAGAGGAGTGTAGGGGACAGAGGAGACTGTAGGATCTACATGAACTAGACAGACTACAGGAACTACATATTAAAGTAAAGGAACTCACTGGAAGAAACAGAAAACAAGACATGATTATCGTAACATGAGAAACGAGACACATGATTATCGTAACATGAGAAACAAGATAATGATTATCGTAACATGATAAACAAGACAATGATTATTGTAACATGAGAAACAAGACAACGATTATCGTAACAGTGTAGGGCCAGAGGAGTGTAGGGGACATAGTAGATTGTAGGGAACATAGGAAACTGTAGGGGACAGAAGAGTGTAGGGGACAGAGGAAACTGTATGGGACAGCTGAGTGTAGGGGACAGAGGAAACCGTAGGAGACAGAGGAAACTGTAGGGGACAGAGGAGTGTAGGGGACAGCTGAGTGTAGGGGACAGAGGAAACCGTAGGAGACAGAGGAAACTGTAGGGGACAGAGGAGTGTAGGGGACAGAGGAAACTATACGGGACAGAGGAGTTTAGGGGACAAAGGAGTGTAGGAGACAGAGGAGTGTAGGGGATGGAGGAGTGTAGGGGACAGAGGAGTGTAGGGGACAGAAGAGACTGTACTGGACAGAGGAGTGTAAGGGACATAGTAGACTGTAGGGGACAGAGGAGTGTAGGGGACAGAGGAAACTGTAGGGGACAGAGGAGTGTAGGGGACAGAGGAGTGTAGGGGACAGAGAAAACTGTAGGGGACAGATGCAACTGTAGAGGACAGAGGAGTGTAGGGGACAGAGTAGTGTAAGGGACAGAGGAAACTGTAGGGGACAGAGGAAACTGTGGGGGATTGAGGAGTGTAGGGGACAGAGGAATGTACGGGACAGAGCAGTGTAGGGGACAGAGGAGTGTAGGGGGAAGAGGAGTGTAGGGGACAGAGTAGTATAGGGGGCAGAGTAGACTGTAGGAGACAGAGGAGTGTAGGGGACAGAGCAAATTGTTGGGGACAGAGGAAACTGTAGGGGACAGAGGAGTGTAGGGGAAAGAGGCGTGTAGGGGACAGAGGAGTGTAGGGGACAGAGGAGTGTAGGGGACAGTGGAGTGTAGGGGACAGAGGAGTGTAGGGGACACAAGAGACAGTAGGGGACAGAGGAGTGTAGGGGATAGAGGAGTGTAGGGGACAGAGGAGTGTAGGGGGCAGAGGAGTGTAGGGGACAGCGGAAACTGTAGGGGACAGAGAAAACTGTAGGGGACAGGTTGGTGTAGGGGACAGAGGAGTGTAGGGGACAGAGGAGTGTAGGGGAAAGAGGAAACTGTAGGGGACAGAGGAAACTGTAGGGGACAGAGGAGTGTAGGGGATAGATGAGTGTAGGGGACGGAGGAGACTGTAGGGGACAGAGGAGTGTAGGGGTCAGAGAAGTGTAGGGGACAGAGGAGTGTAGGGGACAGAGGAGTGTAGGGGACAGATGAGTGTAGGGGACAGAAGAGACTGTACTGGACAGAGGAGTGTAGGGGACATAGTATACTGTAGGGGACAGAAGAAACTGTAGGGGACAGAGGAGTGTAGAGGACAGAGGAAACTGTAGGAGACAGAGGAGTGTAGTTGACAGAGGAGTGTAGGGGACAGAGGAGTGTAGGGGACAGAGGAGTGTAGGGGATAGAGTAAATTGTAGGGGACAGAGGAGTGTAGGGGACAGAGTAGTGTAGGGGACAGAGGAGACTGTAGGGGGCAGAGTAGTTTGTAGGGGACAGAGGAGTGTACGGGACATAGCAGACTGTAAGGGACAGAGTAATGTAGGGGACAGAGTAGACTGTAGGGGACAGAGGAGTGTAGGGAACAGATGAGACTGTAGGGGACAGAGGAGACTGTATGGGACACAGGAGTGTAGGGGACAGAAGAGACTGTATGAGACAGAGGAGTTGAGGGGACATAGAAGACTGTAGGGGACAGAGTAGAATGTAGGGGACAAAGGAGACTGTAGGGGACAGAGGAGACTGTAGGGGACAGAGGAGACTGTAGGGGACAGAGGAGTGTAGGGGACAGAGGAGACTGTAGGGGGCAGAGTAGTTTGTAGGGGACAGAGGAGTGTACGGGACATAGCAGACTGTAAGGGACAGAGTAATGTAGGGGACAGAGTAGACTGTAGGGGACAGAGGAGTGTAGGGAACAGATGAGACTGTAGGGGACAGAGGAGACTGTATGGGACACAGGAGTGTAGGGGACAGAAGAGACTGTATGAGACAGAGGAGTGTAGGGGACATAGAAGACTGTAGGGGACAGAGTAGAATGTAGGGGACAAAGGAGACTGTAGGGGACAGAGGAGACTGTAGGGGACAGAGGAGACTGTAGGGGACAGAGGAGTGTAGGGGACAGAGGAGTGTAGGGGACAGAGTAGTGTAGGGGACAGAGGAGTGTAGGGGACAGAGGAGTGTAGGGGACAGAGTAGTGTAGGGGAGTGTAGGGGACAGAGGAGACTGTATGATCTACATGAACTAGACAGACTACAGGAACTACATATTAACGTAAAGGAACTCACTGGAAGAAACAGAAAACAAGACATGATTATCGTGACATGAGAAACAAGACAATGATTATCGTAACATGAGAAACAAGACAACGATTATCATAACATGAGAAACAAGACTTTCCAGGACTCAGTACCTTCTTGGTTTCAGCCCGAGTGTAGACAAACGCACTGTCCCAGCGCCTTCTGCAGATTCTACAGCAGAAACGGCCATAATATCTGTCAGCGCCTCTACTTGGCCTCCTTCTGGATTTGGCTGTAGAGCTTTGACCTTTACCTGTGACCTTGTCGTCCTCGTTCACATCATAATTCACGTCTTTGTTTCCTGCATCCTCCAGGTCCGTCTTATCTTTTCTCTTCCTTCTTCTCCTGTTCCTCTCTTGACTCTTTGTTAGTCCAACTTCTGCTTCCTCTGGCATCTTCCCTGCAGAATAGACGCGGATGGGAGATCTGACTGGATGACTGATATTAGTTCCTGTACTATATATGACTGATATCAATAACTGTACTATATATGACTGATATTAAATTCATGTCCTGGGGAGGCACCTACCTCCTACCAGGCGCGTCAGCAGGGTTGCGGATTGCCCTAAGTGATAGAGGGCTGGATTGGAAAGAGGCCAGGAAAAAGACAGTGGATAGAGCAGTGTGGCGTTCTCTTTGACAAACCTCTACACCTCACGGTAGAAGAAGAGCGACTAAGTAAGTATTAATTCATGTACTAGGTATGACTGATATCAGTACCTGTACAAGATATGACTGATAACAGTACCTGTATAAGATACGACTGATATCAGTACCTGTACAAGATATGACTGATAACAGTACCTGTATAAGATACGACTGATATCAGTACCTGTACAAGCTTTGACTGATATCAGTACCTGTACAAGCTATGACTGATATCAGTACCTGTACAAGCTATAACTGACATCAGTACCTGTACAAGATGTGACTGATATCAGTACCTGTACAAGATATGACTGATATCAGTACCTGTACAAGATATGACTGATATCAGTACCTGTACAAGATACGACTGATATCAGTACCTGTACAAGATATGACTGATATCAGTACCTGTACAAGATATGACTGATATCAGTACTTGTACATAATATGACTGATATCAGCACCTGTACAAGCTATGACTGATATCAGTACCTGTACAAGCTATGACTGATATCAGTACATGTACAAGCTATGACTGATATCAGAACCTGTACAAGCTATGACTGATATCAGTACCTGTACAAGCTATGACTGATATCAGAACCTGTACAAGCTATGACTGATAACAGTACCTGTATAAGATACGACTGATATCAGTACCTGTACAAGCTATGACTGATATCAGTACATGTACAAGCTATGACTGATATCAGTACCTGTATAAGCTACGACTGATATCAGTACCTGTACAAGCTATGACTGATATATGTACCTGTACAAGCTATGCCTAATATCAGTACATGTACAAGCTATGACTGATATCAGTACCTGTACAAGCTATGACTGATATCAGTACCTGTACAAGATATGACTGATATCAGTACCTGTACAAGATATGACTGATATCAGTACTTGCACAAGATATGACTGATATCAGTACTTGTACATAATATGACTGATATCAGCACCTGTACAAGCTATGACTGATATCAGTACCTGTACAAGCTATGACTGATATCAGAACCTGTACAAGCTATGACTGATAACAGTACCTGTATAAGATACGACTGATATCAGTACCTGTACAAGCTATGACTGATATCAGTACATGTACAAGCTATGACTGATATCAGTACCTGTATAAGATACGACTGATATCAGTACCTGTACAAGCTATGACTGATATCAGTACCTGTACAAGCTATGACTGATATCAGTACATGTACAAGCTATGACTGATATCAGTACCTGTAAAGCTATGACTGATATCAGTACCTGTACAAGATATGACTGATATCAGTACCTGTACAAGATATGACTGATATCAGTACCTGTACAAGATATGACTGATATCAGTACTTGTACATAATATGACTGATATCAGCACCTGTACAAGCTATGACTGATATCAGTACCTGTACAAGCTATGACTGATATCAGTACATGTACAAGCTATGACTGATATCGGTACCTGTACAAGCTATGACTGATATCAGTACCTGTACAAGATATGACTGATATCAGTAACTGTACAAGATATGACTGATATCAGTACCTGTACAAGATAGGATTGATATCAGTACCTGTACAAGCTTTGACTGATATCAGTATCTCTACAAGCTATGACTGATAGCAGAACCTGTACAAGCTATGACTGATATCAGTACCTGTACAAGCTATGACTGATATCAGAAGCTGTACAAGCTATGACTGATATCAGTACCTGTATAAGATACGACTGATATCAGTACCTGTACAAGCTATGACTGATATCAGTACCTGTACAAGCTATGACTGATATCAGTACATGTACAAGCTATGACTGATATCAGTACCTGTACAAGATATAACTGATATCAGTACCTGTACAAGCTATGAGTGATATCAGTACCTGTACAAGATATGACTGATATCTGTCAGCGCCTCTACTGGGCCCGTTTCTGGATCTGGCTGTAGAGCCTTGACCTTTACCTGTGACCTTGTCTTCCTCGTTCACATCATAATTCACGTCTTTGTTTCCTGCATCCTCCAGGTCCGTCTTATCTTTTCTTTTCCTTCTTCTCCTGTTCCTCTCTTGACTCTTTGTTAGTCCAACTTCTGCTTCCTCTGGCATCTGCCCTGCAGAATAGACGGAGATGGGAGATCTGACTGGATGACTGATATTAGTTCCTGTACTATATATGACTGATATCAATAACTGTACTATATATGACTGATATTAAATTCATGTCCTGGGGAGGCACCTACCTCCTACCAGGCACGTCAGCAGGGTTGCGGATTGCCCTGAGTGATAGAGGGCTGGATTGGAAAGAGGCCAGGAAAAAGACAGCGGATAGAGCAGTGTGGCGTTCTCTTTGACAAACCTCTACGCATCACGGTAGAAGAAGAGCGACTAAGTAAGTATTAATTCATGTACAAGATATGATTGATATCAGTACCTGTACAAGCTATGACTGATATCAGTACCTGTACAAGATATGACTGATATCAGTACCTGTACAAGATACGACTGATATCAGTACCTGTACAAGATATGACTGATATCAGTACCTGTACAAGCTATAACTGACATCAGTACCTGTACAAGATATGACTGATATCAGTACTTGTACAAGCTATGACTGATATCAGCACCTGTACAAGCTATGACTGATATCAGTACCTGTACAAGCTATGACTGATATCAGTACCCATACAAGCTATGACTGATATCAGTACCTGTACAAACTATGACTGATATCAGTACCTGTACAAGATATGACTGATATCAGTACCTGTAAAAGTTATGACTGATATCAGTACCTGTACAAGATAGGATTGAAATCAGTACCTGTACAAGCTTTGACTGATATCAGTATCTGTACAAGCTATAACTGATATCAGAACCTGTACAAGCTATGACTGATATCAGTACCTGTACAAGCTATGACTGATATCAGAACCTGTACAAGCTATGACTGATAACAGTACCTGTATAAGATACGACTGATATCAGTACCTGTACAAGCTATGACTGATATCAGTACATGTACAAGCTATGACTGATATCAGTACCTGTATAAGATACGACTGATATCAGTACCTGTACAAGCTATGACTGATATCAGTACCTGTACAAGCTATGACTGATATCAGTACATGTACAAGCTATGACTGATATCAGTACCTGTAAAGCTATGACTGATATCAGTACCTGTACAAGATATGACTGATATCAGTACCTGTACAAGATATGACTGATATCAGTACCTGTACAAGATATGACTGATATCAGTACTTGTACATAATATGACTGATATCAGCACCTGTACAAGCTATGACTGATATCAGTACCTGTACAAGCTATGACTGATATCAGTACATGTACAAGCTATGACTGATATCGGTACCTGTACAAGCTATGACTGATATCAGTACCTGTACAAGATATGACTGATATCAGTAACTGTACAAGATATGACTGATATCAGTACCTGTACAAGATAGGATTGATATCAGTACCTGTACAAGCTTTGACTGATATCAGTATCTCTACAAGCTATGACTGATAGCAGAACCTGTACAAGCTATGACTGATATCAGTACCTGTACAAGCTATGACTGATATCAGAAGCTGTACAAGCTATGACTGATATCAGTACCTGTATAAGATACGACTGATATCAGTACCTGTACAAGCTATGACTGATATCAGTACCTGTACAAGCTATGACTGATATCAGTACATGTACAAGCTATGACTGATATCAGTACCTGTACAAGATATAACTGATATCAGTACCTGTACAAGCTATGAGTGATATCAGTACCTGTACAAGATATGACTGATATCTGTCAGCGCCTCTACTGGGCCCGTTTCTGGATCTGGCTGTAGAGCCTTGACCTTTACCTGTGACCTTGTCTTCCTCGTTCACATCATAATTCACGTCTTTGTTTCCTGCATCCTCCAGGTCCGTCTTATCTTTTCTTTTCCTTCTTCTCCTGTTCCTCTCTTGACTCTTTGTTAGTCCAACTTCTGCTTCCTCTGGCATCTGCCCTGCAGAATAGACGGAGATGGGAGATCTGACTGGATGACTGATATTAGTTCCTGTACTATATATGACTGATATCAATAACTGTACTATATATGACTGATATTAAATTCATGTCCTGGGGAGGCACCTACCTCCTACCAGGCACGTCAGCAGGGTTGCGGATTGCCCTGAGTGATAGAGGGCTGGATTGGAAAGAGGCCAGGAAAAAGACAGCGGATAGAGCAGTGTGGCGTTCTCTTTGACAAACCTCTACGCATCACGGTAGAAGAAGAGCGACTAAGTAAGTATTAATTCATGTACAAGATATGATTGATATCAGTACCTGTACAAGCTATGACTGATATCAGTACCTGTACAAGATATGACTGATATCAGTACCTGTACAAGATACGACTGATATCAGTACCTGTACAAGATATGACTGATATCAGTACCTGTACAAGCTATAACTGACATCAGTACCTGTACAAGATATGACTGATATCAGTACTTGTACAAGCTATGACTGATATCAGCACCTGTACAAGCTATGACTGATATCAGTACCTGTACAAGCTATGACTGATATCAGTACCCATACAAGCTATGACTGATATCAGTACCTGTACAAACTATGACTGATATCAGTACCTGTACAAGATATGACTGATATCAGTACCTGTAAAAGTTATGACTGATATCAGTACCTGTACAAGATAGGATTGAAATCAGTACCTGTACAAGCTTTGACTGATATCAGTATCTGTACAAGCTATAACTGATATCAGAACCTGTACAAGCTATGACTGATATCAGTACCTGTACAAGCTATGACTGATATCAGAACCTGTACAAGCTATGACTGATAACAGTACCTGTATAAGATACGACTGATATCAGTACCTGTACAAGCTATGACTGATATCAGTACATGTACAAGCTATGACTAATATCAGTACCTGTATAAGCTACGACTGATATCAGTACCTGTACAAGCTATGACTGATATATGTACCTGTACAAGCTATGACTGATATCAGAACCTGTACAAGCTATGACTGATAACAGTACCTGTATAAGATACGACTGATATCAGTACCTGTACAAGCTATGACTGATATCAGTACATGTATAAGCTATGACTGATATCAGTACCTGTATAAGATACGACTGATATCAGTACCTGTACAAGCTATGACTGATATCAGTACCTGTACAAGCTATGACTGATATCAGTACATGTACAAGCTATGACTGATATCAGTACCTGTACAAGCTATGACTGATATCAGTACCTGTACAAGATATGACTGATATCAGTACCTGTATAAGATATGACTGATATCAGTACCTGTACAAGATATGACTGATATCAGTACTTGTACATAATATGACTGATATCAGCACCTGTACACGCTATGACTGATATCAGTATCTGTACAAGCTATGACTGATATCAGTAGCTGTACAAGCTATGACTGATATCAGTACCTGTACAAGCTATGACTGATATCAGTACCTGTACAAGATATGACTGATATCAGTACCTGTACAAGCTATAACTGATATCAGTACCTGTACAAGATATGACTGATATCAGTACCTGTACAAGCTATGACTGATATCAGTACATGTACAAGCTATGACTGATATCAGTACCTGTACAAGATATAACTGATATCAGTACCTGTACAAGCTATGAGTGATATCAGTACCTGTACAAGATATGACTGATATCTGTCAGCGCCTCTACGGGGCCCGTTTCTGGATCTGGCTGTAGAGCCTTGACCTTTACCTGTGACCTTGTCTTCCTCGTTCACATCATAATTCACGTCTTTGTTTCCTGCATCCTCCAGGTCCGTCTTATCTTTTCTTTTCCTTCTTCTCCTGTTCCTCTCTTGACTCTTTGTTAGTCCAACTTCTGCTTCCTCTGGCATCTGCCCTGCAGAATAGACGGAGATGGGAGATCTGACTGGATGACTGATATTAGTTCCTGTACTATATATGACTGATATCAATAACTGTACTATATATGACTGATATTAAATTCATGTCCTGGGGAGGCACCTACCTCCTACCAGGCACGTCAGCAGGGTTGCGGATTGCCCTAAGTGATAGAGGGCTGGATTGGAAAGAGGCCAGGAAAAAGACAGCGGATAGAGCAGTGTGGCGTTCTCTTTGACAAACCTCTACACCTCACGGTAGAAGAAGAGCGACTAAGTAAGTATTAATTCATGTACTAGGTATGACTGATATCAGTACCTGTACAAGCTATGACTGATATCAGTACCTGTACAAGATATGACTGATATCAGTACCTGTACAAGATATGACTGATATCAGAACCTGTACAAGCTATGACTGATATCAGTACCTGTACAAGCTATGACTGATATCAGAACCTGTACAAGCTATGACTGATAACAGTACCTATATAAGATACGACTGATATCAGTACCTGTACAAGCTATGACTGATATCAGTACATGTACAAGCTATGACTGATATCAGTACCTGTATAAGCTACGACTGATATCAGTACCTGTACAAGCTATGACTGATATATGTACCTGTACAAGCTATGACTGATATCAGAACCTGTACAAGCTATGACTGATAACAGTACCTGTATAAGATACGACTGATATCAGTACCTGTACAAGCTATGACTGATATCAGTACATGTAAAAGCTATGACTGATATCAGTACCTGTATAAGATACGACTGATATCAGTACCTGTACAAGCTATGACTGATATCAGTACCTGTACAAGCTATGACTGATATCAGTACATGTACAAGCTATGACTGATATCAGTACCTGTACAAGCTATGACTGATATCAGTACCTGTACAAGATATGACTGATATCAGTACCTGTACAAGATATGACTGATATCAGTACCTGTACAAGATATGACTGATATCAGTACTTGTACATAATATGACTGATATCAGCACCTGTACACGCTATGACTGATATCAGTATCTGTACAAGCTATGACTGATATCAGTAGCTGTACAAGCTATGACTGATATCAGTACCTGTACAAGCTATGACTGATATCAGTACCTGTACAAGATATGACTGATATCAGTACCTGTACAAGCTATAAGTGATATCAGTACCTGTACAAGATATGACTGATATCAGTACCTGTAAAAGTTATGACTGATATCAGTACCTGTACAAAATAGGATTGATATCAGTACCTGTACAAGCTTTGACTGATATCAGTATCTGTACAAGCTATGACTGATATCAGAACCTGTACAAGATATGACTGATATCAGTACCTGTACAAGATATGACTGATATCAGTACTTGTACATAATATGACTGATATCAGCACCTGTACAAGCTATGACTGATATCAGTACCTGTACAAGCTATGACTGATATCAGTAGCTGTACAAGCTATGACTGATATAAGTACCTGTACAAGCTATGACTGATATCAGTACCTGTACAAGATATGACTGATATCAGTACCTGTAAAAGTTATGAATGATATCAGTACCTGTACAAGATAGGATTGATATCCGTACCTGTACAAGCTTTGACTGATATCAGTATCTGTACAAGCTATGACTGATATCAGAACCTGTACAAGATATGACTGATATCAGTACCTGTACAAGCTATGACTGATATCAGTACCTGTATAAGATACGACTGATATCAGTACCTGTACAAGCTATGACTGATATCAGTACCTGTACAAGCTATGACTGATATCAGTACATGTACAAGCTATGACTGATATCAGTACCTGTACAAGATATAACTGATATCAGTACCTGTACAAGCTATGAGTGATATCAGTACCTGTACAAGATATGACTGATATATGTCAGCGCCTCTACGTGGCCCCCTTCTGGATCTGGCTGTAGAGCCTTGACCTTTACCTGTGACCTTGTCTTCCTCGTTCACATCATATTTCACGTCTTTGTTTCCTGCATCCTCCAGGCTCGTCTTATCTTTTCTTTTCCTTCTTCTCCTGTTCCTCTCTTGACTCTTTGTTAGTCCAACTTCTGCTTCCTCTGGCATCTTTCCTGCAGAATAGACGGAGATGGGAGATCTGACTGGATGACTGATATTACTTAAATTGATGTCTTTATACTGGTTTAGAAGACTCTGCAGAGTTTATATACAACCAGTTGATTTTACATTCACTTGATCTAAAAATAACTGAACATCCAATCTATTCTTAAATGCGTTAATTGACCCTGCCTCTACTTGTACCTGTGGTAATTCATTCCAAGCATTCACCACTCTCTGCCTAAAAATAGTATTTGCTAATATCTAATCTGGACCTTTCTTCAAATAATCTATAGCTGTGCCCTGTTGTTCTTGAAGGTGGTTGTATTTTGAAAAACTTGTAGTCTAATTTATCCATTCCTGTGATCATCTTATTGAGCTGTATTAAGTCACCTTGAATTCTCTTTTCTAGACACTGTAGGCCGGTTTTTCTGAGTGGACTTTCTGGTCGCCTCCTGGTTAGCTCAGACGGAAGAGTTGACCCTCTGGTCGCCTCCTGGTTAGCACAGACAGGAGAGTTGACCCTATGATCGCCTCCTGGTTACCTCAGATGGAAGAGTTGACCCTCTGATCGCTTCCTTGTTACCTCAGACGCAAGAGTTGACCCTCTGATCGCCTCCTGGTTAGCTCAGACGGGAGAGTTGACCCTCTGATCGCCTCCTGGTTAGCTCAGACGGGAGAGTTGACCCTCTGGGTTAGCTAGTCCGGTGTTTCTTGAAAAATGATGAGCTGAAAATGGTGGAGGTTCTAGGGCAGCCCGTGTGGTGGCATTGTCTGGCGTCCAGAGTGTGGGCCCATGTGGTTGCATTGTCTGGGGTCCAGAGAACATAAATCGGACACACGGCTGTAACATTTAGAATGACAGGTTGATAAGTGGCCATGACAGTCAATAGGATTTCAAGGGAGAGTAGGTTGATAAGATTGACTGCCGACCAGTCAAAGGGAACGAGCAGAGTATCTCGTGATCACTGCCAACTTTGTTTAGGTGGAGCCAAAGTGGCTATAAAAGAAGGAAACTAAATACAGAAATGGGAGAGCTTGACAGGGAGGTTATCTCACTATTCATCAGGGGTAATTGCACTACGGCACATTGGTGCAAATGGTTGACAAGCAAGACGATATGACTGATATCAGCTCCTGTACAAGATATGACTGATATCAGCTCCTGTACAAGATATGACTGATATCAGTTCCTGTACAAGATATAACTGATATCAGTTCCTGTACAAGATATAACTGATATCAGCTCCTGTACAAGATATAACTGATATCAGCTCCTGTACAAGATATAACTGATATCAGCTCCTGTACAAGATATAACTGATATCAGCTCCTGTACAAGATATAACTGATATCAGTTCCTGTACAAGATATAACTGATATCAGTTCCTGTACAAGATATGACTGATATCAGCTCCTGTACAAGATATAACTGATATCAGCTCCTGTACAAGATATAACTGATATCAGCTCCTGTACAAGATATAACTGATATCAGTTCCTGTACAAGATATGACTGATATCAGCTCCTGTACAAGATATAACTGATATCAGTTCCTGTACAAGATATGACTGATATCAGTTCTTGTACAAGATGTGTTTGATATCAGGTCCACCCCAGGGCTAGTCACGTGCTCAAAGGACCGTGCAAGTTAACACGAGATATAATGGGCTGGCTATTTTGTCACTGTCAAGGTTACTGTTAAAAGTAGAGTCAATTATGTAATGACGACACGCGAACGGACCTGGGAGCCATCATATCACTGTTGATATGAAACATGACTCTACCACTGATATGGATGCGACAGACTACATGCTGATAACAGCTTGCAAGAAGCACTCACCACTCTGGAATACTGCAGATAGAAGTGAAGCAAGAGAGGGGTTCCATGGATACACATAATATCAAACAATGATCCATACTGGTAAATCAATGAAAGACTACCTCCTAGGCATTAGCAGAGAGAGTCGTAACAAGAACACAGAGATTCATGTTCAACATATAACAGGTGACAATAGAGCGTCATGTTCAACATATGACAGGTGACAATAGAACGTCATGCTCAACATATGACAGGTGACAATAGAGCGTCATGTTCAACATATGACAAGTGATAATAACACACATACAATCAATCTGTATTACAGAGGAAATTGTTTTTTTTTAAATTTGAGAGTTTGAAAGTTGATAAATGTCCAGGTCAAGATGGTATTCATCCAAAACTGCTGTTTGAAATTAGATACCAACTAGCAAAACCATTGGCTATATTATGTTCTCAATCACTTACAAAAGGGATTGTTCCACAAGATTGGAAAGATGCAGGAGTGATCCCCTTATTCAAAAAGGGCAAAAAATCAGATGCAGCAAATTATAGACCGGTGAGTTTAACGAACACAGTCTGTAAATTGTTAGAGTCAGTAATCAAAGAAAACATTGTAATGCATTTAGATAAATTTAATCTAATCAGAAATAGTCAGCATGGATTTACTAAAGGGATATCGTACTTAACAAATCTATTCGAATTCATGGAGGAGGTTACCAAAATGATAGATAAAGGGGAGCCAGTAGACGTTATTTATCTAGATTTTGCAAAGGCCTTTGATAGAGTACCTCGTCAAAGATTATTTTGAAAGTTAAAATTACATGGAATAGGTGGGGAAATTACCAAATGGATGGAAAATTGGTTAACGGGAAGAAGGCAAAGAGTGGGCATAAATAAGGAGTACTCTGAGTGGTGTGGAGTAAAAAGTGGAGTGCCACAGGGCTCGGTTTTGGGACCAATTTTATTCTTGATATATATAAATGATTTGGACATTGATATGAGATCCATAATTGCAAAATTTGCTGATGACACAAAACTATGCAGTAGTGTCTCATCTAAAGCGGAAGTGAATATATTGAGGCCGGATTTAGATAAAATTCGAGAATGGTCTGAATGGAGTTTAATGTAGATAAATGTACAATCATCCACATGGGTAGATCCCATATGGAGAAAACAATATTAGAAAGATAGATAAGGAAAGGGACCTAGGGGTTATAATAGATCATACAGGTAAGGTAAGTGAGCAAGTTCAGTTAGCAGTGAAAAAAAGGCAAATGCAATGTTAGGTATGATAAAAAGAAATATTAAACATAGGAGCAAGGAAGTGATCGTCAAACTGTATAAAGCATTAGTTAGACCTAGATTGGAGTACTGTGTACAGGTGTGGAGTCCTTATCGTAGAGGGGATATAAACATGCAGGAAAGAATACAAAGAAGAGCGACAAAGCTGATAGTGGGATTCCAGAATTACAGTTATGAGGAAAGACAGAAAAACCGGCCTACAGTGTCTAGAAGAGAGAAGAATTCGAGGTGACAATACAGGTTTATAAGATGGTCAGAGGAATGGATAAATTAGACCAAAACAAGTTTTTTAAAATACAGCCACCCACAAGAACAAGATGGCATAGCTACAAGCTGACTAAAGAGAGGTCCAGATTCAGGTCAGATCAGGTCATCCGATGAGGTCGTTGGGGCATACATGAAGACATCCTCACAACCCCACGCCACCCCTCTCTGTCAGATGCTGCTGCCTGTGACTCTTCTGGTCGGAGATTGGTCCATTCTTTTATGTTGTCCTCCCATCTCTTTTTGGGCCAGCCTCTTCGTCGTCTGCCTTGCACCTTTCCTTGTAGGATTGTGTTTGCAAGACCATTTGATCTCGATATGTGACCGTACCAAGACCATTTGATCTCGATATGTGACCGTACCAAGACCATTTGATCTCGATATGTGACCGTACCAAGACCATTTGATCTCGATATGTGACCGTACCAAGTGAGTTTCCTTCTTTTGACAGTTGCTAAGAGGTCTTTGAAATGCCCTATTGCTGTTGTAATTTTGTCTCGTATTTCCTCATTTGTGACTCGATCTTTGTACGTGACGTTTAAAAGTTTTCAGAAACATCTCATCTCCAAGGCCTGTATCCTTCGTTGAAGGTCAGCAGTAACTGTCCATGTCTCACATGCATAGAGGAATATTGACAGGACCAGTGTACGCATTAATCTGATTTTCGTGCTTAGTGCTAACCGTTTATCTTGCTATTGTCTGTACTATTCTCGCCTAATCCTCACATTTTGATCCTTTCAGATTAGATATTAGGAAACATTTTTTTAGTCAGAGAGTGGTGTCTGCTTGGAATGCATTGTCAGGGGAGGTAGTAGAGACAGGGACAGTTAATGCATTTAAGAATAAATTGCATGCGCATAGCTTTTAGGGCAAGGAAATGTAAATGAAACTGGTTGTATACAGACTCTGCAGGGTCTTCTAAACCAGTATAAAGACATTAAATTATATAACTTAAGTTAAATTATATAACAAGTGACAATAGAGATTGATGTACAAGATATGACAAATGATAATCGAGATTTATGTACAACATATGACAGGTCACAATAGAGTGTCATGTTCAACATATGACAAGTGACAATAGAGCTTCATGTTCAACATATGACAAGTGACAATAGAGCTTCATGTTCAACATATAACAAGTGACAATAGCACACACAGCTTGATCTGTGCTCGGGCAGTGAGATCAGGCTGAGGCTTCTTGCTCACATCACTGAATGAACAGGAGTTTTGTTTATTGAGCCTCCATTGTTGTGACATTGAATGTGGATAAGAAACCCATATTGATTGGGTATTGTCCAAAAGAAAAACAGATCTCCTTACTCGTTACTTCGCATCAGCAAATAGAGCAGGAAAACTTCCAGAACAGGACATGATAAATGCGCGCTTCCTGAGGTGGCTCCAGAAAGCTCCACAAGCCAGTGAGTCCACAAACCAGTGAGTCCACAAGCCAGTGAGTTCACAAGCCAGTGAGTCCACAAGCCAGTGAGCCCACAATTCCAGTAGACTTCAACATGCAAGAGCTCCAGCAGGCCCTGAAGAAACTCAAGCCTAGAAATGCCACAGGGGCTGGACAAGACCCACAATGAAATGTTTCTTCACCTGGGGACTCGAGGTAAACAAGCTGTCCTCAGATTGATCAACATGCCATGAGAGAAATGACAAGCTCTCCATGGAGAAATGACAAGCTCTCCATGGAGAAATGACAAGCTCCCATGGAGAAATGACAAGCTCTCCATGGAGAAATGACAAGCTCTCCATGGAGAAATGACAAGCTCCCCAAAACATGGAGAAATGACAAGCTCCCATGGAGAAATGACAAGCTCCCTACAACATAGAGAAATGACAAGCTCCCATGGAGAAATGACAAGCTCCCTAAAACATGGAGAAATGACAAGTTCTCTAAAACATGGAGAAATGACAAGCTCTCTACAACATGGAGAAATGACAAGCTCCCCAAAACATGGAGAAATGACAAGCTCCCTAAAACGTGGAGAAATGACAAGCTCTCTACAACATGGAGAAATGACAAGCTCCCTAAAACATGGAGAAATGACAAGCTCTCCAAAACATGGAGAAATGCCCATATAGTGCCAATATTGAAAAATCCAAAAACCTCAGAATGAACCAAACAGCTATCGGCCCATCTCCCTAACATCGTGCCTGGGCAAATCAGCAGAGAGAATGATAAACACACGTCTCTATTGGTTCCTGGAGAAATCCAACACCTTATGCCAGGAACAAGCAGGGTTCAGAACTGGTAGCTGCACAGAAGACCAGCTTTTTAGGCTAACACAAAGAATAAATGATGGCTTCCAGAGCAAAAGGCAAACAGTGGCCATCTTTTTTTTACCTACAACAGGCCTATGATCGTGTTTGGAGGAAATGTCTTCTGATAAGGATGTTTAACATGGACATTCATGGCCAGCTCTACAACTGGATAAACTATTACTGCCAAACATGGGACCTAAACATCATCTGTGACAGTCTATACCATCTTCACCAAGAACCGCAAGGTTGCCCAACAAAACATTATTTGGAGATTAGAGCACCAGCCATTGATTTGAGAGGAACATCTTACATATCTTGGAGTCACGCTTGACTGACAACTCAGCCTCAAACACCCCACATATCTTGGAGTCACGCTTGACCGACAACTTAGCCTCAAACACCCCACATATCTTGGAGTCACACTTGACCGACAACTCAGCCTCAAACACCCCACATATCTTGGAGTCACGCTTGACCGACAACTCAGCCTCAAACACCCCACATATCTTGGAGTCACACTTGACCGACAACTCAGCCTCAAACATCACATCCAGAATGTGACGAATAAAGCCGTGAGACATCTACAGCTCTTAAAGAGGCTCGCTGGTACATCATGGGGATCAGACAAGGATACTTTGAGAGGCTTGCTAGTACATCATGGGGATCAGACAAGGATACATTGAGAGGCTTGCTGGTACATCATGGGGATCAGACAAGGATACTTTGAGAGGCTTGCTGGTACATCATGGGGATCAGGCAAGGATACTTTGAGAGGCTTGCTGGTACATCATGGGGATCAGACAAGGATACTTTGAGAAGCTTGCTAGTACATCATGGGGATCAGACAAGGATACTTTGAGAGGCTTGCTAGTACATCATGGGGATCAGACAAGGATACTTTGAGAAGCTTGCTAGTACATCATGGGGATCAGACAACGATACTTTGAGAGGCTTGCTGGTACATCATGGGGATCAGACAAGGATACTTTGAGAAGCTTGCTAGTACATCATGGGGATCAGACAAGGATACTTTGAGAGGCTTGCTGGTACATCATGGGGATCAGACAAGGATACTTTGAGAGGCTTGCTGGTACATCATGGGGATCAGACAAGGATACATTGAGAGGCTTGCTAGTACATCATGGGGATCAGACAAGGATACTTTGAGAAGCTTGCTAGTACATCATGGGGATCAGACAAGGATACTTTGAGAGGCTTGCTAGTACATCATGGGGATCAGACAAGGATACTTTGAGAGACTTGCTAGTACATCATGGGGATCAGACAAGGATACTTTGAGAGGCTTGCTGGTACATCATGGGGATCAGACAAGGATACTTTGAGAAGCTTGCTGGTACATCATGGGGATCAGACAAGGATACTTTGAGAGGCTTGCTGGTACATCATGGGGATCAGACAAGGATACTTTGAGAAGCTTGCTGGTACATCATGGGGATCAGACAAGGATACTTTGAGAAGCTTGCTGGTACATCATGGGGATCAGACAAGGATACTTTGAGAGGCTTGCTGGTACATCATGGGGATCAGACAAGGATACTTTGAGAAGCTTGCTAGTACATCATGGGGATCAGACAAGGATACTTTGAGAGGCTTGCTGGTACATCATGGGGATCAGACAGGGATACTTTGAGAGGCTTGCTAGTACATCATGGGGATCAGACAAGGATACTTTGAGAGGCTTGCTGGTACATCATGGGGATCAGGCAAGGATACTTTGAGAGGCTTGCTGGTACATCATGGGGATCAGACAGGGATACTTTGAGAGGCTTGCTAGTACATCATGGGGATCAGACAAGGATACTTTGAGAGGCTTGCTGGTACATCATGGGGATCAGACAAGGATACTTTGAGAGGCTTGCTGGTACATCATGGGGATCAGACAAGGATACTTTGAGAGGCTTGCTGGTACATCATGGGGATCAGACAAGGATACATTGAGAGGCTTGCTAATACATCATGGGGATCAGACAAGGATACTTTGAGAAGCTTGCTAGTACATCATGGGGATCAGACAAGGATACTTTGAGAGGCTTGCTAGTACATCATGGGGATCAGACAAGGATACTTTGAGAAGCTTGCTAGTACATCATGGGGATCAGACAAGGATACTTTGAGAGGCTTGCTGGTACATCATGGGGATCAGACAAGGATACTTTGAGAAGCTTGCTAGTACATCATGGGGATCAGACAAGGATACTTTGAGAGGCTTGCTGGTACATCATGGGGATCAGACAAGGATACTTTGAGAGGCTTGCTGGTACATCATGGGGATCAGATAAGGATACATTGAGAGGCTTGCTAGTACATCATGGGGATCAGACAAGGATACTTTGAGAAGCTTGCTAGTACATCATGGGGATCAGACAAGGATACTTTGAGAGGCTTGCTAGTACATCATGGGGATCAGACAAGGATACTTTGAGAAGCTTGCTAGTACATCATGGGGATCAGACAAGGATACTTTGAGAGGCTTGCTGGTACATCATGGGGATCAGACAAGGATACTTTGAGAAGCTTGCTAGTACATCATGGGGATCAGACAAGGATACTTTGAGAGGCTTGCTGGTACATCATGGGGATCAGACAAGGATACTTTGAGAAGCTTGCTGGTACATCATGGGGATCAGACAAGGATACTTTGAGAAGCTTGCTAGTACATCATGGGGATCAGACAAGGATACTTTGAGAGGCTTGCTGGTACATCATGGGGATCAGACAAGGATACTTTGAGAAGCTTGCTAGTACATCATGGGGATCAGACAAGGATACTTTGAGAGGCTTGCTGGTACATCATGGGGATCAGACAGGGATACTTTGAGAGGCTTGCTAGTACATCATGGGGATCAGACAAGGATACTTTGAGAGGCTTGCTAGTACATCATGGGGATCAGACAAGGATACTTTGAGAGGCTTGCTGGTACATCATGGGGATCAGACAAGGGTACTTTGAGAGGCTTGCTAGTACATCATGGGGATCAGACAAGGATACTTTGAGAAGCTTGCTAGTACATCATGGGGATCAGACAAGGATACTTTGAGAAGCTTGCTAGTACATCATGGGGATCAGACAAGGATACTTTGAGAGGCTTGCTGGTACATCATGGGGATCAGACAAGGATACTTTGAGAAGCTTGCTAGTACATCATGGGGATCAGACAAGGATACTTTGAGAGGCTTGCTGGTACATCATGGGGATCAGACAGGGATACTTTGAGAGGCTTGCTAGTACATCATGGGGATCAGACAAGGATACTTTGAGAGGCTTGCTAGTACATCATGGGGATCAGACAAGAATACTTTGAGAGGCTTGCTAGTACATCATGGGGATCAGACAAGGATACTTTGAGAGGCTTGCTAGTACATCATGGGGATCAGACAAGGATACTTTGAGAGGCTTGCTAGTACATCATGGGGATCAGACAAGGATACTTTGAGAGGCTTGCTAGTACATCATGGGGATCAGGCAAGGATACTTTGAGAGGCTTGCTGGTACATCATGGGGATCAGACAAGGATACTTTGAGAGGCTTGCTAGTACATCATGGGGATCAGGCAAGGATACTTTGAGAGGCTTGCTGGTACATCATGGGGATCAGACAAGGATACTTTGAGAGGCTTGCTAGTACATCATGGGGATCAGGCAAGGATACTTTGAGAGGCTTGCTGGTACATCATGGGGATCAGACAAGGATACTTTGAGAGGCTTGCTGGTACATCATGGGGATCAGGCAAGGATACATTGAGAGGCTTGCTGGTACATCATGGGGATCAGACAAGGATACTTTGAGAGGCTTGCTGGTACATCATGGGGATCAGACAAGGATACTTTGAGAGGCTTGCTGGTACATCATGGGGATCAGACAAGGATACTTTGAGAGGCTTGCTGGTACATCATGGGGATCAGGCAAGGATACATTGAGAGGCTTGCTAGTACATCATGGGGATCAGACAAGGATACTTTGAGAGGCTTGCTGGTACATCATGGGGATCAGAGAAGGATACTTTGAGAGGCTTGCTGGTACATCATGGGGATCAGGCAAGGATACATTGAGAGGCTTGCTAGTACATCATGCGGATCAGACAAGGATACTTTGAGAGGCTTGCTGGTACACCATGGGGATCAGACAAGGATACTTTGAGAGGCTTGCTGGTACATTATGGGGATCAGACAAGGATACTTTGAGAGGCTTGCTGGTACATTATGGGGATCAGACAAGGATACTTTGAGAGGCTTGCTAGTACATCATGGGGATCAGACAAGGATACTTAGAGAGGCTTGCTGGTACACCATGGGGATCAGACAAGGATACTTTGAGAGGCTTGCTAGTACATCATGGGGATCAGACAAGGATACTTAGAGAGGCTTGCTGGTACACCATGGGGATCAGACAAGAATACTTTGAGAGGCTTGCTAGTACATCATGGGGATCAGACAAGGATACTTTGAGAGGCTTGCTGGTACATCATGGGGATCAGACAAGGATACTTTGAGAAGCTTGCTGGTACATCATGGGGATCAGACAAGGATACTTTGAGAAGCTTGCTAGTACATCATGGGGATCAGACAAGGATACTTTGAGAGGCTTGCTGGTACATCATGGGGATCAGACAAGGATACTTTGAGAAGCTTGCTAGTACATCATGGGGATCAGACAAGGATACTTTGAGAGGCTTGCTGGTACATCATGGGGATCAGACAGGGATACTTTGAGAGGCTTGCTAGTACATCATGGGGATCAGACAAGGATACTTTGAGAGGCTTGCTGGTACATCATGGGGATCAGACAAGGATACTTTGAGAGGCTTGCTGGTACATCATGAGGATCAGACAGGGATACTTTGAGAGGCTTGCTAGTACATCATGGGGATCAGACAAGGATACTTTGAGAGGCTTGCTGGTACATCATGGGGATCAGACAAGGATACTTTGAGAGGCTTGCTGGTACATCATGGGGATCAGACAAGGATACTTTGAGAGGCTTGCTGGTACATCATGGGGATCAGACAAGGATACATTGAGAGGCTTGCTAGTACATCATGGGGATCAGACAAGGATACTTTGAGAAGCTTGCTAGTACATCATGGGGATCAGACAAGGATACTTTGAGAGGCTTGCTAGTACATCATGGGGATCAGACAAGGATACTTTGAGAAGCTTGCTAGTACATCATGGGGATCAGACAAGGATACTTTGAGAGGCTTGCTGGTACATCATGGGGATCAGACAAGGATACTTTGAGAAGCTTGCTAGTACATCATGGGGATCAGACAAGGATACTTTGAGAGGCTTGCTGGTACATCATGGGGATCAGACAAGGATACTTTGAGAGGCTTGCTGGTACATCATGGGGATCAGACAAGGATACATTGAGAGGCTTGCTAGTACATCATGGGGATCAGACAAGGATACTTTGAGAAGCTTGCTAGTACATCATGGGGATCAGACAAGGATACTTTGAGAGGCTTGCTAGTACATCATGGGGATCAGACAAGGATACTTTGAGAAGCTTGCTAGTACATCATGGGGATCAGACAAGGATACTTTGAGAGGCTTGCTGGTACATCATGGGGATCAGACAAGGATACTTTGAGAAGCTTGCTAGTACATCATGGGGATCAGACAAGGATACTTTGAGAGGCTTGCTGGTACATCATGGGGATCAGACAAGGATACTTTGAGAAGCTTGCTGGTACATCATGGGGATCAGACAAGGATACTTTGAGAAGCTTGCTAGTACATCATGGGGATCAGACAAGGATACTTTGAGAGGCTTGCTGGTACATCATGGGGATCAGACAAGGATACTTTGAGAAGCTTGCTAGTACATCATGGGGATCAGACAAGGATACTTTGAGAGGCTTGCTGGTACATCATGGGGATCAGACAGGGATACTTTGAGAGGCTTGCTAGTACATCATGGGGATCAGACAAGGATACTTTGAGAGGCTTGCTAGTACATCATGGGGATCAGACAAGGATACTTTGAGAGGCTTGCTGGTACATCATGGGGATCAGACAAGGGTACTTTGAGAGGCTTGCTAGTACATCATGGGGATCAGACAAGGATACTTTGAGAAGCTTGCTAGTACATCATGGGGATCAGACAAGGATACTTTGAGAAGCTTGCTAGTACATCATGGGGATCAGACAAGGATACTTTGAGAGGCTTGCTGGTACATCATGGGGATCAGACAAGGATACTTTGAGAAGCTTGCTAGTACATCATGGGGATCAGACAAGGATACTTTGAGAGGCTTGCTGGTACATCATGGGGATCAGACAGGGATACTTTGAGAGGCTTGCTAGTACATCATGGGGATCAGACAAGGATACTTTGAGAGGCTTGCTAGTACATCATGGGGATCAGACAAGGATACTTTGAGAGGCTTGCTAGTACATCATGGGGATCAGACAAGGATACTTTGAGAGGCTTGCTAGTACATCATGGGGATCAGACAAGGATACTTTGAGAGGCTTGCTAGTACATCATGGGGATCAGACAAGGATACTTTGAGAGGCTTGCTAGTACATCATGGGGATCAGGCAAGGATACTTTGAGAGGCTTGCTGGTACATCATGGGGATCAGACAAGGATACTTTGAGAGGCTTGCTAGTACATCATGGGGATCAGGCAAGGATACTTTGAGAGGCTTGCTGGTACATCATGGGGATCAGACAAGGATACTTTGAGAGGCTTGCTAGTACATCATGGGGATCAGGCAAGGATACTTTGAGAGGCTTGCTGGTACATCATGGGGATCAGACAAGGATACTTTGAGAGGCTTGCTGGTACATCATGGGGATCAGGCAAGGATACATTGAGAGGCTTGCTGGTACATCATGGGGATCAGACAAGGATACTTTGAGAGGCTTGCTGGTACATCATGGGGATCAGACAAGGATACTTTGAGAGGCTTGCTGGTACATCATGGGGATCAGACAAGGATACTTTGAGAGGCTTGCTGGTACATCATGGGGATCAGGCAAGGATACATTGAGAGGCTTGCTAGTACATCATGGGGATCAGACAAGGATACTTTGAGAGGCTTGCTGGTACATCATGGGGATCAGACAAGGATACTTTGAGAGGCTTGCTGGTACATCATGGGGATCAGGCAAGGATACATTGAGAGGCTTGCTAGTACATCATGCGGATCAGACAAGGATACTTTGAGAGGCTTGCTGGTACACCATGGGGATCAGACAAGGATACTTTGAGAGGCTTGCTGGTACATTATGGGGATCAGACAAGGATACTTTGAGAGGCTTGCTGGTACATTATGGGGATCAGACAAGGATACTTTGAGAGGCTTGCTAGTACATCATGGGGATCAGACAAGGATACTTAGAGAGGCTTGCTGGTACACCATGGGGATCAGACAAGGATACTTTGAGAGGCTTGCTAGTACATCATGGGGATCAGACAAGGATACTTAGAGAGGCTTGCTGGTACACCATGGGGATCAGACAAGAATACTTTGAGAGGCTTGCTAGTACATCATGGGGATCAGACAAGGATACTTTGAGAGGCTTGCTGGTACACCATGGGGATCAGACAAGGATACTTTGAGAGGCTTGCTGGTACACCATGGGGATCAGACAAGGATACTTTGAGAGGCGTATTCCTTGGTTATGTGTGCTCAGCAATAGAATATAATAGTGCGCTTCTTACTAGTTCACAATCTAACGGAATCCCTGGACAGGGTAGACAATAGTGCTCTACGCTTCCTTAGTGGAGGAGGACAACACGAAATGCAGCTTGTGAAATCCACACACAAGTGGAACCCCTTGAGATGCAGATGGATAAAGCAGTTGTGGAAGTAGCAGGCTAGCTGACGCAGCTAGCTTGTGGATGTCCTCTGTTTGGTGTCACCTTTAACCAATTTAGCAGTCTCCATTAGCTCATCTCGAAACCTCTGAGCCTGCAAATGTTCTTTCAAGGGTTCAAACAAGCTTTGTGTACAAACAACGAGCTATAGGAACTACCATGAATCCATAGCTATAGCAATTTTCAACGAGAAAGATGGAGCACCTATGGGTCTGTCAAGAGTGCAGCGCTGTCGATTCTGTACAACATAACATCTTACAATGATTTGCTTACAAGTTAACATGCTAGTTAATAGCCCATGACAGATTGACTTCATGTGATCTGACTTGACGTGGCCAGACTTGGCGTGACAAGATGTGAAGTGACTTGACGTGGCCTGGCTTGACGTGACCCAGCTTGACATAACATGATCTGACATGATGTGGCCAGACTTGGCGTGACAAGATGTGAAGTGACTTGACGTGGCCTGGCTTGACGTGACCCGGCTTGACATAACATGATTTGACATGAACTGACCTGACGTGACATGACTTGTGTCCTGTGAAGATGTGTTCTGATTTGATATGATATGATTTGACGTGACCTGAAGTCACCTGACTTCATGTGGCCTGACTTCACATGACCTGACTTGATGGATGTGACCTGTCAAGATATGGCTAGACTTTACATGATAAGATATGATGACTTGACATGACTTGACATAACCTGGCTTGACATGACCTGGCATGATATGACTTGATGTGATATGACTATGTGACCTGGCTTTATATGATCTGACGACATGATATGACTTGAAAACATGACTTGATGTGATCTGACGTGATGTGGTCGAACTTTACGTGACCTAACTTGACGTAAGCTGACGTGACCTGACGTAGCATGACTTGACGTCACTCGACGTGATCTGACCTGACGTGACAGGACTTGATGTGAACTGACATAATGTGACTAGATGTGAACAGATGTGACGTGGCATGATTTGACGTGATCTGACTTGTTTCTATCTCTTTCCGTTCTACCCTGGAGTGTAGAGATGCTCTGTCTGTTCTACCCTGGAGTGTAGAGATGCTCTTTCCTTTATTTTCTGGCTTTTAGGAGGGTAGGGAGAGGGAGGGAGGTAACGGACCGGCTGCTCAACATGTCCTTAGAAGACTCCTAGAACTAGCATGTTACAGTTGTGGTGTTCTCGTCCCATCTCCGAACCCATTAAGAATAGAACGATAACTCCAGTACATCACTGAGCTGTGAACATAGTACATCACTGAGCTGTGAACATAGTACATCACTGAGCTGTGAACATAGTACATCACTGAGCTGTGAACATAGTACATCACTGAGCTGTGAACATAGTACATCACTGAGCTGTGAACATAGTACATCACTGAGCTGTGAACATAGTACATTACTGAGCTGTGAACATAGTACATCACTGAGCTGTGAACATAGTACATCACTGAGCTGTGAACATAGTACATCACTGAGCTGTGAACATAGTACATCACTGAGCTGTGAACCAAGTACACCACTATGAACATAGTACATCACTGTGAACAGAGTACATCACTGTGAACATAGTACATCACTGTGAACATAGTACATCACTGTGAACAGAGTACATCACTGTGAACAGAGTACATCAGTAAACATCCCTAGCTACAGGACCAGAGGCCCACCTACCTGGACTGAACAGCCTGCGGACTAATGCACAAACTGCCTGCTCTCTGCCACCCACCAAACAAGCTGTCAAACCAAGGGTCCACACGTGACACAGCTAGACCTGACACACATACACACACTCCTTAACTCCAACATAACGAACGTGATAAGCGGTTTCATTGTATCGACCAGGTTATATGCATGTATGACAACAGCCTCTCCCCTCCCCCTTCGGTTGCAAGTGTAGTTACAGTCGTCGCTCGAGGTCTCCGTGTCAAACTGTGGTCTATCTCTCCCTCCGACACGCACATACACACACACATACACACATACACATACACATACATTCAACAGTAACGTCAGGAAACTAGGTCTGTCTGTCAGCGAGCGACTCATTGCTCGCCCTTAATATCTGGCCGGAACGCTCCGCCAATTTCTCAGAAACGGGAGTATTCTCAGGATCTCGGCATTTCTTGGAGATTTCAATGAAATGCGGGAGTACCAGGACGGTGAGGCCAGGGCTGTGAGGTGTGAGGCCTGGCTGTGAGGCCAGGGCTGTGAGGTGTGAAGTCGGACTGTAAGGCCAGGGCTGTGAGGTGTGAGGCCATGGCTGTGAGGCCAGGGCTGTGAGGTGTGAGGCCGGACTGTGAGGTGTGAGACCGGACTATGAGGTATGAGGTCAGACTGTGAGGTGTGAGGCCGGATTGTGAGGTGTGAGGCTGAACTGTGAGGTGTGAAGCCAGATTGTGAGGTGTGAGGTCCGACTGTGAGGTGTGAGGCTGAACTGTGAGGCAGGACTGTGAGGCCGGACTGTGAGGTGTGATGTCGGACTGTGAGGTGTGAGGCCGGACTGTGAGGCTGGACTGTGAGGTGTGAGGCCGGACTGTGTGGTGGGAGGCTGGACTGTGAGGTGTGAGGCCAGACTATGAGGTGTGAGGCCGGATTGTGAGGCCAGACTGTGAGGTGTGAGGCCGGACTGTGAGGTGTGAGGCCAGACTGTGAGGCCGGACTGTGAGGCCGGACTGTGACTTGTGAGGCCGGACTGTCACTTGTGAGGCCGGACTGTGAGGTGTGAGGCCGGACTGCGAGGTGTGAGGTTTGACTGTGAGGTATGAGGCCGGACTGTGAGGTGTGAGGCCGGACTGTGAGGTGTGAGGCCAGACTGTAAGGCCGGACTGTGACTTATGAGGCCGGACTGTGACTTGTGATGCCGGACTGTGAGGTTTGAGGCCGGGCTGTGAGGTGTGATGCTGGACTGTGAGGCCGGACTGTGAGGCCGGACTGTGAGGTGTGCGTCCGGACTGTGAGGTGTGAGGCTGGACTGTGAGGCCGGACTGTGAGGTCGGACTGTGAGGTGTGAGGCCGGACTGCGAGGTGTGAGGCTGAACTGTGAGGTGTGAGGCCGGACTGTGAGGTTTGAGGCCGGACTGTTATGTGTGAGGCTGAACTGTGAGGTGTGAGGCCGGACTGTGAGGTGTGAGGCCAGACTGTGAGGCCGGACTGTGAGGCCGGACTGTGACTTGTGAGGCCGGACTGTGACTTGTGAGGCCGGACTGTGAGGTGTGAGGCCGGACTGCGAGGTGTGAGGTTTGACTGTGAGGTATGAGGCCGGACTGTGAGGTGCTAGGCCGGACTGTGAGGTATGAGGCCGGACTATGAGGTGTGAGGCCGGACTGTGAGGTGTGAGGCCGGACTGTGAGGTGTGAGGCTGGACTGTGAGGTATGAGACCGGACTGTGAGGTGTGAGGCCGGACTGTGAGGTGTGAGGCCGGACTGTGAGGTGTGAGGCCAAACTGTGAGGCTGGACTGTGAGGCTGGACTGTGAGGTGTGAGGCCGGACTGTGAGGTGTGAGGCCAGACTGTGAGGTATGAGGCCAGACTGTGAGGCCAGACTGTGAGGCCGGACTGTGAGGCCAGACTGTGACGCCGGACTGTGAGGTGTGAGGCCGGACTGTGAGGCCAGACTGTGAGGTGTGAGGCCGGACTGTGAGGTGTAGGCCCGGACTGTGAGGCCAGACTGTGAGGCCGGACTGTGAGGTGTGAGGCCGGATTGTGAGGTGTGAGGCCGGACTGTGAGGTGTGAGGCCAGACTGTGAGGCCGGACTGTGAGGCCGGATTGTGAGGTGTGAGGCTGGACTGTGAGGCCGGACTGTGAGGTGTAAGGCTGGACTGTGAGGTGTGAGGCATGACTCTGATGGGTGAGGCCAGACTGTGAGGTATGAGGCCAGACTGTGAGGCCAGACTGTGAGGCCGGACTGTGAGGCCAGACTGTGAGGCCAGACTGTGAGGTGTGAGGCCGGTGTGTCAGTTGTGAGGCCAGACTGTGAGGTGTGAGGCCGGATTGTGAGGTGTGAGGCATGACTCTGATGTGTGAGGCCAGACTGTGAGGTATGAGGCCGGACTGTAAAGTGTGAGGCCGGACTGTTAGGTGTGAGGCCAGACTATTAGGTGTGAGGCCGGACTGTGAATCCGGACTGTGAGGTGTGAGGCCAGACTGTGAGGTGTGAGGCCGAACTGTGAGGTGTGACGCCGGACTGTGAGGTGTGAGGCCGGACTGTGAGGTGGGATGCCGGACTGTAAGGTGTGAGGCCGGACTGTGAGGTGTGAGGCTGGTCTGTGAGGTGTTAGGCCGGACTGTGAGGTGTGAGGCTGGACTGTGAGGTGTGAGGCCGGACTGTGGGGTGTGAGGCTGGACTGTGAGGTGTGAGGCCAGACTATTAGGTGTGAGGCCGGACTGTGAGGTGTTGTAACAGTTCCCGCCGGAGCAAGGGGAGTTTAGGATGCATGAACATGTTAAAGCCTAAAGCTACCTGAATGCAAGGTCACTCACCGTCTCAGCAAAGGAGAACAGAGTTGGGTTAAGGAATGTGGACAGATAGAAACTGACCACTGGCCTTCCGATTTTGGTAGGGGGAGATTGATTGACAGACGAAATTGGCAACAGGGCTTGCTGCGAGAGAATGAGTGACAGGTGTGCAAAGTGTTTCGTTCCAATTGGGATTGAAGATGACCATACCTGAGATCGATTGGTCAAGCTCTGGCCTTGCTTGAGGATATATAACTCGAGACAAAGTTTAGCTCAAGGGGGCTGGAGAGAGAGAGGCTGTATGGAGGAGGCTGAAGAGAGAGAGAGAGACTGAATGTAGATAGTGTGTTTAACTCACCGACTTTAGATAGAGGAGCGATTGATAGACGGTTGGACGAATGTTTAGTGATAGAACAGGATCGCTCAAATAGGTGTGTGAGTTTTGCATTAATATATAATCTGAAAGTGTGTTTGTAAGCAAGGACACATTGTGAACGAGTTATGCCGAGATCGCCCGCCTGAGGGGATTTCAGTGAGGAAGAGTATTTGATAAGGTGTGTTGAAGACGCAGTTAAGGCGATGTGTGTGGGATGTAATTGCAAGGCAATAGAACTGGGTTTTTAGATAATTGGGAATTCCATCAATAGCTAATGCTTACAATTCCCGTTTTAGTAGAATGTTTAGTTAAGATATGTATTATATTGTGTTTGTAATTTCTCTACTCATTCTATGATATGAGTATGATTTAATAAATAATCCACCTGATGTGTGATATGTCATTTACTGAGTATGGTCATGATGATGTGGATGAGTGTGAGAATGTTCTAAGTTCGATCACGGCAGCAGAGGGTCTGCTACAGTGTGAGGCTGGACTGTGAGGCTGGATTGTGAGGTGTGAGGCCGGACTGTGAGGTGTGAGGCCGGACTGTGAGGTGTGAGGCCGGACTGTGTGGTGTGAGGCCGGACTGTGTGGCCGGACTGTGAGGTGTGAGGCCGGACTGTGAGGTGTGAGGCCGGACTGTGAGGTGTGAGGCCGGACTGTGAGGTGTGAGACTGGACTGTGAAGTGTGAGGCCGGACTTTGAGGTGTGAGGCTAGACTGTGAGGCCGGACTATGAGGTGTGACGCTGGACTGGAAGGTATGAGTCCATACTGTGAGGCCAGATTGTGAGGCCGGACTGTGAGGTGTGAGTCCGGACTGTGAGGTTTTAGGCCGGACTGTGAGGTTTTAGGCCGGACTGTGACGTGTGAGGCTGGACTGTGAGGTGTGAGGCCGGACTGTGAGGCCAGACTGTGAGGCCAGACTGTGAGGTGTGAGGGCAGACTATGAGGTATGAGGCCAGACTGTTAGGTGTGAGGCCAGACTGATAGGCCAGGGCTGTGAGACAAAACTGTGAGGTCCGTCACCTACACGACCAGTCCGTCCCCTACACGACACGACCAGTCCGTCACCTACACGACGCGACTAGTCCATCACCTACACAACACCACCAGAGGGTCTGCTACAGTGTGAGGCTGGACTGTGAGGCTGGATTGTGAGGTGTGAGGCCGGACTGTGAGGTGTGAGGCCGGACTGTGAGGGGTGAGGCCGGACTGTGTGGTGTGAGGCCGGACTGTGTGGCCGGACTGTGAGGTGTGAGGCCGGACTGTGAGGTGTGAGGCCGGACTGTGAGGTGTGAGGCCGGACTGTGAGGTGTGAGACTGGACTGTGAAGTGTGAGGCCGGACTTTGAGGTGTGAGGCTAGACTGTGAGGCCGGACTGTGAGGCCGGACTGTGAGGTGTGTGGCTGGACTGTGAGGCCGGACTATGAGGTGTGACGCTGGACTGGAAGGTATGAGTCCATACTGTGAGGCCAGACTGTGAGGCCGGACTGTGAGGTGTGAGTCCGGACTGTGAGGTTTTAGGCCGGACTGTGAGGTTTTAGGCCGGACTGTGACGTGTGAGGCTGGACTGTGAGGTGTGAGGCCGGACTGTGAGGCCAGACTGTGAGGCCAGACTGTGAGGTGTGAGGGCAGACTATGAGGTATGAGGCCAGACTGTTAGGTGTGAGGCCAGACTGATAGGCCAGGGCTGTGAGACAAAACTGTGAGGTCCGTCACCTACACGACCAGTCCGTCCCCTACACGACACGACCAGTCCGTCACCTACACGACGCGACTAGTCCATCACCTACACAACACCACCAGTCCGTCACCTACACGACCAGTCCGTCACCTACACGACACGACCAGTCCGTCACCTACACGACAAGTCCGTCAACAACACGACACGACCAGTCCGTCACCTACAAGACCAGTCCGTCACCTACACGACCCGTCTGTCACATACAAGGCCAGTCCGTCACCTACACAACACGACCAGTCCGTTACCTACACAACACGACCAGTCCGTCACCTACACAACACCACCAGTCCGTCACCTACACGACAAGTACGTCACCTACACGACCAGTCCGTCACTTACACAACACGACCAGTCCGTCACCTACACGACCTGTCAGTCCCCTACACGACCAGTCCGTCACCTACACAACACGACCAGTCCGTCACCTTCACTCCCACCTGGGCTGCCTGGGGAAACTGCTGAACATAAAATGGCAAGATAAGATCACCGTTGTAGAAGCTCTTTCGCGGGCTGGCATGACAAGTATCCACACAACTCTGGGCATGTAGTCCTCATGACAAATGATCCCCTTTCAAAGAAAAATATTCTGTGGCGAGCTTGAGTCAGGCAAGCGAGCTTGAGTCAGGCAAGCGAGCTTGAGTCAGGCAAGCGTTACAAACAAACCCAACGTTACAAAGGCAGTTTGAAAGCCTCACTGAAGAACTGCGACATTGACTCTGATAAGTGGGAAACCATTGCTGCTGATGGTCCTGCCTGGCGTGGCAAAGTTTTTGTTGGTACAGCACATGTGGAGCAGGCAAGAATCAAGGATGCTGCACGGAGAAGAGCGACACGAAAGGCAAGAGACGTGTTTCTCTGTCCTCAGTGTGACGGTCAGACAGTGTTTCTCTGCCCTCAGTGTGACGGTCAGACAGTGTTTCTCTGTCCTCAGTGTGACGGTCAGGACAGTGTTTCTCTGTCCTCAGTGTGACGGTCAGGACAGTGTTTCTCTGTCCTCAGTGTGACGGTCAGGACAGTGTTTCTCTGCCCTCAGTGTGACGGTCAGACAGTGTTTCTCTGTCCTCAGTGTGACGGTCAGGACAGTGTTTCTCTGACCTCAGTGTGAAGGTCAGACAGTGTTTCTCTGCCCTCAGTATGATAGACCGTTTCGGGCTTGGATTGGTTCGATCAGCCACCTACAAATCAGTTAATCTCAATCAGTAAGTCAGTCAATCAGGTAGTCAGCTAATCAGGCAGTCTGTCACTCAGTCAATCAGTCAAGCAGCCAGTCTATCAGTCTGTCAGTCAGCCAATCAGTAATTCTGTCTATCAGTCAATCAGTCATTCAATTAGTCAGTATGTTAGTCAATCAGTCAGTAAATCAGTCAGTATGTTAGTCAGTCAATCAGTAAATCAGTCAATCAGTGTGTATGTCAGTAAGCCGTGAAATTCAATGGAAACACAAATTTCGAAGCTACAAATCCAACTGAGCCGCTTTGATCTGCTGACGAAACAAGATACTAAAATACTGACTATTTGAAATATTCGACAAATAAAAGATTCTTAAATACCCTCAGCGTGAAATATATGACAGACAAAATACTGAAATACTGACAGCGTGAAATGTGACAAGGTGATACAGCAATATTGACAAAATGGCACATATTACGAGCATCATTAGCTCTTTCCGTCTTGTCAGACGATAGTAATTGTGTTTGGCTCTTTCCGTCTTGTCAGACGATTGTAATTGTGTTTGGCTCTTTACGTCTTGTCAGACGATTGTAATTGTGTTTGGCTCTTTACGTCTTGTCAGACGATAGTAATTGTGTTTGGCTCTTTCCGTCTTGTCAGACGATAGTAATTGTGCTTGGCTGTTTCCGTCTTGTCGGACGATAGTAATTGTGCTTGGCTCTTTCCGTCTTGTCAGACGATTGTAATTGTGTTTGGCTCTTTACGTCTTGTCAGACGATAGTAATTGTGTTTGGCTCTTTCCGTCTTGTCAGACGATAGTAATTGTGCTTGGCTCTTTCCGTCTTGTCGGACGATAGTAATTGTGTTTGGCTCTTTCCGTCTTGTCAGACGATAGTAATTGTGCTTTGAAAGAAAAGATATGCAACTACAGTCCATTACGGTAACGAATGTGACTCGTAGACCAATCCGGACAGAGAAGCGTCTTCCACAGTGTGTATAAGGAAAGTCAGGACCGTGTGCGGCATCGCATGGTGTGGCGTGTCTTCTCAAACTCTGAGTCCTTAGCCTATCAGCAATCAGTATCTTCTTTGTCTGTATTCCATGCTTAATCCTGCTCTGCATGTAACACGATCCATGGCGTCCTGTTCCCATGATTCTAAATCGATGCCTACGTCATTCATATCCCGCTTGCATTCATCCTTGTACCGAAGTAGTGGCCGGCCTCGAGACCTTTCCCCCAACTGTAGTTCCCCATAGAGAAGATATTCTGGTATTCTGCCATCATCCATCCTCCAAATGTGTCCCAGCCAGCGGAGGAGCCTTCGATGACTAAGCATGGAGAAGATTGTGACAGTGCCTGTTCTCTCCATCTCTGCGTTGGTGATCTTGTCTTGTCACCCAACGCCCAGGATTCTGTGCAGGCCCCTCATGTGATAGCTGTTTAGCCTCCTCTCCTGGTGCATGTAGGTAGACCATGTCTCACTGCCGTAAAGAAGAGTGCTGAGGACACAGGCCTGGTAAACAAGTTTTTTTGTTTTAACAGTGAGCTTCTTGTTCTCCCAGACCCTTTTTGTTAATCTGCTCATTGTTGTTGCTTCCTTTCCTATCCTGATATTGATCTCTTGGTCCAGGGATAGTTTCTTATTGATTGAGGATCCCAATACGTCAAGTGATCTACTACATCGAGAGCTTCATCATCATTGAAGATTACTCGTGGTTTGTTTGCACCCTGGACCATAACTTGTGTTTTTGTTTTGCTGATTGTTAACCCGAACTCACAGCAGGCATCCGAAAATACAGATAGCAAGCTTGGCAGTTCCTCTTCTGAGTGAGTCATAAGCATCATCTGCATAGAGCAGTTCTCTCATCAGCACCCTGTTTATTTTGGAGTTGGCTTTCAGCCTTTGGGAATTGAATAGGCCACCATCTGTGAGAGAGTGAATGAAGATACCACCTTCCTGGTCACGAAATGCCTGCCTCAAGAGAAGTGAGAAATATATTCCAAAGAGGGTTTGGAGCAAGTACACAGCCTTGTTTTACTCCGCACTTGATTGCGAACTCATCTGAGGACGCGCCGTCAAGGTTGATGTTGCCTTTCATGTCCGTGTGTAGCGACTCGATAATGCTCAGAAGAATCGGTGGACAACCAATCCTCCCGAGCGCTTTGAACAGACCCACACGACTGAACAAGTCAAATGTCTTCGTGAGATCTATGAAGGCAATATACAATGGTTGCTTTTGTTCTCTGCATTTCTCTTGCAACTGTCGTAACGAGAATATCATATCTGTGGTAGACCTATTCCCACGAAAACCGCACTGTGACTGGGTAAACCTGGTCTCCTAGGACCTGGAGTCTGCACAGAACAGTTCTGGCAAGTATCTTCCCAATGGTACACAGAATCGAAATTCCTCTGTAGTTGTTGCGGTCACTCCGGTCCCCCCTTGTTCTTGTACAAGGTTACAATGCTCGAATCTTTGAAATCCTGCGGGACCTGTCCTTCATGCCAACATAAAGTTATCAACTGGTGGATCTGTGGGGCAAGTATGTCCTACAGGACCTGTCCTTCATGCCAGTATAAAGTTATCAACTGGTGGATCTGTGGGGCAAGTATATCCTTTCTACTCCTGATGACCTCTACCGGGATTCCATCCTTTCCTGGAGCCTTGCCAGAAGCAAGGTCAGCAATAGCCCAGTTAACTTCTGCTGTGGTTGGCAGCGAGTCCAGAGTTGGCGTGGCCTCGTTGGCATTGAGGGTATCTTCTGTTAGCTCTGTCTGGCTTAAGTAGAGTTCAAGATAGTGCTCTACCCATCTGTCTAACTGCTTCCTCTTATCAGTGATGATTTTCCCAGATAAAGCTTTTAGCGGCACACTCTTTTTCACTGTTGGGCCGATGGCTTTTTTTATCCGTTCATACATGCCTATGATGTTTCCATTGTTGGAGGCATCTTGGATATTCTTACATAAATGTATCCAATAGTCATTTGCACACTGTCTAGCTGTCATTTGCACATCTTTTCTTGATTGTTTAAATACATTCAGAGAGGTTCGTGTTGTTTTGTCTTTGTTTCTTAGTGGTGATGCCTTTTTCCTGTCAATCAAAGGCTGCAGTATCCGACTGTTTGCCTCAAACCAGTCTTGATTGCCGTGTTCTCTAATGCCATAAGCTGTAACCACTGCTTTGAGGGTAGCTTCTTTGACTAAATCCCACTTTTCACTAGCTGTACAATCTCCTGATGTATCAGTGAGAACAGCATCAAGCTGCTGTTGGAACCTGAAACACTTTTCTGGATCCTTGGTGTTGACCAAATTTATCATCAAAATGGGTCTGTGAAGATTCTCTTAGGTCTCAGCTTGACGCGGGCAACGACCGACGTGTGATCAGTATCACAGTCAGCACTCGGGTAGCTGCGTGTTAATTGTGTGTGATTCAGATGTTGTCTCCTGGTGATAATTAAGTCCAGTTGGTGCCAATGACCGGATCGTGGGTGTTTCCATGATACCTTCAGGCGATTTTTTGTTGCAAAGTTTGGGATGCAGAGATTGTTTTTTTGTGCAGAATTCCAGCAGCCTTTGTCCATTTTCATTCATGCGCCCAATATTGTGTTTGCCTAAACAAACTGGCCATGAGTTCGAGTCCGATCCCACCAGAGCATTTAGATCACCAAGTATGTATAGGCAGCCCGATTTTGGAATTGCATTCACTGTATTAACTCTACTTAGAAGGAATCCTTTGCATCTTCGGCTGATGTGAGCGTCGGAGCGTAGGCAGCGATAAGTGTTATGAATCCACACGAGGTAGACAATCTCATTGTTAACATTCTTTCATATCCTCCAACTGAACCCCTAATTGCAAGTTCTTCACTGCACAACCCACCCCATGCTGTCAGGTTTCTTCCCGTCCTCTGCCTTTCCAAAGAAAGGTTTTCTCCCCAAGTGACCAATCGTCGGGGAGGCGTGTCTCCTGCAGACCAGCAATATCTATACCAGGGGATTGAGTTCGGCATCAGTAACAGCCGTTTTTCTCACGTTACCAATGTCTCTGAGGTCAGTGGCATGTTCCGGACACAAGGTCCTAACATTCCGTCAATGTCTCTGAGCTCAGTGGCATGTCCCAAACACAAGGTCATGACATTCCGTCAATGCCTCTGAGGTCAGTGGCATGTCCCGGACACATGGTCATGACATTCCGTCAATGTCTCTGAGGTCAGTGGCATGTCGTAGACACAAGGTCCTGACATTCCGTCAATGCCTCTGAGGTCATTGGCATGTCCCAGACACAGAGTCCTGACATTCCGTCAATGCCTCTGAGGTCAGTGGCATGTTCCAGACAGAAGGTCCTGACATTCCGTCAAAGCCTCTGAGGTCAGTGGCATGTCCCGGACCCAAGGTCCTGACATTCCGTCAATGCCTCTAAGGTCAGTAGCATGTCCCGCACACAACGACCTAACATTCCGTCAATGCCTCTGAGGTCAGTGGCATGTCCCAGACACAAGGTCTTGACATTCCGTCAATGCCTCTGAGGTCAGTAGCATGTCCCAGACACAAGGTCCTGACATTCCAAGCTGCAAGCCGAAGCCTGAAGTGTTCACGTTTAGTTTTATTGCCTGGTACACTTGATTTACAGCCTTCGATTCGGATTTTGTCCTAGCCCCACGAACGCAATTGAAGCAGAGAGGCTGTGGCGGATCAACACCTTATTGACTGGGGGCTGTCCAGCTTGAGGCGGGCGTTAGTTGATCAGTGACACCCGAAAGTATCTCCCACCATCGGAGACAGCCCGTGGCGCCCCTGCCTACGCCAATTGGCAAGGGCTTATAGCCCGTAAACTGCTGTCTCCCGTTTTGATTCGGAGACCTGTTAAGGCCAGGGATGGAGTTGCCCCTCTCCATAGCACAAAGTCCGGGCAGAAATATAGAGACGAATGTGTTGTCCATGCAGTAAGGTCCCTCTCTCGGTCTGCCTTGTTTGCTCCAAGGGAAAGGTGATACCAAAACATTTGGAACAAGGCAAGCTGTAGAAGCTGCCGGATCAGCAGAGCAATGCTCTATCTGTTCGCCTGTCGGGGCTTCACTCCTAGACAAGCCGCCAACCAAGGCTAAGGACCTGGTCATCCCTGCCACAACACTCAGATGACTTTGCTCTTCCTTGCTCTAGGATAATGTTTTGTATCCTCTTGTGTGTGCTCCTCCGCACATCGTCGGTTGTCATGCATGGTAGACACTGACCAACTTTCGGTTTCAAGAAAACAAGAAGAACAACCATATCTGACAAAACCTGACAAGCGACGACAAAATCTTATCTGCAAGGCTTCAAAATGGTTTGAAATCAGAGTTTTCCTTCTCCTAGATGAACTGTCTTCCTAGGCTTTCGAGTCCCATCTGCTCGAAACTTCTGATTTGAAGGAGCCAGTGAGTGGCTCACCTTCCGCCCCTTCTCCTGTTAGCCAAAACAGTTCCGCCGTGCGATGGCCAGGAGATGGACTTTGTTGTCAGAGGCTAAATTAGACGCTCGCCATGGGAGCATTTAGTTGGTGTTGAGAGTCCATTCTCAACCCCACCCCGGCTTTAACAACTTTTAGAACCAGCATATTACAATATAAACAAAGAAATACTGACAACGTCGAATGTGATAACATGATACTGAAATACTGGCATCATCGAATGTGACAACATGATACTGAAATACTGACATCATCGAATGTGACAACATGATACTGAAATACTGACATCATCGAATTTGACAAACAGAAGAGATCGCATATTTTTAATGTGAGATTAATGTAAGTCACTTACCTCGCTGCCATTTTTCCCCTAACTGTAGGCCATTGACATATATATAGCTGGACAGACTGGAGCGTGCTAGGACCAGGAATGGAACTCGAAACCTTTGTAGGAGAAGCTTGGGATCAACCAACAATGCCCACCAACGACAAATTCATGAATTCAATTTCGCGTTGTGGACCAAGGGACTTAATACTGCATTAGTATCCTGTTTGGGATATCCTGGATTGTTTCCCATTGACCAGACTACTTTGGTCGTTCCTGAAACAACTTTGACAATAGTTACTTTCAGTTAGTTTTCTTTCCCCTTGTGCAGTTGAGCGCCGTGGGGAGCTTCAGTCGTCTATCATGCGCCAAGTGCGTTGCATCGGTCAATGTGACCCCATGTCACTGCATAATCAGTCTAATGTCATCTATCAACCTGCCTCGCGGCCGCCCCCTTACCCTGTAGCCAGATCTTCCAGCGTTGTAAGCCATCAGTGGAAGTTGAGGCGGGTGCAGTCTCATGAGATGACCAAACCAACTTATTTTCTGCCTGGAAATCTATTCGACACAAGACGTAGTGCCGACCATACTTCGAATGTCGTCGTTCCGCATTCTATCTCTTCTGATAACACCGATGACCTTCCTCAAACACTTCATTTCATGTCAAAACTCTACTCTCCTGCGCCTTGGAGAGAGGCCATATTTGGCACTGGTAGCACAGAGTTGGCATACATATTCTGCTTATCAGCTGTTGCTTCGTTGCCAAACTAATGCTCAGGTGTCTAAGCAGTGGGGACAGCTGATAAGTCACAGCAGATACTTTCTGACACCTTGTCTCGATTTCCCTGTCAATCCTACCGTCTGCCGGAAAAATACTGCCCAAATACTTGAACTCATGGACCTGTTGAAGAGCAATATCATTTAGACTTATCTTGAGTGGCCCAGGAGTTCTACATATCATCATAGTTTCTGTTTTGTTCTCGCTAATTCGCAAATTGTATTTAGCACAGGTAGTCGCAAGCGCGTTCATGTGGTTTTGCAGTTTGTTTTCATCGTCGTACAGTAAGCACTGATCATCTGCAAAGAGCAACTCGTGGATTGAGTTCTGTTCTGCTCCAGATGTCTCAATTTGACGAGTCTCTGATGCGATTTTGTCCATATAGATGTTAAACAACAGAGGAGAAAGCACACCCCCTTGTCTCACACCGGTAGTGATTTGAAAATCATCTGTGACACCATCAGTCGTTCTGACGCTGTTTCTACTCGAACGATACAGTGCTCTGACATTATCAAGAAGCTGCCCTTGTACACCATAATCTTCCAAAGTTTAATCCTGTCTACCCTTTCAAACGCTTTTTCTTGATCAATGAAAGCAACACATAGATTTTCATTGTATTCTATTGATCTTTCGCTTGTTTGCCTTAATGTGAACAAGGCGTCAGTGCAGCTCATAACCTCGGCGGAATCCAAATTGAACCCTGGATAGTTGAGGTCTGGATAGTTGAGGTTCAACAATAGGTCTTCATCTATGTTCCAGGATTTTGGCATACATTTGACCACTGTGGCCAAGTAGCGATACGCCTCTGTACGTGTCACAGTTTCTTTTTTCGCCATTTTTCTTCCAAATTGGAACGATTATAGCTTGCTGCCAGTCATCTGGTACGCGTCTGTCTTCCCATCATGCCTTTGTAAAGAGTCCATGTAGCCAGAGTAACCCTGTTACCCAACATGCATGAATCACCTCCTTTGTTATGCCATCCTTGCCTGGTGACTTATTCTTGGGACTATTCTTTATAACTCTCTCTGTTTTTTTAATCATTATGTCGGGTTCGGTATGATTTGGGTTGCATGGTAAAAAAATTGAATCCCCCGTGGAGGTAATTAGGTTGAAAAGTTCTAGAAAGTATTCCTTACACCGATCTCTTCTGCTGAGCTCATTAAATAATAGGAAAGCCGTACCTGTCATTGATGACTGTAGAAGGATTGAAGCACTCGTCTCTAACTCGCATCGACTCGACACTTTTAGAAAAAGTCTCTAGGACGATTTTAACATATGGATACGAGTTGCTCGCAAAAATGTTTCCAAGATTCGTCTCGGCGTGTTTTATTACACTTTTGGTGTTTCATTTTATTGTCTGGTAGGTGATGTAGTCATCTTGTCTGGTAGGTGATGTAGTCATCTTGTCTGGTAGGTGATGTAATCATCGTGTCTGGTAGGTGATGTAATCATCTTGTCTGGTAGGTGATGTAGTCATCTTTTCTCGTAGGTGATGTAGTCATCTTGTCAGGTAGGTGATGTAGTCATCTTGTTGTCTGGTAGGTGATGTAGTCATCTTGTTGTCAGGTAGGTGATGTAGTCATAATTCTGGTAGGAAATGTAGTCATCGTGTTGTCTGGTAGGTGATGTAGTCATTTTATCTGGTAGGTGATGTAGTCATCTTGTTGTCAGGTAGGTGATGTAGTCATAATTCTGGTAGGAAATGTAGTCATCGTGTTGTCTGGTAGGTGATGTAGTCATTTTATCTGGTAGGTGATGTAGTCATCTTGTTGTCTGGTAGGGGATGTAGTCATCTTTTCTGGTAGACGATGTAGTCACCTTGTTGTCTGGTAGGTGATGAAGTGACCTTGTTGTCAGGAAGGTGATGAAGTCATCTTGATGTCAGGTAGGTAATGGAGTAATCTTCATGCCAGGTAGGTGATGTAGTCATCTTGTTTGATAGGTGATGTAGTCATCTTGTCTGATAGGTGATATAACCATCGTGTTGTCTTGTAGGTGATGTAGTCATTTTATCTGGTAGGTGATGTAGTCATCTTGTTGTCTGATAGGTGATGTAGTCATCTTGTCGTCAGGTAGGTGATGTGGTCATCTTGTCTGGTAGGCGATGTAGTCATCTTGTTGTCTGGTAGGTGATGTAGTCATCTTTTCTGGTAGACGATGTAGTCACCTTGTTGTCTGGTAGGTGATGAAGTCACCTTGTTGTCAGGAAGGTGATGACGTCATCTTGATGTCAGGTAGGTAATGGAGTAATCTTCATGCCAGGTAGGTGATGTAGTCATCTTGTTTGATAGGTGATGTAGTCATCTTGTCTGATAGGTGATATAACCATCGTGTTGTCTGGTAGGTGATGTAGTCATCTTGTTGTCAGGTAGGTGATGTAGTCATAATTCTGGTAGGAAATGTAGTCATCGTGTTGTCTGGTAGGTGATGTAGTCATTTTATCTGGTAGGTGATGTAGTCATCTTGTTGTCTGATAGGTGATGTAGTCATCTTGTCTGATAGGTGATATAACCATCGTGTTGTCTGGTAGGTGATGTAGTCATCTTTTTGTCTGGTAGGTGATGTAGTCATCTTGATGTCAGGTAGGTGATGTAGTCGTCTTTTTATCAGGTACGTGATGTAGTCATCTTGTTGTCTGGAGGGTTATGTAGTCATCTTGTTGTCTGGTAGGTGATGTAGTCGTCTTTTTATCAGGTACGTGATGTAGTCATCTTGTTGTCTGGTAGGTGATGTAGTCATCTAGTCTGGTAGGTGATGTAGTCATCTTGTTGTCTAGTAGGTGATGTAGTCATCTTGTTGTCAGCTAGGTGATGTAGTGATCTTGTTGTCTGGTAGGTGATGTAGTCATCTTGTTGTCTGGTAGGTGATGTAGTCATCTTGTTGTCTGGTAGGTGATGAAGTCATTTGATCTGGTAGGTGATGTAGTCATCTTGTCTGGTAGATGATGTAGTCATCTTGTCTGGTAGGTTATATAATCATCGTGTTGTCTGGTAGGTGATGTAGTCATCTTGTTGTCTGGTAGGTGATGTAGTCATCCCATTGTCAGGTAGGTGATGTAGTCATCTTGATGTCAGGTAGGTGATGTCGTCATAATTCTGGTAGGAAATGTAGTCATCTTGTAATCTGGTAGGTGATGTAGTCACCTTGTCTGGTAGGTGATGTAGTCATCCTGTCTGGTAAGTGATGTAGTCATCTTGTTGTCTAGTAGGTGATGTAGTGATCTTGTTGTCTGGTAGGTGATGCAGTCATCTTGTTGTCTGGTAGGTGATGGAGTCCTCTTGATGTCTGGTAGGTGATGTAGTCATGTTGTTGTCTGGTAGGTGATGTAGTCATTGTGTCTGGTAGGTGATGAAGTCATCTTGTTGTCTGGTAGGTGATGCAGTCATCTTGTCTGGTAGGGGATGTAGTCATCTTGTTGTCTAGTAGGTGATGTAGTCATCTTGTTGTCAGGTAAGTGATGTAGTCATCTTGATGCCAGGTAGGTGATATAGTCATCTGGTCAGGTAGGGGATGTAGTCATCTTGTCTGGTAGGTGATTTAGTCATCTTGTTGTATGGTAGATAATGTAGACATACCGTTGTCTTATAGGTGATGTAGTCATCTTGATGTAAGGTAGTTGATGTAGTCATTTTTATTTATGGTAGGTGATGTAGTCATCGTGTTGTCTGGTAGGTGATGTAGACATCGTGTTGTCTTGTAAGTGATGTAGTCAGCTTTTCTGGTAGGGGATGTAGTCATTGTATCTGGTAGGTGATGTAGTGATCTTGTTGTTTTTTAGGGATGTAGACATCATGTTGTCTGGTAGGTGATGTAGTCATCCCATTGTCAGGTAGGTGATGTAGTCATTTTGCTATCCATTAGTGATGTTGTCATCGTGTTGTCTGATAGGTTAGGAAGATATCTTGTCTGATAGGTGATGTAGTCATCTTGTTGTCTATTAGCTGATGTAGTCAACCTATTCTCTGGTAGGTGATGTAGACAACTTGTTGTCTGGTAGGTGACGTAGTCAACTTGTGTGTTAGGTGATATAGTCAATTTTTTGTCTGGTAGGTGATGTAGTCAATCTACTGTATGGTAGGTGATGTAGTCATCTTGTTGTCTGGTAGGTGATGTAGTTAACATTTTGTCTGGTAGGTGATGTAGTCATCTTGTTGTCGTGTAGGGGATGTGGGTATCTTGTTGTCAGGTAGTTGATGTAGTCATCTTGTTTTCTGATAGGTAATTTAGTCATCTTGTTGTCTGGTAGGTTATTTAGTCATCTGATCTGGTAGGTGATGGAGTCATCTTGTCTGGTAGGTGATGTGTTTTTCTTGTCTGGTTGGTGATGTAATCATAGTGTTGTCTGGAAGGTGATGTAGTTATCTTGTTGTCTGGTAGGTGATGTAGTCATCTTGTTGTCTAGTAGGTGATGTAGTTATCTTGTTGTCTGGTAGGTGATGTAGTTATCTTGTCTGGTAGGTGATGTAGTCATCTTGTTGTCTGGTAGGTGATGTAGTCATCTTGTTGACTGGTAGGTGATGTAGTCATCTTATTGTCTAGTAAGTGATGTGGTGATCTTGTTATCTGGTAGGTGATATAGGCATCTTGATGTCTGGTAGGTGATGTAGTTATCTTGTTGTCAGGAAGTTGATGTAGTCATCTTGATGCCAAGTAGGTAATGTAGTCATTTTGTCTGGTAGGTGATGAAGTCATCATGTTGTCTGGTAGGTGATGTAGTCATCTTGTCTGGTAAGTGATGTAGTCATCTTGTTGTCTAGTTGGTGATGTAGTTATCTTGTTGTCAGGTAGAGGATGTAGTCATTTTGTCTGGTTGGTGATTTAGTCATCTTGTCTGGTAGGTGATGTAATCATCGTGTTGTCCGGTAGGTTATGTAGTGATCTTATTGTCTGTTAGGTGATGTAGACACCTTGATTTATGGTAGGTGATGTAGTGATCTTGTTGTCAGGTAGGTGATATAGTAATCCTTTTCTGATAGGTTATATAATCATTGTGTTGTCTGGTAGGTGATGTAGACATCTTGTTGTCTTGTAGGTAATTTAGTCAGCTTGTCTGGTAGGGGATGTACTCATCTTTTGGTCTGGTAGGTGATGTAGTCATTTTGTCTGGTAGGTGATGTACTCATCTTGATGTATGGTAGGTGATGTAGACATACCGTTGTCTTATAGGTGATGTAGTCATCTTGATGTCAGATAGTTGATGTAGTCATCTTGATTGATGGTAGGTGATGTAGTGATCTTGTTGTCTGGTAGGTGATGTAGTCATCTTGATGTATGGTAGGTGATGTAGACATACCGTTGTCTTATAGGTGATGTAGTCATCTTGATGTCAGATAGTTGATGTAGTCATCTTGATTGATGGTAGGTGATGTAGTGATCTTGTTGTCTTGTAGGTGATGTAGTCATCTTGTTGTCTGGTAGGTGATGTAGTTAACATTTTGTCTGGTAGGTGATGTAGTCATCTTGTTGTCGTGTAGGTTATGTGGGTATCTTGTTGTCAGGTAGGTGATGTAGTCATCTTGTTTTCTGATAGGTGATGTAGTCATCTTGTCTGGTAGGTTATTTAGTCATCTGATCTGGTAGGTGATGTAGTCATCTTGTCTGTTAGGTGATGTGTTTTTCTTGTCTGGTTTGTGATGTAATCATAGTGTTGTCTGGAAGGTGATGTAGTCATCTTGTTGTCTAGTAGATGATTTAGTCATCTTGTTGTCTGGTAGGTGATGTAGTGATCTTGCTATCTTGTAGGTGATGTAGTCATCTTGTTGTCTAGTACGTGATGTAGTGATGTTGTTGTCTGGTAGGTGATGTAGTGATCTTGTTGTCTGGTAGGTGATGTAGTCATCTTATTGTATAGTAGGTGATGTAGTGATCTTGTTGTCTGGTAGGTTATATAAGCATCTTGTTGTCTCGTAGGTGATGTAGTTATCTTGATGTCTGGTAGGTTATGTAGTAATCTTGTTGTCTGGTAGGTGATGTAGTCATCTAGTCTGGTAGGTGATGTAGTTATCTTGATGTCTGGTAGGTTATGTAGTAATCATGTTGTCTGGTAGGTGATGTAGTCATCTAGTCTGGTAGGTGATGTGTTTTTCTTGTCTGGTTGGTGATGTAATCATAGTGTTGTCTGGAAGGTAATGTAGTCATCTTGTTGTGTGGTAGGTGATGTAGTCATCATTTCTGGTAGACGATGTAGTCACTTTGTTGTCTTGTAGGTGATGAAGTCACCTTGTTGTCAGGAAGGTGATGAAGTCATCTTGATGTCAGGTAGGTAATGGAGTAATATTCATGCCAGATAGGTGATGTAGTCATCTTGTCTGGTAGGTGATGTAGTCATCTTGCTGTCTGGTAGGTGATGTAGTCATCTTGTCTGGTAGGTGATGTAGTCATCTTGTCTGGTAGGTGATGTAGTCATCTTCTTGTCTGGTAGGTGATGTAGTCATCTTGTTGTCAGGTAGGTGATGTAGTCATCTTGTCTGGTAGGCGATGTAGTCATCTTGTTGTCTGGTAGGTGATGTAGTCAGCTTATTTTCTGGTAGGTGATGTAGTAATCTTGATGTAAGGTAGGTGATGTAGTCGTCTGATCTGGTACGTGATGTAGTGATCTTATCTGATAGGTGATGTAGTCATGTAGGCTGGTAAGTGATGTAGTCATCTTGTTGTCTGGTAGGTGATATAGGCATCTTGTCTAGTAGGTGATGTAAGCATCTTTTCTGGTAGGTGATGTAGTCATCTTGTTGTCTGGTAGGTAATGTAGTCATCATGTCTGATAAGTGATATAGTCTTTTTGCTATCCGTTAGTGATGTAGTCAACTTGTTGTCTGGTAGGTTATTTAGTCATCTGATCTGGTAGGTGATGGAGTCATCTTGTCTGGTTGGTGATGTGTTTTTCTTGTGTGGTTGGTGATGTAATCATAGTGTTGTCTGGAAGGTGATGTAGTTATCTTGTTGTCTGGTAGGTGATGTAGTCATCTTGTTGTCTAGTAGGTGATGTAGTTATCTTGTTGTCTGGTAGGTGATGTAGTGATCTTGTTGTCTGGTAGGTGATGTAGTCATCTTGTTGTCTAGTACGTGATGTAGTGATGTTGTTTTCTGGTAGGTGATGTAGTGATCTTGTTGTCTGGTAGGTGATGTAGTCATCTTGTTGTCTGGTAGGTGCTGCAGTCATCTTGTTGACTGGTAGATGATGTAGTCATCTTATTGTCTAGTAGGTGATGTAGTGATCTTGTTGTCTGGTAGGTATTATAGGCATCTTGTTGTCTCGTAGGTGATGTAGTTATCTTGATGTCTGGTAGGTTATGTAGTCATCTTGTTGTCAGGAAGTTGATGTAGTCATCTTGATGCCAAGTAGGTAATGTAGTCATTTTGTCTGGTAGGTGATGAAGTCATCATGTTGTCTGGTAGGTGATGTAGTTATCTAGTCTGGTAGGTGATGTAGTCATCTTGTTGTCTGGTAGGTGATGTAGTCATCTTGTTGTCTGGTAGGTGATGTAGTCATCTTGTTGTCTGGTAGGTGATGAAGTCATCATGTTGTCTGGTAGGTGATGTAGTCATCTTGTCTGGTAAGTGATGTAGTCATCTTGTTGTCTAGTCGGTGATGTAGTTATCTTGTTGTCAGGTAGAGGATGTAGTCATTTTGTCTGGTTGGTGATTTAGTGATCTTGTCTGGTAGGTGATGTAATCATCGTGTTATCCGGTAGGTTATGTAGTGATCTTATTGTCTGTTAGGTGATGTAGACATCTTGATTTACGGTAGGTGATGTAGTGATCTTGTTGTCAGGTAGGTGATGTAGTAATCCTTTTCTGATAGGTTATATAATCATTGTGTTGTCTGGTAGGTGATGTAGACATCTTGTTGTCTTGTAGGTAATTTAGTCAGCTTGTCTGGTAGGGGATGTAGTCATTGTGTCTGGTAGGTGATGTACTCATCTTTTGGTCTGGTAGGTGATGTTGTCATTTTGTCTGGTAGGTAATGTAGTCATCTTTATGTCAGGTAGGTGATGTTGTCTTCTTGTTTTCTGGAAGGTGATGTAGTAATCTTGTTGTCTGGTAGGTGATGTAGTAATCTTGTTGTCTGGTAGGTGATATAGGCATCTTGTTGTCTGGTAGGTGATGTAGTTATCTTGATGTATGGTAGGTGATGTAGACATACCGTTGTCTTATAGGTGATGTAGTCATCTTGATGTCAGGTAGTTGATGTAGTCATCTTGATTGAGGGTAGGTGATGTAGTGATCTTGTTGTCTTGTAGGTGATGTAGTCATCTTGTTGTCTGGTAGGTGATGTAGTTAACATTTTGTCTGGTAGGTGATGTAGTCATCTTGTTGTCGTGTAGGTGATGTGGGTATCTTGTTGTCAGGTAGGTGATGTAGTCATCTTGTTTTCTGATAGGTGATGTAGTCATCTTGTTGTCTGGTAGGTTATTTAGTCATCTGATCTGGTAGGTGATGTAGTCATCTTGTCTGTTAGGTGATGTGTTTTTCTTGTCTGGTTTGTGATGTAATCATAGTGTTGTCTGGAAGGTGATGTAGTCATCTTGTTGTCTAGTAGATGATTTAGTCATCTTGTTGTCTGGTAGGTGATGTAGTGATCTTGCTATCTTGTAGGTGATGTAGTCATCTTGTTGTCTAGTACGTGATGTAGTGATGTTGTTGTCTGGTAGGTGATGTAGTGATCTTGTTGTCTGGTAGTTGATGTAGTCATCTTGTTGTCTGGTAGGTGATGTAGTCATCTTATTGTATAGTAGGTGATGTAGTTATCTTGATGTCAGGTAGGTAATGGAGTAATCTTCATGCCAGGTAGGTGATGTAGTCATCTTGTTTGATAGGTGATGTAGTCATCTTGTCTGATAGGTGATATAACCATCGTGTTGTCTGGTAGGTGATGTAGTCATCTTTTTGTCTTGTAGGTGATTTAGTCATCTGATCTGGTAGGTGATGTAGTCATCTGGTCTGGTAGGTGATGTGTTTTTCTTGTCTGGTTGGTGATGTAGTCATCTTGTTGTCTGGTAGGTGATGTAGTCATCTTGTTGTCTGGATGGTGATGTAGTCATCTTGTTGTCAGCTAGGTGATGTAGTCATCTTGATGTCAGGTAGGTGATGTAGTCATATTTATGGTAGGAAATGTAGTCATCTTGTTGTCTGGTAGGTGATGTAGTCATTTTATTGTCTGGTAGGTGATGTAGTCATTTGATCTGGTAAGTGATGTAGCAATTTGGTCAGGTAGGTGATGTAGTCATCTTGTCTGGTAGGTGATGTAGTCATCTTCTTGTCTGGTAGGCGATGTAGTCATCTTGTTGTCTGGTAGGTGATGTAGTCAGCTTATTTTCTGGTAGGTGATGTAGTAATCTTGATGTAAGGTAGGTGATGTAGTCGTCTGATCTGGTACGTGATGTAGTGATCTTATCTGATAGGTGATGTAGTCATGTAGGCTGGTAAGTGATGTAGTCAACTTGTTGTCTGGTAGGTGATTTAAACATTTTGATATCAGTTAGGGTCTGATCTGGTAGGGGATGTAGTCATCTTATCTGGTAGGTGATGTGGTCTCCTTTTTTGGTAGGTAATGTAGTCATCTTGTTGTCTGGTAGGTGATGTAGTCATTTTGATGTCTGGTAGGTGATGGAGTCATCTTGATGTCAGGTAGATGATGTAGTCATCTGATCTGGTGGGTGATCTAGACATGTTGTGTGTTAGGTGTAGTCATCTTGTCTGGTAGGTGATGTAATCATCTTGTTTTCTGGTAGGTGATGTAGTCATCTTGATGTCAGGTAGGTGATGTATTAATTATATCTGGTACGTGATGTAGTCATCTTGTCTGGTAGGTGATGTAGTCATCTTGTTGTCTGGTAGGTTATATAATCATCTTTTTGTCCGGTAGGTGATGCAGTCATCTTGATGTCAGGTAGGTGATGTAGTCATTTGATCTGGTAAGTGATGTTGCCATTTTTACAGGTAGGTGATGTAGTCATCTTGTCTGGTAGGTTATGTAATCATCGTGTTGTTTGGTAGGTGATGTAGTCATCTTGTTGTTTGGTAGGTGATGTAGTGATCATATTGTCTGGTAGGTGATGTAGTCATCTTGATCTCAGGTAGGTGATGTAGTTATAATTCTGGTAGAAAATGTAGTCATCCTAGTGTCTGGTATGTGATGTAGTCATATTGTCTGGTAGGTGATGTAGTCATCTTGTTGTCGTGTAGGTGATGTAGTCATCTGGTTGTCAGGTAGGTGATGTAGTCTTCTTGTCTGGTAGGCGATGTAGTCATCTTGTTGTCTGGTAGGTGATGTAGTCATCTTGATCTCAGGTAGGTGATGTAGTTATAATTCTGGTAGAAAATGTAGTCATCCTATTGTCTGGTATGTGATGTAGTCATATTGTCTGGTAGGTGATGTAGTCATCTTGTTGTCGTGTAGGTGATGTAGTCATCTTGTTGTCAGGTAGGTGATGTAGTATTCTTGTCTGGTAGGCGATGTAGTCATCTTGTTGTCTGGTAGGTGATGTAGTCATCTTGTTGTCTGGTAGGTGATGTAGTCAGTTTGTTGTCTGGTATGTGATGTAGTTATCATGTCTGGTAGGCGATGTAGTAATCTTGTTGTCTGGTAGGTGATGTAGTCATCTGATCTGGTACATGATGTAGTCATTTTGTCTGATAGGTGATGTAGTCATCTTGTTTTCTGATAGGTGATGTAGTCATCTTGTTGTCTGGTAGGTTATTTAGTCATCTGATCTGGTAGGTGATGTAGTCATCTTGTCTGGTAGATGATGTGTTTTTCTTGTCTGGTTTGTGATGTAATCATAGTGTTGTCTGGAAGGTGATGTAGTTATCTTGTTGTCTGGTAGGTGATGTAGTCATCTTGTTGTCTAGTACGTGATGTAGTGATGATGTTGTCTGGTAGGTGATGTAGTGATCTTGTTGACTGGTAGGTGATGTAGTCATCTTATTGTCTAGTAGGTGATGTAGTTATCTTGTTTTCTGGTAGGTTATATAGGCATCTTGTTGTCTCGTAGGTGATGTAGTTATCTTTATGTCTGGTAGGTTATGTAGTCATCTTGTTGTCAGGAAGTTGATGTAGTCATCTTGATGCCAAGTAGGTAATGTAGTCATCTTGTCTGGTAGGTGATGTAGTCATCTTGTTGTCTGGTAGGTGATGTAGTCATCTTGTTGACTGGTAGGTGATGTAGTCATCTTATTGTCTAGTAAATGATGTAGTGATCTTGTTATCTGGTAGGTGATATAGGCATCTTGTTTTCTGGTAGGTGATGTAGTTATCTTGATGTCTGGTAGGTGATGTAGTTATCTTGTTGTCAGGAAGTTGATGTAGTCATCTTGCTGCAAAGTAGGTAATGTAGTCATTTTGTCTATTAGGTGATGAAGTCATCATGTTGTCTGGTAGGTGATGTAGTCATCTTGTCTGGTAAGTGATGTAGTCATCTTGTTGTCTAGTCGGTGATGTAGTTATCTTGTTGTCAGGTAGAGGATGTAGTCATTTTGTCAGGTTGGTGATTTAGTCATCTTGTCTGGTAGGTTATGTAATCATCGTGTTGTTTGGTAGGTGATGTAGTCATCTTGTTGTTTGGTAGGTGATGTAGTGATCATATTGTCTGGTAGGTGATGTAGTCATCTTGATCTCAGGTAGGTGATGTAGTTATAATTCTGGTAGAAAATGTAGTCATCCTAGTGTCTGGTATGTGATGTAGTCATATTGTCTGGTAGGTGATGTAGTCATCTTGTTGTCGTGTAGGTGATGTAGTCATCTGGTTGTCAGGTAGGTGATGTAGTCTTCTTGTCTGGTAGGCGATGTAGTCATCTTGTTGTCTGGTAGGTGATGTAGTCATCTTGATCTCAGGTAGGTGATGTAGTTATAATTCTGGTAGAAAATGTAGTCATCCTATTGTCTGGTATGTGATGTAGTCATATTGTCTGGTAGGTGATGTAGTCATCTTGTTGTCGTGTAGGTGATGTAGTCATCTTGTTGTCAGGTAGGTGATGTAGTATTCTTGTCTGGTAGGCGATGTAGTCATCTTGTTGTCTGGTAGGTGATGTAGTCATCTTGTTGTCTGGTAGGTGATGTAGTCAGTTTGTTGTCTGGTATGTGATGTAGTTATCATGTCTGGTAGGCGATGTAGTAATCTTGTTGTCTGGTAGGTGATGTAGTCATCTGATCTGGTACATGATGTAGTCATTTTGTCTGATAGGTGATGTAGTCATCTTGTTTTCTGATAGGTGATGTAGTCATCTTGTTGTCTGGTAGGTTATTTAGTCATCTGATCTGGTAGGTGATGTAGTCATCTTGTCTGGTAGATGATGTGTTTTTCTTGTCTGGTTTGTGATGTAATCATAGTGTTGTCTGGAAGGTGATGTAGTTATCTTGTTGTCTGGTAGGTGATGTAGTCATCTTGTTGTCTGGTAGGTGATGTAGTGATCTTGTTATCTGGTAGGTGATGTAGTCATCTTGTTGTCTAGTACGTGATGTAGTGATGATGTTGTCTGGTAGGTGATGTAGTGATCTTGTTGACTGGTAGGTGATGTAGTCATCTTATTGTCTAGTAGGTGATGTAGTTATCTTGTTTTCTGGTAGGTTATATAGGCATCTTGTTGTCTCGTAGGTGATGTAGTTATCTTTATGTCTGGTAGGTTATGTAGTCATCTTGTTGTCAGGAAGTTGCTGTAGTCATCTTGATGCCAAGTAGGTAATGTAGTCATCTTGTCTGGTAGGTGATGTAGTCATCTTGTTGTCTGGTAGGTGATGTAGTCATCTTGTTGACTGGTAGGTGATGTAGTCATCTTATTGTCTAGTAAATGATGTAGTGATCTTGTTATCTGGTAGGTGATATAGGCATCTTGTTTTCTGGTAGGTGATGTAGTTATCTTGATGTCTGGTAGGTGATGTAGTTATCTTGTTGTCAGGAAGTTGATGTAGTCATCTTGCTGCAAAGTAGGTAATGTAGTCATTTTGTCTATTAGGTGATGAAGTCATCATGTTGTCTGGTAGGTGATGTAGTCATCTTGTCTGGTAAGTGATGTAGTCATCTTGTTGTCTAGTCGGTGATGTAGTTATCTTGTTGTCAGGTAGAGGATGTAGTCATTTTGTCAGGTTGGTGATTTAGTCATCTTGTCTGGTAGGTGATGTAATCATCGTGTTGTCCGGTAGGTTATGTAGTGATCTTATTGTCTGTTAGGTGATGTAGACATCTTGTTGTCGTGTAGGTGATGTGGGTATCTTGTTGTCAGGTAGGTGATGTAGTCATCTTGTTTTCTGATAGGTGAAGTAGTCATCTTGTTGTCTGGTAGGTTATTTAGTCATCTGATCTGGTAGGTGATGTAGTCATCTTGTCTGGTAGGTGATGTGTTTTTCTTGTTTTTCTTATGGTAGGTGATGTAGTGATTTTGTTGTCAGGTAGGTGATGTAGTAATCCTTTTCTGATAGGTTATGTAATCATCGTGTTGTCTGGTAGGTGATGTAGACATCTTTTGGTCTGGTGGGTGATGTAGTCATTATATCTGGTAGGTAATGTAGTCATCTTTATGTCAGGTAGGTGATGTAGTCATATTTGTGGTAGGAAATGTAGTCATCTTTTTGTCAGGTAGGTGATGGAGTCATCTTGTTGTCTAGTACGTGATGTAGTGATGTTGTTGTCTGGTAGGTGATGTCGTGGTCTTGTTGTCTAGTACGTGATGTAGTCATCTTGATTTATGGTAGGTGATGTAGTCATCGTGTTGTCTGGTAGGTGATGTAGACATCGTGTTGTCTTGTAAGTGATGTAGCCAGCTTTTCTGGTAGGGGATGTAGTCATTGTATCTGGTAGGTGATGTAGTGATCTTGTTGTTTTTTAGGGATGTAGTCATCATGTTGTCTGGTAGGTGATGTAGTCATCCCATTGTCAGTAGGTGATGTAGCCATCTTGTTGTCTGGTAGGTAATATAGTCATTTTGTCTGATAGGTTATGTAGTCATTTTGCTATCCGTTAGTGATGTAGTAAACTTGTTGTCTGATAGGTTAGGAAGTTATCTTGTCTGGAAGGTGATGTAGTCATCTTGTTGTCTATTAGCTGATGTAGTCAACCTATTCTCTGGTAGGTGATGTAGACAACTTGTTGTCTGGTAGGTGACGTAGTCAACTTGTCTGTTAGGTGATATAGTCAATTTTTTTCTGGTAGGTGATGTAGTCAATCTACTGTATGGTAGGTGATGTAGTGATCTTGTTGTCTGGTAGGTGATGTAGTTAACATTTTGTCTGGTAGGTGATGTAGTCATCTTATTGTCGTGTAGGTGATGTGGGTATCTTGTTGTCAGGTAGGTGATGTAGTCATCTTGTTTTCTGATAGGTGATGTAGTCATCTTGTTGTCTGGTAGGTTATTTAGTCATCTGATCTGGTAGGTGATGTAGTCATCTTGTCTGGTAGGTGATGTGTTTTTCTTGTCTGGTTGGTGATGTAGTCATAGTGTTGTCTGGAAGGTGATGTAGTCATCTTGTTGTCTGGTAGGTGATGTAGTCATCTTGTTGTCTAGTAGGGGATTTAGTCATCTTGTTGTCTGGTAGGTGATGTAGTGATCTTGTTGTCTTGTAGGTGATGTAGTCATCTTGTTGTCTAGTACGTGATGTAGTGATGTTGTTTTCTGGTAGGTGATGTAGTGATCTTCTTGTCTGGTAGGTGATGTATTCATCTTGTTGTCTGGTAGGTGCTGCAGTCATCTTGTCTGCTAGGTGATGTAGTTATCTTGTTGTCAGGAAGTTGATGTAGTCATCTTGATGCCAAGTAGGTAATGTAATCATTTAGTCTGGTAGGTGATGAAGTCATCATGTTGTCTGGTAGGTGATGTAGTCATCTTGTCTGGTAAGTGATGTAGTCATCTTGTTGTCTAGTCGGTGATGTAGTTATCTTGTTGTCAGGTAGAGGGTGTAGTCATTTTGTCTGGTTGGTGATTTAGTCATCTTGTTGTCTGGTAGGTGATGTAGTCATCTTGTTGTGTGGTAGGTTATGTAGTCATCTTGTTGTCTAGTAGGTGATGTAGTCATCTTGATTTATGGTAGGTGATGTAGTCATCTTTTGGTCTGGTAGGTGATGTAGTCATTTTGTCTGGTAGGTAATGTAGTCATCTTTATGTCAGGTAGGTGATGTAGTCATATTTGTGGTAGGAAATGTAGTCATCTTTTTGTCAGGTAGGTGATGTAGTCTTCTTGTTGTCTGGAAGGTGATGTAGTCATCTTGTTGTCTGGTAGGTGATGTAGTCATCTTATTGTCTAGTAGGTTATGTAGTGATCTTGTTGTCTGGTAGGTGATATAGGCATCTTGTTGTCTGGTAGGTGATATAGTTATCTTGATGTCTGGTAGGTGATGTAGTCATCTTGTCTGGTAGGGGATGTAGTCATCTTGTTGTCTAGTAGGTGATGTAGTCATCTTGTTGTCAGGTAAGTGATGTAGTCATCTTGATGCCAGGTAGGTAATATAGTCATCTGGTCAGGTAGGGGATGTAGTCATCTTGTCTGGTAGGTGATTTAGTCATCTTGTTGTCTGGTAGGTGATGTAGACATACCGTTGTCTTATAGGCGATGTAGTCATCTTGATGTCAGGTAGTTGATGTAGTCATCTTTATTTATGGTAGGGGATGTAGTCATCGTGTTTTCTTGTAGGTGATATAGTCCGCTTTTCTGAAAGGGGATGTAGTCATTTTGTCTGGTAGGTGATGTAGTGATCTTATTGTTTTTTAGGGATGTAGTCATCATGTTGTCTGCTAGTTGATGTGGTCAGCCCATTTTCAGGTAGGTGATGTAGTCATCTTAATGTCAGATAGGTGATGTAGTCATAATTCTGGTAGGAAATGTAGCCGTCTTGTAATCTGGTATGTGATGTAGTCTCCTTGTCTGGTAGGTAATGTAGTCATCTTGTCTGGTAGGTGATGTAGTCATCTTGATGTCTGGTAGGTGATGTGGTCATCTTGTTGTCAGGAAGTTTATGTAGTCATCTTGATGCCAAGTAGGTAATGTAGTCATTGTGTCTGGTAGGTGATGAAGTCATCTTGTTGTCTAGTAGGTGATGTAGTTATCTTGTTGTCAGGTAAGTGATGTAGTCATCTTGATGCCAGGTAGGTGATATAGTCATCTGGTCAGGTAGGGGATGTAGTCATCTTGTCTGGTAGTCGATTTAGTCATCTTGTTGTCTGGTAGGTAATGTAGACATACCGTTGTCTTATAGGTGGATGTAGTCATCTTGATGTCAGGTAGTTGATGTAGTCATCTTTATTTATGGTAGGTGATGTAGTCATCGTGTTGTCTGGTAGGTGATGTAGACATCGTGTTGTCTTGTAGGTGATGTAGTCAGCTTTTCTGGGGATGTAGTCATTGTATCTGGTAGGTGATGTAGTGATCTTGTTGTTTTTTAGGGATGTAGTCATCATGTTGTCTGGTAGGTGATGTAGTCATCCCATTGTCAGGTAGGTGATGTAGCCATCTTGTTGTCTGGTAGGTAATATAGTCATTTTGTCTGATGGGTGATGTAGTCATTTTGCTATCCGTTAGTGATGTTGTCATCGTGTTGTCTGATATGTGATGTAGTCAACTTGTTGTCTGATAGGTTAGGAAGTTATCTTGTCTGGTAGGTGATGTAGTCATCTTGTTGTCTATTAGCTGATGTAGTCAACCTATTCTCTGGTAGGTGATGTAGACAACTTGTTGTCTGGTAGGTGACGTAGTCAACTTGTCTGTTAGGTGATATAGTCAATTTTTTGTCTGGTAGATGATGTAGTCAATCTACTGTATGGTAGGTGATGTAGTCATCTTGTTGTCTGATAGGTGATGTAGTTAAAATTTTGTCTGGTAGGTGATGTAGTCATCTTGTTGTCGTGTAAGTGATGTGGGTATCTTGTTGTCAGGTAGTTGATGTAGTCATCTTGTTTTCTGGTAGGTGATGTAGTCATCTTGTCTGGTAGGTGATGTGTTTTTCTTGTCTGGTTTGTGATGTAATCATAGTGTTGTCTGGAAGGTGATGTAGTCATCTTGTTGTCTGGTAGGTGATGTAGTCATCTTGTTGTCTAGTAGGTGATTTAGTCATCTTGTTGTCTGGTAGGTGATGTAGTTATCTTGTTATCTTGTAGGTGATGTAGTCATCTTGTTGTCTAGTACGAGATGTAGTGATGTTGTTGTCTGGTAGGTGATGTAGTGATCTTGTTGTCTGGTAGGTGATGTAGTCATCTTGTTGACTGGTAGGTGATGTAGTCATCTTATTGTCTAGTAGGTGATGTAGTGATCTTGTTGTCTGGTAGGTTATATAGGCATCTTGTTGTCTCGTAAGTGATGTAGTTATCTTGATGTCTGGTAGGTTATGTAGTCATCTTGTTGTCAGGAAGTTGATGTAGTCATCTTGATGCCAAATAGGTAATGTAGTCATTTTGTCTGGTAGGTGATGAAGTCATCATGTTGTCTGGTAGGTGATGTAGTCATCTTGTCTGGTAGGTGATGTGTTTTTCTTGTCTGGTTGGTGATGTAATCATAGTGTTGTCTGCAAGGTAATGTAGTCATCTTGTTGTCTGGTAGGTGATGTAGTCATCTTGTTGTCTAGTAGGTGATGTAGTCATCTTGTTGTCTGGTAGGTGATGTAGTGATCTTGTTGTCTGGTAGGTGATGTAGTTATCTTATTGTCTAGTAAGTGATGTAGTGATCTTGTTATCTGGTAGGTGATGTAGTCATCTTGTTGACTGGTAGGTGATGTAGTCATCTTATTGTCTAGTAAGTGATGTAGTGATCTTGTTATCTGGTAGGTGATGTAGTTATCTTGATGTCTGGTAGGTGAAGTAGTGATCTTGTTGTTAGGAAGTTGATGTAGTCATCTTGATGCCAAGTAGGTAATGTAGTCATTTTGTCTGGTAGGTGATGTAGTCATCTTGTTGTCTAGTCGGTGATGTAGTTATCTTGTTGTCAGGTAGAGGATGTAGTCATTTTGTCTGGTTGGTGATTTAGTCATCTTGTCTGGTAGGTGATGTAATCATCGTGTTGTCCGGTAGGTTATGTAGTGATCTTATTGTCTGTTAGGTGATGTCGACATCTTAATTTATGGTAGGTGATTTAGTGATCTTATTCTCTGTTAGGTGATGTAGAAATCCTTTTCTGATAGGTTATGTAATCATCGTGTTGTCTGGTAGGTGATGTAGACATCTTGTTGTCTTGTAGGTAATTTAGTCAGCTTGTCTGGTAGGGGATGTAGTCATTGTGTCTGGTAGGTGATGTAGTCATCTTTTGGTCTGGTAGGTGATGTAGTCATTTTGTGTAGTAGGTAATGTAGTCATCTTTATGTCAGGTAGGTGATGTAGTCATATTTGTGGTAGGAAATGTAGTCATCTTTTTGTCAGGTAGGTGATGTAGTCTTCTTGTTGTCTGGAAGGTGATGTATTCATCTTGTTGTCTGGTAGGTGATGTAGTCATCATATTGTCTAGTAGGTGATGTAGTGATCTTGTTGTCTGGTAGGTGATATAGGCATCTTGTTGTCTGGTAGGTGATGTAGTTACCTTGATGTCTGGTAGGTGATGTAGTCATCTTGTTGTCAGGAAGTTGATGTAGTCATCTTGATGCCAAGTAGGTAATGTAGTCATTGTGTCTGGTAGGTGATGAAGTCATCTTGTTGTCTGGTAGGTGATATAGTCATCTTGTCTGGTAGGGGATGTAGTCATCTTGTTTTCTAGTAGGTGATGTAGTCATCTTGTTGTCAGGTAAGTGATGTAGTCATCTTGATGCCAGGTAGGTGATATAGTCATCTGGTCAGGTAGGGGATGTAGTCATCTTGTCTGGTAGGTGATTTAGTCATCTTGTTGTCTGGTAGGTGATGTAGACATACCGTTGTCTTATAGGCGATGTAGTCATCTTGATGTCAGGTAGTTGATGTAGTCATCTTGATTTATGGTAGGGGATGTAGTCATCATGTTGTCTGGTAGGTGATGTAGTCAGCCTATTTTCAGGTAGGTGATGTAGTCATCTTGATGTCATTTTGGTGATGTAGTCATAATTCTGGTAGGAAATGTAGCCGTCTTGTAATCTGGTATGTCATGTAGTCTCCTTGTCTGGTAGGTGATGTAGTCTCCTTGTCTGGTAGGTGATGTAGTCTCCTTGTCTGGTAGGTGATGTAGTCTCCTTGTCTGGTAGGTGATGTAGTCTCCTTGTCTGGTAGGTGATGTAGTCTCCTTGTCTGGTAGGTGATGTAGTGATCTTGATGTCAGATAGGTGATGTAGTCATCTGATCTGGGACGTGATGTAATCTTCTTGTTGGGTAGGTTATGTGATAATCGTGTTGTCTAATTAGTGATGTAGTCATCTTGATGTCTGGTAGGTGATGTAGTCATCTTGTTGCCAGGAAGGTGATGTAGTGATCTTGATTTCAGGTAGGTAATGTATTCATCTTGTCTGATAGGTGATGTAGTCATCTTTTTGTCTAGTAGGTGACGTAGTAATCTTGTTTTCAGGTAGGTAATGTAGTCATCTTGTTGTCAGGCAGGTGATGTAGTCATCTTGATGTCAGGTAGGTGATGCAGTCATAATTGTGGTAGGAAATGTAGTCATCTTGTTGTCAGGTAAGGTATGTAGTCATCTTGTTGTCTGGTAGGTGATGTAGTCATCTTGTCAGATAGGTGATGTAGTCATCTTGTTGTCTGGTAGGTGATGTAGTCATCTAGTCTGGTAAGTGATATAGTCATCTTGTTGTCTGGTAGGTGAGTTAGGCATCTTGTCTGGTAGGTCATGTAGGCATCTTGTTATCTGGTAGGTAATGTAGTCATCTTGTCTGATAGGTGATGTAGTCAGCTTGTTGTTTGAAAGACGATGTTTGCGCCTTGTAGTCTGGTATGTGATATAGTGATCTTGTCTGGTAGGTGATGTAGTCATCTTGCTATCCGTTAGTGATGTTGTCATCCTGTTGTCTAATAGGTGATATAGTCATCTTGTTGTCTTGTAGGCGAGGAAATCATCTTGTCTGGTAGGTGATGTAGTCATCTTGTTGTCTGGTAGGTGATGTAGTCATCTTGTCTGGTAGGTGACGTAGTCATCTTGTTTTCTGATAGGTGACATAGTTTTCTTGTTGTCTGGGAGGTGATGTAGTCCTCTTGTTGTCTGGTAGGTAATGTAGTCATCTTGTCTGATAGGTGATGTAGTCATCTTGTCTGATAGGTGATGTAGTCAGCTTGTTGTTTGAAAAACGATGTTTGCGCCTTGTTGTCTGGTAGGTGATGTAGTGATCTTGTCTGGTAGGTGATGTAGTCATCTTGTTGTCTGGTAGGTGATGTAGTCATCTAGTCTGGTAAGTGATATAGTCATCTTGTTGTCTGGTAGGTGAGTTAGGCATCTTGTCTGGTAGGTCATGTAGGCATCTTGTTATCTGGTAGGTAATGTAGTCATCTTGTCTGATAGGTGATGTAGTCAGCTTGTTGTTTGAAAGACGATGTTTGCGCCTTGTAGTCTGGTATGTGATATAGTGATCTTGTCTGGTAGGTGATGTAGTCATCTTGCTATCCGTTAGTGATGTTGTCATCCTGTTGTCTAATAGGTGATATAGTCATCTTGTTGTCTTGTAGGCGAGGAAATCATCTTGTCTGGTAGGTGATGTAGTCATCTTGTTGTCTGGTAGGTGATGTAGTCATCTTGTCTGGTAGGTGACGTAGTCATCTTGTTTTCTGATAGGTGACATAGTTTTCTTGTTGTCTGGGAGGTGATGTAGTCCTCTTGTTGTCTGGTAGGTAATGTAGTCATCTTGTCTGATAGGTGATGTAGTCATCTTGTCTGATAGGTGATGTAGTCAGCTTGTTGTTTGAAAAACGATGTTTGCGCCTTGTTGTCTGGTAGGTGATGTAGTGATCTTGTCTGGTAGGTGATGTAGTCATCTTGTTGTCTATTAGGTCATGTAGTCAACCTATTGTCTGGTAGGTGATGTAATGAATTTGTTGTCTCGTAGGTGACGTAGTCAACTTGTCTGGTAGGGGATATAGTCAACTTGTTGTCTGGTAGGTGATGTAGTCAACCTATTGTATTGTAGGTGATGTATTCATCTTGATGTCTGGTAGGTGATGTAAGTCATCTTGCTGTCTGCTAGGTGATGTAGTCATCTTGTTGTCTGGTAGGAGATGTAGTCCTCTTGTTGTGTGGTATGTGATGTAGTCATCTTTATGTCAGGTAGGTGATGTAGTCAATTGATCTGGTAGGTGATGTAGTCATCTTGTCTGGAATGTGATGTAGTCATCTTGATGTCAGGTAGGTGATGTAGTCATCTTTTAGTCTGGTAGGTGATGTAGTCATTTGATCTGGTAGGTGATGTAGTCATCTTGTCTGCTATGTGATGTAGTCATTTTGATGTCAGGTAGGTGATGTAGTCATTTGATCTGGTAGGTGATGTAGTCATCTTGTCTGGTATGTGATGTAGTCATTTTGTTGTCTGGTAGGTGAGGTAGTCATCTTGTAGTCTGGTACGTGATGTAGTCATCTTGATTTCTGGTAGGGGATGTAGTCATCTTGTTGTCTGGTACGCGATGTAGTCATCTTGATGGCAGGTAGATGATGTAGTCATCTTGTTATCTGGTAGGTGATGTAGTAAACATATTGTCTGGTAGGTGAAGTAGTAATCGTGCTGCCTGGTAGGTGATGTAGTCATGTTGTTGTCTGGTAGGTGATGCAGTCAAATTGTTGTCTGGTAGGTGATGTAGACATTTTGATGTCAGATAGGAGATGTAGTGATCTTATCTTGTAGGTGATGTGTTCTTCTTGTATGGTTTGTGATATAATCATAGTGTTGTCTTGAAGATGATGTAGTCATCCTGTTGTCTTGTACATGATGTAGTCATCTTGTTGTCTAGTAGCTGATGTAGTGATATTGTTGTCTAATAGGTGATGTAGTGATCTTGTTGTCTAATAGTTGATGTAGTGATCTTGTTGTCTGGTAGGTGATATAGTCGTCTTGTTATGTGGTAGGTGAAGTAGTTATCTCTATGTCTGGTAGGTGATGTAGTCATCTTGTTGTCAGGATGTTGATGTAGTCATATTGATGCCAAGTAGGTAATGTAGTCATTTTGTCTGATAGATGATGAAGTCATCTTGTTGTCTGGTAGGTGATGTAGTCATCTTGTCTGGTAGGTTATGTAATCCTCTTGTTGTCTATTAGGTGATGTAGTCATCTTGATGCCAGGTAGGTGATATAGTCATCTTGTCAGGTAGTCGATTTAGTCATCTTGTCTGTTAGGTGATTTAGTCATCTTGTCTGGTAGGTAATGTAGTCAGCTTGTTGTTTGAAAGATGATGCTTGCGCCTTGTTGTCTGATAGGTGACGTAGTGATCTTGTCTGGTAGGTGATGTAGGCATCTTGCTATCCGTTAGTGATGTTGTCATCGTGTTGTCTGACAGGTGATGTAGTCATCTTGTTGTCTGGTAGGCGAGGAAGTCATCTTGTCTGGTAGGTGATGTATTCATATTGTTGTCTATTAGGTGATGTAGTCAACCTATTGTGTGGTAGGTGATGTAGTCAACTTGTTATCTCGTAGGTGACGTAGTCAACTTTTCTGGTAAGTGATATAGTTAACTTGTTGTGTGGTATTTGATGTAGTCATCTTGATGTCAGGTAGGTGATGTAGTCATTTGATCTAGTAGGTGATGTATTCATCTTGTCTAGTAGGTGATGTAGTTATCTTGTCTGGTAGGTTATGTAATCATCTTGTTGTCTGGTAGGTGATGTAGTCAGCTTGTTGTCTGGTAGGTGATGTAGTCATCTTATTGTCTGGTAGGTTATATAGTCATCTTGATGTTAGGTAGGTGATGTAGTCATCTTGTCTGGTAGATGATGTAGTCTTTGTTGCCTTAGTCTTTGTTTCCTTTGTCGTTGTTTCTTTAGTCCTTGTGGTGTTAGTCTTTGTTGTATTTGTTGCTTTAGTCTTTGTTATCTTAGTCTTTGTTTCCTTAGTCTTTTTTGCTTTAGTCTTTGTTGCCTTAGTCTTTGTTGCCTTAATCTTCGTTGTCTTAGTCTTTTTTGCCTTAGTCTTTGTTGCCTTAGTCTGTTACTTTAATTTTTTGTTGCCTTAGTCTTTTATTGCTCTAGTCTGTGACCTTAGTCTTTGTTGCCTTAGTCTGTTACCTTAGTCTTTTTTGCCTTAGTGTTTTATTGCCTTGGTCTGTGTTACCTTAGCCTTTGTTGCCTTAGTCTTTTTGGTGTTAGTCTTTCTGGTGTTAGTCTTAGTTGCTTTAGTCTTTGTTGCCTTAGTCCTTTATTGCCTTAGTCTGTGTTGCCTTAGTCTTTGTTGACTTAGTCTGTTACCTTAGTCTTTTTTGCCTTAGTGTTTTATTGCCTTGGTCTTTTTTGCCTTAGTCTTTGTTTCCTTAGTCTGTTACCTTAGTCGTTGTTGCCTTAGTCTGTTACCTTAGTCTTTGTGGTGTTAGTCTTTGTTGCTTTAGTCTTTGTTGCCTTAGACTTTGTTGCCTTATCCTTTGTTGCCTTAGTCTTTGTGGTATTAGTCTTAGTTGCCTTAGCCTTTGTTGCCTTAGTGTTTGTTGTGTTAATCTTTTTTGCCTTAGTGTTTGTTGCCTTAGTCTTTGTTGCCTTAGTCTTTTTTGCCTTAGTCTTTGTGTGTTAGCCTTTGTTGCCTCAGTCTTTGTTGCCAAGGTCTTTGTGGTGTTAGCCTTACTTGCCTTAGTCTTTGTTCCCCTAGTCTTTGTTGCTCTAGTTTTTGTTGCCTTAGTCTTTGTTGCCCTATTCTTTGTTGCCTTAGTCTTTGTTGCCTTAGTCGTTGTTGCTTTAGTCTTTGTAGCCTTAGCCTTTGTGGTGTTAGTCTTTTTTGCCTTTGTCTTTGTTGCCTTAGTCTTTGTTGCCTTAGTCTGTTTGGTGTTAACATGTGTTGCCTTAGCCTTTGTTGCCTTAGCCTTTGCTGCTTTAGTCTTTGTTGCCTTAGCCTTTTTTGCTTTAGTCTATGTTGCCTTATCCTTTGTGGTGTTAGTCTGTGTTGCCTTAGTCTTTGTTGCCTTAGTCTTTGTTGCCTTAGTCTTTGTGGTGTTAACCTTTGTTTCCTTAGCCTTTGTAGCTTTAGCCTTTGTTGCCTTAGTCTTCGTTGCCTTAGTCTTTGTTGCCTTAGTCTTTGTGGTAATAGTCTTTGTTGCCTTAGTCTTTGTTGCCTACGTCTTTGTGGTCTTAGTCTTTGTTGCCTTAACCTTTGTTGCCTTAGTCTTACTTGCCTTAAGTTTTTGTTGCCTTAGTCTGTGTTTCCTTAGTCTTTATTGCCTTAGTCTTTATTGCCTTAGTCTTTGTGGTATTAGTCTTTGTTGCCTTAGCCTTTTTTGCTTTAGTCTTTGTTGCCTTAGCCTTTGTTGCCTTAGTCTTTGTTCCCTTAGCCTTTGTGGTGTTAGTCTTTGTTGCCTAAGTCTTTGTTGCCTTAGTCTGTGTTGCCTTAGTCTTTGTGGTGTTAACCTTTGTTGCCTTAGCCTTTGTAGCTTTAGTCTTTGTTGCCTTAGTCTTTGTTGCCTTAGTCTTTGTTGCCTTAGCCTTTGTGGTATTAGTCTTTGTTGCCTTAGCCTTTGTTGCCTTAGTCTTTGTTGCCTTAGTCTTTGTGGTCTTAGTATTTGTTGCCTTAACCTTTGTTGCCTTAGTCTTACTTGCCTTAAGTCTTTGTTGTCTTAGTCTTTGTTGCCTTAGTCTTTGTAGCCTTAATCTTTTTTGCCTTAGTCTTTGTTTCCTTAGTCTGTTACCTTAGTCTTTGTTGCATTAGTCTGTTACCTTAGTCTTTGTGGTGTTAGTCTTTGTTGCTTTAGTCTTTGTTGCCTTAGACTTTGTTGCCTTATCCTTTGTTGCCTTAGACTTTGTGGTATTAGTCTTAGTTGCCTTAGCCTTTGTTGCCTTAGTGTTTGTTGTGTTAATCTTTTTTGCCTTAGTGTTTGTTGCCTTAGTCTTTGTGGTATTAGTCTTTGTTGCCTTAGTCCTTGTTGCCTTAGTCTTTGTTGCTTTAGTCTTTTTTGCCTTAGTCTTTGTGTGTTAGCCTTTGTTGCCTCAGTCTTTGTTGCCAAGGTCTTTGTGGTGTTAGTCTTAGTCGCCTTAGTCTTTGTTCCCCTAGTCTTTATTGCTCTAGTTTTTGTTGCCTTAGTCTTTGTTGCCCTATTCTTTGTTGCCTTAGTCTTTGTTGCCTTATCCTTTGTTGCCTTAGTCTGTGTTGCCTTAGTCTTTGTTGCCTTAGTCGTTGTTGCTTTAGTCTTTGTAGCCTTAGCCTTTGTGGTGTTAGTCTTTGTTGCCTTAGTCTTTGTTGCCTTAGTCTTTGTTGCCTTAGTCTGTTTGGTGTTAACATGTGTTGCCTTAGCCTTTGTTGCCTTAGCCTTTGTTGCCTTAGTCTTTGTTGCCTTAGCCTTTTTTGCTTTAGTCTATGTTGCCTTAGCCTTTGTTGCCTTAGTCTTTGTTGCCTTAGCCTTTGTGGTGTTAGTCTGTGTTGCCTTAGTCTTTGTTGCCTTAGTCTTTGTTGCCTTAGTCTTTTTGGTGTTAACCTTTGTTGCCTTAGCCTTTGTAGCTTTAGCCTTTGTTGCCTTAGTCTTCGTTGCCTTAGTCTTTGTTGCCTTAGTCTTTGTGGTATTAGTCTTTGTTGCCTTAGCCTTTGTTGCCTTAGTCTTTGTTGCCTTAAGTCTTTGTTGCCTTAGTCTGTGTTTCCTTAGTCTTTGTTTCCTAAGTCTTTGTTGCCTTAGTCTTTGTGGTATTAGTCTTTGTTGCCTTAGCTTTTTTTGCTTTAGTCTTTGTTGCCTTAGCCTTTGTTGCCTTAGTCTTTGTTGCCTTAAGTCTTTGTTGCCTTAGTCTGTGTTTCCTTAGTCTTTGTTTCCTAAGTCTTTGTTGCCTTAGTCTTTGTGGTATTAGTCTTTGTTGCCTTAGCTTTTTTTGCTTTAGTCTTTGTTGCCTTAGCCTTTGTTGCCTTAGTCTTTGTTGCCTTAGCCTTTGTGGTGTTAGTCTTTGTTGCCTTAGTCTTTGTTGCCTTAGTCTGTGTTGCCTTAGTCTTTGTGGTGTTAACCTTTGTTGCCTTAGCCTTTGTAGCTTTAGTCTTTGTTACCTTAGTCTTTGTTGCCTTAGTCTTTGTTGCCTTAGTCTTTGTGGTATTAGTCTTTGTTGCCTTAGCCTTTGTTGCTTTAGTCTTTGTTGCCTTAGTCTTTGTGGTCATAGTCTTTGTTGCCTTAACCTTTGTTGCCTTAGTCTTACTTGCCTTAAGTCTTTGTTGCCTTAGTCTGTGTTTCCTTAGTCTTTTTTGCGTTAGTCTTTGTGGTATTAGTCTTTGTTGCCTTTGCCTTTGTTGCCTTAGCCCTTGTTGCCTTAGCCCTAGTTGCCTTAGCCCTTGTTGCCTTAGCCCTAGTTGTCTTAGTCCTTGTTGCCTTAGCCCTTTTTGCTTTAGTCTTTGTTGCTTTAGTCTTTGTTGCCTTAGTCTTTGTTGCCTTAGCCTCTGTTGCCTCAGCCTTTGTTGCTTTAGTCTTTGTTGCCTTAATCTTTGTGGTGTTAATATTTGGTGCATTAGTCTTTGTTTCCTTAGCCTTTGTTGCCTTAGTCTTTGTTGACATAGCCTTTGTTGCCTTAGCCCTTGTTGCCTTAGTCTTTGTTGCCTTAGCCTTTTTTGCCTTAGTCTTTGTTTCCTTAGTCGTTATTGCCTTAGCCCTTGTTGCCTTAGCCCTTTTTGCCTTAGTCTTTGTTGCTTTAGTCTTTGTTGCCTTAGTCTTTGTTGCTTTAGTCTTTGCTGCCTTATCCTTTGTTGCCTTAGTCTTTGTGGTATTAGTCTTAGTTGCCTTAGCCTTTGTTGCCTCAGCCTTTGTTGCTTTAGTCTTTGTTGCCTTAGTCTTTGTTGCCTCAGCCTTTGTTGCCTTAGTCTTTGTTGCCTTTGTCTTTGTTGCCTTAGCCTTTGTTGCCTTAGCCCTTGTTGCCTTAGCCCTAGTTGCCTTAGCCCTTGTTGCCTTAGCCCTAGTTGTCTTAGTCCTTGTTGCCTTAGCCCTTTTTGCTTTAGTCTTTGTTGCTTTAGTCTTTGTTGCCTTAGTCTTTGTTGCCTTAGTCTCTGTTGCCTCAGCCTTTGTTGCTTTAGTCTTTGTTGCCTTAATCTTTGTGGTGTTAATATTTGGTGCATTAGTCTTTGTTTCCTTAGCCTTTGTTGCCTTAGTCTTTGTTGACATAGCCTTTGTTGCCTTAGCCCTTGTTGCCTTAGTCTTTGTTGCCTTAGCCTTTTTTGCCTTAGTCTTTGTTTCCTTAGTCGTTATTGCCTTAGCCCTTGTTGCCTTAGCCCTTTTTGCCTTAGTCTTTGTTGCTTTAGTCTTTGTTGCCTTAGTCTTTGTTGCTTTAGTCTTTGTTGCCTTATCCTTTGTTGCCTTAGTCTTTGTGGTATTAGTCTTAGTTGCCTTAGCCTTTGTTGCCTCAGCCTTTGTTGCTTTAGTCTTTGTTGCCTTAGTCTTTGTTGCCTCAGCCTTTGTTGCCTTAGTCTTTGTTGCCTTTGTCTTTGTTGCCTTAGCCTTTGTTGCCTTAGCACTTGTTGCCTTAGTCTTTGTTGCCTTAGCCCTTGTTTCCTTAGCCCTTGTTGCCTTAGCCGTTGTTGCCTTAGCCCTTGTTTCCTTAGCCCTTGTTGCCTTAGCCCTTGGAACCTTAGCCCTTGTTGCCTTAGTCTTTGTTGCCTTAGTATTTGTTGCCTTAGCCCTTGTTGCCTTAGCCCTTGTTGCCTTAGTCTTTGTTGCCTTAGCCCTTGTTGCCTTAGCCCTTGTTGCCTTAGCCCTTGTTGCCTTAGCCCTTGTTGCCTTAGCCCTTTTGCCTTAGTCTTTGTTGCCTTAGCCCTTGTTGCCTTAGCCCTTGTTGCCTTAGCCCTTTTGCCTTAGTCTTTGTTGCCTTAGCCCTTGTTGCCTTAGCCCTTGTTGCCTTATCCCTTGTTGCCTTAGCCCTTGTTGCCTTAGCCCTTGTTGCCTTAGCCCTTGTTGCCTTAGCCCTTTTGCCTTAGTCTTTGTTGCCTTAGCCCTTGTTGCCTTAGCCCTTGTTGCCTTAGCCTTTGTTATTTCTGGAACTACCACAAGGCAGCGATGGTTTGATGTAGGCGTCACATGGATGGAGGACGATAGCAAGGACTGAGACAAGAAAAGCATGTAACCCATGAAGCGGGGGAGGATTGGAGCGGACCAGAGCATGTACTACTCGACGCTGGGCTCTGTGTCCACACCAAAAGGGTACCACCTACTCCTCAGTACCTTGGTCTGGCCCCTCTCCAGGACCTGTCCGGCTTGGGTGACCCGGCCAAGAGTAAAACTCCTGCCGGCTTAGCTCCCGGGGACACTAGGGCATTCAAGCTCTCTAATCTCGTCAAGGTGGGCCTACGTGCGGAGAGTGTGGTGAACCGATTCATGCATTCCTGCATGTCAACTTCCGTTTTGGACTTCAAGACCCAGTCATGCGCATAAAATAGATCTCATATGTCTACCCTGTAGATTTGTGTTGTCGCCTTGAACCCTCTCAGATTGAATAGCCGGCCGTTCGTGTATTATTGAAGCCCAACTCCGACGTCACAATCGCTGTCCACAGCCTGCCACTAAACATCAAACTGAAAAGAGCCCTCCTTCACACCGCTAGTAACACTAAAGGGGCCAGAGTAGATTCCCGACACGCACGCCATCATGAAATTATAGCACCATTGCAACGGATGTTTCCTGGTATCCAAACTTGGCCATAACTCTACACAGATCAGAACGATTTACAGAATCAAAGGCCCAAGACAAACGTGGGATAGAGAGAAACATTCTCTTGTTATTTCTCTTGGATCTGCTTTGTAGCAAAGACCATATCGATGGTCCACGGGTCCCACATTGAGTCATGGATCAGGTGAAGATTTAGCCTGCGGGCCAGAATTTTTGCAATTCCCTCTCCTCCTACACACGGCAGCGATGGTTATCATGTGGTTTTCTCGTGGCTATCACGTGGCTGTCACTTGGCTCTCCTGGGGTTATCTCGTGGCTATCCCGTGACTAACAAGTGGCTATCTCGTGGCTATCATTTGGCTCTCCCGTGGTTATCTCGTTGCTATCACGTGGTTTTCTCGTGGCTATAACGTGGCTATCTCTTGGCTCTCCTGTGGTTATCTCGTGGATCTCCTGTGACTATCAAGTGGCTATCACGTATTTGTTTACTGCCTTAGCTTACGTACACGAACAATGGATGCGTCTTTATTTTGGGACGCTCCCGTTTACCTAGACGATCCTGTCGCTGTACAGTCGCTCGAGCTATTGTGAAGTCATTTCTTTTCGCCCCAGATAGATTGAGGATCGTTGGTGTCTGCACGGTTCGTGTGGTGCTTCTCGTCTAGCAGGGGCTTAATCAATTCACATTTCCCATCAAACCCATCTTGATGGTTGCGTTTAGAGGTACCGAGAGCATCAACGGCAGCAGAGTGAACTGATAAAAGTGGCCCAACTGGATTCTATTTCAGTCATAGCATTGTCCATTCTATTTAGTTGATCTGTCAGAGTTTGAGCTACATATTGTCGGCGCAGTTATCTTTAAGATCGGATTTATCTCTAAGACCAGAGTTATCTCTGAGACCGAAGTTATCTCTGAGATAGAAGTTATCTCTGAGACTGGAGTCATCTCTGAGACTGGAGTCATCTCTGAGACAGGAGTTATCTCTGAGACCGGAGTTATCTCTGAGACAGGAGTTATCTTTGAGACTGAAGTTATCTCTGAGACAGGAGTTATTTCTGAAACTGAAGTTATCTCTGAGACCGAAGTTATCTCTGAGACCGGAGTTATCTTTGAGACACGAGTTATCTCTGAGATCAGAGTTATCTCTGAGACAAGAGTTATCTTTGAGACAGGAGTTATCTTTGAGACAGGAGTTATCTCTAAGACCGATGTTATCTCTGAAACAGGAGTTATCTCTGAGACAGGAGTTATCTTTGAGACAGAGTTATCTTTGAGACAGGATTTATCTCTAAGACCGAAGTTATCTCTGAGACAGAAGTTATTTCTGAGACTCAAATTATCTCTGAGACCGAAGTTATCTCTGAGATAGAAGTTATCTCTGAGACCACAGTTATCTCTGAGACCACAGTTATCTCTGAGACCACATATATCTTTGAGACAGGAGTTATCTCTGAGACCGGAGTTATCTCTGAGACCGGAGTTTTCTCTGAGACAACAGATATCTCTGAGACAGGAGATGTTGAGACGTTTTGAGGCTATACTGTGTTGTGGGTGCCAGCTTGGATACTGTCATCATACTGCGATTTACGTTGCACTGTTTCGTTAAGCCTGTGGCCCAGTGCATCCAATTTCAACAGGCGTTTCTGTAGGGATGCCCTCCTTAGCCTTTGGCTGTCCCCAGCCTATCTGCAAGGCAGCAGTTGTTTGTGATCAGAGTTGTCTCTCTTATGGAAGTTGTCTTACAGGACTAACGAGTCTTCGCTACTCGTGTCTATAGGGTGCGGTGATGATATATGAGATATGATATATGATATGGACTATGTACTGGTTTGTACTAACTCGGAAGAGAGGCAGTCCAGTGTGTCTGTATCCCAAGATCGTCACGTCCTGCCAAAACGTAGCATTTGCATGTGAGTGGGGTATCTCTTTGCTCCCTTTATTTTCTCGGCTTCTCTGCAGTGATGGTACGTCTAGCATTCCCCGCCACCTGGGAGGTTGACACAATAGGGCAGATGTGCAATGTCCGCTAGTCTGCATCTCTTCTGCGTCCATTGGTATGGCTGATAGCATACAGAGGTAGAGATCGAGGCAGAAGTGCATTTAACCAGGGGACAAGCCTGGTAATGTCACGGAGATGTTGTTCGCCTAGTGTGCGAACACATATCATGGTCATTGGTTGAGTCTCGACAGTTCACAGTGAGGTGACTGCTCTACTGTTTTCGACACCCCGACCAAGAACTAAGTCTTATGTTGGTGGTTTCGCACCCCATCGCCGTATAGGGTGAATATCAAGCAGCTATCCGCCCGCTTTGATCGGCGGACGGCAGAGACTTCTTTCTGCGGCTCTACCGGATAGGGCTGAGGCGCGAGCCCCAGGTCCCGACCATGTCGAAGCCTCCCATTGCAGTGGTGCTGAGGTTTTGGGCGGGATTCCGGCTTACAGGCGTTCGGCCGTAATCCCTCACATGGTAGCCTCGCGCCATTGGCTTATCAGCCTGGTACGTGAACCAAAATGTCTGCGGCTCCTCTCGAATTGAGCAGGATTACCGTAGGAACGCCCTGTCATTAGTAGGGTAAAACTGATCTGACTTCAGATGGTCTATTTCCAGCATCCGTATACTATTAGGCCAGACGAATAAATAGAGGGCTTTTGTTTGTCAATGACCAGGTATCTGAAATCTGCGGTTTCTGCGGGGTTAAACACGATTTCCGTAGCGTTATTTCATTAGAAGGTTAAAGAGCTGACATGTCTTCCATGAGTCTAATACCAGCAAACGTTCATTATTAGACCCAACGAAAGTGCTCTCGATTTGTCAGTCGTTCTACAGTATTGGCGTGTTGAGTCAAATTAAGCCGCAGACTCCACTCCTGGTGGTGCCCTTCCTTCAATTCCTTTAGCGGACACTAGATGCAAGACAATCAAGCTACCGAGAGGATAGCCCCAGATTTTCGAGGGTCTAATTCCAGCACTCATTCCATATTAGACCCAACGAAAGTGCTCTCGGCATGTCAATCATTTCAGTGTTTGGCCGTGTTGAGTCAAATTAAGCCGCAGGCTCCACTCCTGGTGGTGTCCTTCCGTCCATTCCTTTAAGTTTCAGCTTTGCAACCATACTTCCCCCGGAACCCAAACACTTTGGTTTCCCGGAAGCTGCCCGCAGAGTTATCGAAGCAACTCCTGCGGATCGCTAGTCGGCATCGTTTATGGTCAGAACTACGACGGTATCTGATCGTCTTCGCGCCTCTGACTTTCGCATGTATTAGCTCTAGAATTGCCACAGTTATCCAAGTAGGATCGTGTCATCTAAGGAACCTCGACTGATTTAATGAGCCATTCGCGGTTTCACCGTGAGACAGTGTGAACTTAGACACGCATGGCTTAATCTTTGAGACAAGCATATGACTACTGGCAGGATCAACCAGATATCTGTCGGAGACGTACGCACCGCACACACCGGTCGGCGGAGGACAGGTGTGTAAAAAGCCTCACTGGGACGGCCGCAGGGACCGACTGACGAACGGACGGACGGTCGTTTCCCCCCTCCGTCCACCTAGGACCACCTGACAGGGGCCCCTACACGCACCAGACGACCGACCGACCGGGCTCGCTCGAGGAGGGATGGTAGCGCTCTGTGCAGAACGGATCCCAACGACCCCGGCGATGAATTTCACTGGGGCTTGAGACAATTTGGCCTGCCGGCCTGCCCTTCTCCCGAGGGTTGGTCGGGAGAACACATGGCCTTCAGGCACGATTCCTGCTTTCCATTTGCAGGTCACATGCTCTTTGCGAGAGTCTGACCACCATCGAGACGAACTGTCGAGCTCTGCTATAAGCCTTCGAAAAATCAACACCGACTGTCTAAGTTTCTCGTTACGGACCAGAGCAGCGCACCTCATTGGAGGCCACGACACAAAAAACCGCTTCCCGATACCTATACGGGGAAAGGCGAGCAAGCGTTTTCGGCAAGCCCGCGCTATCGCTCCGTCTGGCGGGACTGAGATCGCTTTACGAACACTGGTTGAGATTGAATCGCGGCTGCGAGACAACTACACCAGATCAGCTTGGATACGAAGGTTCATTCTTAGAGATCTCCAGTCTGTGGTCCATCCATCATTATGTTCCACACATAGCCCTTGTCACACGTACATCCTGGCGACCCCGTCTGCTCCACAATGACGTAACCAATCAGGTGCCAGTGCCCTGACCGTGGATGTATCCAAGAAGTTTGATTGTGGTTGAGGGGACTTACCTTCACTTCTTTATACTGGTTTAGAAGGCTCTGCATAATCTACATACAACCAGTTTCTTGTACACTCACTTGATCTAAAAAATAACTATGCGTATCCAATATATTCTTGAATGAATAAATTTCCACTGCCTCCGCTATTAACTGTGGTAATACATTCCAATCATTCACCACTCTCTGGCTAAAAAATATATTTCCTAACATCTAATCTGGACCTTTATTTTGTTATTTTGTAGCTATGTCCTCTTTTTCTTGTAGGTGGTTGTATTTTGAAGACAAAAACGTGTTATAGTCTAATTTATGCGTTCCTCTGATCATCTTATAAACCTGCATTAAGTAACCATGAATTCTTCTCTTTTCGAGACAATGTAGGCCGGTTTTGCTGAGTCTTTCCTCATAACTGTAATTCTGGAACCCCACTATCAGCTTTGTTCATCTTTTTTGTATCCTTTCCAGCATGTTTATATCCCCTCTACGATAAGGACTCCACACCTGTACACAGTACTCCAATTTAGGTCTAACTAATGCTTTATACAGTTTGACTATCACCTCCTTGCTTCTATGTTTAATATTTCTTTTTATCATACCTAACATTGCATTTGCCTTATTCACTGCTACCTGGACTTGCTCACTCACCTTACCTGTATGATCTATTATAACACCTAGGTCCCTTTTCTTTTCTATCATTCTAATATTGTTCTAGCTCATTCTGTAATTATGTTCCACGTTTGATCTACTCATGTGGATGACTGTACATTTATCTACATTAAACTCCATTTGCCAGCTCACAGACCATTCTCGAATTTTATTTAAATCCAACCTCAATATATCACTTCCGCTTTAAATGAGACACTACTGCATAGTTTTGTGTCATCTGCAAATGTTGCAATAATGGATCCCATATCAATGTCCAAATCGTTTTTATATATCAAGAATAAAATTGGGCTAAAAAAAACCGAGCTCTGTGGCACACCACTTTTCACTTCACACCACTCAGAGTACTCTTTATTTATGCCCACCCTCTGCCTTCTTCCCGTTAACCAATTTTCAATCCGTTTGGCAACTTCCCAAACTATTTCATGTAATTTTAACCTCCTAAACAATCTTTGATGTATTCAATCAAATGTCTTTGCATCCAATAGCTCTCCTTCATCTATCATTTTGGTAACCTCCTCCATGAATTCTAATAGATTTGTTAAGCAGGATCTCCCTCTAGTAAACCCATTCTGACTATCTCTGATTAGATTAAACTTGTCTAAATGAATTACAATGTTTTCTTTGATTATTGACTCTATCAATTTACAGACTGTTCAATTAACTCACCGGTCTATAATTCGCTGGATCAGATGTGTTGCCTTTCAAGGGAATCACTCCTCCATCTTTTCAATCCCAGGGAACAACTCCCTTACAAGTGATTGAGAACATAATTACATTTAACTACAAATCTACTTATCCACTGTTAACGCTTGGGGTTTACTTCCCTATATGGAACACATTTCTCTTTTAGCTTTTCTAGATGAGACTTTCCCACTCTTGTTCAACATCTGTTCCACCGACAATATTTGTCTAGATTATTTGGCTCACTGGGAAGTTGTATGTTCTTCTACTTATGCTTTCTTCTTTCCATGCAATAAGATCCCAACGGATAATTTGATGGTCACTTGAGCCAAACAGTTCCCCAGCGGTAACGTTTTCAATTATATTTTCTTCTGCAGTAAAAACTAAGTCCAGTGTGTTTTGTCTCTGGTAGCTGGTTCTACATGTTGAATTAAGAAATTGTCCGTTATGCACTTAACAAAATGTTTTGACTCGACAAGTGTCAGAGGTTCGATTGCCGCACATACCCTCGAGAGAAGGTGTCCATAACTATCGCAGCTACCAACGTTATTTATTCCTCTCAGCCCGTCCCGTCAACAACGTCAGCACCCACTCGAGCATTGGGGTCACAAAAGTCAGCACCCACTCGAGCATTGGGATCACCAAAGTCAGCATCCACTCTAGCATTGGGGGTCACCAAGAATGATCTCAAGTTAAACACAAATTTGTTTCAGAATAGATTGGTGTCTCCACACCATGGTCGAACTTTTCCTTAGTGTCGTCCGAGCTACTCGGTTGGGGCATGTACACTGATGATGGAGGTTTGTTTGTTTCGGGTCAAGATCATCCTCACCACCATTAGGGGGCCATTAATCCCATTTGGAGCACTGGGGAGACCGTTAACCAAGTTTGACTTGATAGAAAAACCGGCACCCAACTCACTCCGGTATAGCCGGCTTCAATTTCTGTAAGTTGGCTCTTTTCTGTCCAGCGAGTATGACTTAGAGCAACTATATTAATTATGTATCTGGTAGGCAGTTAAGGCAATCAGAGATGATCATTTCTCAGGTCTGCTACACTCCCAGATCAGCTACACGCTCAGGTCTGCTACACTCTCAGGTCTGCTACACTCTTAGGTCTGCTACACTCTCAGGTTTGTTACACTCTCAGGTCTGTTACACTCTCAGGTCTGCTACACTTTCAGGTCTGCTAGACGATGCACGGTCCATTAAGGTGCGAGTATTCCACCAACAAAATATCAAGGTCACCCTTTCTGAGAATTTCGTCTTAGTTGCGTCCACCTGCGTGTGGATGTTTGTCTGTCTGTCTGTCTCTGTTTGTCTGTCTGCGTTCGTTATATTTCTGTATTCCCGAAGACGGTATGCGTTGCCCTCTGTTTTTATTTTGCGCCTGTCAGCCCAGTGCATCCGACTTCGTCATACATTTTATGTAAGGGTTTTGCTTCCTCCTGCATTTTCTAAGGGATTGCTTCGCCATTCTAACCCACGTGAGGCAGCAGGGACATTCTAACCCACATGAGGCAGCAGGCACATTCTAACCCACATGAGGCAGCAGGGAAATTATAACCCACAGGAAGCAGCAGGGACATTCTAACTCATAGGAGGCAGCAGGGACATTTTAACCCACAGGAGGCAGCAGGGACATTCTAACCCACAGGAGGCAGCAGGGACATTCTAACCCACAGGAGGCAACAGGGACATTCTAACCCACAGGAGGCAGCAGGGACATTCTAACCCACAGGAGGCAGCAGGGAAATTCTAACCCACAGGAGGCAGCAGGGACATTCCCACCAAATTGTGATGATGTATGCGAAAAAAAAGAAAGTTGGAGGCAGTTGTGTCTGTAGAGACGTACTCAATCAATCAATAGATCAATCAATCAATCAATAGATCAATTAATCAATCAATAGATCAATCAATCAATAGATCAATCAATCAATAGATCAATCAATCAATAGATCAATCAATCAATCAATAAATCAATAGATCAATCAATAGATCAATCAATCAATCAATAGATCAATCAATCAATCAATAGATCAATCGATCAATCAATCAATAGATCAATCAATCAATAGTACGCTTAGGCGACCAGGGCCGGTCGCGTTGAATGATCATGTCTGATGGCCTCTTCCCAGGTGGCGTTTTGTTTGTTTCAGCCCGGTGTTGCGAGGGCTGGTGTTAGGGTTGGTGTTAGGGTTGGTGTTAGGGTCAGGGCTGGTGTTAGGGTTGGTGTTAGGGTCAGGGCTGGTGTTAGGGTTGGTGTCAGGGTCAGGGCTGGTGTTAGGGTTGGTGTTAGGGTCAGGGCTGGTGTTAGGGTTGGTGTCAGGGTCAGGGCTGGTGTTAGGGCTGGTGTCAGGGTTGGTGTCAGGGTCGGGGCTGGTGTTAGGGTTGGTGTCAGGGCTGGTGTTAGGGTTGGTGTCAGGGTTGGTGTCAGGGTCAGGGCTGGTGTTAGGGTTGGTGTCAGGGTCAGGGCTGGTGTTAGGGTTGGTGTCAGGGTCAGGGCTGGTGTTAGGGCTGGTGTCAGGATTGGTGTCATGATCAGGGCTTGTGTCAGGGCTGGTGTCAGGGTCAGGGCTGGTGTCAGGGCTGGTGTCAGGGTCAGGGCTGGTGTCAGGGTAGGTGTCAGTGTCAGAAGTTGCAGTGATATACTAACAGTAGATCTGGTGAGGTGGTGGCGGGAGGGTGGTTCAAATCTGCGTTGTGATGTTCGACCCACCTGATAGCTATTTCCTACCTTGAGGTGCAGGAGGATCTATCGTACTTATTCAGGCATTGGGAGACGTACTAGACGTTCGGAGACGTACTAGATATTCGGAGACGTACAAGACATTGGGAGACGTACTAGACTAGGCATCAACAATTTGTGACTGAGTGTCATATTGAGAATTTGAATAGCTCTCTATGTTCAGCCATTACGGCGACGTCATTCATTTTTGGAAAAGAAAATCCACAACTGGACATATGTAACAGTTCCACCCCGAGCATGAGAGGATAGGGCAGGGGTGATGTGATGAGAACAAAGGTACCTGAATGCGTGCCAATGTCACTCTCTGTCTGGTCACTACGCCAAGGTCACTCACCTTCTCAAAAAAGGAAATCGGAGTTGGGGAAAGAATGTACAGGTAGGGACTGACCACTGGCGTTCCAATTTGGGTGGGGGGGGGGGGGGTGAGTGAGACGGGAGGGCAGCGGAGCTTGCTGCGATAGATGAGTGACAGATCTTCAAAGTATTCGTTCCAAAAACGACTGAATAGAGCCATCCCCCTGAGATCCATTGGTCAGCTCTGGTACTGCTTGAGAGTATATAACACTAGACAAAGTTTAGCTCAAGCAGGCTGGCATGGAGAGGGGAGGAGTGAACGTAGATAGGAGTCTGTTTAGCTCACCGACTTAGTAGAAGAGCGATTGATAGACTGTTGTACGAATGTTGGAGATAGAACCATTGAGTCGGGGCCAGCCGCTCAAACAGATGTGTGTGGGCATCTTGTACAGAGGTAATCTGAATGTGTGTTGTAAGCAGGACACCTTGTGAACGAGGTGTGTCCTGACGAGTTAAGCGAGTGTGTAGATCGACTAGGTGAGATCTAGATGTGTGTGTGGTGTGTGTAGATCGACTAGGTGAGATCTAGATGTGTGTGTGGTGTGTGTAGTTCGACTAGGTGAGATCTAGATGTGTGTGTGGTGTGTAGATCGACTAGGTGAGATCTAGATGTGTGTGTGGTGTGTGTAGATCGACTAGGTGAGATCTAGATGTGTGTGTGGTGTGTGTAGTTCGACTAGGTGAGATCTAGATGTGTGTGTGGTGTGTAGATCGACTAGGTGAGATCTAGATGTGTGTGTGGTGTGTGTAGATCGACTAGGTGAGATCTAGATGTGTGTGTGGTGTGTGTAGATCGACTAGGTGAGATCTAGATGTGTGTGTGTGTTGTGTGTTAAGATCGACTAGGTAAGATCTAGATGTGTGTGTGGTGTGTGTAGATACCAAAGGAACGAAGTACGTTCTAGAGTTGTGAGTATACGTAGAATATATAGACTGCATTATGTCTGATGGCATTTGAGTGAGGAAGAGTTTTTGATAAAATGTGTTGAGGGTGCAGATCTGAGAGGTGTGTGTGATTTGAGTACGGCAATTGAACTGGGTTTTTGATAGTTTGGAATTCCATCAATAGCTAATGCTTAAAATTTCCGCTTTAGTTAATATTTATATTAACATATATATATATATATAATATAGAAATATTTAGTTAAGATAATATGTTTTGTATTATAATTTCACTACTCATTTTTCTGGTACGAGTATTATATAATAAATATGCCATCTGCTGTGTGCTTTGTCATTTGCAGTGTGTGGTCGTGGATGATGTGGTTGAATGTGGTAACGTTTAAGTTAGAATAACCCTCAGGGCAAACAGTGGGATCTGCTACACTTGTCTTAATAATTAGAACCAGATGCTAGAAGATAGATGGCCTGTTTCTTTTAATGAGCATCACAATCATCACACACGTCCAACACACATCACGCTGGTCTCACACATCTCAACCTCCCACACACATCACGCCGATCCCACACACATCACGCTGGTCCCACACACATCACACACGCCCCACACACATCACGCTGGTCCCACACACATCACGCTGGTCCCACACACATCACGCTGGTCCCACACACATCACACACGTCCCACACACATAACGCCGGCCTCACACAAATCAACCTCCCACACACCTCAACCTCCCACACACATTACGCCGGTCCCACATACCTCAACCTCCCACACACCTCAACCTCCCACACACCTCAACCTCCCACACACCTCAACCTCCCACACATCTCAACCTCCCACACACATCACGCCGATCCCACACACATCACGCTGGTCCCACACACATCACACACGCCCCACACACATCACGCTGGTCCCACACACATCAGACACGTCCCACACACATAACGCCGGCCTCACACAAATCAACCTCCCACAAACCTCAACCTCCCACACACATTACGCCAGTCCCACATACCTCAACCTCCCACACACCTCAACCTCCCACACACCTCAACCTCCCACACACCTCAACCTCCCACACACCTCAACCTCCCACACACCTCAACCTCCCACACATCTCAACCTCCCACACATCTCAACCTCCCACACACCTCAACCTCCCACACACCTCAACCTCCCACACACCTCAACCTCCCACACACCTCAACCTCACACACACCTCAACCTCACACACACCTCAACCTCACTTCAACCTCCCACACACCTACCCCTCACACACACCTCAACCTCCCACATACCTCAACTTCACACACACCTCAACCTCCCACACACCTCAACCTCACACACACCTCAACCTCACACACACTTGAACCTCCCACACACCTCAACCTCACACACACCTCAACCTCCCACACACCTCAACCTCCCACATACCTCAACCTCCCACACACCTCAACCTCCCACACACCTCAACCTCACAAACACCTCAACCTCACACACACCTCAACCTCCCACACACCTCAACCTCACACACACCTCAACCTCCCACACACCTCAACCTCACACACACCTTAACCTCCCACACACCTCAACCTCACACACACCTCAACCTCCCACACACCTCAACCTCACACACACCTCAACCTCACACACACCTCAACCTCCCACACACCTCAACCTCCCACACACCTCAACCTCACACACCCCTCAACCTCCCACACACCTCAACCTCCCACACACCTCAACCTCACACACACCTCAACCTCCCACACACCTCAACCTCCCACACACCTCAACCTCCCACACACCTCAACCTCCCACACACCTCAACCTCACACACACCTCAACCTCACACACACATCACGCCGGTCCCACACATCACGCCGGTCCCACACACATCACGCCGGTCCCACACACATCACACACGTCCCACACACATCACGCCGGTCTCACACAAATCAACCTCCCACACACATCACGCCGGTCCCACATATCTCAACCTCCCACACACCTCAACCTCCCACACACCTCAACCTCACACACATCTCAACCTCCCACACACCTCAACCTCCCACACACCTCAACCTCCCACACACCTCAACCTCACACACACCTCAACCTCCCACACACCTCAACCTCACACACACCTCAACCTCACACACACCTCAACCTCCCACACACCTCAACCTCACACACACCTCAACCTCTCACACACCTCAACCTCCCACACACCTCAACCTCCCACACACCTCAACCTCCCCCACACCTCAACCTCCCACACACCTCAACCTCCCACACACCTCAACCTCCCACACACCTCAACTTCCCACACACCTCAACCTCACACACACCTCAACCTCACACACACCTCAACCTCACACACACCTCAACCTCCCACACACCTCAACCTCACACACACCTCAACCTCCCACACACCTCAACCTCCCACACACCTCAACCTCCCACACACCTCAACCTCCCACACACCTCAACCTCCCACACACCTCAACCTCACACACACCTCAACCTCACACAAACCTCAACCTCACACACACCTCAACCTCCCACACACCTCAACCTCACACACACCTCAACCTCCCACACACCTCAACCTCACACACACCTCAACCTCACACACACCTCAACCTCCCACACACCTCAACCTCCCACACACCTCAACCTCCCACACACCTCAACCTCCCACACACCTCAACCTCCCACATACCTCAACCTCACACACACCTCAACCTCCCACCCACCTCAACCTCCCACACACCTCAACCTCACACACACCTCAACTTCCCACACACCTCAACCTCCCACACACCTCAACCTCACCTCAACCTCACACACACCTCAACCTCCCACACACCTCAACCTCCCACACACCTCAACCTCCCACACACCTCAACCTCACACACACCTCAACCTCACACACACATCAACCTCCCACACACCTCAACCTCACACACACCTCAACCTCTCACACACCTCAACCTCCCACACACCTCAACCTCCCACACACCTCAACCTCCCCCACACCTCAACCTCCCACACACCTCAACCTCCCACACACCTCAACCTCCCACACACCTCAACTTCCCACACACCTCAACCTCACACACACCTCAACCTCACACACACCTTAACCTCACACACACCTCAACCTCCCACACACCTCAACCTCACACACACCTCAACCTCCCACACACCTCAACCTCCCACACACCTCAACCTCCCACACACCTCAACCTCCCACACACCTCAACCTCCCACACACCTCAACCTCACACACACCTCAACCTCACACAAACCTCAACCTCACACACACCTCAACCTCCCACACACCTCAACCTCACACACACCTCAACCTCCCACACACCTCAACCTCACACACACCTCAACCTCACACACACCTCAACCTCCCACACACCTCAACCTCCCACACACCTCAACCTCCCACACACCTCAACCTCCCACACACCTCAACCTCCCACACACCTCAACCTCCCACATACCTCAACCTCACACACACCTCAACCTCCCACCCACCTCAACCTCCCACACACCTCAACCTCACACACACCTCAACTTCCCACACACCTCAACCTCCCACACACCTCAACCTCACCTCAACCTCACACACACCTCAACCTCACACACACCTCAACCTCACACACACCTCAACCTCACACACACCTCAACCTCCCACACACCTCAACCTCACACACACCTCAACCTCACACACACCTCAACCTCACACACACCTCAACCTCCCACACACCTCAACCTCACCTCAACCTCACACACACCTCAACCTCACACACACCTCAACCTCACACACACCTCAACCTCACACACACCTCAACCTCACACACACCTCAACCTCACACACACCTCAACCTCCCACACACCTCAACCTCACACACACCTCAACCTCCCACACACCTCAACCTCACACACCCCTCAACCTCCCACACACCTCAACCTCCCACACACCTCAACCTCACACACACCTCAACCTCCCACACACCTCAACCTCCCACACACCTCAACCTCCCACACACCTCAACCTCCCACACACCTCAACCTCACACACACATCACGCCGGTCCCACACATCACGCCGGTCCCACACACATCACGCCGGTCCCACACACATCACACACGTCCCACACACATCACGCCGGTCCCACATATCTCAACCTCCCACACACCTCAACCTCCCACACACCTCAACCTCACACACATCTCAACCTCCCACACACCTCAACCTCCCACACACCTCAACCTCCCACACACCTCAACCTCACACACACCTCAACCTCCCACACACCTCAACCTCACACACACCTCAACCTCACACACACCTCAACCTCACACACACCTCAACCTCCCACACACCTCAACCTCACACACACCTCAACTTCTCACACACCTCAACCTCCCACACACCTCAACCTCCCACACACCTCAACCTCCCACACACCTCAACCTCCCACACACCTCAACCTCCCACACACCTCAACTTCCCACACACCTCAACCTCACACACACCTCAACCTCACACACACCTCAACCTCACACACACCTCAACCTCCCACACACCTCAACCTCACACACACCTCAACCTCCCACACACCTCAACCTCACACACACCTCAACCTCCCACACACCTCAACCTCCCACACACCTCAACCTCACACACACCTCAACCTCCCGCACACCTCAACCTCACACACACCTCAACCTCCCACACACCTCAACCTCCCACACACCTCAACCTCCCACACACCTCAACCTCCCACACACCTCAACCTCCCACACACCTCAACCTCACACACACCTCAACCTCCCACACACCTCAACCTCACACACACCTCAACCTCCCACACACCTCAACCTCCCACCCACCTCAACCTCCCACACACCTCAACCTCACACACACCTCAACTTCCCACACACCTCAACCTCCCACACACCTCAACCTCACCTCAACCTCACACACACCTCAACCTCACACACACCTCAACCTCACACACACCTCAACCTCACACACACCTCAACCTCCCACACACCTCAACCTCACACACACCTCAACCTCACACACACCTCAACCTCACACACACCTCAATTTCCCACACACCTCAACCTCACCTCAACCTCACACACACCTCAACCTCACACACACCTCAACCTCACACACACCTCAACCTCACACACACCTCAACCTCACACACACCTCAACCTCACACACACCTCAACCTCCCACACACCTCAACCTCACACACACCTCAACCTCCCACACACCTCAACCTCACACACCCCTCAACCTCCCACACACCTCAACCTCCCACACACCTCAACCTCACACACACCTCAACCTCCCACACACCTCAACCTCCCACACACCTCAACCTCCCACACACCTCAACCTCCCACACACCTCAACCTCACACACACCTCAACCTCACACACACATCACGCCGGTCCCACACATCACGCCGGTCCCACACACATCACGCCGGTCCCACACACATCACACACGTCCCACACACATCACGCCGGTCCCACATATCTCAACCTCCCACACACCTCAACCTCCCACACACCTCAACCTCACACACATCTCAACCTCCCACACACCTCAACCTCCCACACACCTCAACCTCCCACACACCTCAACCTCACACACACCTCAACCTCCCACACACCTCAACCTCACACACACCTCAACCTCACACACACCTCAACCTCACACACACCTCAACCTCCCACACACCTCAACCTCACACACACCTCAACCTCTCACACACCTCAACCTCCCACACACCTCAACCTCCCACACACCTCAACCTCCCACACACCTCAACCTCCCACACACCTCAACCTCCCACACACCTCAACTTCCCACACACCTCAACCTCACACACACCTCAACCTCACACACACCTCAACCTCACACACACCTCAACCTCCCACACACCTCAACCTCCCACACACCTCAACCTCCCACACACCTCAACCTCACACACACCTCAACCTCCCACACACCTCAACCTCCCACACACCTCAACCTCCCACACACCTCAACCTCCCACACACCTCAACCTCCCACACACCTCAACCTCCCACATACCTCAACCTCACACACACCTCAACCTCCCACACACCTCAACCTCACACACACCTCAACCTCACACACACCTCAACCTCACACACACCTCAACCTCCCACACACCTCAACCTCACACACACCTCAACCTCTCACACACCTCAACCTCTCACACACCTCAACCTCCCACACACCTCAACCTCCCACACACCTCAACCTCCCACACACCTCAACCTCCCACACACCTCAACCTCCCACACACCTCAACCTCACACACACCTCAACCTCACACACACCTCAACCTCACACACACTTCAACCTCCCACACACCTCAACCTCACACACACCTCAACCTCTCACACACCTCAACCTCACACACACCTCAACCTCACACACACCTCAACCTCCCACACACCTCAACCTCCCACACACCTCAACCTCCCACACACCTCAACCTCCCACACACCTCAACCTCCCACACACCTCAACCTCCCACATACCTCAACCTCACACACACCTCAACCTCCCACCCACCTCAACCTCCCACACACCTCAACCTCACACACACCTCAACCTCCCACACACCTCAACCTCCCACACACCTCAACCTCCCACACACCTCAACCTCCCACACACCTCAACCTCCCACCCACCTCAACCTCCCACACACCTCAACCTCACACACACCTCAACCTCCCACACACCTCAACCTCACACACACCTCAACCTCACACACACCTCAACCTCACACACACCTCAACCTCCCACACACCTCAACCTCACCTCAACCTCACACACACCTCAACCTCACACACACCTCAACCTCACACACACCTCAACCTCACACACACCTCAACCTCCCACACACCTCAACCTCACACACACCTCAACCTCCCACACACCTCAACCTCACACACACCTCAACCTCACACACACCTCAACCTCACACACACCTCAACCTCACACACACCCAACCTCACACACACCTCAACCTCACACACACCTCAACCTCCCACACACCTCAACCTCCCACACACCTCAACCTCACACACACCTCAACCTCCCACACACCTCTACCTCACACACACCTCAACCTCCCACACACCTCAACCTCCCACACACCTCAACCTCACACACACCTCAACCTCACACACACCTCAACCTCCCACACACCTCAACCTCCCACACACCTCAACCTCACACACACCTCAACCTCACACACACCTCAACCTCACACACACCTCAACCTCCCACACACCTCAACCTCCCACACACCTCAACCTCCCACACACCTCAACCTCCCACACACCTCAACCTCCCACACACCTCAACTTCCCACACACCTCAACCTCCCACACACCTCAACCTCACACACACCTCAACCTCACACACACCTCAACCTCACACACACCTCAACCTCACACACACCTCAACCTCCCACACACCTCAACCTCCCACACACCTCAACCTCACACATACCTCAACCTCCCACACACCTCAACCTCACACACACCTCAACCTCACACACACCTCAACCTCACACACACCTCAACCTCACACACACCTCAACCTCCCACACACCTCAACCTCCCACACACCTCAACCTCACACACACCTCAACCTCACACACACCTCAACCTCCCACACACCTCAACCTCCCACACACTTCAACCTCACACACACCTCAACCTCACACACACCTCAACCTCACACACACCTCAACCTCCCACACACCTCAACCTCCCACACACCTCAACCTCCCACACACCTCAACCTCACACACACCTCAACCTCACACACACCTCAACCTCACACACACCTCAACCTCCCACACACCACCATTACACAAGATGAGAAACACATATTCTCTCATATTGTAATGATAATCAAAGACATGTACAGAGCTTGTGAAATAGGCCCAAACAGAGCTTGTGAAATAGGCCCAAACAGAGCTTGTGAAATAGGCCCAAACAGAGCTTGTGAAATAGACCCAAACAGAGCTTGTGAAATAGGCCCAAACGTTGAGTCAATGACAGTAAGGTCCGGCAGACATCCGCTGATTCTGACAGAGATCATTCAATGTAATGGACACATGATCACGTGCATGATAGAACGGGATGACTAAACCTGGCCTGGACACAACGGAATAACTTGCTCTGGCCTGGACACAACGCATGACTTTCTCTGGCCTTGACACAACGTATGACATTCTCTGGCCTTGACACAACGCATGACTTTCACTGTCCTTGACACAACGGAATGACATTCTCTAGCATTGACACAACGGAATGACTTTCACTACCTTGACACAACGGAATGACTTTCTCTGGCCTTGACACAACGGAATGACTTTCTCTGGCCTTGACACAACGGAATGACTTTGTCTGGCCTTGACAGAGTCTGCCGTGCTAGAATTGGATATTACAGCCATCTGAGAATATCTCAGAGTCTGCCGGGCCAGGAATGGATTTTACAGCCATCTGAGAAAATAGTTCGAAGGACGCTGTCACCGTCTTCACTTGGGAATAGCAGGGCCTGTTATACCTCAGTTATTGTCAAAGTCTGTTATACCTATGTTATTGTCAAAGGCTGTTATACCTCTGTTATTGTCAAAGTCTGTTATACCTCTGTTATTGTCAAAGTCTGTTATACCTCTGTTATTGTCAAAGGCTGTTATACCTCTGTTATTGTCAAAGTCTGTTATACCTCTGTTATTGTCAAAGTCTGTTATACCTATAGAATTGTCAAAGTCTGCTATACCTCTGTTATTGTCAAAGAATATTCCTATGTTATTGTCAAAGTCTGTTATACCTCTAGGATATAACTCTAGTATTGTCAAAGTCTGTTATACCTTTAGTATTGTCAAAGTACGTTATACCTTTTGCATTGTTATGCTACACCCTCTTTATAATGACTTGCGTTGTGGTTAACAATATGCGGCGATGTACTATCATCGAATCATGATATCCTTGTACAATAACTCAAAGTTAAATCTTTGAATCTAAACAATAATAAATCCATGAATGTTAAACACGTTTCAAATAAACACGTCCATAAATTTTACATTTGATTCAAATAAACACATCCATAAATTATACATTTGATTCAAATAAACACATCCATAAATTATACATTTGATTCAAATAAACACATCCATAAATTATACATTTGATTCAAATAAACACATCCATAAATTATACATTTGTTTCAAATAAACACATCCATAAATGATACTTTTGTTTCAAATAAACACGTCCATAAATGATACATTTGTTTCAAATAAACACATCCATAAATGATACATTTGTTTCAAATAAACACATCCATAAATGATACATTTGTTTCAAAAAAACACATCCATGTTTTATATAAAATCATGCAATAAACATATATACTGATGAGTGAATTGTTTCAAATCCACTCATCTGTGAATGAGACACTTATTTCACATCTAGACGTTCATCCATCCAGACGTCCACCCATACAGTCATAAGACGTCCATCCCTCTAGACGTCTATCCATACAGTCATCCACACGTCCATCGCTCCAGACGTCTATCCATTCAGTCATCCAGACGTCCATCCACCTGGACGTCTATCCACCAAGACGTCCATCTACCCATCAACCCGGACGTCCATCCACCAATCTACCCAGACGTCCACCCACCCATCCACCTCTATGTTTTTAGCAATGCTAGTACAGCCCCTCCCTCCTATGTATCTTGCCATGTTAGTACAGCCCCCCCTCCCCCTTAGTTTCTTGCCATGTTAGTACAGCCCCCCCCCCCTCCATGCTATGTTTCTTGCCATGTTAGTTCACCCCCCCCTTATATTTCTTGCCATGTTAGTACAGCCCCCCCCCCCCTCCTATGTTTCTTGCCATTTGAGTACAGGCTTCCATCCTATGTTTCTTTCCATGTAAGTACAGCCCCCCCACCCTATGTTTCTTTCCATGTAAGTACAGCCCCCCCCCCCCTATGTTTCTGGAAATGTTAGCACAGCCCTCCCCCAATGTTTCTTGCCATGTTAGTACAGCCCCTTCCCCCTCGCGTCCTATGTTTCTTGCCATGTTAGAACAGCCCCTTCCCCCTCCCGTCCTATGTTTCTTGCCATGCTAGAACAGCCCCTTCCCCCTCCCGTCCTATGTTTCTTGCCATGTTAGTACAGCCCCTTCCCCCTCCCGTCCTATGTTTCTTGCCATGCTAGAACAGCCCCTTCCCCCTCCCGTCCTATGTTTCTAGCCATGTTAGAACAGCCCCTTCCCCCTCCCGTCCTATGTTTCTTGCCATGTTAGAACAGCCCCTTCCCCCTCCCGTCCTATGTTTCTTGCCATGTTAGAACAGCCCCTTCCCCCTCCCGTCCTATGTTTCTTGCCATGTTAGTACAGTCCCCCCTCCCTATGTTTCTTGCCATGTTAGTACAGCCCCCCTCCCCTCCCTATGTTTCTTGCCATGTTAGTACAGCCCCCCCCCCCCTATGTTTCGTCCCATGTTAGCACAGCCCCCCCCCCCCCCCTATGTTTCTTGCCATGTTAGTACAGCCCTCACTTCCCTCCTATGTTTCTTGCCATGTTAGAACAGCCCCACCCCCCCGGGATTTTTTGCCATTTTAGTACAGCCCCCTCCCCCAATGTTTCTAGCCATGTTAGTACAGCCCCTTCCCCCTCCAGTCCTATGTTTCTTGCCATGTTAGAACAGCCCCTTCCCCCTCCCGTCCTATGTTTCTTGCCATGTTAGAACAGCCCCTTCCCCCTCCCGTCCTGTTTCTTGCCATGCTAGAACAGCCCCTTCCCCCTCCCGTCCTATGTTTCTTGCCATGTTAGTACAGTCCCCCCTCCCCTCCCTATGTTTCTTGCCATGTTAGTACAGCCCCCCCCTCCCCTCCCTATGTTTCTTGCCATGTTAGTACAGCCCTCCCTTCCCTCCTATGTTTCTTGCCATGTTAGTACAGCCCCCCCCCCTCTGCTATGTTTATTGCCATGTTAGTACAGCCCCCCCCTCCAATTTTTCTTGCATGTTAGCAAAGCCCAGCCCCCCCCCCCCCCCCATGTTTCTAGCAATGTTAATACAATCCCCTTCCTTCCTATGTTTCTTGCCATGTTAGAACAGCCCCACCCCCCCCCTTCCTATGTTTCTTGCCATGTTAGTACATCTCCCCCTCTCTATGTTTCTTTCCATGTTAATATAACCACCCTCACTCCTATGTTTCTTGCCATGTTAGTACAGCCTATCCTCCCTCTTATGTTTCTTGCCCTGTTAGTACAGCCCCCCCCCCCCTTCCTATGTTTCTTGCCATGTTAGTACATCTCCCCCTCTCTATGTTTCTTTCCATGTTAATATAACCACCCTCACTCCTATGTTTCTTGCCATGTTAGTACATCCCTCCCCCTCTAACGTTTCTAGCCATGTTAATACAGCCCCCCCCCCTCCGGCCCTATGTTTCTTGCCATGTTAGCACAGATCCCCTATGTTTCTTGCCATGTTAGTAGTGCCCCCCCTCCCCTCCGATGGTTCTTTCCATGATAGTACAGCCCCCTCCTTCCTATCTTTTTTGCTATGTTAGTACAGCCCCTCCCCCCTCCCCCACCTATGTTTCTTGCCATGTTAGTACCGCCCCCTCCCTCCTATGTTTCTTGCCATGTTAGTACAGCCTATCCCCCCTCCTATGTTTCTTGACATGTTAGTACAGCCCCAACCACCTATGTTTCTTGCCATATTAGAACAGCCCTCCCCCTTCTATGTTTCTTGCCATGTGAGTACAGCCCACCCCTTATGTTTCTTGCCATGTTAGTACAGCCCACCCCTTATGTTTCTTGCCATGTTAGTACAGCCCACCCCTTATGTTTCTCGCCATGTTAGTACAGCCCCCCTTCCTCCTATGTTTCATGCCATGTTAGTACAGCCCCCTCTCCTATGTTTCTTGCCATGTTAGTTCATCTTCCCTCCTTTGTTTCTTGCTATGTTAGTACATCCCCCCCCCCCCCCCCCTATGTGTCTTGCCATGTTAGTACAGCCCCCCCTCTCCTATGTTTCTTGCCATGTTAGTTCAGCTCCCCTCCTATGTTTCTTGCCATGTTAGTACAGGCCCCCCCCCCCCTCCCTCCTATGTTTCTTGCCTTGTTAATACAGCCCCCTCCCCTCCCCTTTTATGTTTTTTGCAATGTTAGTACATCCTCCCCTCCCCTTATATGTTTCCTGCCATGTTAGTACAGCCGTCGCTCCAGCCTCCTATGTTTCTTGCCATGTTAGTACAGCCCCGCCTCCCTCCTATGTTTCTTGCCATGTTAGTACAGCCCCCCCCCTCCGCTATGTTTCTTGCCATGTTAGTATTGCCCCCCCCTCTTATTTTTCTTGCATGTTAGCAAAAGCCCCCCCCCCCCATGCTTCTTGCCATGGTAATACAGACCCCCTCCCTGCCCCCTATGTTTCTTGATATGTTACTACAGCCCCCCCCCCCCCCTTTCACCTTCTGTCTTTCTTGCCATGCTAGTACAGCTCCCCCCCCCCTCCCTTATGTTTCATGCCATGTTAGTACAGCCCCCTCGTCCCCTCCTATGTTTCTTGCCTTGTTCGTACAGGTCCCCCCCCCTCCCCTACGTTTCTTGCCATGTTAGTACAGCCCCCTCTCATATGTTTCTTGCCATGTTAGTACAGCCCCCTCGTCCACTCCTATCTTTCTTGCCTTGTTAATACAGCCCCCTACCCTCCCCTTTTATATTTTTTGCAATGTTAGTACATTCTCCCCTCCCCTCCTATGTTTCCAGCCATGTTAGTACAGCCCCCGCTCCCCCCTCCTATGTTTCTTGCCATGTTAGTACAGCCCCTTTTTCTATGTTTCTTGCCATGTTAGTACAGCCCCCTCCCCCCACCTATGTTTCTTGCCATGTTAGTACAGCCCTCCCCCTCCTATGTTTCTTGCCATGTTAGTACAGCCCCCTCTCCTATGTTTCTTGCCATGTTAGTACATCTCCCCCTCCCCTCCCTATGTTTCTTGCCATGTTAGTACAGCCCCCCCCCCTCCTATGTTTCTTGCCATGTTAGTACAGTGCCCCCCTCTCTCCTATGTTTCTTACCATGTTAGTACAGCCCCCCCCCTTCCTCCTATGTTTCTTGCCATGTTAGTACATCTTCCCCTTCCCTCCTATGTTTCCTGCTATGTTAGTACAGCCCCCCTCGCCCCTCCTATTTTTCTTGCTATGTTAGTTCAGCTCCCCTCCTATGTTTCTTGCTGTGTTAGTACAGCCCCCCCTCCCTCCTATGTTTCTTGCCATGTTAGTACAGCCCACCCCTTATGTTTCTTGCCATGTTAGTACAGCCCACCTCTTATGTTTCTTGCCATGTTAGTACAGCCCACCCTTTATGTTTCTTGCCATGTTAGTACAGCCCACCTCTTATGTTTCTTGCCATGTTAGTACAGCCCACCTCTTATGTTTCTTGCCATGTTAGTACAGCCCTCCTTCCTCCTATGTTTCTTGCCATGTTAGTACAGCCCCCACCCTCCCTCCTATGTTTCTTGCCATGTTAGTACAGCAACCCCCCCCCCCCCCCAACCTATGTTTCTTGCCATGTTAGTACAGCCCCCCCCCCCTTTTCCTATGTTTCTTGCCATGTTAGTACAGCAACCCCCCCCCCCCCCCAACCTATGTTTCTTGCCATGTTAGTACAGCCCCCCCCCCCTTTCCTATGTTTCTTGCCATGTTAGTACAGCAACCCCCCCCCCCCCCCCCAACCTATGTTTCTTGCCATGTTAGTACAGCCCCCCCCCCCCTTTCCTATGTTTCGTGCCATGTTAGTACAGCCCTCCTTCCCTCCCTCCTGTGAAGCAAGCCTGAGACGGAGAAAACATTGTAGCAAGCTGGATCTAAAAATAGAAGGTAAGAAGGGGTAGAGATTACTGAGGAACCTTTAAGGGAACAAGAGAAAGTCAAACCCAACACCTCTGGCCGGAGAATCTTGTGATGAAATAATATCAAATACCAAGAAAGCTGAGAACAAATTTTACGCTTGAGTAAATAAAGCGCAACCAAGAAAACTGACTGCAAAGGAAAAACCTCCTTGACAGAAACTAGACAGGGTTCAGACGTGGACACCGGACGGATGATCCCCTCTTTACCCAGCATGTGATGGATGGATTCCACGATGAAACAAGCAGACTAGCAGTCTTTATTGATCTACAGCAGGCATATAATAGGGTCTTGCGGAAGGGCCTTTTGATGAAAATGAGTAAAATGGGAACAGAAGGAAAAATGATCAAATGGATGCAGGCCTTCCTGACCAATAGAACCATAAATACCAACTTTGCAAGGGGCAACATCAAGTAAAAGAACGTTAGAGGAAGGACTGCCACAAGGCTCTCCTCTAAGCTGCACCCCTCTCCTCATCTATATAAATGACCTCACATCTAAACGTGTCAAAGGCCTTGTTTGCTGATGATCTCGCCCATTTGGACCACCAAGAAATGTTCCATTATGGCAAAAGCCTAGATTAACCGAGCGCTGCTAACAATTTCAGTTCACTGCGAACTGTGGAAACTAAAGATAATACACAGAAAACCATCTACATCATCATCTTCCACAGACATAAAGAAGCAAATGTTAACATCAACATGAATGAGGAATTACTAGTAAAAGAGGATACCCCAGTTTATCTTGGAGTAACACTGGACAGGCAGTTGAAATGTGACAGCCACATCTGCAACATCAGAAGTAAAGCAACCAAGCGTTTGGACTTATTCAAAAGACTTGCTAGTACAAATTGGGGAGCGGATAAACAAACTCTTCGGCAACCATACCCTAGCTATGTACGATCAGTGATGGACTACAGCCCACCCATACAGACAACTGTGAGTACAAATAACATCTCATCTATTGACTGGGTGCAGAATCAAGCTCGCAGACTAACTTGTAAGGGAGGGATTGGTGGGGTGGGGGGTGGATGCTGGGTGGGGGATGAGATAAACACCTACAGTGGGGTGCGACATAGTGGTCAACATAGAACCGCTAGATATCAGGAGAAAGGGGGCACTGACTGAAGCGGTAGAGAGATACAAGAGACAAGAAAATGACCATCCAAATAGCGTACAAATAGACACTTGGAAACAAAACAGAAGACTGAAGCAACTGATCCCTCTGGATGTAGCAGAAGAGGAAAGCCCCAGTCACCATCTGCCAGAGAGAGAAATGGTACATAGGTTTTTTGGACTAACTCTTTGGGAAAAGAGGCAATGCTAACTCTGTACTAAAAAAATGCTTGCTGAAGTCGGATGTGTTGGACCGAAAGGTGCAAATATCGCAGCCAAGCTCTAAGCTATGACACAACGTATTTCGTTCTCTGGACTACATTCTGCTACTTAAGCCCTTTCAGGGTTTGGTAGCGGGAGATTGAGAACGAACCAAGCGAAGCCAAGCCAAGCCATAAAAACACACCTGGCAGCCTCCAAGGAGACTATATCTAATATCCTAAGGACATGTGCCTTGGAGACAGTCTCTAGCTACCAAAAATCGGCAGTCCTGGTATATACGGATGGATCAGCATCTACCTCTTATGCAGGGTATGGTATCCAAATGAAATACACGGATGTTATACGAGTTTTGTGATTCAGGTGGGGAAAACCGTTCAAACGATGAGGCGGAGGCCGAGGCTATAAAAAACCAGTTTGATTTGGGCGAATTGTTGTCTATGGATTTAGTCATTTTTAGTGATTCCAAGTCGGTTCTGAAGAACACCCCAAACAAAGAAAAGGAGATATTCTTGGTGGGGAGGACGATCAACAACATCACCACTGCCCACGGGATAAATGTCACCTTGCAATGGATGCCTGGACATAGGGGGCTACTAGGGAACGAGATGGCCGACAGATTGGCAAAAACAGAAGCCTCGAAACAACAATTGGATAGACCCTGCAGTAACCACACAGTAAAAAGAATTATTAAGAATAATACTCGGGAAATCTGGATGAACAGGTGGGCGACGGGAACAACAGGTGGGCGACGGGAACAACAAGTGGGCGACGGGAACAACAGGTTGGCGACGGGAACAACAGGTGGGCGACGGGAACAACAGGTGGGCGACGGGAACAACAGGTGGGCGACGTGAGCAACAGGTGGGCGACGGGAACAACAGGTTGGCGACGGGAACAACAGGTGGGCGACGGGAACAACAGGTGGACGACGGGAACAACAGGTGGGCGACGGGAACAACAGGTGGGCGACGGGAACAACAGGTGGGCGACGGGAACAACAGGTGGGCGACGGGAACAACAGGTGGGCGACGGGAACAACAGGTGGGCGACGGGAACAACAAGTGGGCGACGGGAACAACAGGTTGGCGACAGGAACAACAGGTGGGCGACGGGAACAACAGGTGGGCGACGGGAACAACAGGTCGCAGTGTATTTAGCGAAATGTCACAGCCAAAAAGTAACGATGACATAAATAAACTACATAGAAGAGATCAAAATCTCATCTTTCAGTCCGAACAGGACATACCAGAGTCAATAGCCACCTGAACCGCATCAATCCCCAGCGCCTGCCCTTGTGCACACATTGCTCTCATCCTGATGAAACAGTTCGACACCTACTCATTGAGTGCAAGGCGCTTACGGACATGAGGAAAAGATTCTTACAAGCACTGCCGACAATTGCTAACACACTGTACGGAGCAGTGAAACAGCTGAAGAAGACCTGGATCTATATAAGAATGGCATTGGGCTGCCAAGAGCAGGCTTGTTCAGAAGTTATGGGATAACAACAACATCTCACCAATCTGTCACTTATCTCACATATATGTTCCCATTACACAGACAGGCTATATGCTGTCACAAATATGTTACCTGTCACAAATATGTTACCTGTCACAAATATGTTACCTGTCACAAATATGTTAACTGTCACAAATATGTTACATGTCACAAATATGTTAACTGTCACAAATATGTTACATGTCACAAATATGTTACCTGTCACACATATGTTACCTGTCACAAATATGTTAACTGTCACAAATATGTTACATGTCACAAATATGTTACCTGTCACAAATAAGTTAACTGTCACAAATATGTTACATGTCACAAATATGTTACATGTCACAAATATGTTAACTGTCACAAATATGTTACATGTCACAAATATGTTACCTGTCACACATATGTTACCTGTCACAAATATGTTACCTGTCACAAATATGATAACTATCACAAATATGTTACCTGTAACAAATATGTTAACTGTCACAAATATGTTACCTGTCACAAATATGTTACCTGTCACACATATGTTACCTGTCACAAATATGTTACCTATCCCCCATATGTTACCTGTCACAAATGTTACCTGTCACAAATATGATAACTATCACAAATATGTTACCTGTCACACATATGTTACCTGTCACAAATATGTTAACTGTCACAAATATGTTACCTGTCACAGATATGTTACCAATCACAAAAATGTTACTTGTCACAAATATATTACCTATCACAAATATATTACCTATCACAAATATGTTACCTGTCACAAATATGTTACCTGTCACAAAAATGTGTAACCTTTCTACCAAATATTGCATCTGTCTCTCACATGCATGTTTCCTGTCCTCTTGACATGTGGCTTGTCTCCCACACATTTGACCCACAGAGAAGAGGCCACACAGCAAACATTCAGAGAGTGGGCCTCACAGGAAACATCCAGAATGAGAAATAGACAACATAACCACATTCACAGAGTGATGAACTAACAATAAAGACATCAACAGAGTGAGGAACTAACAATACAGACATCCACGTAGTGGGGAACTAACAATAAACACATCTACAGATCGGAAACTAACACACATCCACAGAGTGGGGAACTAACAATAACACATCCACAGATAAGAAACTAACACACATCCACAAAATGGGGAACTAACAATAAACACATCCGCAGGTTGAAGAACTAACAACACACATCCACAAAGTGAAGAACTAACAACACACATCCACAGAGTGAAGAACTAACAACACAAATTCTCAGAATGAGGAACTAACAACACACATCCTCAGAGTGAGAAACTAATAATAAACACTTTCACTGAGTGGGAAACTAACAATAAACATATCTACAGAGTGAGGAACTAACAATAAACACATTCACAGAGTGAGGAACTAACAATAAATATATCTACAGAGTGGGAAACTAACAACACACATTAACAGTGAGGAACTAACATCACACATCCTCAGAGTTTGGAACTAACAATAAACACATTCACAGAGTGAGGAACTAACAGCACACATCATTAGAGTGGGGAACTAACAATAAACACATTCACAGAGTGGGGAACTAACAATAACACATTCATAGAGTGCAGAACTAAGAACACATACACAGAATGGAGAACTAACAGTAAACACATCTACAAAGTGGGGAACTAACAATAAACACATCCACAGAGTGAAGAACTAACAACACATATCCTCAGAGTGGGGAACTAACAACACACATGCACAGAATGAGGAACTAACAATAACCACATTCACTGATGGTGAACTAACAACACATATGCACAGACACACGTGCGCTCACAGACACACACGATTACACCCACGCGCACAAACACACTAACACATCCATACACAGACACACACCAACAATAACACACCCACATGAACACACGCCCACACGCACATGAACACACCCACAAGATCACACGCACACACCCACATGAACACACACACCCACAAGAACACACGCACACACCCACACGAACACACACACACAAACCCACAATACCACACCCACAATAACACATCCACAATAACACACCCACAATAACACACCCACAAGAACACACGCACACGAACACACGCACACAGCCACAAGAACACACGCACACACCCACACAAACACAAACCCACAATAACACACGCACAATAACACACCCACAATAACACACCCACAATAACACACCAACAAGAACACACGCACACAAACACACGCACACACCCACAAGAACACACGCAAACACCCACAATAACACACCCACAATAACACACCCACAATAACACACCCACAATAACACACCCACAATAACACACCTACAATAACATACCCACATGAATACACTCACACGAACACAGGCACACACCCACACGAACACACCCACACGAACAGACATGCACACACCCGCACGAACACACACACACACCCACACGAACACACACCCACACTAACACACACCCACAATAACACACCCACAATAACACACCCACAATAGCACACCCACAATAACACACCTACAATAACATACCCACACGAATACAGGCACACACCCACACGAACTCACGCACACACCCACACGAACAGACACGCACACACCCACACGAGCAGACATGCACACACCAGCACGAACACACGCACACACCCACACGAACACACACCCACACTAACACACACCCACACCCATACACACTCACACACACCCACACGAACACACGCTCACACCCACTCACCCGCACACACCAACACAAACACAAACCCACACGAACACACACCCCCACTAACACACACCCACACCCATACACACTCACACGAACACACACGAACACACGCTCACACCCACACAAACACTCACCCACACACACCAACACAAACACACGCCCACACGAACACACACACCCACACCCATACACACTCACACACACCCACACGAACACACACCAACACCCAAACACACCCACAAGAACACACGCAAACACGAACACACACACACAAACCCACAATAACACACCCACAAGAACAGACACGCACACACCCTTACGAACACACGCACACGAACACACCCACACACTCACACGAACACAGACGCACACCCACACAAACACCCACACGAACACACACACCCATCCCATACACACGAACACACACCCACACGAACACACACCCACACGAACACACACCCACACCCATACACACGAACACACCCACACAAACACACGCACATACCCACACGAACACACAGCCACATGAACACACACCCACATGAACACACACCCACACGAACACACGTACACACCCACACGAACACACCCACACAAACACACGCACATACCCACACGAACACACACCCACATGAACACACACCCACACGAGCACACGCACACACCCACACGAACACACCCACACACGCACACGAACACAGACGCACACCCACACAAACACACACACACTCACACGAACACACACCTACACCCACACGTGCACTCTCTGACAGCCCTCTAACACTCCCGTCGCGTGTCTTCCTTGTCTGGTTTCATCTTTGTCTCCACGGAGTTGTTGCTGTTGTTGTTGCTGTTGCTGTTGCTGGTCATCAATTGCCCGGCGGGCTGGGGTTGCTGCTGGTTACCAAAGCTCTTGTCTATGATCCTGAGTGACTCTGTGAGGTAGTGCATGGCACAGTTGAGAGAAGCCATCATGGCTGGCTGACCGAAGCCATGGCTCAGTAGGCTGAAGTGCGTCAGGTGTCGCTGGATACCAGGTTCGAGCACGGGAGTGGGCCTGCTGTTGCTGAGAGGCGATCGATCTTGCATTATCACGTCAACGTATTCTTTGAGGACTTGCCTAGGATTTGGTCAAGGTCAATACAGAGATGTGAGGTCAAATTAGGTCAATAAAGAGATGTGAGTGTTAGGACAGATTTGGTCAATATAGAGATATGTGTAAGGTCATATTAGGTCAATATAAGATATAGATATGAGTGTTAGTCAGATTATGTCAATATAGGGATATATGAGTGTTAAATCAGATGAGGTCAATATAGAGATAGAAATGTGAGTGAAAGGTCACATTAAGTTAATATAGAAATATAGATATAAGGGCAAATAGATTAGGTTAAAACAGATACAAAAGTGATTGTTAAACAAATTATGACACAATAGATATACATCTCAGTGATACCAGACGGAAATATAAAACTGATGGCTCAATAGATTCAGAAAAGACAGAGAGCAATTCTATGATATGTGAGAGAAAGTCTATGATATGTGGATGTTTTATGGTTGATGTTTTGTGGTGGACGTTTTGCGGTGGATGTTTTGTGGTGGACGTTTTGTGGTGGATATTTTGTGGTGGATGTTTTGTGGTGGTCTGTATAGGATGTTGATGTTTGTGGTGGATGTTTTGTGGTGAATGTTTTGTGGTCGTCTGTATGTGATGTTGATGTTTGTGGTGGATGTTTTGTGGAGGATATTTTGTGGTGGATATTTTGTGGAGGATCTTTAGTGGTGGATGTTTTGTGGTTGATATTTTGTGGTGGATGCTTAGTGGTGGATGTTTTGTAGTGGATGTTCTGTGGTGGATGTTTAGTGGTGGATCATTGTGGGGGATGTTTTGTGGTTGATGTTTTGTGGTGGATGTTTTGTGGCGGATGTTTTGTGGTGGATGTTTTATGGTGGTATGTATAGGATGTTGATGTTTGTGGTGGATGTTTTGTGGTGAATGTTTTGTGGTCGTCTGTATGTGATGTTGATGTTTGTGGTGGATATTTTGTGGAGGATCTTTAGTGGTGGATGTTTTGTGGTTGATATTTTGTGGTGGATGCTTAGTGGTGGATGTTCTGTGGTGGATGTTTAGTGGTGGATCATTGTGGGGGATGTTTTGTGGTTGATGTTTAGTGGGGGATGTTTTGTGGTGGATGTTTTGTGGGGGATGTTTTGTGGTGAATGTTTTGTGGGGGATGTTTTCTGGTGGACCTTTAGTAGTGGACGTTTTGTGGTGGATGTTTAGTGGTGGATGTTTTGTGGTGGATGTTTTGTAGTGGATGTTTTGTGGTGGATATTTTGTGGTGGATCATTGTGGGGGATGTTTTGTGGTGGATGTTTTGTAGTGGATATTTTGTGGTGGATGTTTTGTGGTGGATTTTTAGTGGTGGACGTTTTGTGGTGGATGTTTTGTGGTGGACGTTTAGTGGTGGATGTTTATTGGTGGACGTTTTGTAGTGGATGTTTTGTAGGGGATATTTTGTGGTGGATGTTTCGTGGTGGATGTTTTGTGGTGGATGTTTAGTGGTGGATGTTTTGTGGTGAATGTTTTGTGGTGGATGTTTTGTGGTGGTCTGTATAGGATGTTGATGTTTGTGGTAGATGTTTTGTGGTGAATGATTTGTGGTCGTCTGTATGTGATGTTGAAGTTTGTGGTGGATGTTTTGTGGTGGATGTTTTGTGGTTGATTTTTAGTGGTGAACGTTTTGTGGTGGATGTTTTGTGGTGGATGTTTTGTTGTCGATGTTTTGTGGTGGATGGTTTGTGGTAGATCATTGTGGGGGATGTTTTGTGGTGGATGTTTTGTGGTGGATGTTTTGTGGTGGATCATTGTGGGGGATGTTTCGTAGTGGATTTTTTGTGGTGGATTTTTAGTGGTTGACGTTTTGTTGTGGATGTTTTGTGGTGGATGTTTAGTGGTGGATGTTTTGTGGTGAATGTTTTGTGGTGGATGTTTTGTGGTGGATGTTTTGTGGTTGATTTTTAGTGGTGAACGTTTTGTGGTGGATGTTTTGTAGTGGATGTTTAGTGGTGGACGTTTTGTGGTGGATGTTTTGTGGTGGATGTTTTGTTGTCGATGTTTTGTGGTGGATGTTTTGTCGTGGATGTTTTGTGGTAGATCATTGTGGGGGATGTTTTGTGGTGGATATTTTGTGGTGGATGTTTTGTGGTGAATGTTTTGTGGTGGATCATTGTGGGGGATGTTTCATGGTGGATTTTTTGTGGTGGATGTTTTGTGGTGGATTTTTAGTGGTTGACGTTTTGTGGTGGATTTTTTATGGTGGATATTTAGTTGTGGACGTTTTGTGATGGATGTTTTGTGGTGGATGTTTTGTGGTGGACGTTATGTGGTGGATGTTTTGTAGTGGATGTTTTGTGGAGGGTGTTTAGTGGTGGACGTTATGTGGTGGATGTTTTGTAGTGGATGTTTTGTGGTGGATGTTTTGTGGGGGATGTTTTCTGGTGGACGTTCAGTAGTGGAAGTTTTGTGGTGGATGTTTTGTGGTGGATGTTCTAAAGTGGATGTTTTGTGGTGGACTTTTTGTCGTGGATGTTTAGTGGTGTATGTTTTGTGGTGGATGTTTTGTGGTGGATGTTTTGTGGTGGATGTTTTGCGTGGATGTTTTGTGGTGGATTTTTAGTGGGGGACGTTTTGTGGGGGATGTTTTGTGGTGGATGTTTTGTGGTGAATGTTTAGTGGTGGATCATTGTGGGGGATGTTTTGTGGTGGATGTTTTGTGGTGGATGTTTTTTTGTGGATGTTTAGTGGTGTATGTTTTGTGGTGGTTGTTTTGTAGTGGATGTTTTGTGGTGGATGTTTTGGACTGGATGTTTAGTGGTGGATGTTTTGTGGTGGATGTTTTGTAGTGGATGTTTTGTGGTGGATGTTTTGTGGTGGATCATTGTGAGGGATGTTTGGTGGTGGTATTCTGTGGTGGATATTTTGTGGTGGATGTTGTGTGGTGGATGTTTTGTGGTAGATTTTTAGTGATGGACGTTTTGTGGTGGATGTTTTGTGGTGGATTTTTCGTTGTGGACGTTTTGTGGTGGATGTTTAGTGGTGGACGTTTTGTAGTGGATGTTTGTAGTGGATATTTTGTGGTGGATGTTTTATGGTGGTATGTATAGGATGTTGATGTTTGTGGTGGATGTTTTGTGGTGAATGTTTTGTGGTCGTCTGTATGTGATGTTGATGTTTGTGGTGGATATTTTGTGGAGGATCTTTAGTGGTGGATGTTTTGTGGTTGATATTTTGTGGTGGATGCTTAGTGGTGGATGTTCTGTGGTGGATGTTTAGTGGTGGATCATTGTGGGGGATGTTTTGTGGTTGATGTTTAGTGGGGGATGTTTTGTGGTGGATCATTGTGGGGGATGTTTTGTGGTGGATGTTTTGTGGTGAATGTTTTGTGGGGGATGTTTTCTGGTGGACCTTTAGTAGTGGACGTTTTGTGGTGGATGTTTAGTGGTGGATGTTTTGTGGTGGATGTTTTGTAGTGGATGTTTTGTGGTGGATATTTTGTGGTGGATCATTGTGGGGGATGTTTTGTGGTGGATGTTTTGTGGTGGATATTTTGTGGTGGATGTTTTGTGGTGGATTTTTAGTGGTGGACGTTTTGTGGTGGATGTTTTGTGGTGGACGTTTAGTGGTGGATGTTTATTGGTGGACGTTTTGTAGTGGATGTTTTGTAGTGGATATTTTGTGGTGGATGTTTCGTGGTGGATGTTTTGTGGTGGATGTTTAGTGGTGGATGTTTTGTGGTGAATGTTTTGTGGTGGATGTTTTGTGGTGGTCTGTATAGGATGTTGATGTTTGTGGTAGATGTTTTGTGGTGAATGATTTGTGGTCGTCTGTATGATATGTTGAAGTTTGTGGTGGATGTTTTGTGGTGGATGTTTTGTGGTTGATTTTTAGTGGTGAACGTTTTGTGGTGGATGTTTTGTGGTGGATGTTTTGTTGTCGATGTTTTGTGGTGGATGGTTTGTGGTAGATCATTGTGGGGGATGTTTTGTGGTGGATGTTTTGTGGTGGATGTTTTGTGGTGGATCATTGTGGGGGATGTTTCGTAGTGGATTTTTTGTGGTGGATTTTTAGTGGTTGACGTTTTGTTGTGGATGTTTTGTGGTGGATGTTTAGTGGTGGATGTTTTGTGGTGAATGTTTTGTGGTGGATGTTTTGTGGTGGATGTTTTGTGGTTGATTTTTAGTGGTGAACGTTTTGTGGTGGATGTTTTGTAGTGGATGTTTAGTGGTGGACGTTTTGTGGTGGATGTTTTGTGGTGGATGTTTTGTTGTCGATGTTTTGTGGTGGATGTTTTGTCGTGGATGTTTTGTGGTAGATCATTGTGGGGGATGTTTTGTGGTGGATATTTTGTGGTGGATGTTTTGTGGTGAATGTTTTGTGGTGGATCATTGTGGGGGATGTTTCATGGTGGATTTTTTGTGGTGGATGTTTTGTGGTGGATTTTTAGTGGTTGACGTTTTGTGGTGGATTTTTTATGGTGGATATTTAGTTGTGGACGTTTTGTGATGGATGTTTTGTGGTGGATGTTTTGTGGTGGACGTTATGTGGTGGATGTTTTGTAGTGGATGTTTTGTGGAGGGTGTTTAGTGGTGGACGTTATGTGGTGGATGTTTTGTAGTGGATGTTTTGTGGTGGATGTTTTGTGGGGGATGTTTTCTGGTGGACGTTCAGTAGTGGAAGTTTTGTGGTGGATGTTTTGTGGTGGATGTTCTAAAGTGGATGTTTTGTGGTGGACTTTTTGTCGTGGATGTTTAGTGGTGTATGTTTTGTGGTGGATGTTTTGTGGTGGATGTTTTGCGTGGATGTTTTGTGGTGGATTTTTAGTGGGGGACGTTTTGTGGGGGATGTTTTGTGGTGGATGTTTTGTGGTGAATGTTTAGTGGTGGATCATTGTGGGGGATGTTTTGTGGTGGATGTTTTGTGGTGGATGTTTTTTTGTGGATGTTTAGTGGTGTATGTTTTGTGGTGGTTGTTTTGTAGTGGATGTTTTGTGGTGGATGTTTTGGACTGGATGTTTAGTGGTGGATGTTTTGTGGTGGATGTTTTGTAGTGGATGTTTTGTGGTGGATGTTTTGTGGTGGATCATTGTGAGGGATGTTTGGTGGTGGTATTCTGTGGTGGATATTTTGTGGTGGATGTTGTGTGGTGGATGTTTTGTGGTAGATTTTTAGTGATGGACGTTTTGTGGTGGATGTTTTGTGGTGGATTTTTCGTTGTGGACGTTTTGTGGTGGATGTTTAGTGGTGGACGTTTTGTAGTGGATGTTTGTAGTGGATATTTTGTGGTGGATGTTTTGTAGTGGATCTTTTGTGGTGGATGTTTAATGGTGGATGTTTCGTGGTGGATGTTTTGTGGTGGATTTTTAATGGTGAACGTTTTGTGGTGGATGTTTTGAAGTGGATGTTTAGTGGTGGACGTTTTGTGGTGGATGTTTTGTGGTGTATGTTTTGTTGTCGATGTTTTGTGGTGGATGTTTTGTCGTACATGTTTTGTGGTAGATCATTGTTGGGGATGTTTTGTGGTGGATGTTTTGTGGTGGATGTTTTGTGGTGGATGTTTTGTGGTGGATGTTTTGTGGTGGACGTTTTGTGGTGGATGTTTAGTGGTGGACGCTTTGTGATGGATGTTTTGTGGTGGATGTTTTGTGGTGGATGTTTAGTGGTGGGCGTTTAGGGTTGGGTGTTTTGTAGTGGATGTTTTGTAGTGGGTGTTCTGTGGTTGATGTTTTGTGGTGGAGGTTTGGTGGAGGATGTTTAGGGGTGGATGTTTCGTGGTGGATGTTTAGTGGTGGATGTTTTATGGTGGTCTGTGTGTGATGTTGATGTTTATAGTTGATGTTTTGTGGTAGATGTTTTGTGGTGGTCTGTATGTGATGTTGATGTTTGTGGTGGATGTTTTGTGGTGGATATTTTGTGGTGGATGTTTAGTGGTGGACGCTTTGTGGTGGATGTTTTGTGGTGGATGTATTGTGGTTTTTTTTTTGTGGTGGATGATTTATGGAGGATGTTTTGTGAGGGATGTTTAGTGGTGTTTCATTGTGGGGGATGTTTTATGGTGGATGTTTTGTGTTGATCTATATGGGATTTTTTGTGGTGAATGTTTTGAGGTGGATGTTTTGTGGCGGATGTTTTGCGGTTAATGTTTTGTGGTGATCTATATGGGATGTTTTGTAGAATATGTTTTGTGGAGGATATTTTGTGGTGGATGTTTAGTGGTGGATGTTTTGTGGTGGTTGTTTTGTGGTGGATGTTTTGTGGTGGATATTTTGTGGTGGATGTTTTCTGATGAACGTTTTGTTGTGAATGTTTTGTAGTGGATGTTTAGTGGTGGACGTTTTGTGGTGGATGTTTTGTGGAGGATGTTTTGTGGTAGATCATTGTGGGAGATGTTTTGTGGTGGATGTTTTGTGGTAGATAATTGTTGGGGATGTTTTGTGGTGGATGTTTTGTGGTGGATGTTTTGTGGTGGATGTTTTGTGGTGGACGTTTTGTGGTGGATGTTTAGTGGTGGACGCTTTGTGATGGATGTTTTGTGGTGGATGTTTTGTGGTGGATGTTTAGTGGTGGACGTTTAGGGGTGGGTGTTTTGTAGTGGATGTTTTGTAGTGGGTGTTTTGTGGTGAATGTTTTGACGGGGAGGTTTGGTGAAGGATGTTTAGGGGTGGATGTTTAGTGGTGGATGTTTTATGGTGGTCTGTGTGTGATGTTGATGTTTGTGGTTGATGTTTTGTGGTGGATATTTTGTGGTGGATGTTTAGTGGTGGACGCTTTATGGTGGATGTTTTGTGGTGGATGTTTTGTGGTTTTATTTTGTGGTGGATGATTTATGGAGGATGTTGTGTGAGGGATGTTTAGTGGTGGATGTTCAGTGGTGCATCATTGTGGGGGATGTTTTATGGTGGATGTTTTGTGTTGATCTATATGGGATTTTTTGTGGTGAATGTTTTGTGGTGGATGTTTTGCGGTTGATGTTTTCTGGTGATCTATATGGGATGTTTTGTGGTGATCTATATGGGATGTTTTGTAGAGGATGTTTTGTGGAGGATATTTTGTGGTGGATGTTTAGTGGTGGATGTTTTGTGGTGGATGTTATGTGGTGGATGTTTTGTGGTGGATGTTTTCTGGTGAACGTTTTGTTGTGAATGTTTTGTAGTGGATGTTTAGTGGTGGACGTTTTGTGGTGGATGATTTGTGGTGGATGTTTTGTTGTCGATGTTTTGTGGTGGATGTTTTGTGGAGGATGTTTTGTGGTAGATCATTGTGGGGGATGTTTTGTGGTAGATGTTTTGTGGTGGATGTTTTGTGGTGAATGTTTTGTGGTGGAACATTGTGAGGGATGTTTCGTTGTGGAAATTTTGTGGTGGATGTTTTGTGGTGGATGTTTTGTAGTGGATTTTTAGTGGTGGACGTTTTGTGGTGGATGTTTTGTGGTGGATGTTTTGTAGTGGAGGTTTGGTGGTAGATTTTTAGTGGTGGACGTTTTGTGGTGGATGTTTTGTGGTGGATGTTTTGTAGTGGAGGTTTGGTGGTGGATGTTTAGGGGTGGATGTTTTGTGGTGGATGTTTAGTGGTGGTTGTTTTATGGTGGTCTGTATGTGATGTTGATGTTTATGGTGGATGTTTTGTGGTAGTCTGTATGTGATGTTGATGTTTGTGGTGGATGTTTAGTGAAGGATATTTTGTGGTGGATGTTTTGTGGTCGGTGTTTAGTGGTGGATGTTTAGTGGTGGATGTTTTGTAGTGGAAGTTTTGTGGTGGATGTTTAGTAGTGGATGTTTTGTGGTGGATGTTTTGTGGTGGACATTTTGTGGTGGATGTTTAGTGATGGACGTTAAGGGGTGGGTGTTTTGTAGTGGATGTTTTGTAGTGGGTGTTTTGTGATGGATGTTTTGTGGTGGAGGTTTGGTGGAGGATGTTTAGGGGTGGATGTTTCATGGTGGATGTTTAGTGGTGGATGTTTTATGGTGGTCTGTGTGTGATGTTGATGTTTGTGGTTGATGTTTTGTGGTAGATGTTTTGTGGTGGTCTGTATGTGATGTTGATGTTTGTGGTGGATGTTTTGTGGTGGATATTTTGTGGTGGATGTTTAGTTGTCGACGCTTTGTGGTGGATGTTTTGTGGTGGATGTTTTGTGGTGGATGCTTTGTGGTTTTTTTTATGTGGTGGATGATTTATGGAGGATGTTTTGTGAGGGATGTTTAGTGGTGGATGTTCAGTGGTGCATCATTGTGGGGGATGTTTTATGGTGGATGTTTTGTGTTGATCTATATGGGATGTTTTGTGGTGAATGTTTTGTGGTGGATGTTTTGCGGTTGATGTTTTGTGGTGATCTATATGGGATGTTTTGTGGTGATCTATATGGGATGTTTTGTAGAGGATGTTTTGTGGAGGATATTTTGTGGTGGATGTTCAGTGGTGGATGTTTAGTGGTGGATGTTTTGTGGTGGTTTTGTGGTGGATGTTTTGTGGTGGATGTTTTGTGGTGGATCATTGTGGGGGATGTTTCATGGTGGATTTTTTGTGGTGGATGTTTTGTGGTGGATTTTTTATGGTGGATATTTAGTTGTGGACGTTTTGTGGTGGATATTTTGTGGTGGACGTTTAGTGGTGGATGTTTATTGGTGGACGTTTTGTAGTGGATGTTTTGTAGTGGATATTTTGTGGTGGATGTTTCGTGGTGGATGTTTTGTGGTGGATGTTTAGTGGTGGATATTTTGTGGTGAATGTTTTATGGTGGATGTTTTGTGGTGGTCTGTATAGGATGTTGATGTTTGTGGTAGATGTTTTGTGGTGAATGTTTTGTGGTCGTCTGTATGTGATGTTGATGTTTGTGGTGGATGTTTTGTGGTGGATGTTTTGTGGTTGATTTTTAGTGGTGAACGTTTTGTGGTGGATGTTTTGTGGTGGATGTTTTGTTGTCGATGTTTTGTGGTGGATGTTTTGTGGTAGATCATTGTGGGGGATGTTTTGTGGTTGATGTTTTGTGGTTGATGTTTTGTGGTGGATGTTTTGTGGTGGATGTTTTGTGGTGAATGTTTTGTGGTGGATGTTTTGTGGTGGATGTTTTGTGGTTGATTTTTAGTGGTGAACGTTTTGTGGTGGATGTTTTGTAGTGGATGTTTAGTGGTGGACGTTTTGTGGTGGATGTTTTGTGGTGGATGTTTTGTTGTCGATGTTTTGTGTTGGATGTTTTGTCGTGGATGTTTTATGGTAGATCATTGTGGGGGATGTTTTGTGGTGGATGTTTTGTGGTGGATGTTTTGTGGTGGATGTTTTGTGGTGGATCATTGTGGGGGATGTCATGGTGGATTTTTTGTGGTGGATGTTTTGTGGTGGATTTTTAGTGGTTGACGTTTTGTGGTGGATTTTTTGTGGTGAACATTTTGTGGTGGATGTTTTGAACTGGATGTTTAGTGGTGGACGTTTTGTGGTGGATGTTTTTTGGTGTATGTTTTATTGTCGATGTTTTGTGGTGGATGTTTTGTCGTAGATATTTTGTGGTAGATCATTGTTGGGGATGTTTTGTGGTGGATGTTTTGTGGTGGATGTTTAGTGGTGGACGCGTTGTGATGGATGTTTTGTGGTGGATGTTTTGTGGTGGATGTTTAGTGGTGGACGTTTAGGGGTGGGTGTTTTGTAGGTGATGTTTTGTAGTGGGTGTTTTGTGGTTGATGTTTTGTGGTGGAGGTTTGGTGGAGGATGTTTAGGGGTGGATATTTCGTGGTGGATGTTTAGTAGTGGATGTTTTATGGTGGTCTATGTGTGATGTTGATGTTTGTAGTTGATGTTTTGTGGTAGATGTTTTGTGGTGGTCTGTATGTGATGTTGATGTTTGTGGTGGATGTTTTGTGGTGGATATTTTGTGGTGGATGTTTAGTGGTGGACGCTTTGTGGTGGATGTTTTGTGGTGGATGTTTTGTGGTTTTTTTTTTGTGGTGGATGATTTATGGAGGATGTTTTGTGAGGGATGTTTAGTGGTGCATCATTGTGGGGGATGTTTTATGGTGGATGTTTTGTGTTGATCTATATGGGATTTTTTGTGGTGAATGTTTTGAGGTGGATGTTTTGTGGTGGATGTTTTGCGGTTGATGTTTTGTGGTGATCTATATGGGATGTTTTGTGGTGATCTATATGGGATGTTTTGTAGAATATGTTTTGTGGATGATATTTTGTGGTTGATGTTTAGTGGTGGATGTTTTGTGGTGGTTGTTTTGTGGTGGATGTTTAGTGGTGGATGTTTTCTGGTGGATGTTTTCTGGTGAACGTTTTGTTGTGGATGTTTTGTGGTGGATGTTTAGTGGTGGACGTTTAGGGGTGGGTGTTTTGTAGTGGATGTTTAGTGGTGGACGTTTTGTGGTGGATGATTTGTGGTGGATGTTTTGTTGTCGATGTTTTGTGGTGGATGTTTTGTGGAGGATGTTTTGTGGTAGATTATTGTGGGGGATGTTTTGTGGTGGATGTTTTGTGGTAGATCATTTTTGGGGATGTTTTGTGGTGGATGTTTTGTGGTTGATGTTTTGTGGTGGATGTTTTGTGGTGGACGTTTTGTGGTGGATGTTTAGTGGTGGACGCTTTGTGATGGATGTTTTGTGGTGGATGTTTTGTGGTGGATGTTTAGTGGTGGACGTTTAGGGGTGGGTGTTTTGTAGTGGATGTTTTGTAGTGGGTGTTTTGTGGTGGATGTTTTGTGGTGGAGGTTTGGTGGAGGATGTTTAGGGGTGGATGTTTCGTGGTGGATGTTTAGTGGTGGATGTTTTATGGTGGTCTGTGTGTGATGTTGATGTTTGTGGTTGATGTTTTGTGGTAGATGTTTTGTGGTGGTCTGTATGTGATGTTGATGTTTGTGGTGGATGTTTTGTGGTGGATATTTTGTGGTGGATGTTTAGTGGTGGACGCTTTGTGGTGGATATTTTGTGGTGGATGTTTTGTGGTGGATGTTTGTGGTTTTTTTGTGGTGGATGATTTATGGAGGATGTTTTGTGAGGGATGTTTAGTGGTGGATGTTCAGTGGTGCATCATTGTGGGGGATGTTTTATGGTGGATGTTTTGTGTTGATCTATATGGGATTTTTTGTGGTGAATGTTTTGTGGTGGATGTTTTGCGGTTGATGTTTTGTGGTGATCTGTATGGGATGTTTTGTGGTGATCTATATGGGATGTTTTGTAGAGGATGTTTTGTGGAGGATATTTTGTGGTGGATGTTTAGTGGTGGAAGTTTTGTGGTGGATGTTATGTGGTGGATGTTTTGTGGTGGATGTTTTCTGGTGAACGTTTTGTTGTGAATGTTTTGTAGTGGATGTTTAATGGTGGACGTTTTGTGGTGGATGATTTATGGAGGATGTTTTGTGAGGGATGTTTAGTGGTGCATCATTGTGGGGGATGTTTTATGGTGGATGTTTTGTGTTGATCTATATGGGATTTTTTGTGGTGAATGTTTTGAGGTGGATGTTTTGTGGTGGATGTTTTGCGGTTGATGTTTTGTGGTGATCTATATGGGATGTTTTGTGGTGATCTATATGGGATGTTTTGTAGAATATGTTTTGTGGATGATATTTTGTGGTTGATGTTTAGTGGTGGATGTTTTGTGGTGGTTGTTTTGTGGTGGATGTTTAGTGGTGGATGTTTTCTGGTGGATGTTTTCTGGTGAACGTTTTGTTGTGGATGTTTTGTGGTGGATGTTTAGTGGTGGACGTTTAGGGGTGGGTGTTTTGTAGTGGATGTTTAGTGGTGGACGTTTTGTGGTGGATGATTTGTGGTGGATGTTTTGTTGTCGATGTTTTGTGGTGGATGTTTTGTGGAGGATGTTTTGTGGTAGATTATTGTGGGGGATGTTTTGTGGTGGATGTTTTGTGGTAGATCATTTTTGGGGATGTTTTGTGGTGGATGTTTTGTGGTTGATGTTTTGTGGTGGATGTTTTGTGGTGGACGTTTTGTGGTGGATGTTTAGTGGTGGACGCTTTGTGATGGATGTTTTGTGGTGGATGTTTTGTGGTGGATGTTTAGTGGTGGACGTTTAGGGGTGGGTGTTTTGTAGTGGATGTTTTGTAGTGGGTGTTTTGTGGTGGATGTTTTGTGGTGGAGGTTTGGTGGAGGATGTTTAGGGGTGGATGTTTCGTGGTGGATGTTTAGTGGTGGATGTTTTATGGTGGTCTGTGTGTGATGTTGATGTTTGTGGTTGATGTTTTGTGGTAGATGTTTTGTGGTGGTCTGTATGTGATGTTGATGTTTGTGGTGGATGTTTTGTGGTGGATATTTTGTGGTGGATGTTTAGTGGTGGACGCTTTGTGGTGGATATTTTGTGGTGGATGTTTTGTGGTGGATGTTTGTGGTTTTTTTGTGGTGGATGATTTATGGAGGATGTTTTGTGAGGGATGTTTAGTGGTGGATGTTCAGTGGTGCATCATTGTGGGGGATGTTTTATGGTGGATGTTTTGTGTTGATCTATATGGGATTTTTTGTGGTGAATGTTTTGTGGTGGATGTTTTGCGGTTGATGTTTTGTGGTGATCTGTATGGGATGTTTTGTGGTGATCTATATGGGATGTTTTGTAGAGGATGTTTTGTGGAGGATATTTTGTGGTGGATGTTTAGTGGTGGAAGTTTTGTGGTGGATGTTATGTGGTGGATGTTTTGTGGTGGATGTTTTCTGGTGAACGTTTTGTTGTGAATGTTTTGTAGTGGATGTTTAATGGTGGACGTTTTGTGGTGGATGATTTGTGGTGGATGTTTTGTTGTCGATGTTTTGTGGTGGATATTTTGTGGTGGATGTTTAGTGGTGGACGTTTAGGGGTGGATGTTTCGTGGTGGATGTTTAGTGGTGGATGTTTTATGGTGGTCTGTGTGTGATGTTGATGTTTGTGAATGATGTTTTGTGGTGGTCTGTATGTGATGTTGATGTTTGTGGTGGATGTTTTGTGGTGGATATTTTGTGGTGGATGTTTAGTGATGGACGCTTTGTGGTGGATGTTTTATGGTGGATGTTTTGTGGTGGAAGCTTTGTGGGTTTTTTTTTGTGGTGGATGATTTATGGAGGATGTTTTGTGAGGGATGTTCGGTGGTGCATCATTGTGGGGGATGTTTTATGGGGGATGTTTTATGGTGGATGTTTGTGGTGATCTATATGTGATGTTTTGTAGAGGATGTTTTGTGGAGGATATTTTGTGGTGGATGTTTAATAGTGGATGTTTTGTGGTGCATCATTGTGGGGGATGTTTTATGGTGGATGTTTTGTGTTGATCTATATGGGATTTTTTGTGGTGAATGTTTTGAGGTGGATGTTTTGTGGTGGATGTTTTGCGGTTGATGTTTTGTGGTGATCTATATGGGATGTTTTGTGGTGATCTATATGGGATGTTTTGTAGAATATGTTTTGTGGAGGATATTTTGTGGTGGATGTTTAGTGGTGGATGTTTTGTGGTGGTTGTTTTGTGGTGGATGTTTTGTGGTGGATGTTTTCTGGTGGATGTTTTCTGGTGAACGTTTTGTTGTGAATGTTTTGTAGTGGATGTTTAGTGGTGGACGTTTTGTGGTGGATGATTTGTGGTGGATGTTTTGTTGTCGATGTTTTGTGGTGGATGTTTTGTGGAGGATGTTTTGTGGTAGATTATTGTGGGGGATGTTCTGTGGTGGATGTTTTGTGGTAGATCATTTTTGGGGATGTTTTGTGGTGGATGTTTTGTGGTTGATGTTTTGTGGTGGATGTTTTGTGGTGGACGTTTTGTGGTGGATGTTTAGTGGTGGACGCTTTGTGATGGATGTTTTGTGGTGGATGTTTTGTGGTGGATGTTTAGTGGTGGACGTTTAGGGGTGGGTGTTTTGTAGTGGATGTTTTGTAGTGGGTGTTTTGTGGTGGATGTTTTGTGGTGGAGGTTTGGTGGAGGATGTTTAGGGGTGGATGTTTCGTGGTGGATGTTTAGTGGTGGATGTTTTATGGTGGTCTGTGTGTGATGTTGATGTTTGTGGTTGATGTTTTGTGGTAGATGTTTTGTGGTGGTCTGTATGTGATGTTGATGTTTGTGGTGGATGTTTTTTGGTGGATATTTTGTGGTGGATGTTTAGTGGTGGACGCTTTGTGGTGGATGTTTTGTGGTGGATGTTTTGTAGTTTTTTTGTGGTGGATGATTTATGGAGGATGTTTTGTGAGGGATGTTTAGTGGTGGATGTTCAGTGGTGCATCATTGTGGGGGATGTTTTATGGTGGATGTTTTGTGTTGATCTATATGGGATTTTTTGTGGTGAATGTTTTGTGGTGGATGTTTTGCGGTTGATGTTTTGTGGTGATCTGTATGGGATGTTTTGTGGTGATCTATATGGGATGTTTTGTAGAGGATGTTTTGTGGAAGATATTTTGTGGTGGATGTTTAGTGGTGGATGTTTTGTGGTGGATGTTATGTGGTGGATGTTTTGTGGTGGATGTTATGTGGTGGATGTTTTGTGGTGGATGTTTTCTGTTGAGCGTTTTGTTGTGAATTTTTTGTAGTGGATGTTTAGTGGTGGACGTTTTGTGGTGGATGATTTGTGGTGGATGTTTTGTTGTCGATGTTTTGTGGTGGATATTTTGTGGTGGATGTTTAGTGGTGGACGTTTAGGGGTGGGTGTTTTGTAGTGGATGTTTTGTAGTGGGTGTTTTGTGGTGGATGTTTTGTGGTGGAGGTTTGGTGGAGGATGTTTAGGGGTGGATGTTTCGTGGTGGATGTTTAGTGGTGGATGTTTTATGGTGGTCTGTGTGTGATGTTGATGTTTGTGAATGATGTTTTGTGGTGGTCTGTATGTGATGTTGATGTTTGTGGTGGATTATTTGTGGTGGATATTTTATGGTGGATGTTTAGTGGTGGACGCTTTGTGGTGGATGTTTTGTGGTGGATGTTTTGTGGTGGATGCTTTGTGGTTTTTTTTTTGTGGTGGATGATTTATGGAGGATGTTTTGTGAGGGATGTTTAGTGGTGGATGTTCAGTGGTGCATCATTGTGGGGGATATTTTATGGTGGATGTTTTGTGTTGATCTATATGGGATGTTTTGTGGTGAATGTTTTGTGGTGGATGTTTTGCGGTTGATGTTTTGTGGTGATCTATATGGGATGTTTTGTGGTGATCTATATGTGATGTTTTGTAGAGGATGTTTTGTGGAGGATATTTTGTGGTGGATGTTTAGTGGTGGATGTTTTGTCGTGGTTGTTTTGTGGTGGATGTTTTGTGGTGGATGTTTCTGGTGAACGTTTTGTTGTGAATGTTTTGTAGTGGATGTTTAGTGGTGGACGTTTTGTGGTGGATGATTTGTGGTTGAAGTTTTGTTGTCGATGTTTTGTGGTGGATGTTTTGTGGTGGATGTTTTGTGGTGGATGTTTTGTGGTGAATGTTTTGTGGTGGAACATTGTTAGGGATGTTTCGTGGTGGAAATTTTGTGGTGGATGTTTTGTGGTGGATTTTTAGGGGTGGACGTTTTGTGGTGGATGTTTTGTGGTGGATGTTTTGTAGTGGAGGTTTGGTGGTGGATGTTTAGGGGTGGATGTTTTGTGGTGGATGTTTAGTGGTGGTTGTTTTATGGTGGTCTGTATGTGATGTTGATGTTTATGGTGGATGTTTTGTGGTAGATGTTTTGTGGTGGTCTGTTTGTGATGTTGATGATTGTGGTGGATGTTTAGTGGAGGATATTTTGTGGTGGATGTTTTGTGGTCGGTGTTTAGTGGTGGATGTTTAGTGGTGGATGTTTTGTAGTGGAAGTTTTGTGGTGGATGTTTAGTAGTGGATGTTTTGTGGTGGATGTTTTGTGGTGGATATTTTGTGGTGGATGTTTAGTGGTGGATGTTTAGTGGTGGATTTTTAGTGGTGGATGTTGTGTGGTTGATGTTTTGTAGTTGATGTTTTGTGGTGGATGTTTAATGATGGACGTTTTGTGGTGGATGTTTTGTCGTGGGTTTTTTGTGGTGATCTTTATGGGATGTTTTGTGGAGGATATTTTGTGGTGGATGTTTTGTGGTGGATGTTTTGTGGAGGATGTTTTGTGGTGGATATTTTGTGGTGGATGTTTTGTGGATGATGTTTTGTGGTGATCTGTATGGGATGTTTTGTGGTGGATATTTTGTGGTGGATGTTTTGTGGTTGATGTTTTGTGGATGATGTTTTGTGGTTGATTGTGGTGGTCTGTATCGGATGTGGAATGGCCTCTGCTAGCAAGCAAATAAGAGAGTCTGCCTGACCATGCGCAGACATAAACAGTATTCTCTTACTTGGCTGCCAGGAGCATGCTCTTCCGGTTGTGGAGCTCGCCCGGATCCAGGTGGCGCGTGTTGTGCTCAGCGATCTGGCGGGAAGGGAACTCTGTCTCACACAAGTACGAGTAGTCTCGCGCCAAGCGAATCGTCTCCCCTGGAACATGGCGGGCGGGCAAAGATTATATGCAGAGAAGTGGCAGTTCCTGGTCACGAGTTGAATTAGGGCATGCTGGGACCAGGTCAGAGTTCAGGGTCGAGGCATGCTTTGAGCAGGTCAAAGTTCAGGGACGAGGCATGCTGGGAGCATGTCAAAGTTCAGGGAGGGTGCATGCTCGGAGCAGGTCAAAGTTCAGGGACGAGGCATGCTGGGAGCAGGTCAAAGTTCAGGGACGAGGCATGCTGGGAGCAGTCAAAGTTCAAGGACGAGGCATGCTGGTGGCAGGTCAAAGGGTGAAGATTAAGGGGAGGGGATGAGGGAGGGTGGTTGATTCTTGGAGATGAGTTAGGTGAAAGGTTGGGGGTGGCTTGAGTGGGAGGAGAAGTTAATGGAACGGAGGGGGTGGGAGGGTGGTAGGGTAGCTGGGAGGAGATGAGTTATGGGAGGGGGTTGGGAGGAGATGAGATGGGATGGGTAGGTAGGAGATGAGATGAGAAGGGGTTTGGAGGAGATGAGTTATGGGAGGGGGTTGGGAGAAGATGAGTTATGGGAGGGGGTTGGGAGGTGATGAAATGGGAGGGGGTGGGAGGAGATGAGTTATGGGAGGTGGTTGTAAGGAGATGGGTTATGGGAGGGGGTTGGGAGGAGATGAGTTATGGGAGAGAGTTGGGAGGTGATAGGATGGGAGTGGGGTGGGAGGAGATGAGTTATGGGAGAGAGTTGGGAGGTGATAGGATGGGAGTGGGGTGGGAGGAGATGAGTTATGGGAGTGAGTGGGAAGAGATGAGTTACGGGAGGAGGGTGGGAAGAGATGAGTTAGGGCTAGGGAGGTGGGTGGTCCGTGTGTGGGTGGGAGGAGATGAGTTAGGGCTGGGGAGGAGGGGTGAGGATAGGGTAGGGATTTAGATTTATAGTTGCAAAAAATGAAAGAGTGCTAGCACTTGCAGTCAAAGCAAACTGTGAAGACATGATTTGTATTACGCCCTGACAGAACAATACATCGGTCTTTAAGGGGTTTGAACTGCTGCCATTTACGACGTAATATCGGTACTCTAAACGCTCAGCCATTCATTCCTCAAAGAAATTACATAAACCTAAATATACCCACAGTTTTCGATCAATCAGTCATTCAGGGCATAGCAGGACTCAACAGATCCCCAAATGTCGAGTCTGCTCGTCTCCTGACCGTCTAGTTAATACTTCTGACCGGGTAAATACGTTTGACCGTCTAATCAATATTTCTGACCGTCTAGTCAATACTTTAGACCGTCTAGTCAATAATTCTGACCGTTATGTCGGCACTGGTCACTATATAGTTAGAAACTTGGGACATGTCTAGTTAGTAATTGGTGTAACAGTTCCAGCCTGAGCATGAGCGGTTAGGGCAAGGATGATGTGGCCAGCGACTCTGAGAACAAGGGTACCTGAATGTGTGCCAATGTCACTCTCTGTCTGGACACTACGCCAAGGTCAATCACCGTCTCAACAAAGGAAAACGGGGTGTGGGAAAGAATGTTTAGTCCAGGTAGACGCTGAACTCTGGCGTTCCGATTTAGGTAGTGGGGGACGAGTGACAGATATGAGGGCAGTAGAGCTTGCTGCGATATTTGAGTGACAGGTGTTCAAAGTAATTCGTTCCAATAACGACTGAATAGAGCCATCCCCCAGAGATTCACTGGATAGCTCTAATACTGCTTGAGACTATAAAATACTAGACCAAGTTTAGCTCAAGCAGACAGGCCAGAGAATTCGAACGAGAGACTGAGAATTTAGATAGTAGTCTGTTTAGCTCACCGATTTGATAGAGGAGTGATTGATAGGCTGTTGTTATGAATGTGTGAGATAGAACAGGAAAGTTGAACCAGCATATGCCTTGAGTCTTGGCCAGTCGCTCTAATAAGCTGTCTGTGTGTTGTGTGCAGACACCAAGGGAACGAGGTATGTTCTAGAGTTGTGCAAGTGTACAGCTGTGTCTATGGGAGATCTAGATGTGTGTGAGGTGTACGCAGGACAACTTGTGAACGAGGTATGTCCTGACGAGTTAAGCGAGTGTGTAGATCGACTAGGTGAGATCTAGATGTGTATGTGGTGTGTGTAGACACCGATAGAATGAGATATGTTCTAGAGGTGTGCGAGTGTACAGCTGTGTCTAGGAGAGATCTAGATGTGTGTATGGTGTGTGTAGACACAGAGGGAACGATTTATGTTTCAGAGCGTGTGTATTCGCAGATCGACTGAGTTGAGAGATCATATGTGAGTATACGTAGAATATATTGAATGCATTATGTACAGATCACCCGCCTGGGGGGATTTGAGCGAGGAAGAGTTTTTGTGAGTGTGTTGAGGATGCAGAAAAGGGGAGGGGTGTGTGCGGCAAGAACTGGGTTTGATTAGTGGGAGCAACATCAATAGTTTATACTTATAACTTCCAAATATATCATTAGTTAAGATGATATTTCTTGTAGTGTGTGTCATTGCACTCACTTTGATAGTGTTGTATGAGTATTATATAATAAATATGAGACTTGTTGTGTGTGGTCATGAATGGTGTGGAGGAGTGTGGTAATATTCTAGTTAGAATAACCCTAGAACAAACAATGGGATCTGCTACATGGGGACATGTCTAGTTAGTAATGGGGACATGTCTAGTTAGTTATTGGGACATGTCTAGTTAGTAATTGGGACATATCTAGTTAGTAATTGGGACATGTCTAGTTAGTAATGGGGACATGTCTAGTTAGTAATGGGGACATGTCTAGTTAGTTATTGGGACATGTCTAGTTAGTAATTGGGACATGTCTAGTTAGTAATGGGAACATGTCTAGTTAGTAATGGGGACATGTCTAGTTAGTTATTGGGACATGTCTAGTTAGTAATTGGGACATGTCTAGTTAGTAATGGGGACATGTCTAGTTAGTAATGGGGACATGTCTAGTTAGTAATTGGGACATGTCTAGTTAGTAATTGGGACATGTCTAGCTAGTAATGGGGACATGTCTAGTTAGTAATGGGGACATGTCTAGTTAGTAATGGGGACATGTCTAGTTAGTAATTGGGACATGTCTAGTTAGTAATGGGAACAGGACATGTCTAGTTAGTAATGGGGACAGGTCTAGTTAGTAATGGGGACATGTCTAGTTAGTTATGGGGACATGTTCAGTTAGTAATTGGGACATATCTAGTTAGTAATGGGAACAGGACATGTCTAGTTAGTAATGGGGACATGTCTAGTTAGTAATGGGAACAGGATATGTCTAGTTAGTAATGGGGACATGTCTAGTTAGTAATGGGGACATGTGTAGTTAGTAATGGGAACAGGACATGTCTTGTTAGTTATAGGGACATGTCTAGTTAGTAATGGGGACATGTCTAGTTAGTAATTGGGACATGTCTAGTTAGTAATGGGGACAGGACAGGTCTAGTTAGTAATGAGGACAGGACAGGTCTAGTTAGTAATGGGGACATGTCTAGTTAGTAATGGCGACAGGACAGGTCTAGTTAGTAATGGGGACATGTCTAGTTAGTAATGGGGACAGGACAGGTCTAGTTAGTAATGGGGACATGTCTAGTTAGTAATGGGGACAGAACAGGTCTAGTTAGTAATGGGGACATGTCTAGTTAGTACTGACTGAGGACAGGACAGGTCTAGTTAGTAATGGGGACATGTCTAGTTAGTTATGGGGACATGTTTAGTTAGTAATTGGGACATGTCTAGTTAGTAATTGGAACAGGACATGTCTAGTTAGTAATGGGGACATGTCTAGTTAGTAATGGGGACAGGACATGTCTAGTTAGTAATGGGGACATGTCTAGTTAGTAATGGGGACATGTCTAGTTAGTAATGGGAACAGGACATGTCTAGTTAGTAATGGGGACATGTCTAGTTAGTAATGGGGACATGTCTAGTTAGTAATGAGAACAGGACATGTCTAGTTAGTAATGGGGACATGTCTAGTTAGTAATGGGGACATGTCTAGTTAGTAATGGGAACAGGACATGTCTAGTTAGTTATGGGGACATGTCTAGTTAGTAATGGGGACATGTCTAGTTAGTAATGGGGACATGTCTAGTTAGTAATTGGGACATGTCTAGTTAGTACTGACTGAGGACAGGACATGTCTAGTTAGTAATTGGGACATGTCTAGTTAGTACTGACTGAGGACAGGACAGGTCTAGTTAGTAATGGGGACATGTCTAGTTAGTACTGACTGAGGACAGGACATGTCTACTTAGTAATGGGGACATGTCTAGTTAGTAATGGGGACATCTCTAGTTAGTAATGGGGACAGGACAGGTCTAGTTAGTAATGGGGACATGTCTAGTTAGTAATGGGGACATGTCTAGTTAGTAATTGGGACATGTCTAGTTAGTAATGGGGACAGGACAGGTCTAGTTAGTAATGGGGACATGTCTAGTTAGTAATGGGGACAGGACAGGTCTAGTTAGTAATGGGGACATGTCTAGTTAGTAATGGGGACATGTCTAGTTAGTAATGGGGACATGTCTAGTTAGTAATGGGGACATGTCTAGTTAGTAATGGGGACATGTCTAGTTAGTAATGGGGACATGTCTAGTTAGTAATGGGGACATGTCTAGTTATCACCCCCTCGCCCCACCCCCCCCCCCCCCCCCCCCGACTGTCTTCTGGGTAGACACAGATACTCCTTGAGCACGTGATCACGAACCTTCCACAAGTGAGGTAAGCAAGGTCACGTTGGCCGCCTTCCTGCGACCGGCGGGCAGGCTAAGGCCGATTTTCTCCAGCTTGTCTCTCAGGGATCGGCCTCCATTTTTAGACTTGGCTCTAGGATAGAGGTAAAAGAGGAAAAGAAATGTAATAAGATCATGTTGATTGGAATGTCTCTGTAGTTGGAGGTGATGTCTCTATTGTTGGATGGAATGTCTCTATTGTTGGATGGAATGTCTCTATTGTTGGATGGAATGTCTCTATTGTTGGATGGAATGTCTCTATTGTTGGATGGAATGTCTCTATTGTTGGTCTGAGGTTGGTGCCCAACTAATGTTGTGAGTATGTGACAAGAGGAACAATATAAGGCTCAACGGTGTGTGTGGTGTGTGTGTGTGTGTAGGGTGTGTGTGTGAGGGGTGTGTGTGGGGTGTGTGTGTGAGGGGTGTGTGTGTGGGGTGTGTGTGTGAGGGGTGTGTGTGTGAGGGGTGTGTGTGTGTGGGGTGTGTGTGTGTGTGTAGGGTGTGTGTGTGAGGGGTGTGTGTGGGGTGTGTGTGTGAGGGGTGTGTGTGTGTGGGGTGTGGGTGTGTGTGGGGTGTGTGTGTGAAGGGTGTGTGTGGGGTGCGTGTGTGGGGTGTGTGTGTGGGGTGTGTGTGTGTGGGGTATGTGTGAGTGTGTGTGGTGTGTGTGTGAGAGTGTGTGTGGTGTGTATTCTGTGTGTGTGGTGTGTGTGTGAGAGTGTGTGTGTGTTTTGTCTGTGTGTGTGGTGTCTATGAGTGTGTGGGGTGTCTGTGAGTGTGTGTGGTGTCTGTGTCTGTGAGTGTTTGTGTGTGAGAGTGTGTGGGTGGTATGTGTGTGAGTATGTGTGTGTGGGATGTGTGTGGTATGTGTCGTGTCTGTGAGTGTGTGTGTGGTGTGGAATGTGTGTGGTGTCTGTGAGTGTGCGTGAGTGTGTGTGTATGTGGAGTGTGTGTTGTGTCTGTGAGTGTGTGTGGTGTGTGTGTATGTGTGTGCGTTTGTGGTGTGTGAGTGTATGTGTGTGGAGTGTGTGTGGTGGTGTGTGTGTGTGTATGTGTGTCTGTTGTTGTACATGTGTGTGTGTGTTGTGGCGCTTGTGTGTGTGTGCGTGGTCTGTGTGTGAATGCGTGTGGCTGTAAACAACATAACTAGCTGTGGAAGAGACATCTCGAGCTGAAATGCTTGCTGAACATTTGATGGCCAACGTGTAGATCAGTCCACATATAACACGTCCGTATCTTATTCCCTTAACCAAGTATTGACCAAATATTATGTACACTGTTTGCCAACAAATGACCTTATTTTCTTGGTCAGATACTAAGTGACCTTTAAATCCGGGGCAACATTGTCTGCTGACACGATCCATAGGGAGACGCATACCTGCTGATACGATCCATAGGGAGACGCCTACTTCCTGACACGATCCATAGGGAGACGCCTACTTGCTGACACGATCCATAGGGAGACGCCTACTTGCTGACACGATCCATGGGGAGACGCCTACTTGCTGACACGATCCATAGGGAGACGCCTACTTGCTGACACGATCCATAGGGAGACGCCTACTTGCTGACAAGGAGGGCAGCTGATCCATGTTGCATACTTTATTTATGTCACATTATTTGAATTTATTTCCGAATTGTGGTCGTTCAAGAATTCTGCTAATTCCATCTTATGTGGAGGTGAGAAGCCAAATACGACAAGTCGTTCTGTTCTAGATCTAGCAATGTTGTACTGTTTTCGAGTTCATGACTGTTGACTAGACTGACTGTTGACTTCACTGACTGTTAACTTGACTGCTGACTTGACTGCTGACATGACCGTTGACTTAATTGCTGGCTTGACTGACTGTTGATTTGTTTGCCAACTTGACTGTTGACTGACTGTTGACTTCACTGTTGACTTAACTGTTAACTTGACGGTTGAATTGACTGTTGAGTTCACTGACTGTTGACTTGACTATTGACTTGACTGACTGTTGACTGATTGTTGACTTCACTGTTAACTTGACGGTTGACTTGACTGTTGACTTGAATGACTGTTGACGACTGTAAACTAGACGGTTGACGTGACTGGTTGTTGACTTGACAGCTGACCTGACTGATGACTTGACTGTTGACGTGACTGATTGTTCATTTGACTGCTGACCTGACTGATGACTTGACTGTTGACTTTACTGTTGACTTAACTATTGACGTGACTTGCTGGTTGAGTTGACTGACTGTTGACTTGACTGTTGACTGACTGTTGACTTGATTGTTGACGTGACTTGCTTGTTTACTTGACTCCTAACTTGACTGTTGACTTGACTACTGACAAAAGTTGTCTGACATCAAATTTGTAGAGATTTCTTTGACATCACTGAACATACTGAGGAAGGTGCTGGAGTCCACTAGCAGGCTCACCACTACAGGGATCACACTGTTAATCCCCATTTAATTGAATAGACTGCAGCTACACAGCCAGTTTCCATGTGCCTGACAGAGGGGCGTTGATAGATGCATGTTAGACACGCCAAGACCAGTTTGGATTGACCAGTTTGATACAGGAGGACGGGAGAGGAAGACAAACCTTTGATACAGGAGGACTGGAGAGGAAGACAAACCTTTGATACAGGAGGACTGGAGAGGAAGACAAACCTTTGATACAGGAGGACTGGAGAGGAAGACAAACCTTTGATACATGAGGATGGGAGAGGAAGACAAACCTTTGATACAGGAGGACTGGATAGGAAGACAAACCTTTGATACAGGAGGACTGGAGAGGAAGACAAACCTTTGATACATGAGGATGGGAGAGGAAGACAAATCTTTGATACAGGAGGACGGGAGAGGAAGACAAACCTTTGATACAGGAGGACGGGAGAGGAAGACAAACCTTTGATACAGGAGGACGGGAGAGGAAGACAAACCTTTGATACAGGAGGACGGGAGAGGAAGACAAACCTTTGATACAGGAGGACTTCAGAGGAAGACAAACATTTGATCCATGAGGACTGGAGAGGAAGACAAACCTTTGATACAGGAGGACTGGAGAGGAAGACAAACCTTTGATACAGGATGACGGGAGAGGAAGACAAACCTTTGATACAGGAGGACGGGAGAGGAAGACAAACTAAGTTCTCAAATATCGTGCCTCAAATCTTGTCTCCACGTGCACTCTATGCAATGAGAATCGTCGTCTCGTGAGGGAGGATTGTCCAACTCGACGGGACATGTGTCCCCAACACGACGGGACATGTGTCCCCAACACTGAAGGCAAACATCCATGGAGGCGCCTCACTAACCACGGACATCCCCTCCCCAGTGGAGACTCTCAGATTTGCTTTGATCCTCCTGATACCATTATTGACACCCCTCTCAGCCACTTTCTCCCCTCCTCCCCCTCCCTCCTTCCATTGTTTCCCAGCCCCCCCCCCCCCCCCCCTCCCCCTCTTGAGACGAGGATCTTGTCACTTCCAGCCGGAAGCCTCATTGACAGAGATCGTCTCCCGGACTGGAAACAAGGCAATTGTGTCTCGTGTGGGCACGCGCTGTTTACAAACCTCTCTGGTTGAGAGGGTCAGGGAACGGGTCTGTAGCCGGTGATGTCACAGCTACCAGATCTCACCTTGGGGTTGACGAGGAGGGGGGGGGGGGGGGTTACGAATAAGCAGGCTGTCACGACAAAAACAGTTCTGGCGTCAGTGGTAACCACACCAACAGTCGCGTCACGTCCTGATGCCAGTGGTAGCGACACCAACAGTTACGTCAGGTCCTGATATCAGTGGTAGCGACACCAACAGTCACGTCAGGTCCTGATGTCAGTGGTAACCACACCAACAGTCGCGTCACGTCCTGATGTCAGTGGTAACCCCACCAACAGTCGCGTCACGTCCTGATGTCAGTAGTAACCACACCAACAGTCGCGTCACGTCCTGATGTCAGTGGTAACCACACCAACAGTCGCGTCACGTCATGATGTCAGTGGTAACCACACCAACAGTCGCGTCACGTCCTGATGTCAGCTGTAACCACACCAACAGCCATCCATAAAATGGTCCAGGCAAGACCGTACGAGAGACTCGAGCGTAACGTGGACCAGACCAGGGCTGCCCGATGAAGCGACTGAATAGTTCTTCCATGGACACTACATGACAAGTATTCCTGGATTCATGATTATGCATTTTATAAAAATCACTGATTAAGTTAGGGTCTGCTCTAAGCCCCCTCCTCAGCCTGGTCTATAGTTAGGCGGGACATGTCCTAGCACGGAAAAGGCAAGAGGATCACGTGACTTTCCAAGTTCATCACGCCCCCGCCACACCCTCAATTTCACACAGTTCTCCCTGGAACAACTGTTTTATGACAGACTGACTAACCAGGTGATCCCCGTAGTAGTGAGCAGCAGGCAGATAAAGTCACTCGTACAGCACAACCGACTGGACGACCACAGTCCACCTTCATCAGCACACTCCGGATTTGAGAAAAGCTACAGCCTCCCGCAGAAAAGTGTTAGGGTACTCATCTTGGTCATTAAACAACAACAACAACACTAGCACCAACAATAACAACACCAGCACCAACAACAACAATAACAACACTAGCACCAACAACAACAATAACAACACCAGCACCACCAACAACAATAACAACACCAGCACCAACAACAACAATAACAACACCAGCACCAACAACAACAATAACAACACCAGCACCAACAACAACAATAACAACACCAGCACCAACAACAACAATAACAACACCAGCACCACCAACAACAATAACAACACCAGCACCAACAACAACAATAACAACACCAGCACCAACAACAACAATAACAACACCAGCACCAACAACAACAATAACTACACCAGCACCAACAACAACAACCCCACCACCAACAACAACATCAACGTCAGACGTAATTAGTCACGTGACCACAGACTAGCATCTGGTAGGTCATACTCTCACAATTGACCACCGAAGTGACAAGTGTTCAGTGACACATATTCTGTCAGTTCAGGTGTGACAGGAAGGTATGTAAAGTCATAGAAGTGACATGTTTACAAGGACGTAAGTTAGTTCAGGTGTGACAGGGGGGTATGTAAAGCCATCGAAGTGACAGGTTTACAAGTACCTAAGTTAGTTCAGGTGTGACAGGAAGGTATGAATGGCCATATAAGTGACACAAGAACTCAAATTAGTTCAACAACCCGTACATAAGAAGGTGCATGATTGATTGAGCCGTCCACTTCTAATCGATGTTGAGTTGAATATCGACCAGCAAGGTCAGCCAGAACGATCTATCTAACCCAGGAAGCTGGCCTAATAATGCCGGGTATGATCCTCTTAGAAATCGTCTTTACACTGACAGTTCTTAGTGCGCGCTGATACGGCAGTCAGGCGTGCCACAGACGCGACACATCTGTCAGGCGGGCCACAGACGCGACACATCTGTCTGGCGGCCTTTTAGCTGTGTGTTTGCTAAAGGGTAGTCTGCATAGACAGAGCTGGCTGTTCAGACGATGGAAGGCGTGGTACCAGACGTTTGATAGTCTGTTCTGGGGGAGACCAAGGGATGGACACACAACAAGATGGGATGAGACACAACAGGATGGGATGAGACACAACAGGATGGGATGACACACCACAGGAGGAGATGAGACACCACAAGATGAAAGGAGATGATACACCACAAGATGGGAGGAGATGAGACACCACAAGATGGGAGAAGATGAGACACAACAAGAAGGGATGAGACACCACAAGATGGGAGGAGATGAAACACCACAAGATGGGAGGAGATGAGACACAACAAGAAGGGATGAGACACAACAGGATGGGAGGAGACGAGACACAACAGGATGGGATGAGACACAACAAGATGGGATGAGCCACAAAAGGATGGGATGAAATGAGACACCACAAGATGGGATGAGACACCACAAAATGGGATGAGACACCAGAAGATTGGATGAGACACCACAAGATGGGAGACAAGATGGCTGTGTCATCTCATGTCCCCTATCAATGCGTGTCTACAACAAGACGGCTGTCTCATCTCATGTCCACTATCAATGCGTATCTACAACGTGAGAAGCTATGTCTATAGAGCACGATGAAGTCCGCGTGACCGACGGATAGATGACATTAAAGAAAACATACAACGGCCAATGGAACACACTTAGCCTAAGGAAGACAACGATGTCGCACGGCGCTTAACGGAGAAGTGACCCAACCGACATGCTTACACCAGGCTTCCTGTATGAGCAACCTCTACCAGAGCACTCCACCACCGAGCTATCCATCTAACAATTACTCAATCGTTTAATGTGCACGTTCAAAGCCAGTCGTGTCGGGACGTGTGCGATCGATCAGCGACGTCCATCGATCTGAGCTCCACTCTCCAGCACTGATCTAGCCAACTACACCACAAGCCTGCCGTTTGGTTGGGTCAGAGATACAATCCATAGTGACGACCAATGGGCAGACTGGCTCAAGGAATGGGCGATTGTGTCTCCCAGTGAACCTGTGCTTATTGTCCATCTGGACAATTCATTTTGTGTCAGGCAGTGTAGCTTATAGTCTGTTTGTGTGTCAGGCAGTGTAGCTTATGGTCTGTTTGTGTGTCAGGGAGTGTAGCTTATAGTCTGTTTGTGTGTCAAGGCGTGTAGCTTATAGTCTGTTTGTGTGTCAAGGAGTGTAGCTTATAGTATGTTTGTGTATCAGAGAGTGTAGCTTATAGTCTGTTTGTGTGTCTTATGTAGGGATCTGAACAGGTCTCTTAATAAGTGTGGCATATTGTGTGGCTGCGGAACGTGTAGCCTTGGTATGTTAGTGAGACGTGCGCGCGCGTATCCTTGGTTGGTGTGTCTCAGTGTGTGTGTGTATGTGCGTATCCTTCGTTGGTGTGTCTCAGTGTGTGTGCGTACCCTTGGTTTGTGTGTCTCAGTGTGTGTGTGTGTACGCTTATCCTTGGTTTGTGTGTCTCAGTGTGTGTGTGTGTGTGTGTGTGTGCGTACCCTTGGTTTGTGTGTGAGAAAAGCCTCCCTCATTAAAGTCATGCTAATCCTGGCCTCACTTTCGGATGAGTGAGGACATTCTGTATCCAACCTGACATGATAACACTAGCAGTTGTCCAGGCGGAACAGTCACTCGACAAGGGCGGCCCGAGGGCGGTACGGGGCTGCCCGAGGGCGGTACGGGGTTGGATCGAGTGTTCAAGCCACATTATAGGACTCCTGGTGAGAGAGCACGGATCTGCCGCCTACCGCCAAATTGGAGGGATCATATATTTGGCTAGAGCTCCAGAAGGCATTCAAGCGTTGTTTGATGAAGTGGTATGCCTTGATGGAAGTCTGTGTCCTGGTTGTCATCCTACTCAAACACTTGGAAATGTTGTATGCCAGTGAAAGAATGGCCTATCCACACGACTGGCCCCTTGCAGATCTCGCTACCCCACAGAATCAGAGTTCAGACGAATGGTTCCCCATCTACCACCGACTGACGTGCATGGCTAAACTCAGCTTCCAGTTCGTGCTAGTGGATAGCAAATCATTTGTTGACCCTCATACATGCAATATGTCTAACAGCACAGGACCTTCATCCGATGTTCCACGAAAGTAGACTAGAATCACATGTTCCCACATTAGACTAGAATCACATGTTCCCACATTAGACAAGAATCACATGTTCCCATATTATACTAGAATCACATATTCCCATATTATACTAGAATCACATGTTCCCACATTAGACTAGAATCACATGTTCCCACATTAGACTAGAATCACATGTTCCCACATTACACTAGAATCACATGTTCCCACATTAGACTAGAATCACATGTTCATAGATTAGACTAGAATCACATGTTCCCATATCAGACTAGAATCACATGTTACCACATTAGACTAGAATCACATGATCCCACATTAGACAAGAATCACATGTTCCCATATTATACTAGAATCACATGTTCCCATATTATACTAGAATCACATGTTCCCACATTAGACTAGAATCACATGTTCCCACATTAGACTAGAATCACATGTTCATACATTAGACTAGAATCACATGTTCCCATATTAGACTAGAATCACATGTTCTCACATTAGACTAGAATCACATGTTCCCATATTAGACTAGAATCACATGTTCATACATTAGACTAGAATCACATGTTCCCACATTAGACTAGAATCACATGTTCCCATATTAGACTAGAATCACATGTCCCCACATTAGATTAGAATCACATGTTCATACATTAGACTAGAATCACATGTTCCCACATTAGACTAGAATCACATGTTCCCATATTAGACTAGAATCACATGTCCCCACATTAGATTAGAATCACATGTTCATACATTAGACTAGAATCACATGTTCCCACATTAGACTAGAATCACATGTTCCCATATTAGACTAGAATCACATGTCCCCACATTAGATTAGAATCACATGTTCGTACATTAGACTAGAATCACATGTTCCCACATTAGACTAGAATCAGATGTTCCCATATTAGACTAGAATCACATGTCCCCACATTAGATTAGAATCACATGTTCATACATTAGACTAGAATCACATGTTCCCACATTAGACTAGAATCACATGTCCCCACATTAGATTAGAATCACATGTTCATACATTAGACTAGAATCACATGTTCCCATATTAGACTAGAATCACATGTTCCCACATTAGACAGTCATCACAATTGTGATGCACCTCCCCCCCCCCCCTCCCCCATCTCCATCGATATCTGCTCCTTTCTGCTCCAGCAGAAGGCTTCACGTGAGCAGTGGATGCCCCTATAACCCCCCCCCCCCCCCCCCTTCACGGCCACACTGCCATTGTCCAACTTGATGTTCTCATCTGAGATTATCTCCCTTACTGTAAACCTCCAATCTGGCGTGATTAGAGCGCCATGGTATTGACATTTGCGAACTTGGTTTAATAATTTAACAGACCACCCACCAGAGAAGGTTGAGACAGAACACCCACCAGAGAAGGTTGAGACAGAACAACCACCTGAGAAGGTTGAGACAGAACACCCACCAGAGAAGGTTGAGACAGACCACCAGAGAAGGTTGAGACAGAACACCCACCAGAGAAGGTTGAGACAGACCACCAGAGAAGGTTGAGACAGAACACCCACCAGAGAAGGTTGAGACAGACCACCAGAGAAGGTTGAGACAGACCATTAGAGAAGGTTGAGACAGACCACCCACCAGAGAAGGTTGAGACAGACCACCCACCAGAGAAGGTTGAGACATACCACTAGATAAGGTTGAGACAGACCAGCAGAGAATGTTGAGACAGACCACTAGAGAATGTTGAGACAGACCACCCACCAGAGAAGGTTGAGACAGACCACTAGAGAAGGTTGAGACAGACCACCCACCAGAGAAGGTTGAGACAGACCACTAGAGAAGGTTGAGACAGACCACTAGAGAAGGTTGAGACAGACCACCAGAGAAGGTTGCGACAGACCACCCACCAGAGAAGGTTGAGACAGACCCCTAGAGAAGGTTGAGACAGACCACCAGAGAAGGTTGAGACAGACCACTAGAGAAGGTTGAGACAGACCACCAGAGAAGGTTGAGACAGACCACTAGAGAAGGTTGAGACAGACCACCCACCAGAGAAGGTTGAGACAGACCACTAGAGAAGGTTGAGACAGACCACCAGAGAAGGTTGAGACAGACCACCCACCATAGAAGGTTGAGACAGACCACTAGAGAAGGTTGAGACAGACCACTAGAGAAGCCTGAGACAGACCACCAGAGAAGGTTGAGACAGACCACCCACCAGAGAAGGTTGAGACAGACCACTAGAGAAGGTTGAGACAGACCACCAGAGAATGTTGAGACAGACCACCAGAGAAGGTTGAGACAGACCACCTACCAGAGAAGGTTGAGACAGACCACCCACCAGAGAAGGTTGAGACAGACCACCCACCAGAGAAGGTTGAGACAGACCACCCACCAGAGAAGGTTAAGACAGACCACCCACCAGAGAAGGTTGAGACAGACCAGCAGAGAATGTTGAGACAGACCACTATAGAAGGTTGAGACAGACCACCAGAGAAGGTTGAGACATACCACTAGAGAAGGTTGAGACAGACCACCAGAGAAGGTTGAGACAGACCACCAGAGAAGGTTGAGACAGACCACCAGAGAATGTTGAGACAGACCACTAGAGAAGGTTGAGACAGACCACTAGAGAAGGTTGAGACAGACCACCAGAGAAGGTTGAGACAGACCACCCACCAGAGAAGGTTGAGACAGACCCCTAGAGAAGGTTGAGACAGACCACCAGAGAAGGTTGAGACAGACCACTAGAGAAGGTTGAGACAGACCACCAGAGAAGGTTGAGACAGACCACTAGAGAAGGTTGAGACAGACCACCCACCAGAGAAGGTTGAGACAGACCACTAGAGAAGGTTGAGACAGACCACCAGAGAAGGTTGAGACAGACCACCCACCATAGAAGGTTGAGACAGACCACTAGAGAAGGTTGAGACAGACCACTAGAGAAGCCTGAGACAGACCACCAGAGAAGGTTGAGACAGACCACCCACCAGAGAAGGTTGAGACAGACCACTAGAGAAGGTTGAGACAGACCACCAGAGAATGTTGAGACAGACCACCTACCAGAGAAGGTTGAGACAGACCACCCACCAGAGAAGGTTGAGACAGACCACCCACCAGAGAAGGTTGAGACAGACCACCCACCAGAGAAGGTTGAGACAGACCACCCACCAGAGAAGGTTGAGACAGACCACCAGAGAAGGTTGAGACAGACCACCTACCAGAGAAGGTTGAGACAGACCACCCACCAGAGAAGGTTGAGACAGACCACCCACCAGAGAAGGTTGAGACAGACCACCCACCAGAGAAGGTTAAGACAGACCACCCACCAGAGAAGGTTGAGACAGACCAGCAGAGAATGTTGAGACAGACCACTATAGAAGGTTGAGACAGACCACCAGAGAAGGTTGAGACATACCCCTAGAGAAGGTTGAGACAGACCACCAGAGAAGGTTGAGACAGACCACCAGAGAAGGTTGAGACAGACCACCAGAGAATGTTGAGACAGACCACTAGAGAAGGTTGAGACAGACCACTAGAGAAGGTTGAGACAGACCACCAGAGAAGGTTGAGACAGACCACCCACCAGAGAAGGTTGAGACAGACCACCAGAGAATGTTGAGACAGACCACTAGAGATGGTTGAGACAGGCCACTAGAGGAGGTTGAGACAGACCACCAGAGAAGGTTGAGAAAGACCACCCACCAGAGAAGGTTGAGACAGACCACCCACCAGAGATGGTTGAGACAGACCACCCACCAGAGAAGTTTGAGACAGACCACCCACCAGAGTAGGTTGAGACAGACCACCCACCAGAGAAGGCTGAGACAGACCACCAGAGAAGGTTGAGACAGACCACCAGAGAAGGTTGAGACAGACCACTCACAAGAGAAGGTTGAGACAGACCACCAACCCGAGTAGGTTGAGACAGACCACCAGAGAAGGTTGAGACAGACCACCCACCAGAGAAGGTTGAGACAGACCACCAGAAAAAGTTGAGAAAGACCACCCAGCAGAGAAGGTTGAGACAGACCACCAACCCGAGTAGGTTGAGACAGACCACCCACCAGAGAAGGTTAAGATTGACAACCCCACCAGCCAAGGTTAAGACTGACAACCCCACCAGCCAAGGTTAAGACTGACAACCCCAACAGAGAAGGTTGAGACTGACAACCCCACCAGGTTGAGACTGACAACCCCACCAGGTTGAGACTCACAACCCCACCAGGTTGAGACTGACAATCCCACCAGGTTGAGACTGACAACCCCACCAGGTTGAGACTGACAACCCCACCAGGTTGAGACTGACAACCCCACCAGGTTGAGACTGACAATCCCACCAGGTTGAGACTGACAACCCCACCAGGTTGAGACTAACAAACCCACCAGGTTGAGACTGAAAATCCCACCATGTTGAGACTGACAATCCTAACAGAGAAGGTTGAGACTGACAACCCAGCAGCTTAAGACTGACAACCCCAACAGGTTGAGACTGGCAACCCCAACAGAGAAGGTTGAGACTGACAACCCCAACAGAGAAGGTTGAGACTGACAACCACAGTAGCTTAAGACTGACAACCCCAACAGAGAAGCTTGAGACTGACAACCCCACCAGGTTAAGACTGACAACCCCAACAGAGAAGCTTGAGACTGACAACCCCACCAGGTTAAGACTGACAACCCCAACAGAGAAGCTTGAGACTGACAACCCCACCAGGTTAAGACTGACAACCCCAACAGAGAAGCTTGAGACTGACAACCCCACCAGGTTAAGACTGACAACCCCAACAGAGAAGATTGAGACTGACAACCCCAAGAAGACCATTGTCTGAAAACACCCTACATATTCATTAAACGTAATTCTGGACGCTGGACCTATGCTCCAAGGGAGCTGCATTCTGGAGAAATCAGTTTCTTTGAAGTGTCTAACAATTCCCCAATCTGTCATATACGTTGGGACCTTCTCTGACACATAAGTTTGGACCTTCATGGACACATAAGTTGGAACCTTCTCTAAATCATAATTTTTGACCTTCACGGCCACATAAGTTGGAACCTTCTGTGAATCATAAGTTGGGATCTTCTCTGACACATAAGTTTGGACCTTCATGGACACATAAGTTGGGACCTTCTCTGAATCATAAGTTGGGATCTTCTCTGACACATAAGTTTGGACCTTCATGGACACATACGTTGGAACCTTCTCTGAATCATAAGTTGGGATCTTCTCTGACACATAAGTTTGGACCTTCATGGACACATAAGTTGGAACCTTCTCTGAATCATAAGTTGTGATCTTCTCTGAATCATAAGTTGGGACTTTCTCTGAATCATAAGTTGGGACCTTCACGGACACATAAGTTGGGACCTTCTCTGAATCATGTTGGGACCTTCTCTGAATCAAAAGTTGGGACCTTCACGGACACAAAAGTTGGAACCTTCTCTGAATCATAAGTTGGGACCTTCACGAACACATAAGTTGAGACCTTCCCTTGTTAGCGAATCTAAGGTTTTTTTCTGCCGATATTCTGTCTTAAATTGTAATAACTGTAAGATGATGGATGTTAGCCATGGATGGAAGCCAGGTATGTAAGTCAGTGATGTCAGTCAGGTATGTAAGTCAGTGATGTCAGTCAGGGATGTTAATCAGTGATGTAAATCAGTGATGTCAGTCAATGATGTTATTCAGTGATGTTAGTTAATAATGTGTCAGTGATGTTAGTCAGTGATGTTAGTCAGTGATGTTGGTCAGCGATGTTAGTCAGCGATGTTAGTCAGCGATGTTAGTCAGCGATGTTAGTCAGCAATGTTAGTCAAATAACATCAATGTATATTTCTAATTAGAGGCTAAAGTGAGATAAGAAACACGAAGCCGCCTCCTTACAGGAGGCGAAGAGCATTAATAGGGTGGAGTTACGATCCAGCCTATTTGTGAAATAAAAGTCAGCTGGTCATGCACACTACAATTATGATCTAGTGACACCACAAACACACTGACCTCCTCAGGACTCCTCCTAGGAGAGACGCATTAAGACATTCAGGAGGAGACAATCTCCTCTGCACCTCAGCCACCGTGACCTTGTACTTGGAAGTTGAGCTGAGGAGGGAGAGACGACCCGGGACAGAGCAGAAGACGTCACCAGGTGAGACAATGTGTGAGGACACTATCAGCTCCTTGCTGGCCTCGCTCTTGGCTCGCATACCTGTGGACGTGCGCGCAGAGAGCTCTTATGGCGGCTGACTCTTAGTGGTTTCATAAAGTGTGTTACAGACAGGTGAGAAACACAAGTTCGGACCTCAAACCTAGGGCGAGTCATTTGACACGTGACATATAGCACAAGATATAAGACACGTGACATATAGCACAAGATATGAGACACGTGACATATAGCACAAGATATAAGACACGTGACATATAGCACAAGATATGAGACACGTGACATATAGCACAAGATATAAGACATGTGACATATGGCACAAGATATAAGAAACGAGACATATGGCATAAGATATAAGACACGAGACATATGGCACAAGATATAAGACACGTGACATATAGCACAAGATATAAGACACGTGACATATAGCACAAGATATAAGACACGTGACATATAGCACAAGATATAAGACACGTGACATATAGCACAATATATAAGACACGTGACATATAGCACAAGATATAAGACACGTGACATATAGCACAAGATATAAGACACGAGACATATGGCACAAGATATAAGAAACGAGACATATAGCATAAGATATAAGACACGAGACATATGGCACAAGATATAAGACACGAGACATATAGGACAAGATATAAGACACGAGACATATGGCACAAGATATAAGACACGAGACATATGGCACAAGATATAAGACACGAGACATATGGTACAAGATATAATACACGAGACATATGGCACAAGATATATGACACGAGACATATGGCACAAGATATAAGACACGAGACATAAGACATGATATATAAGACACGAGACATATGGTACGAGATTAAAAGACACGAGACATAAAACATAAAATATAATACACGAGATATATGGCACGAAATAAGACACGAGACATAAGACACGAGATATAAGACATAAAATATAATACACGAGATATATGGCACGAAATAAGACACGAGACATAAGACACGAGATATAAGACATGAGCCATATGGCACAAGATATAAGACACGAGACATAAAACGCGAGATATAAGACACGAGATATAAGACATGAAATATAAGATACGAGATATGTGGCACGAGATAAGACACGAGACATAAGACACGAGCTATAAGACACGAGAAATATGGTACGAGATATAAGACACGAGACATAAAACTTAAAATATAAGACACGAGACATAAGACACAAAATATAAGACACAAGACATAAGACACAAGACATATAGTACGAGATATACGACACGAGACATAAAACATGAAATATAGGACACGAGATATATGGCAAGAGATAAGACACGAGACATAAGACACGAGATATAAGGCACGAGACATATGGCACAAGATATAAGACACGAAAAATAAAACGCGAGATATAAGACACGAGATATCTTCTTCTTCTTCTTCTTCGTACGCTGTCAGACGTCAACCTTTATTTTTTCTAAAAACGCAGTGGTCATCATGAGGCTGTCGACACTGCCATAGAGTTTGTCTAGTGTTGCCACTGGTGATGGCCACATCTGCTTTCTCTGGTCCTCGTATGTCGGGCAGTTTTGCAGCAGATGTTTAGCAGTCATTTTCCCGGTACCACACGAGCATTTGTCGGTGCCACCTATCTTCAGTTTATTCAATAGTTGGTACCTCAGTCTGTTTTGGTTCGTGCGAAGACTGAAGACCACGACCTGCTCTCTTCTGTTCAACTGGTAATAGACATTGAGATATAAGACAGGAGACATTAAACGCGAGATATAAGACACGAGACATATGGCACGAGATATAAGACATGAGATATAAGACATGAGATATAAGACACGAGATATAAGACATGAGATATAAGACACGAGATATAAGACATGAGATATAAGACACGAGATATAAGACATGAGATATAAGACATGAGATATAAGACACGAGATATAAGACATGAGATATAAAACATGAGATATAAGACATGAGATATAAGACATGAGATATAAGACATGAGATATAATACACGAGATATAAGACATGAGATATAAGACACGAGATATAAGACACAAGACATAAGACACGAGATTTATATAACAGGAACACGAAAAATACAACACACGACACATATCAATAGGTGCAATTGACACAGGACAAGACAAAGGACAAGACATGAAACACGGGACAAGACATAGGACAAGACATAGGACAAGACATAGGACAAGAAACAGGACAAGCCATGAAACACAGGACAATACACGAAACACAGGACAAGACATGAAACAGAGGACATGACATAGGACAAGACATAAAACACAGGACAAGACACAGGACCAGATACAGGACAAGACACAGATCCCGACACAGGAGGAGACATGAAACAAAGGACAAGACATAGGACAAGAAACAGGACAAGACACAGTACCAGACACAGGACAAGACATGAAACACAGTACCAGACACAGGACAAAACATAGGACAAGACATAGGACAAGAAACAGGACAAGACACAGGACAAAACATAGGACAAGACACAGGACCAGACACAGGAGGAGACATGAAACAAAGGACAAGACATAGGACAAGAAACAGGACAAGACACAGTACCAGACACAGGACAAGACATGAAACACAGTACCAGACACAGGACAAAACATAGGACAAGACATAGGACAAGAAACAGGACAAGACACAGGACAAAACATAGGACAAGACACAGGACCAGACACAGGAGGAGACATGAAACAAAGGACAAGACATAGGACAAGAAACAGGACAAGACAAGGAACACAAGACCAGACATAAAACACAGGACAAGACATAGGACCAGACACTGGACAAGACATAGGTCAAGTCATAAAACACAAGACCAGACACAGGACAAGAGACAGGACAAGACATAGGACAAGACATAAAACACAGGACAAGACATAAAACACAGGACCAGACACAGGACAAGACATGAAACACAGGACCAGACACAGGACAAGAGACAGGACAAGACATAGGACAAGACATAACACACAGGACAAGACATAAAACACAGGACCAGACACAGGACAAGACATGAAACACAAGACCAGACACAGGACAAGAGACAGGACAAGACATAGGACAAGACATAAAACACAGGACAAGACATAAAACACAGGACAAGACATGAAACACAGGACCAGACACAGGACAAGACATGAAACACAGGACAAGACATAGGACAAGACATATGATGAGAGACAGGATGAGAGACAGGAGACAGGATGAGAGATATTGTGAGAGACAGGATAAGAGACAGAATGAGAGACAGGATAAGAGACAGGAATAGAGACAGGATGAGAGACATGATGAGAGACTGGATGAAAGGCAGGATGAGAGACAGGATAAGAGACAGGAATAGAGACAGGATGAGAGACAGGAATAGAGACATGATGAGAGACAGGATGAGAGACAGGATGAGAGATATTGTGAGAGACAGGATGAGAGACAGGATGAAAGACAGGATGAGAGACAAGATGAGAGACATGATGAGAGACAGGATGAGAGACAGGATGAGAGACATGATGAGAGACAGGATGAGAGACAGGATGAGAGACAGGATGAGAGACAGGATGAGAGACATTCACAGAACTAGAATCAGTGAGCATGAAGACGGTTCAAACTTGAGTTATTACTTCCTTATCGAATTTGCTGTGAGTCGATTCTGGGACGACACGATGCCAGAAGGACCAACAGGAAATTAGGGCCCGTCAAGATGTTTTAGTGGGGACAGACGCCAGGCAACCCTGCCATGAAATGGCCCATGATGAATAACTGTACGAGCGCTAATTTGTGCCATCAGTCCATTACCACTCGCCAGCGAATGCACTCAATTAACCTCAGACTAGTTAGTCATGTTCAGGCAGGCACTGATGTCCCGTGGGCAACTAGAGGCTGGCACTGATGTCCCGTGGGCAACTAGAGGCTGGTACTCGTGTCCCGTGGGCAACTAGAGGCTGGTACTCGTGTCCTGTGGGCAACTAGAGGCTGGCACTGGTGTCCCGTGGGCAACTAGAGGCTGACACTCGTGTCCCGTGGGCAACTAGAAGCTGGCACTCGTGTCCCGTGGGCAACTAGAGGCTGGTACTCGTGTCCTGTGGGCAACTAGAGGCTGGCACTGGTGTCCCGTGGGCAACTAGAGGCTGGCACTGGTTTTACCGTGGTCAACTAGAGGCTGGCACTAGTGTCCCGTGGGCAACTAGAGGCTGGCACTCGTGTTTCGTGGGCAACTAGAGGCTGGTACTGATGTCCCGTGGGCAACTAGAGGCTGCTACTGATGTCCCGTGGGCAACTAGAGGCTGGCACTGATGTCCCGTGGGCAACTAGAGGCTGGCACTGGTGTCTCGTGGGGAACTAGAGGCTGGCACTGGTGTCCCGTGGGCTACTGAAGGCTGGTACTCGCGTACAAAAAATAATATGTTCCTGATGATTTAGAAGGTCACTGGGTGACGTTCGTCGATTTCTCACATGTATACAATCTCTCACATTTGAAGTCTTAAATTACTACTGTAACTTCGTAACACTGGACTTCGGATGGGACTGGTTGCTGTCAGTGGACCTCGGGTGGGACTGGTTGCTGTCAGTGGACCTCGGTAGGACTGGTTGCTGTCAGTGGACCTCAGGTGAGATGGGTTGCTGTCACTTGACCTCGGGTGGGACTGGTTGCTGTCAGTGGACCTCAGGTGAGATGGGTTGCTGTCACTGGACCTCAGGTGGGACTGGTTGCTGTCACTGGACATTGGGTGGGACTGGTTGCTGTCACTGGACCTCGGGTAGGACTGGTTGCTGTCACTGGACCTCGGGTGTGACTGGTTGCTGTCAGTGGACCTCAGGTGGGACTGGTTGCTGTCATTGGACCTCAGGTGGGACTGGTTGCTGTCACTGGACCTCGCGTGGGACTGGTTGCTGTCACTGGACCTCGGGTGGGACTGGTTGCTATCAGTGGACCTCAGTGGACTTCGATGTGGTGGTAGACGATGTATCATCCTTTCACTGACGGAGACAACATTTTCTGACCCACAAACAGAGGGCGGGGAGGGGGAGGGGTGTTGTCGGGTGATTATGTCCCTCATTACGTAGTCTCATGGACAGAACTTGCTTGCTGACCTTAGCGTCTGAGTACATGAAGCGTCTACTTAACAGCAGCACAGTACAACGTCTGTACACCAAGGGCACACGATATTATTTATCCTGGCCTACTGTGGGGAGCCTTTATAATTGGGCTCCTTTTCTGAGCAACAGTGACATAAGGAAACATACAATAGATACATGTCTGAAAGGATGTTGCAGTCCCCTTCAGCCTTACTAATCTCTTTCACAACCACCATCAACTAATATACCAATAGTAAATTGTCAATAAAAACCACTGATAAAAAAACAACTAGCCATCAACAAACTCAACCAGCTATCAACAAACTCAACCAGCCATCAACAATATCAACAAGCCATCAACAAACTCAACCAGCCGTCAACAAACACATCCAGGGAATAACAACCTCAACCAGCCATCAACAAACTCAACCAGCCAATAACAATCTCAACCAGCCATCAACAAACTCAACCAGCCGTCAACAAATTCAATGAGCAGATAACATTCTCAATCAGCGATCTACAAACTCAACAAGCCATCAACAAACTCAACCAGCCATCAACAAACTCAACCAGCGATCAACAAAATCAACCAGCTGTCACCAATATCAACCAGCCATCAACAAACTCAACCCTCCATCAACAAACTCATTCAGCCAATAACAAACTGATCCACCAATCAACTAACTCATCCAGCCAATAATAAACTTATCCAGTCATCAACATACTCAACCAGCCATAAAAAAAATCAACCAGCCTTAAACAAACTCATCCAGCCATCAATGAACTCCACCAGCCATCAACAATACCAACCAGCCATAAAAAAACTCAACCCGCCATCAGCAAACTCAACCAGCCATCAACATACTCAACCAGCCATTAAAAAAATCAACCAGCCTTAAACAAACTCAACCAGCCATCAACAATACCAACCAGCCATAAAAAAACTCAACCCGCCATCAGCAAACTCAACCAGCCATCAACATACTCAACCAGCCATTAAAAAAATCAACCAGCCGTAAACAAACTCAACCAGCCATCAACAAACTCAACCATCCATCAACAAACTCAACCAGCCAATAACAAACTCACCCAGCCATCGAAAAGCTCATCCAGCAATCAACGAACTAAACCAGCCAATAACAAACCCATCCAGCCAAAAACAAACTCATCAAGCCAATAACAAACTCATCAAGCCATCAACAAACTCATCCAGCCATCAACGAACTCTACCAGTAAATAACAAACTCATCCAGCCATAAACAAACATATCCTAACAATAACAAACTCATCCAGCCATAAACAAACATATCCTAACAATAACAAACTCATCCAGCCATCAAGAAACTGAACCTACCATCAACTAACTCATCTAACCATCAACAAACGCATCCAACTATGAACAAACTTAACCATCCATCAACCTACTTAACCAACCATCAACAAACTCATCCAACCATCAACAAACTTAAACAACCATCCCCAAAATTAAACAACCATCAAGAAACTCCTCTATCCATTCATCATCAAACTCATCTAACCATCAATAAACACATCAAACCATAAACAAACTCAAACAACCATCAATAGAATAATCCAGCCAACAGGAAACTCATCCAACCATCAACAAACATAACCAACCATCAACAAACATAACCAACCATCAACAAACATAACCAACCATCAACAAACTTAACCAACCATCAACAAACATAACCAACCATCAACAAACTTAACCAACCATCAACAAACTTAACCAACCATCAACAAACTTAACCAACCATCAACAAACTTAATCTACCATAGACAAACTCATCCAACCTTCAACAGACTCATCCAACAGTCAACAAACGCATTCAACCATCAATAAACTCAACCAGCCATCAACAAACTCAACAACCAGTCAACAATTTCAACAAGCAGATAACATACTCAACCATCCATCAGCAATATCAACCAGCCATCAACAAACTCAACCAGCCATCAACAATCTCAACAAGCCATCAACAAACTCAACTAGCCAGCAACAATATCAACCAGCCATCAATAACCTCAACAGAAATCAACAGATTATTCAACCAGTAGATAACAAACTCAACCAGCGATCAACAATCTCAACCAGCCATCAACAAACTCATCCAGCCATCAAAAAACTGTACCAGCCATAACAAACTCAACCAGCCATAAACGAACTTTTCCTTACAATGACAAACTCATCCAGCAATCAAAAAACTGTACCAGCCATCAACAAACTCAACCAGCCATGAACAAATTCATCCACCCAATAACAAACTCATCCAACCATCAATGAACTCAGTCAACCAGCCAATAACAAACTCATCCAGTTATCAACAAACTCAACCGGCCATAAATAAATTTTCCTTACAATAACAAACTCATCCAGCCATAAAAAAACTAAACCAACCATCAACAAACTCATCCAGTCGTCAACAAACTCAACCAGCCATCAATAAACTCAACCAGCCATCAACAAACTCAACAACCAGTCAACAATTTCAACAAGCAGATATCATACTCAACCATCCATCAGCAATATCAACCAGCCATCAACAAACTCAACCAGCCATCAACAATCTCAACAAGCCATCAACAAACTCAACAGAAATCAACAGATTATTCAACCAGTAGATAACATACTCAACCAGCGATCAACAATCTCAACCAGCCATCAACAAACTCAACCAGCCATCAACAATACCAACCAGCCATCAACAATACCAACCAGCCTTTAAATAAACTCAACCCGCCAACAGTAAACTCAACCATCCATCAACAAACTCAACCAGCCATCAACAAACGCATCCAGCCATCAACAATATCAACTAGTCATAAAAACACTAAATCAGCCACCAGCAAACCCAACCAGCCATCAACAAACTTAACCAGCCATAAACAATATCAACCAGCTATCAGCAAACTCATTCAGCGATCAACAAACTCATTCAACCAATAACAATCTGATCTAGCGATCACCAAACTCATCCAGCCAATAATAAACTCATCCAGCCATCAACAAACGCATCCAACCACCAACAAACTGATCGAAACATAAACAATATCAACCAGCGATCAACAAACTTATCCTTACAATAAGAAAATCATTCAGCCATAAAAAAAAATTAAACCAGCCATCAACAAACTCATCCAGCCATCAACAAACTCATACAGCCATCAACAAACTCATCCAGTCATCAACAAACTAATCCAACCATCAGCAAACTTAACCAACCATCAACAAACTCATTCAAGAAACAACAAACTCATCGAACATCAACAAATTTAAGCAAACATCAACAAACTCATACAACCCTCAACAAACTCATCCAAATATCAACAATCTCATCCAACCATCAACAAACTTAACCAACCATCAACAAACTCATTCAGCCACCAACAAACTCAACCAGCCATCAATAAATAAACTCATCCAGCACATAACAAACTCATACAGCCATCAATGAACTCAAACAGGCATCAACAAACTCATCCAGCTAATAACAAACTCATCCAGCCATCAAAAAACTCAACCAGCCAATAAGAAACTCATTCAGTCATCAACAAACTCGACCAACCATCAACAAACTTAACTAACCATCAACAAACTCATCCAAGAATCAACAAACTCATCGAACCATCAACAAATTTAAGCAAACATCAACAAACTCATACAACCAACAACAAACTCATCCAACTATAAACAATCTCATCCAACCATCAACAAACACCCAACCATCCCCAAACTCATCCAAGCATCAACAAACTTAACCAACCATCAACATGCTCAACCAGCCATCAACAAACTCAACCAGCCATCAACAAACTCAACCAGCCATGAACAAACTCAATCAGCCACCAACAATATCAACCAGCGATCAAAAAGCTCAAATGGCCATCAACATACTCAACCAGCCCAAAAAACTGAACCGGCCTTCAACAAAACTCAACCAGCCATCAACAAATTTATCCAGCCAATAAAAAACTGATCCAGCCATCAACAAACTCATCCAGCCAATGACAAACTCATCCAGCCATCAACAAACTTGACCATCCATTAATAAACTTAATAAACCATCATCAAACTCATCCAACCATCAAATAACTCAACCAGCCAATAACAAACTCATCCAGCCATCAACAAACTCAACCAGCCATCAACAAACTCATACAGCCATCAACAAAACCAACCAGCCATCAATAAATTCATCCAGCCAATAACAAACTCATCCAGCCATCAACAAACTCAACCAGCCATAAACGAACTTTTCTTTACAATGACAAACTCATCCAGCCATCAAAAAACTGTACCAGCCATCAACAAACTCAACCAGCCATGAACAAATTCATCCACCCAATAACAAACTCATCCAACCATCAATGAACTCAGTCAACCAGCCAATAACAAACTCATCCAGTTATCAACAAACTCAACCGGCCATAAATAAATTTTCCTTACAATAACAAACTCATCCAGCCATAAAAAAACTAAACCAACCATCAACAAACTCATCCAGTCGTCAACAAACTCAACCAGCCATCAATAAACTCAACCAGCCATCAACAAACTCAACAACCAGTCAACAATTTCAACAAGCAGATAACATACTCAACCATCCATCAGCAATATCAACCAGCCATCAACAAACTCAACCAGCCATCAACAATCTCAACAAGCCATCAACAAACTCAACAGAAATCAACAGATTATTCAACCAGTAGATAACATACTCAACCAGCGATCAACAATCTCAACCAGCCATCAACAAACTCAACCAGCCATCAACAATACCAACCAGCCATCAACAATACCAACCAGCCTTTAAATAAACTCAACCCGCCAACAGTAAACTCAACCATCCATCAACAAACTCAACCAGCCATCAACAAACGCATCCAGCCATCAACAATATCAACTAGTCATAAAAACACTAAATCAGCCACCAGCAAACCCAACCAGCCATCAACAAACTTAACCAGCCATAAACAATATCAACCAGCTATCAGCAAACTCATTCAGCGATCAACAAACTCATTCAACCAATAACAATCTGATCTAGCGATCACCAAACTCATCCAGCCAATAATAAACTCATCCAGCCATCAACAAACGCATCCAACCACCAACAAACTGATCGAAACATAAACAATATCAACCAGCGATCAACAAACTTATCCTTTCAATAAGAAAATCATCCAGCCATAAAAAAAATTAAACCAGCCATCAACAAACTCATCCAGCCATCAACAAACTCATACAGCCATCAACAAACTCATCCAGTCATCAACAAACTAATCCAACCATCAACAAACTTAACCAACCATCAACAAACTCATTCAAGAAACAACAAACTCATCGAACATCAACAAATTTAAGCAAACATCAACAAACTCATACAACCCTCAACAAACTCATCCAAATATCAACAATCTCATCCAACCATCAACAAACTTAACCAACCATCCACAAACTCATCCAACCATCAACAAACATAACCAACCATCAACAAACTCATTCAGCCACCAACAAACTCAACCAGCCATCAATAAATAAACTCATCCAGCACATAACAAACTCATACAGCCATCAATGAACTCAAACAGGCATCAACAAACTCATCCAGCTAATAACAAACTCATCCAGCCATCAAAAAACTCAACCAGCCAATAAGAAACTCATTCAGTCATCAACAAACTCGACCAACCATCAACAAACTTAACTAACCATAACAAACTCATCCAAGAATCAACAAACTCATCGAACCATCAACAAATTTAAGCAAACATCAACAAACTCATACAACCAACAACAAACTCATCCAACTATAAACAATCTCATCCAACCATCAACACACACCCAACCATCCCCAAACTCATCCAAGCATCAATAAACTTAACCAACCATCAACATGCTCAACCAGCCATCAACAAACTCAACCAGCCATCAACAAACTCAACCAGCCATGAACAAACTCAATCAGCCACCAACAATATCAACCAGCGACCAACAAGCTCAACTGGCCATCAGCATACTCAACCAGCCCAAAAAACTGAACCGGCCTTCAACAAAACTCAACCAGCCATCAACAAATTTATCCAGCCAATAAAAAACTGATCCAGCCATCAACAAACTCATCCAGCCATCAGCAAACTCATACAGCCATCAACAAACTCATCCAGTCATCAACAAACTAATCCAACCATCAACAAACTTAACCAACCATCAACAAACTCATTCAAGAAACAACAAACTCATCGAACATCAACAAATTTAAGCAAACATCAACAAACTCATACAACCCTCAACAAACTCATCCAAATATCAACAATCTCATCCAACAATCAACAAACTTAACCAACAATCCACAAACTCATCCAACCATCAACAAACATACCAACCATCAACAAACTCATTCAGCCACCAACAAACTCAACCAGCCATCAATAAATGAACTCATCCAGCACATAACAAACTCATACAGCCATCAATGAACTCAAACAGGCATCAACAAACTCATCCAGCTAATAACAAACTCATCCAGCCATCAAAAAACTCAACCAGCCAATAAGAAACTCATTCAGTCATCAACAAACTCGACCAACCATCAACAAACTTAACTAACCATAACAAACTCATCCAAGAATCAACAAACTCATCGAACCATCAACAAATTTAAGCAAACATCAACAAACTCATACAACCAACAACAAACTCATCCAACTATAAACAATCTCATCCAACCATCAACAAACACCCAACCATCCCCAAACTCATCCAAGCATCAACAAACTTAACCAACCATCAACATGCTCAACCAGCCATCAACAAACTCAACCAGCAATCAACAAACTCAACCAGCCATGAACAAACTCAATCAGCCACCAACAATATCAACCAGCGATCAACAAGCTCAACTGGCCATCAACATACTCAACCAGCCCAAAAAACTGAACCGGCCTTCAACAAAACTCAACCAGCCATCAACAAATTTATCCAGCCAATAAAAAACTGATCCAGCCATCAACAAACTCATCCAGCCATAAACAATATCAACCAGCTATCAGCAAACTCATTCAGCGATCAACAAACTCATTCAACCAATAACAATCTGATCTAGCGATCACCAAACTCATCCAGCCAATAATAAACTCATCCAGCCATCAACAAACGCATCCAACCACCAACAAACTGATCGAAACATAAACAATATCAACCAGCGATCAACAAACTTATCCTTTCAATAAGAAAATCATCCAGCCATAAAAAAAATTAAACCAGCCATCAACAAACTCATCCAGCCATCAACAAACTCATACAGCCATCAACAAACTCATCCAGTCATCAACAAACTAATCCAACCATCAACAAACTTAACCAACCATCAACAAACTCATTCAAGAAACAACAAACTCATCGAACATCAACAAATTTAAGCAAACATCAACAAACTCATACAACCCTCAACAAACTCATCCAAATATCAACAATCTCATCCAACCATCAACAAACTTAACCAACCATCCACAAACTCATCCAACCATCAACAAACATAACCAACCATCAACAAACTCATTCAGCCACCAACAAACTCAACCAGCCATCAATAAATAAACTCATCCAGCACATAACAAACTCATACAGCCATCAATGAACTCAAACAGGCATCAACAAACTCATCCAGCTAATAACAAACTCATCCAGCCATCAAAAAACTCAACCAGCCAATAAGAAACTCATTCAGTCATCAACAAACTCGACCAACCATCAACAAACTTAACTAACCATAACAAACTCATCCAAGAATCAACAAACTCATCGAACCATCAACAAATTTAAGCAAACATCAACAAACTCATACAACCAACAACAAACTCATCCAACTATAAACAATCTCATCCAACCATCAACACACACCCAACCATCCCCAAACTCATCCAAGCATCAATAAACTTAACCAACCATCAACATGCTCAACCAGCCATCAACAAACTCAACCAGCCATCAACAAACTCAACCAGCCATGAACAAACTCAATCAGCCACCAACAATATCAACCAGCGACCAACAAGCTCAACTGGCCATCAGCATACTCAACCAGCCCAAAAATCTGAACCGGCCTTCAACAAAACTCAACCAGCCATCAACAAATTTATCCAGCCAATAAAAAACTGATCCAGCCATCAACAAACTCATCCAGCCAATGACAAACTCATCCAGCCATCAACAAACTTGACCATCCATTAATAAACTTAATCAACCATCATCAAACTCATCCAACCATCAAATAACTCAACCAGCCAATAACAAACTCATCCAGTTATCAACAAACTCAACCGGCCATAAATAAATTTTCCTTACAATAACAAACTCATCCAGCCATAAAAAAACTAAACCAACCATCAACAAACTCATCCAGTCGTCAACAAACTCAACCAGCCATCAATAAACTCAACCAGCCATCAACAAACTCAACAACCAGTCAACAATTTCAACAAGCAGATAACATACTCAACCATCCATCAGCAATATCAACCAGCCATCAACAAACTCAACCAGCCATCAACAATCTCAACAAGCCATCAACAAACTCAACAGAAATCAACAGATTATTCAACCAGTAGATAACATACTCAACCAGCGATCAACAATCTCAACCAGCCATCAACAAACTCAACCAGCCATCAACAATACCAACCAGCCATCAACAATACCAACCAGCCTTTAAATAAACTCAACCCGCCAACAGTAAACTCAACCATCCATCAACAAACTCAACCAGCCATCAACAAACGCATCCAGCCATCAACAATATCAACTAGTCATAAAAACACTAAATCAGCCACCAGCAAACCCAACCAGCGATCAACAAACTTAACCAGCCATAAACAATATCAACCAGCCATCAGCAAACTCATTCAGCGATCAACAAACTCATTCAACCAATAACAATCCGATCTAGCGATCACCAAACTCATCCAGCCAATAATAAACTCATCCAGCCATCAACAAACGCATCCAACCACCAATTAACTGATCGAAACATAAACAATATCAACCAGCGATCAACAAACTTATCCTTACAATAAGAAAATCATCCAGCCATAAAAAAAAATTAAACCAGCCATCAACAAACTCATCCAGCCATCAGCAAACTCATACAGCCATCAACAAACTCATCCAGTCATCAACAAACTAATCCAACCATCAACAAACTTAACCAACCATCAACAAACTCATTCAAGAAACAACAAACTCATCGAACATCAACAAATTTAAGCAAACATCAACAAACTCATACAACCCTCAACAAACTCATCCAAATATCAACAATCTCATCCAACAATCAACAAACTTAACCAACAATCCACAAACTCATCCAACCATCAACAAACATACCAACCATCAACAAACTCATTCAGCCACCAACAAACTCAACCAGCCATCAATAAATGAACTCATCCAGCACATAACAAACTCATACAGCCATCAATGAACTCAAACAGGCATCAACAAACTCATCCAGCTAATAACAAACTCATCCAGCCATCAAAAAACTCAACCAGCCAATAAGAAACTCATTCAGTCATCAACAAACTCGACCAACCATCAACAAACTTAACTAACCATCAACAAACTCATCCAAGAATCAACAAACTCATCGAACCATCAACAAATTTAAGCAAACATCAACAAACTCATACAACCAACAACAAACTCATCCAACTATAAACAATCTCATCCAACCATCAACAAACACCCAACCATCCCCAAACTCATCCAAGCATCAACAAACTTAACCAACCATCAACATGCTCAACCAGCCATCAACAAACTCAACAAGCAATCAACAAACTCAACCAGCCATGAACAAACTCAATCAGCCACCAACAATATCAACCAGCGATCAACAAGCTCAACTGGCCATCAACATACTCAACCAGCCCAAAAAACTGAACCGGCCTTCAACAAAACTCAACCAGCCATCAACAAATTTATCCAGCCAATAAAAAACTGATCCAGCCATCAACAAACTCATCCAGCCAATGACAAACTCATCCAGCCATCAACAAACTTGACCATCCATTAATAAACTTAATAAACCATCATCAAACTCATCCAACCATCAAATAACTCAACCAGCCAATAACAAACTCATCCAGCCATCAACAAACTCAACCAGCCATCAACAAACTCATACAGCCATCAACAAAACCAACCAGCCATCAATAAATTCATCCAGCCAATAACAAACTCATCCAGCCATCAACAAACTCAACCAGCCATAAACGAACTTTTCTTTACAATGACAAACTCATCCAGCCATCAAAAAACTGTACCAGCCATCAACAAACTCAACCAGCCATGAACAAATTCATCCACCCAATAACAAACTCATCCAACCATCAATGAACTCAGTCAACCAGCCAATAACAAACTCATCCAGTTATCAACAAACTCAACCGGCCATAAATAAATTTTCCTTACATTAACAAACTCATCCAGCCATAAAAAAACTAAACCAACCATCAACAAACTCATCCAGTCGTCAAAAAACTCAACCAGCCATCAATAAACTCAACCAGCCATCAACAAACTCAACAACCAGTCAACAATTTCAACAAGCAGATAACATACTCAACCATCCATCAGCAATATCAACCAGCCTTCAACAAACTCAACCAGCCATCAACAATCTCAACAAGCCATCAACAAACTCAACAGAAATCAACAGATTATTCAACCAGTAGATAACATACTCAACCAGCGATCAACAATCTCAACCAGCCATCAACAAACTCAACCAGCCATCAACAATACCAACCAGCCATCAACAATACCAACCAGCCTTTAAATAAACTCAACCCGCCAACAGTAAACTCAACCATCCATCAACAAACTCAACCAGCCATCAACAAACGCATCCAGCCATCAACAATATCAACTAGTCATAAAAACACTAAATCAGCCACCAGCAAACCCAATCAGCCATCAACAAACTTAACCAGCCATAAACAATATCAACCAGCCATCAGCAAACTCATTCAGCGATCTACAAACTCATTCGACCAATAACAATCTGATCTAGCGATCACCAAACTCATCCAGCCAATAATAAACTCATCCAGCCATCAACCAAGGCATCCAACCACCAACAAACTGATCGAAACATAAACAATATCAACCAGCGATCAACAAACTTATCCTTACAATAAGAAAATCATCCAGCCATAAGAAAAATTAAACCAGCCATCAACAAACTCATCCAGCCATCAACAAACTCATACAACCAACAACAAACTCATCCAACTATAAACAATCTCATTCAACCATCAAATTACACCCAACCATCCCCAAACTCATCCAAGCATCAACAAACTTAACCAACCATCAACATGCTCAACCAGCCATCAACAAACACAACCAGCCATCAACAAACTCAACCAGCCATCAACAAACTCAATCAGCCACCAACAATATCAACCAGCGATAAACAAGCTCAACTGGCCATCAACATACTCAACCAGCCCAAATAACTGAACCGGCCTTCAACAAAACTCAACCAGCCATCAACAAATTTATCCAGCCAATAAAAAACTGATCCAGCCATCAACAAACTCATCCAGCCAATGACAAACTCATCCAGCGATAAACAAACTTGACCATCCATTAATAAACTTAATCAACCATCATCAAACTCATCCAACCATCAAATAACTCAACCAGCCAATAACAAACTCATCCAGCCATCAACAAACTCAACCAGCCATCAACAAACTCATACAGCCATCAACAAAACCAACCAGCCATCAATAAATTCATCCAGCCAATAACAAACTCATCCAGCCATCAACAAACTCAACCAGCCATAAACGAACTTTTCTTTACAATGACAAACTCATCCAGCAATCAAAAAACTGTACCAGCCATCAACAAACTCAACCAGCGATGAACAAATTCATCCACCCAATAACAAACTCATCCAACCATCAATGAACTCAGTCAACCAGCCAATAACAAACTCATCCAGTTATCAACAAACTCAACCGGCCATAAATAAATTTTCCTTACAATAACAAACTCATCCAGCCATAAAAAAACTAAACCAACCATCAACAAACTCATCCAGTCGTCAACAAACTCAACCAGCCATCAATAAACTCAACCAGCCATCAACAAACTCAACAACCAGTCAACAATTTCAACAAGCAGATAACATACTCAACCATCCATCAGCAATATCAACCAGCCATCAACAAACTCAACCAGCCATCAACAATACCAACCAGCCTTTAAATAAACTCAACCCGCCAACAGTAAACTCAACCATCCATCAACAAACTCAACCAGCCATCAACAAACGCATCCAGCCATCAACAATTTCAACTAGTCATAAAAACACTAAATCAGCCACCAGCAAACCCAACCAGCCATCAACAAACTTAACCAGACATAAACAATATCAACCAGCCATCAGAAAACTCATTCAGCGATCAACAAACTCATTCAACCAATAACAATCTGATCTAGCGATCACCAAACTCATTCAGCCAATAATAAACTCATCCAGCAATCAACAAACGCATCCAACCACCAACAAACTGATCGAAACATAAACAATATCAACCAGCGATCAACAAACTTATCCTTACAATAAGAAAATCATCCAGCCATAAAAAAAAATTAAACCAGCCATCAACAAACTCATCCAGCCATCAGCAAACTCATACAGCCATCAACAAACTCATCCAGTCATCAACAAACTAATCCAACCATCAACAAACTTAACCAACTATCAACAAACTCATTCAAGAAACAACAAACTCATCGAACATCAACAAATTTAAGCAAACATCAACAAACTCATACAACCCTCAACAAACTCATCCAAATATCAACAATCTCATCCAACCATCAACAAACATAACCAACCATCAACAAACTCAACCAGCCATCAATAAACTCAACCAGCCATCAACAAACTCAACAACCAGTCAACAATTTCAACAAGCAGATAACATACTCAACCATCCATCAGCAATATCAACCAGCCATCAACAAACTCAACCAGCCATCAACAATCTCAACAAGCCATCAACAAACTCAACAGAAATCAACAGATTATTCAACCAGTAGATAACATACTCAACCAGCGATCAACAATCTCAACCAGCCATCAACAAACTCAACCAGCCATCAACAATACCAACCAGCCATCAACAATACCAACCAGCCTTTAAATAAACTCAACCCGCCAACAGTAAACTCAACCATCCATCAACAAACTCAACCAGCCATCAACAAACGCATCCAGCCATCAACAATATCAACTAGTCATAAAAACACTAAATCAGCCACCAGCAAACCCAATCAGCCATCAACAAACTTAACCAGCCATAAACAATATCAACCAGCCATCAGCAAACTCATTCAGCGATCTACAAACTCATTCGACCAATAACAATCTGATCTAGCGATCACCAAACTCATCCAGCCAATAATAAACTCATCCAGCCATCAACAAACGCATCCAACCACCAACAAACTGATCGAAACATAAACAATATCAACCAGCGATCAACAAACTTATCCTTACAATAAGAAAATCATCCAGCCATAAGAAAAATTAAACCAGCCATCAACAAACTCATCCAGCCATCAACAAACTCATACAGCCATCAACAAACTCATCCAGTCATCAACAAACTAATCCAACCATCAACAAACTTAACCAACCATCAACAAACTCATTCAAGAAACAACAAACTCATCGAACATCAACAAATTTAAGCAAACATCAACAAACTCATACAACCCTCAACAAACTCATCCAAATATCAACAATCTCATCCAACCATCAACAAACTTAACCAACCATCCACAAACTCATCCAACCATCAACAAACATAACCAACCATCAACAAACTCATTCAGCCACCAACAAACTCAACCAGCCATCAATAAATAAACTCATCCAGCACATAACAAACTCATACAGCCATCAATGAACTCAAACAGGCATCAACAAACTCATCCAGCTAATAACAAACTCATCCAGCCATCAAAAAACTCAACCAGCCAATAAGAAACTCATTCAGTCATCAACAAACTCGACCAACCATCAACAAACTTAACTAACCATCAACAAACTCATCCAAGAATCAACAAACTCATCGAACCATCAACAAATTTAAGCAAACATCAACAAACTCATACAACCAACAACAAACTCATCCAACTATAAACAATCTCATCCAACCATCAACAAACACCCAACCATCCCCAAACTCATCCAAGCATCAACAAACTTAACCAACCATCAACATGCTCAACCAGCCATCAACAAACACAACCAGCCATCAACAAACTCAACCAGCCATGAACAAACTCAATCAGCCACCAACAATATCAACCAGCGATAAACAAGCTCAACTGGCCATCAACATACTCAACCAGCCCAAATAACTGAACCGGCCTTCAACAAAACTCAACCAGCCATCAACAAATTTATCCAGCCAATAAAAAACTGATCCAGCCATCAACAAACTCATCCAGCCAATGACAAACTCATCCAGCGATAAACAAACTTGACCATCCATTAATAAAATTAATCAACAATCATCAAACTCATCCAACCATCAAATAACTCAACCAGCCAATAACAAACTCATCCAGCCATCAACAAACTCAACCAGCCATCAACAAACTCATACAGCCATCAACAAAACCAACCAGCCATCAATAAATTCATCCAGCCAATAACAAACTCATCCAGCCATCAACAAACTCAACCAGCCATAAACGAACTTTTCTTTACAATGACAAACTCAACCAGCAATCAACAAACTCAACCAGCCATCAACAATACCAACCAGCCTTTAAATAAACTCAACCCGCCAACAGTAAACTCAACCATCCATCAACAAACTCAACCAGCCATCAACAAACGCATCCAGCCATCAACAATTTCAACTAGTCATAAAAACACTAAATCAGCCACCAGCAAACCCAACCAGCCATCAACAAACTTAACCAGACATAAACAATATCAACCAGCCATCAGCAAACTCATTCAGCGATCAACAAACTCATTCAACCAATAACAATCTGATCTAGCGATCACCAAACTCATTCAGCCAATAATAAACTCATCCAGCAATCAACAAACGCATCCAACCACCAACAAACTGATCGAAACATAAACAATATCAACCAGCGATCAACAAACTTATCCTTACAATAAGAAAATCATCCAGCCATAAAAAAAAATTAAACCAGCCATCAACAAACTCATCCAGCCATCAGCAAACTCATACAGCCATCAACAAACTCATCCAGTCATCAACAAACTAATCCAACCATCAACAAACTTAACCAACTATCAACAAACTCATTCAAGAAACAACAAACTCATCGAACATCAACAAATTTAAGCAAACATCAACAAACTCATACAACCCTCAACAAACTCATCCAAATATCAACAATCTCATCCAACCATCAACAAACATAACCAACCATCAACAAACTCAACCAGCCATCAATAAACTCAACCAGCCATCAACAAACTCAACAACCAGTCAACAATTTCAACAAGCAGATAACATACTCAACCATCCATCAGCAATATCAACCAGCCATCAACAAACTCAACCAGCCATCAACAATCTCAACAAGCCATCAACAAACTCAACAGAAGTCAACAGATTATTCAACCAGTAGATAACATACTCAACCAGCGATCAACAATCTCAACCAGCCATCAACAAACTCAACCAGCCATCAACAATACCAACCAGCCATCAACAATACCAACCAGCCTTTAAATAAACTCAACCCGCCAACAGTAAACTCAACCATCCATCAACAAACTCAACCAGCCATCAACAAACGCATCCAGCCATCAACAATATCAACTAGTCATAAAAACACTAAATCAGCCACCAGCAAACCCAATCAGCCATCAACAAACTTAACCAGCCATAAACAATATCAACCAGCCATCAGCAAACTCATTCAGCGATCTACAAACTCATTCGACCAATAACAATCTGATCTAGCGATCACCAAACTCATCCAGCCAATAATAAACTCATCCAGCCATCAACAAACGCATCCAACCACCAACAAACTGATCGAAACATAAACAATATCAACCAGCGATCAACAAACTTATCCTTAAAATAAGAAAATCATCCAGCCATAAGAAAAATTAAACCAGCCATCAACAATCTCAACAAGCCATCAACAAACTCAACAGAAATCAACAGATTATTCAACCAGTAGATAACATACTCAACCAGCGATCAACAATCTCAACCAGCCATCAACAAACTCAACCAGCCATCAACAATACCAACCAGCCATCAACAATACCAACCAGCCTTTAAATAAACTCAACCCGCCAACAGTAAACTCAACCATCCATCAACAAACTCAACCAGCCATCAACAAACGCATCCAGCCATCAACAATATCAACTAGTCATAAAAACACTAAATCAGCCACCAGCAAACCCAATCAGCCATCAACAAACTTAACCAGCCATAAACAATATCAACCAGCCATCAGCAAACTCATTCAGCGATCTACAAACTCATTCGACCAATAACAATCTGATCTAGCGATCACCAAACTCATCCAGCCAATAATAAACTCATCCAGCCATCAACAAACGCATCCAACCACCAACAAACTGATCGAAACATAAACAATATCAACCAGCGATCAACAAACTTATCCTTACAATAAGAAAATCATCCAGCCATAAGAAAAATTAAACCAGCCATCAACAAACTCATCCAGCCATCAACAAACTCATACAGCCATCAACAAACTCATCCAGTCATCAACAAACTAATCCAACCATCAACAAACTTAACCAACCATCAACAAACTCATTCAAGAAACAACAAACTCATCGAACATCAACAAATTTAAGCAAACATCAACAAACTCATACAACCCTCAACAAACTCATCCAAATATCAACAATCTCATCCAACCATCAACAAACTTAACCAACCATCCACAAACTCATCCAACCATCAACAAACATAACCAACCATCAACAAACTCATTCAGCCACCAACAAACTCAACCAGCCATCAATAAATAAACTCATCCAGCACATAACAAACTCATACAGCCATCAATGAACTCAAACAGGCATCAACAAACTCATCCAGCTAATAACAAACTCATCCAGCCATCAAAAAACTCAACCAGCCAATAAGAAACTCATTCAGTCATCAACAAACTCGACCAACCATCAACAAACTTAACTAACCATCAACAAACTCATCCAAGAATCAACAAACTCATCGAACAATCAACAAATTTAAGCAAACATCAACAAACTCATACAACCAACAACAAACTCATCCAACTATAAACAATCTCATCCAACCATCAACAAACACCCAACCATCCCCAAACTCATCTAAGCATCAACAAACTTAACCAACCATCAACATGCTCAACCAGCCATCAACAAACACAACCAGCCATCAACAAACTCAACCAGCCATGAACAAACTCAATCAGCCACCAACAATATCAACCAGCGATAAACAAGCTCAACTGGCCATCAACATACTCAACCAGCCCAAATAACTGAACCGGCCTTCAACAAAACTCAACCAGCCATCAACAAATTTATCCAGCCAATAAAAAACTGATCCAGCCATCAACAAACTCATCCAGCCAATGACAAACTCATCCAGCGATAAACAAACTTGACCATCCATTAATAAAATTAATCAACAATCATCAAACTCATCCAACCATCAAATAACTCAACCAGCCAATAACAAACTCATCCAGCCATCAACAAACTCAACCAGCCATCAACAAACTCATACAGCCATCAACAAAACCAACCAGCCATCAATAAATTCATCCAGCCAATAACAAACTCATCCAGCCATCAACAAACTCAACCAGCCATAAACGAACTTTTCTTTACAATGACAAACTCATCCAGCAATCAAAAAACTGTACCAGCCATCAACAAACTCAACCAGCGATGAACAAATTCATCCACCCAATAACAAACTCATCCAACCATCAATGAACTCAGTCAACCAGCCAATAACAAACTCATCCAGTTATCAACAAACTCAACCGGCCATAAATAAATTTTCCTTACAATAACAAACTCATCCAGCCATAAAAAAACTAAACCAACCATCAACAAACTCATCCAGTCGTCAACAAACTCAACCAGCCATCAATAAACTCAACCAGCCATCAACAAACTCAACAACCAGTCAACAATTTCAACAAGCAGATAACATACTCAACCATCCATCAGCAATATCAACCAGCCATCAACAAACTCAACCAGCCATCAACAATCTCAACAAGCCATCAACAAACTCAACAGAAATCAACAGATTATTCAACCAGTAGATAACATACTCAACCAGCGATCAACAATCTCAACCAGCCATCAACAAACTAAACCAGCAATCAACAAACTCAACCAGCCATCAACAATACCAACCAGCCTTTAAATAAACTCAACCCGCCAACAGTAAACTCAACCATCCATCAACAAACTCAACCAGCCATCAACAAACGCATCCAGCAATCAACAATTTCAACTAGTCATAAAAACACTAAATCAGCCACCAGCAAACCCAACCAGCCATCAACAAACTTAACCAGACATAAACAATATCAACCAGCCATCAGCAAACTCATTCAGCGATCAACAAACTCATTCAACCAATAACAATCTGATCTAGCGATCACCAAACTCATTCAGCCAATAATAAACTCATCCAGCAATCAACAAACGCATCCAACCACCAACAAACTGATCGAAACATAAACAATATCAACCAGCGATCAACAAACTTATCCTTACAATAAGAAAATCATCCAGCCATAAAAAAAAATTAAACCAGCCATCAACAAACTCATCCAGCCATCAGCAAACTCATACAGCCATCAACAAACTCATCCAGTCATCAACAAACTAATCCAACCATCAACAAACTTAACCAACCATCAACAAACTCATTCAAGAAACAACAAACTCATCGAACATCAACAAATTTAAGCAAACATCAACAAACTCATACAACCCTCAACAAACTCATCCAAATATCAACAATCTCATCCAACCATCAACAAACATAACCAACCATCAACAAACTCATTCAGCCACCAACAAACTCAACCAGCCATCAATAAATAAACTCATCCAGCACATAACAAACTCATACAGCCATCAATGAACTCAAACAGGCATCAAAAAACTCAACCAGCCAATAAGAAACTCATTCAGTCATCAACAAACTCAACCAACCATCAACAAACTTAACCAACCATCAACAAACTCATCCAACAATCAACAAACTCATCGAACCATCAACAAATTTAAGCAAACATCAACAAACTCATACAACCAACAACAAACTCATCCAACTATAAAGAATCTTATCCAACCATCAACAAACACCCAACCATCCCCAAACTCATCCAAGCATCAACAAACTTAACCAACCATCAACATGCTCAACCAGCCATCAACAAACACAACCATCCATCAACAAACTCAACCAGCCATGAACAAACGCAATCAGCCACCAACAATATCAACCAGCGATCAACAAGCTCAACTGGCCATCAACATACTCAACCAGCCCAAAAAACTGAACCGGCCTTCAACAAAACTCAACCAGCCATCAACAAATTTATCCAGCCAATAAAAAACTGATCCAGCCATCAACAAACTCATCCAGCCAATGACAAACTCATCCAGCCATCAACAAACTTGACCATCCATTAATAAACTTAATCAACCATCATCAAACTCATCCAACCATCAAATAACTCAACCAGCCAATAACAAACTCATCCAGCCATCAACAAACTCAACCAGCCATCAACAAACTCATACAGCCATGAACAAAACCAACCAGCCATCAACAAACTCAACGTGCCATAAACGAACTTTTCCTTACAATGACAAACTCATCCAGCCATCAAAAAACTGTACCAGCCATCAACAAACTCAACCAGCCATGAACAAATTCATCCACCCAATAACAAACTCATCCAACCATAAACGAACTCAGTCAACCAGCCAATAACAAACTCATCCAGTTATCAACAAACTCAACCAGCCATAAATAAATTTTCCTTACAATAACAAACTCATCCAGCCATAAAAAAACTAAACCAACCATCAACAGACTCATCCAGCCGTCAACAAACTCATCCAGTCGTCAACAAACTCAACCAGCCATCAATAAATAAACTCATCCAGCCAATAACAAACTCATCCAGCCATCATTGAACTCAAACAGGCATCAACAAACTCATCCAGCTAATAACAAACTCATCCAGCTATTAACGAGCTCAACCAGCCAATAAGAAACTCATCCAGTCATCAACAAACTCATCCAAGAATCAACAAACTAATCGAACCATCAACAAACTTAAGCAAACAACAAACTCATACAACCCTCAACAAACTCATCCAACTATGAACAATCTCATCCAACAAACAACAATCTCATCCAACAATCAACAAACTTAACCAACCATCCACAAACTCACCCAGCCATCAACAAGCTCATCCAGCAATCAACAAACTCATCCAGCAAATAAAAAACTTATCTAGCAATCAACAAACTCATCTAGCCAATACAAAAACTCAACCAGTCATCAACAAGCTTAACCAGCCATCAACAAACTCAACCAGCCATCAACAATATCAAGCAGCCATCAACAAACTCATCCAGGAAATAACATAATCAACCAGCCATCAACAAACTGAACCAGCCATCAGCAATCTCAATCAGCCATCAACAAACTCAAATAGCCGTCAACAAATTCAACCAGCCATCAACAAACTCAACCAGCCGTCAACAAATTCAACCAGCAGATAACATACTCAACCAGCTATCAATAAACTTAAGCAGCCATCAACAAACTCAACAAACAATCAACAAACTCAACCAGCCATCAACAATATCAACCAGCCATTAAAAAAACTCAACCCGCCAAATACAAACTCATCCAGCCATCAACAAACTCATCCAACATCAACAAACTCATCCAACCATCAACAAACAAAACCAACCATCAACAAACTCATTCAGCCACCAACAAACTCAACCAGCCATCAATAAATAAACTCATCCAGCACATAACAAACTCATACAGCCATCAATGAACTCAAACAGGCATCAACAAACTCATCCAGCTAATAACAAACTCATCCAGCCATAAAAAAACTCAACCACCCAATAAGAAACTCATTCAGTCATCAACAAACTCGACCAACCATCAACAAACTTAACTAACCATCAACAAACTCATCAAAGAATCAAAAACCTCATCGAACCATCAACAAATTTAAGCAAACATCAACAAACTCATACAACCAACAACAAACTCATCCAACTATAAACAATCTCATCCAACCATCAACAAACACCCAACCATCCCCAAACTCATCCAAGCATCAACAAACTTAACCAACCATCAACATGCTCAACCAGCCATTAACAAACACAACCAGCCATCAACAAACTCAACCAGCCATGAACAAACTCAATCAGCCACCAACAATATCAACCAGCGATCAACAAGCTCAACTGGCCATCAACATACTCAACCAGCCCAAATAACTGATCCAGCCATCAACAAACTCATCCAGCCAATGACAAACTCATCCAGCCATCAACAAACTTGACCATCCATTAATAAACTTAATCAACCATCATCAAACTCATCCAACCATCAAATAACTCAACCAGCCAATAACAAACTCATCCAGCCATCAACAAACTCAACCAGCCATCAACAAACTCATACAGCCATCAACAAAACCAACCAGCCATCAATAAATTCATCCAGCCAATAACAAACTCCTCCAGCCATCAACAAACTCAACCAGCCATAAACGAACTTTTCTTTACAATGACAAACTCATCCAGCAATCAAAAAACTGTACCAGCCATCAACAAACTCAACCAGCCATGAACAAATTCATCCACCCAATAACAAACTCATCCAACCATCAATGAACTCAGTCAACCAGCCAATAACAAACTCATCCAGTTATCAACAAACTCAACCGGCCATAAATAAATTTTCCTTACAATAACAAACTCATCCAGCCATAAAAAAACGAAACCAACCATCAACAAACTCATCCAGTCGTCAAAAAACTCAACCAGCCATCAATAAACTCAACCAGCCATCAACAAACTCAACAACCAGTCAACAATTTCAACAAGCAGATAACATACTCAACCATCCATCAGCAATATCAACCAGCCATCAACAAACTCAACCAGCCATCAACAATCTCAACAAGCCATCAACAAACTCAACAGAAATCAACAGATTATTCAACCAGTAGATAACATACTCAACCAGCGATCAACAATCTCAACCAGCCATCAACAAACTCAACCAGCCATCAACAAACTCAACCAGCCCTCAACAATACCAACCAGCCTTTAGATAAACTCAACCCGCCAACAGTAAACTCAACCATCCATCAACAAACTCAACCAGCCATCAACAAACGCATCCAGCCATCAACAATATCAACTAGTCATAAAAACACTAAATCAGCCACCAGCAAACCCAACCAGCCATCAACAAACTTAACCAGCCATAAACAATATCAACCAGCCATCAGCAAACTCATTCAGCGATCACCAAACTCATCCAGCCAATAATAAACTCATCCAGCCATCAACAAACGCATCCAACCACCAACAAACTGATCGAAACATAAACAATATCAACCAGCGATCAACAAACTTATCCTTACAATAAGAAAATCATCCAGCCATAAAAAAAAATTAAACCAGCCATCAACAAACTCATCCAGCCATCAGCAAACTCATACAGCCATCAACAAACTCATCCAGTCATCAACAAACTAATCCAACCATCAACAAACTTAACCAACCATCAACAAACTCATTCAAGAAACAACAAACTCATCGAACATCAACAAATTTAAGCAAACATCAACAAACTCATACAACCCTCAACAAACTCATCCAAATATCAACAATCTCATCCAACCATCAACAAACTTAACCAACAATCCACAAACTCATCCAACCATCAACAAACATACCAACCATCAACAAACTCATTCAGTCACCAACAAACTCAACCAGCCATCAATAAATAAACTCATCCAGCACATAACAAACTCATACAGCCATCAATGAACTCAAACAGGCATCAACAAACTCATCCAGCTAATAACAAACTCATCCAGCCATCAAAAAACTCAACCAGCCAATAAGAAACTCATTCAGTCATCAACAAACTCAACCAACCATCAACAAACTTAACTAACCATCAATAAACTCATCAAATAATCAACAAACTCATCGAACCATCAACAAATTTAAGCAAACATCAACAAACTCATACAACCAACAACAAACTCATCCAACTATAAACAATCTCATCCAACCATCAACAAACACCAAACCATCCCCAAACTCATCCAAGCATCAACAAACTTAACCAACCATCAACATGCTCAACCAGCCATTAACAAACACAACCAGCCATCAACAAACTCAACCAGCCATGAACAAACTCAATCAGCCACCAACAATATCAACCAGCGATCAACAAGCTCAACTGGCCATCAACATACTCAACCAGCCCAAATAACTGATCCAGCCATCAACAAACTCATCCAGCCAATGACAAACTCATCCAGCCATCAACAAACTTGACCATCCATTAATAAACTTAATCAACCATCATCAAACTCATCCAACCATCAAATAACTCAACCAGCCAATAACAAACTCATCCAGCCATCAACAAACTCAACCAGCCATCAACAAACTCATACAGCCATCAACAAAACCAACCAGCCATCAATAAATTCATCCAGCCAATAACAAACTCCTCCAGCCATCAACAAACTCAACCAGCCATAAACGAACTTTTCTTTACAATGACAAACTCATCCAGCAATCAAAAAACTGTACCAGCCATCAACAAACTCAACCAGCCATGAACAAATTCATCCACCCAATAACAAACTCATCCAACCATCAATGAACTCAGTCAACCAGCCAATAACAAACTCATCCAGTTATCAACAAACTCAACCGGCCATAAATAAATTTTCCTTACAATAACAAACTCATCCAGCCATAAAAAAACGAAACCAACCATCAACAAACTCATCCAGTCGTCAACAAACTCAACCAGCCATCAATAAACTCAACCAGCCATCAACAAACTCAACAACCAGTCAACAATTTCAACAAGCAGATAACATACTCAACCATCCATCAGCAATATCAACCAGCCATCAACAAACTCAACCAGCCATCAACAATCTCAACAAGCCATCAACAAACTCAACAGAAATCAACAGATTATTCAACCAGTAGATAACATACTCAACCAGCGATCAACAATCTCAACCAGCCATCAACAAACTCAACCAGCCATCAACAAACTCAACCAGCCCTCAACAATACCAACCAGCCTTTAGATAAACTCAACCCGCCAACAGTAAACTCAACCATCCATCAACAAACTCAACCAGCCATCAACAAACGCATCCAGCCATCAACAATATCAACTAGTCATAAAAACACTAAATCAGCCACCAGCAAACCCAACCAGCCATCAACAAACTTAACCAGCCATAAACAATATCAACCAGCCATCAGCAAACTCATTCAGCGATCACCAAACTCATCCAGCCAATAATAAACTCATCCAGCCATCAACAAACGCATCCAACCACCAACAAACTGATCGAAACATAAACAATATCAACCAGCGATCAACAAACTTATCCTTACAATAAGAAAATCATCCAGCCATAAAAAAAAATTAAACCAGCCATCAACAAACTCATCCAGCCATCAGCAAACTCATACAGCCATCAACAAACTCATCCAGTCATCAACAAACTAATCCAACCATCAACAAACTTAACCAACCATCAACAAACTCATTCAAGAAACAACAAACTCATCGAACATCAACAAATTTAAGCAAACATCAACAAACTCATACAACCCTCAACAAACTCATCCAAATATCAACAATCTCATCCAACCATCAACAAACTTAACCAACAATCCACAAACTCATCCAACCATCAACAAACATACCAACCATCAACAAACTCATTCAGTCACCAACAAACTCAACCAGCCATCAATAAATAAACTCATCCAGCACATAACAAACTCATACAGCCATCAATGAACTCAAACAGGCATCAACAAACTCATCCAGCTAATAACAAACTCATCCAGCCATCAAAAAACTCAACCAGCCAATAAGAAACTCATTCAGTCATCAACAAACTCAACCAACCATCAACAAACTTAACTAACCATCAATAAACTCATCAAATAATCAACAAACTCATCGAACCATCAACAAATTTAAGCAAACATCAACAAACTCATACAACCAACAACAAACTCATCCAACTATAAACAATCTCATCCAACCATCAACAAACACCAAACCATCCCCAAACTCATCCAAGCATCAACAAACTTAACCAACCATCAACATGCTCAACCAGCCATCAACAAACTCAACAAGCCATCAACAAACTCAACCAGCCATGAACAAACTCAATCAGCCACCAACAATATCAACCAGCGATCAACAAGCTCAACTGGCCATCAACATACTCAACCAGCCCAAATAACTGAACCGGCCTTCAACAAAACTCAACCAGCCATCAACAAATTTATCCAGCCAATAAAAAACTGATCCAGCCATCAACAAACTCATCCAGCCAATGACAAACTCATCCAGCCATCAACAAACTTGACCATCCATTAATAAACTTAATCAACCATCATCAAACTCATCCAACCATCAAATAACTCAACCAGCCAATAACAAACTCATCCAGCCATCAACAAACTCAACCAGCCATCAACAAACTCATACAGCCATCAACAAAACCAACCAGCCATCAATAAATTCATCCAGCCAATAACAAACTCATCCAGCCATCAACAAACTCAACCAGCCATAAACGAACTTTTCTTTACAATGACAAACTCATCCAGCAATCAAAAAACTGTACCAGCCATCAACAAACTCAACCAGCCATGAACAAATTCATCCACCCAATAACAAACTCATCCAACCATCAATGAACTCAGTCAACCAGCCAATAACAAACTCATCCAGTTATCAACAAACTCAACCGGCCATAAATAAATTTTCCTTACAATAACAAACTCATCCAGCCATAAAAAAAACTAAACCAACCATCAACAAACTCATCCAGTCGTCAACAAACTCAACCAGCCATCAATAAACTCAACCAGCCATCAACAAACTCAACAACCAGTCAACAATTTCAACAAGCAGATAACATACTCAACCATCCATCAGCAATATCAACCAGCCATCAACAAACTCAACCAGCCATCAACAATCTCAACAAGCCATCAACAAACTCAACAGAAATCAACAGATTATTCAACCAGTAGATAACATACTCAACCAGCGATCAACAATCTCAACCAGCCATCAACAAACTCAACCAGCAATCAACAATACCAACCAGCCATCAACAATACCAACCAGCCTTTAAATAAACTCAACCCGCCAACAGTAAACTCAACCATCCATCAACAAACTCAACCAGCCATCAACAAACGCATCCAGCCATCAACAATTTCGACTAGTCATAAAAACACTAAATCAGCCACCAGCAAACCCAACCAGCCATCAACAAACTTAACCAGACATAAACAATATCAACCAGCCATCAGCAAACTCATTCAGCGATCAACAAACTCATTCAACCAATAACAATCTGATCTAGCGATCACCAAACTCATTCAGCCAATAATAAACTCATCCAGCCATCAACAAACGCATCCAACCACCAACAAACTGATCGAAACATAAACAATATCAACCAGCGATCAACAAACTTATCCTTACAATAAGAAAATCATCCAGCCATAAAAAAAAATTAAACCAGCCATCAACAAACTCATCCAGCCATCAGCAAACTCATACAGCCATCAACAAACTCAACCAGCCAATAAGAAACTCATTCAGTCATCAACAAACTCAACCAACCATCAACAAACTTAACCAACCATCAACAAACTCATCCAACAATCAACAAACTCATCGAACCATCAACAAATTTAAGCAAACATCAACAAACTCATACAACCAACAACAAACTCATCCAACTATAAAGAATCTTATCCAACCATCAACAAACACCCAACCATTCCCAAACTCATCCAAGCATCAACAAACTTAACCAACCATCAACATGCTCAACCAGCCATCAACAAACTCAACCAGCCATCAACAAACTCAACCAGCCATGAACAAACTAAATCAGCCACCAACAATATCAACCAGCGATCAACAAGCTCAACTGGCCATCAACATACTCAACCAGCCCAAAAAACTGAACCGGCCTTCAACAAAACTCAACCAGCCTTCAACAAATTTATCCAGCCAATAAAAAACTGATCCAACCATCAAATAACTCAACCAGCCAATGACAAACTCATCCAGCCATCAACAAACTCATCCAAGAATCAACAAACACATCGAACCATCAACAGATTTAAGCAAACATACACAAACTCATACAACCAACAACAAACTCATCCAACTATAAACAATCTCATCCAACCATCAACAAACACCCAACCATCCCCAAACTCATCCAAGCATCAACAAACTTAACCAACCATCAACATGCTCAACCAGCCATCAACAAACTCAACCAGCCATCAACATATTCAACCAGCAATCAACAAACTCAACCAGCCACGAACAAACTCAATCAGCCACCAACAATATCAACCAGCGATCAACAAGCTCAACTGGCCATCAACATACTCAACCAGCCCAAAAAACTGAACCGGCCTTCAACAAAACTCAACCAGCCATCAACAAATTTATCCAGCCAATAAAAAACTGATCCAGCCATCAACAAACTCATCCAGCCAATGACAAACTCATCCAGCCATCAACAAACTTGACCATCCATTAATAAACTTAATCAACCATCATCAAACTCATCCAACCATCAAATAACTCAACCAGCCAATAACAAACTCATCCAGCCATCAACAAACTCAACCAGCCATCAACAAACTCATACAGCCATCAACAAAACCAACCAGCCATCAATAAATTCATCCAGCCAATAACAAACTCATCCAGCCATCAACAAACTCAACCAGCCATAAACGAACTTTTCTTTACAATGACAAACTCACCCAGCAATCAAAAAACTGTACCAACCATCAACAAACACCCAACCATTCCCAAACTCATCCAAGCATCAACAAACTCAACCAGCCATGAACAAATTCATCCACCCAATAACAAACTCATCCAACCATAAACGAACTCAGTCAACCAGCCAATAACAGACTCATCCAGTTATCAACAAACTCAACCAGCCATAAATAAATTTTCCTTACAATAACAAACTCATCCAGCCATAAAAAAACTAAACCAACCATCAACAAACTGATCCAGCCATCAACAGACTCATCCAGCCGTCAACAAACTCATCCAGTCGTCAACAAACTCAACCAGCCATCAAAAAATAAACTCATCCAGCCAATAACAAACTCATCCAGCCATCATTGAACTCAAACAGGCATCAACAAACTCATCCAGCTAATAACAAACTCATCCAGCTATTAACGAGCTCAACCAGCCAATAAGAAACTCATCCAGTCATCAACAAACTCATCCAAGAATCAACAAACTAATCGAACCATCAACAAACTTAAGCAAACAACAAACTCATACAACCCTCAACAAACTCATCCAACTATGAACAATCTCATCCAACAAACAACAATCTCATCCAACCATCAACAAACTTAACCAACCATCCACAAACTCACCCAGCCATCAACAAGCTCATCCAGCAATCAACAAACTCATCCAGCAAATAAAAAACTTATCTAGCAATCAACAAACTCATCTAGCCAATACAAAAACTCAACCAGTCATCAACAAGCTTAACCAGCCATCAACAAACTCAACCAGCCATCAACAATATCAAGCAGCCATCAACAAACTCATCCAGGGAATAACATAATCAACCAGCCATCAACAAACTGAAACAGCCATCAGCAATCTCAATCAGCCATCAACAAACTCAAATAGCCGTCAACAAATTCAACCAGCCATCAACAAACTCAACCAGCCGTCAACAAATTCAACCAGCAGATAACATACTCAACCAGCTATCAATAAACTTAAGCAGCCATCAACAAACTCAACAAACAATCAACAAACTCAACCAGCCATCAACAATATCAACCAGCCATAAAAAAAACTCAACCCGCCAAATACAAACTCATCCAACATCAACAAACTCATCCAACCATCAACAAACAAAACCAACCATCAACAAACTCATTCAGCCACCAACAAACTCAACCAGCCATCAATAAATAAACTCATCCAGCACATAACAAACTCATAAAGCCATCAATGAACTCAAATATGCATCAACAAACTCATCCAGCTAATAACAAACTCATCCAGCCATCAAAAAACTCAACCAGCCAATAAGAAACTCATTCAGTCATCAACAAACTCAACCAACCATCAACAAACTTAACCAACCATCAACAAACTCATCCAACAATCAACAAACTCATCGAACCATCAACAAATTTAAGCAAACATCAACAAACTCATACAACCAACAACAAACTCATCCAACTATAAACAATCTCATCCAACCATCAACAAACACCCAACCATCCCCAAACTCATCCAAGCATCAACAAACTTAACCAACCATCAACATGCTCAACCAGCCATCAACAAACTCAACCAGCCATCAACATATTCAACCAGCCATCAACAAACTCAACCAGCCATGAACAAACTCAATCAGCCACCAACAAGATCAACCAGCGATCAACAAGCTCAACTGGCCATCAACATACTCAACCAGCCCAAAAAACTGAACCGGCCTTCAACAAAACTCAACCAGCCATCAACAAATTTATCCAGCCAATAAAAAACTGATCCAGCCATCAACAAACTCATCCAGCCAATGACAAACTCATCCAGCCATCAACAAACTTGACCATCCATTAACAAACTTAATCAACCATCATCAAACTCATCCAACCATCAAATAACTCAACCAACCAATAACAAACTCATCCAGCCATCAACAAACTTAACCAGCCATCCATAAACTCATACAGCCATCAACAAAACCAACCAGCCATCAATAAATTCATCCAGCCAATAACAAACTCATCCAGCCATCAAAAACTCAACCAGCCATAAACGAACTTTTCCTTACAATGACAAACTCATCCAGCCATCAACGAACTCAGTCAACCAGCCAATAACAAACTCATCCAGTTATCAACAAACTCAACCAGCCATAAATAAATTTTCCATACAATAACAAACTCAACCAGCCATAAAAAAACTAAACCAACCATCAACAAACTCATCCAGCCGTCAACAAACTCATCCAGTCGTCAACAAACTCAACCAGCCATCAATAAATAAACTCATCCAGGAAATAACAAACTGATCCAGCCATCATTGAACTCAAACAGGCATCAACAATCTCATCCAGCTAATAACAAACTCATCCAGCTATTAACGAGCTCAACCAGCCAATAAGAAACTCATCCAGTCATCAACAAACTCATCCAAGAATAAACAAACTAATCGAACCATCAACAAACTTAAGCAAACAACAAACTCATACAACCCTCAACAAACTCATCCAACTATGAACAATCTCATCCAACAAACAACAATCTCATCCAACCATCAACAAACTTAACCAACCATCCAAAAACTCACCCAGCCATCAACAAGCTCATCCAGTAATCAACAAACTCATCCAGCCAATAAAAAACTTATCTAGCAATCAACAAACTCATCTAGCCAATACAAAAACTCAACCAGTCATCAACAAGCTTAACCAGCCATCAACAAACTCAACCAGCCATATACAATATCAAGCAGCCATCAACAAACTCATCCAGGGAATAACATACTCAACCAGCCATCAACAAACTGAACCAGCCATCAGCAATCTCAATCAGCCATCAACAAACTCAAATAGCCGTCAACAAATTCAACCAGCCATCAACAAACTCAACCAGCCGTCAACAAATTCAACCAGCAGATAACATACTCAACCAGCTATCAATAAACTTAAGCAGCCATCAACAAACTCAACAAACAATCAACAAACTCAACCAGCCATCAACAATATCAACCAGCCATAATAAAATCAACTAGCCATCACCAATATCAACCAGCCATCAACAAACTCAACCAGCCATCAACAAACTCAACCAGCCATCACCAATATCAACCAGCCATAAAAAAAACTAAACCCGCCAAATACAAACTCATCCAGCCATCAACAAACTCATCCAACATTAACAAACGCATCCAACCATCAACAATATTAATCTGCCATCAAGAAACTCAACCAGCCGTCAACAAATTCAACCAGCAGAAAAGATACTCAGTCAGCGATCAACAAACTCATCTAGCCAATATCAAACTCACCCAGCCATCAACAATATCAACCAGCGATCAAAAAACGCAACCATCCATCAACATACTCAACCAGCCATCAACAAACTCATCCAGCATATAATAAACGCATCCAGCCATCAACAAACTCATTCAGCCAATAACAAACTGATCCAACCATCAACAATATCAACCAGCGATCAACAAACTCATCCAGCCAATAACAAACTCATTCAATCATCAACAAACTCAAACAGCCATCAATAAACTCATCTAGCCAATAACAAACTCATCCAACCATCAACAAACTGATCCAGCCATCAATGAACTCAACCAGCCATAAACAAACGTATCCGGCCAATAACAAACTTATCCAGCCATCAACAATCTCATCCAGCCATCAACAAACTCATCCAGCCCTTAATAAAACTCATCCAACCATCAACAAACTCATCCACCCATAAACAAACTTGACCAACCATCAACAAACTTAACGAACCATCAACAAACTTAACCAATCATCAACATACTCAACCAGTCATCAACAAACTCATCCAGTCAATAATAAACGCATCCAGCAATCAACAAACTCATTCACCCAATAACAAACTGATCCAACCATCAACAATATCAACCAGCGATCAACAAACGCATCCAGCCAATAACAAACTCATTCAACCATCAACAAACTCAAACAGCGATCAACAAACTCATCCAGCCAATAACAAACTCATCCACCCATCAACAAACTTAACCAACTATCAACAAACTTAACCAACCATCAACAAAATTAACCAATCATCAACAAATATAACCAACCATCAACAAACTCATCCAGCCAATAACAAACTCATCCAACCATCAACAAACTCGTCCAACTATCAACAAAATCGTGCAACCATCAACAAACTCATCCAACCATCAACAAACTCATCAAACTATCAACAAACTCATCCAACCATCAACAAACTCATCCAACCATCAATAAACTCATCCAACCATCAGCAAACTTATCTAACCATCCACAAACTCACCCAGCCATCAACAAGATCATCCAGCAATCAACAAACTCATCCAGCCAATAAAAAACTTATCTAGCAATCAACAAACTCATCTAGCCAATACAAAAACTCAACCAGTCATCAACAAGCTTAACCAGCCATCAACAAACTCAACCAGCCATCAAAAAAATCAAGAAGCCATCAACAAACTCATCCAGGGAATAACATACTCAACCAGCCATCAACAAACTGAAACAGCCATCAGCAATCTCAATCAGCCATCAACAAACTCAAATAGCCGTCAACAAATTCAACCAGCCATCAACAAACTCAACCAGCCGTCAACAAATTCAACCAGCAGATAACATACTCAACCAGCTATCAATAAACTTAAGCAGCCATCAACAAACTCAACAAACAATCAACAAACTCAACCAGCCATCAACAATATCAACCAGCCATAAAAAAATCAACTAGCCATCACCAATATCAACCAGCCATCAACAAACTCAACCAGCCATCAACAAACTCAACCAGCCATCAACAATATCAGCCATTTTAAAAACTCAACCCGCCAAATACAAACTCATCCAGCCATCAATAAACTCATCCAACATCAACAAACGCATCCAACCATCAACAAAATTAACCTGCCATCAAGAAACTCAACCAGCCATCAAGAAATTCAACCAGCAGAAAAGATACTCAGTCAGCGATCAACAAACTCATCTAGCCAATATCAAACTCACCCAGCCATCAACAATATCAACCAGCAATCAAAAAACGCAACCATCCATCAACATACTCAACCAGCGATCAACAAACCCATCCAGCCAATAACAAACTCATCCAGCCATCAACAAACTCATCCTGCCATCAATGAACTCAACCAGCCATCAACAATATCAACCAGCGATCAACAAACCCATCCAGCCAATAACAAACTCATCCAACCATCAACAAACTCATCCACCCATAAACAAACTTGACCAACCATCTACAAACTTAACCAACCATCAACAAACTTAACCAATCATCAACATACTCAACCAGCCATCAACAAACTCATCCAGTCAATAATAAACGCATCCAGCAATCAACAAACTCATTCACCCAATAACAAACTCATTCAACCATCAACAAACTCAAAAAGCGATCAACAAACTCATCCAACCAATAACAAACTCATCCAACCATCAACAAACTCATCCACCCATCAACAAACTTAACCAACCATCAACAAACTTAACCAACCATCAACAAACTCATCCAACTATCAACAAACTCGTGCAACCATCAACAAACTCATCCAACCATCAACAAACTCATCAAACCATCAACAAACTCATCCAACCATCAACAAACTCATCCAACCATCAACAAACTCATCCAACCATCAACAAACTCATCCAACCATCAACAAACTCATCCAACCATCCACAAAGTCATCCAACCATCAACAAATTCACTTTTTTTCAACAAAATGACGTCATTGATAACCTGTGTCAATGAGAATATGTGAAACTTGGGGAGCTAAAGATCGGGAGCTAAAGATCGGGAGCTAAAGATGGGGAGCTAAAGATGGAAAGCTAAACTTGGGGAGCTAAACTTAGGGAGCTAAACTTGAGGAGCTAAAGATAGGGAGCTAAAGATGGGGAGCTAAAGGCGGGGAGCTAAACTTGAGGAGCTAAACTTGGGGAGCTAAAAATAAGGAGCTAAAGATGAGGAGCTAAATTTGGGGAGCTAAAGATGGGCAGCTAAACTTATGAGCTAAACTTGGGGAGCTAAAGATGGATAGCTAAAGATGGGGAGCTAAAGATGGGGAGCTAAACTTGGGGACCTAAAGATAGGGAGCTAAACATGGGGAGCTAAAGATCAGGAGCTAAAGATTGGGAGCTAAACTTGGGGAGCTAAACTTTGGGAGCTAAAGATGGGGAGCTAAAGATGGGGAGCTAAACTTTGGGAGCAAAAGATGGGGAGCTAAAGATCGGGAGCTAAAGATGGGGAGCTAAACATTGGGAGCTAAAGATCGGGAGCTAAAGATGGGGAGCTAAAGATGGGGAGCTAAAGATGGGAGCTAAACTCTGTGAGCTAAACTTGGGGAGCTAAAGATGGGGAGCTAAACTTGGTGAGCTAAACTTGGTGAGCTAAACTTTGGGAGCTAAAGATGGGGAGCTAAAGATGGTAAGCTAAACTTGGGGAGCTAAACTTGGGGAGCTAACGATAGGGAGCTAGATTTTGTGAGGGATATGTTACCTTTCCTGGCAAGGCTGTGATGGTCGACGTGAAGAAATGAGCTCCCATCATCGATTTGTGGCTGTAAGGTAAGAGGTAAAACAACGGTACTTAGATGGGTAGACGAGAGCGTCAATGATTGAAGACTAAACAATTGTGGTTAGATAGGTAGAGGTGCAAATATCGCAATCAATCTGTAAACTAGTGACACAACGTATTTCGTTCTCTTGAGTACATCCTGCAGCTGGCGTAGCCCTTTCCAGGGCATGTAAGCAGGACACAGAACGTTCAGGGCATGTAAGCGGCACACAGAACGTTCAGGGCATGTAAGCGGGACACTGAGAACGTTCAGGGCATGTAAGCGGGACACAGAGAACGTTCAGGGCATGTAAGCGGGACACTGAGAACGTTCAGGGCATGTAAGCGGGACACAGAGAACGTTCAGGGCATGTAAGCGGGACACAGAGAACGTTCAGGGCATGTAAGCGGGACACTGAGAACGTTCAGGGCATGTAAGCGGGACACTGAGAACGTTCAGGGCATGTAAGCGGGACACTGAGAACGTTCAGGGCATGTAAGCGGGACACTGAGAACGTTCAGGGCATGTAAGCGGGACACAGAGAACGTTCAGGGCATGTAAGCGGGACACTGAGAACGTTCAGGGCATGTAAGCGGGACACTGAGAACGTTCAGGACATGTAAGCGGGAAACTGAGAACGTTCAGGTCATGTAAGCGGGACACTGAGAACGTTCAGGGCATGTAAGCGGGACACAGAGAACGTTCAGGGAATGTAAACGGGACACTGAGAACGTTCAGGGCATGTAAGCGGGAAACTGAGAACGTTCAGGGCACGTAAGCGGGACACTGAGAACGTTCAGGGCATGTAAGCGTGACACAAAGAACGTTCAGGTCATGTAAGCGGGAAACTGAGAACGTTCAGGGCATGTAAGCGGGACACTGAGAACGAACACAGCAGAAGAAGAAGAAGAAGAAGAAGAAGATGAAGAAGAAGAAGATGAAGAAGAAGAAGATGAAGAAGAAGAAGATGAAGAAGAAGAAGAAGAAGAAGATGAAGAAGAAGTAACAGAACATGAGCCTTAGCACCAACTACAAGCGAACTAGACGAGCGACACGTCCATCACAACCCACAACTAATCTCCTCCCAGTCATGCTCCTGTGGTCATTCTCAATCATCTGCCCTAATATAACCAAGTGGTTTTACACAAAATCAATCTGCAAATGTATTTATATCCACATCATCATGCAGCTCCCTCCATCCCAGAAGTCGCAGGGCCTCCCCAGAAGTAGCATAAAGTAGCATACCCCCACCCACACCAGAAGTAGCATACCCCCCCCCCCCCAGAAGTAGCATACCCCCCCCCCCCCAGAAGTAACATACCCACTCCCCACCCTAGAAGTAGCATAGCCCCACCAACCCCAAAAGTAGCATAACCCCCACCCCCCGAAGTAGCACCCCCCCCCCAGAAGTAGCACCACCATGAATTTGTGTGACATGAGACCGTTGCCAGTGCCATACAGAGCCCTACTCGGCTGGCTTGTGTGACATACACAGTAGGGACAGGTTCGTCCCCCGGTCAGGGACAGTTGACTTGTGGCACGCTGGCTCTATTTGAGACAGCTGTGACTGACTGACTCTGATTCAAGCAAACAGCTGTGAGTCGCTGACCATGATGCAAGCAAACAGCTGTGAGTCGCTGACCCTGATGCAAGCAAACAGCTGTGAGTCGCTGACTCTGATTCAAGCAAACAGCTGTGAGTCGCTGACCATGATGCAAGCAGACAGCTGTAAGTCGCTGACCATGATGCAAGCAGACAGCTGTGAATCGGTGACTCCGATGCAAGCAGAAAGCTGTGAGTCGCTGACTCCAATGCAAGCAGACAGCTATGAGTCGCTGACCCTGATGCAAGCAGACAGCTGTGAGTCGCTGACCCTGATGCAAGCAGACAGCTGTGAATCGGTGACTCCGATGCAAATAGAAAGCTGTCAGTCGCTGACTCCAATGCAAGCAGACAGCTGTGAGTCGCTGACCCTGATGCAAGCAGACAGCTGTGAGTTTCTAGCTGTCACCATTCACTGCTACATCCTCGACCACGGAGGACAGATCCTCTACGTCGAGCACAGCTTACTGTGCTAGCCTCTTCGCAGGTTTTCGGATAGAGAGAACAGGGGATGGAAAAATTGGTTGTAGAGAGAGAGCAGAGAGAGGAGAGAGATAGGAGAGAAAGGAGTGAGAGAAGAGAGAGAGGAGAGAGAGAGAAGAAAGAGATGAGAGAAAGGAGTGAGGAGAGAGAGGAGAGAGAAGAGAGAGAGAGGAAAGAGAGAGAGGAGAGAAATGAAAGAGAGGAGAGAGGGAGGAGAGAGAGGAGGGAGAGAGGTGAGATGACGAGAGAGAGAGAAGAGGAGAGAGAGGAGAGAGGAGAGAGAGTAGGAGGTAGAGGAGAGAGAGAGTAAAGAAGAGAGAGAAGAGAGAGTAGAGAGAGAAAGAGAAAAGAGAGAAGAGAAACAGAAGAGAGGTAGAGAAAAGAGAGAGGAGAGAGAAGAGAGATAGGAGGGAGGAGAGAGGATAGAGAGAGAGGAGAGAGAGGAGAGAAAAGATAGAGAGAAGAGAGGAGAGAGAGAGGAGAGAGAGAAGGGAGAGAGAGAAGAGATAAAGGAAAGAGAAGAGAGAGGAGAGACAGAAGAGAGAGAGGGGGGAGAGGAGAGAGAAGGAGGAGTGAGAGGGAGGTGAGAGAAGAGAGAGAGGAGAGAGGGGAGAAGGAGAGAGAGAAGAGAGAGACAAGAGAGAGAGAAGAGAAAGAGTAAAAAGAGAAGAGAGAGAGGATATGTGAGAGAGGAGAAAGATAAAGAGAGGAGAGGAGAGATAGGTGAGCGATGAGAAAGAAGAGAGAGGAGAGAGATGAGAGAGGAAAGGAGAGAGAGAGGAGAGAGAGAGAAGAGAGACAGGAGAGAGGAGAGGAGAGAAAAGAGAGGAGAGAGAGGAGAGAAGGGAAAAAGGAGAGGAGAGAAAGGAGAGAAGAAGAGAGAGGAGAGAGGGGAGAGGAGAGATAGGAGAGAGAGTGAGAGGAAAGAGAACAGAGAGAGAGGAGAGACAGTAGAGGGAGAGGAGAGTGGAGAGAGAGGAGAGAGAGAGGAGAGAGAGACATTAGAGAGATATAAGAGAGAGAGGAAAGATAAGAGAGAGGAGAGAGAGGAGAGAAGAGAGGAGAGACAGGAGAGAGAGGAGAGAGAAAGTGAGGAGAGAGAGGAGAGAGAGAGAGAAAGAGACAGAATAAGAGAAGAGAGAGAGAGGAGAAACTGTGAGAATAAGAGAGGAGAGGGAAAGAAAGAGAGACAACAGGAGATGGAAGAGTTTTTATATGGAAAGGAGAGAGGGAGAAAGAGAGAGAGAGAGAATAGGAGATGAAACAATGGGTCTGTTGTTGTTGTTGTTGATGTTGTTGTTGTTGTTGTTTGCCAATAATGAGTAGATTGACTCTTTTCTAGCCCTGACTTCTGGAGAGCTGGTGTGGACCTCGGTCCTTCAGACAGCTGTGCGTGTCTTCATCCGCCTGACGGTCACTACTACGGCGATCACGTTGTTCCACAGCCTGTTTCTATGGAAAGCTACATGGAAGAGAGATAGTGGTCTTGGTCAGAATGTTGTGTCAACCCTGACACGAGTCAGTGGTCAGTATCTGGTGCCTGACCGGACTAGCATCTCAGCTCCCCGGTCTCATGGTTAGAGAGAGAGAAAGAAAGACAGAAAGAGAGAGAGAGAGATAAATCAGTTCAGTTCATCCCGTAACCCATCAGGTCGTTGGGGCACACTTGAAGACACTGTCTCACCCCCTCCCCCGTATGAGTCCAGTTCCTTTCACCTTCTCACCCCCCTCCCCCACATGTCCTTCCTTTTCACCTGGTCAACCCCCCTCCCCCACATAAGTCCTTCCTTTTCACCTGGTCACCCCTCCCCCACATGTCCTGTCCCTTTCACCTTGTCACCCCTCCCCCACATAAGTCCTTTCCCTTTCACCTGGTCATCCTCCCCCCCCCCCACATGAGTCCTGTCCCTTTCACCTGGTCACCCCCCCCTCCCCCCCATAAGTCCTATCCCTTTCACCTGGTCACCCCCCCTCCCCCACATGTCCTGTCCCTTTCACCTTGTCACCCCCCTTCCCCCCCATAAGTCCTATCCCTTTCACCTGGTCACCCTCCCCCCCCCACATGAGTCCTGTCCCTTTCATCTGGTCACCCCCTCCCCCCCCCCATAAGTACTATCCCTTTCACCTGGTCACCCTCCCCCCCCCACATAAGTCCTATCCCTTTCACCTGGTCACCCTCCCCCCCCCACATGAGTCCTGTCCCTTTCATCTGGTCACCCCCTCCCCCCCCCATAAGTACTATCCCTTTCACCTGGTCACCCTCCCCCCCCACATGTCCTGTCCCTTTCACCTTGTCACCCCCCTTCCCCCCCCCATAAGTCCTATCCCTTTCACCTGGTCACCCTCCCCCCCCCCACATGAGTCCTGTCCCTTTCATCTGGTCACCCCCCTCCCCCCCTTCCCCATAAGTACTATCCCTTTCACCTGGTCACCCTCCCCCCCCCCACATAAGTCCTGTCCCTTTCACCTTGTCACCCCTCCCCCAAATAAGTCCTTTCCCTTTCACCTGGTCATCCTCCCCCCCCCCACATGTCCTGTCCCTTTCACCCTCCCCCCCTCCCCCACACAAGTCCTTTCCCTTTCACCTGGTCACCCTCCCCCCCCCCCCCCCCACACGAGTCCTGTCCCTTTCACCTGGTCACCCCCCATCTCCCACATAAGTCCTGTCCATTTAACCGGATCACCCCCCCTCCCCCACATAAGTCCTGCCCCTTTCACCTGGTCATCCCCCCTCCCCCACATAAGTCCTGTCCCTTTAACCTGCTTGCCCCACCTCCCCCACATAAGTCCAGTCATTTTCACCTGGTCACCACCCCCTCCCACCTCCTCCACATAAGTCCTGTCCCTTTCACATGGTCACCCCTCCTCCCCCATATGTGTCCAGTCCCTCTCACATGGTCACCCCTCCTCCCCCATATGTGTCCACCAGTCCCTCTCACCTGGGCACCCCACTTATCCCGCCCCGCACCACGCCCCACTTTTAACATTTGTGTCCAATCCCTCTCACCTGGGCACCTCACTTCCCCCACCCTCTCATACCCCCCCCCCCCTAACATTTGTGTCCAATCTCTCACCTGGGCACCCCATTTCCCCCACCCCCTCATCACCCCCCTACCATTTGTGTCCAGTCCCTCTCAACTGGGCACCCCACTTCCCAAACCCTCTCATACCCCCCCCCCCCCCCCGCTAACATTTGTGTCCAATCTCTCACCTGGGCACCCTACTTCCCCCGCCCTCTCATAACCCCCCCTAACATTTGTGTCCAATCTCTCTCACCTGGGCACCCCACTTCCCCCGCCCTCTCCTGAACCCCCCCCCCATACCCTTAACATTTGTGTCCAATATCTCTCACCTGGGCACCCTACTTCCCCCGCCCCCTCATCACCCCCTCCCCCCCTATCATTTGTGTCCAGTCCCTCTCACCTGGGCACCCCATTTCCCCCACCCCCTCATCACCGCCCTACCATTTGTGTCCAGTCCCTCTCAACTGGGCACCCCATTTCCCCCGCCCCCTCATCACCCCCTCCCCCCTATCATTTGTGTCCAGTCCCTCTCACCTGGGCACCCCATTTCCCCCACCCCCTCATCACCGCCCTACCATTTGTGTCCAGTCCCTCTCAACTGGGCACCCCACTTCCCCCGCCCCCTCCCCTTCATAAAAGTGTCGACGACAGAGGAGATTCGCTCCTGCACCGGCTGTGAAAGTGTTTTCATAACTTCATCAGGTACCCATTGACAGCTGGCTCGACCGGGAGAAGCGGCAATACCATGAAAAAACACGACATGCATGGACAGAGCACGGGGTAATTTGAACTTCGCACGTTGATATTGTGAGGAAAGCTGCCAGCGTCTAGACCATACAGTTGCTCTGGTCAGCTCCTACTCAGGAGTTCACGGGAGGCCAATCATGACAGCAGGTGCTCGTCAGACTATTCTCGCCAGTGTCAGCGAGGAACCTGACAGGGTGGAACAGCTACAGGATCCATCAGTATCCACACCCTTTCAATCCACGCCTTTTGTATCCACATCCTTTGTATCCACACCCTTTGAATCCACGCCCTTTGTATCCACCCTCTGTATCCACGCCCTTTGAATCCACACCCTTTGAATCCACACCCTTTGTATCCACCCTTTGCATCCACACCCTTTGTATCCACACCCTTTGTATCCACACCCTTTGTATCATTACTCTTTGTATCCACACCCTTTGAATCCACACCCTGTGTATCCACCCTATGCATCCACACCCTTTGTATCCACACCCGTTGTATCCACACCCTTTGTATCAACACTCTTTGTATCCACACCCTTTGAATCCACACCATTTGTACCCACCCTTTGTATCCACACCCTTTGAATCCACATTATGTGTATTCATTCTTTCTATCCACACCTTTTGTATCAACCCTTTGTATCCATCCTTTGTATCCACATTATTTGTATTCATTCTTTCTATCCACACCTTTTGTATCAACCCTTTGTATCCATCCTTTGTATCCACACCCTTTGAATCCACACCCTTTGTATCCACACCTTTTGTATCCACACCTTTTATATCCACACCCTTTGTATACACACCCTTTGTATCCACACCCTTTGTATCCACATCTTTTGTATCCACACCCTTTGTATCCACACCTTTTGTATCCACACCCTTTGTATCCACACCTTTTGTATCCACACACTTTGTATCCACACCTTTTGTATCCACACCCTTTGTAACCACACCTTTTGTATCCACACACTTTTTATCCACACCCTTTGTCATTTACTAAGAGACTGAGCGCATATGAGCCTACTGTGAGTGGAGTCTGCTCTCAGGGACAGGAAAGGGGGCAGAGCGCGTGCTCACAGACACACGCAGACGACCTTCCTCTCACAGCGCATTCATTCTTTGGAGGGTGATGCGGTCTGAATAAATAGTTCCCGAGTTTTGATTGGTGAATCTGCTCGTGACAGGCGGATCAATCCGAGGATCTATGGGGAATCAATGAGGGTCTGCAACAAGACAAGTAGTTCCTCTAGCCGGCAGGCACGCAGGACTTCACTGACAGCGGGTTGAGTGAGAGTTGAGGGAAGGTTCAGGGAGGGACGGTTGAGTGAGAGTTGAGGGAAGGTTCAGGGAGGGACGGTTGAGGAAGAGTTGAGGGAGGGTTGAGGGAAGGTTCAGGGAGGGACGGTTGAGGAAGAGTTGAGGGAGGGACGGTTGAGTGAGAGTTGAGGGAAGGTTCAGGGAGGGACGGTTGAGGAAGAGTTGAGGGAGGGTTGAGGGAAGGTTCAGGGAGGGACGGTTGAGTGAGAGTTGAGGGAAGGTTCAGGGAGGGACGGTTGAGTGAGAGTTGAGGGAAGGTTCAGGGAGGGACGGTTGAGTGAGAGTTGAGGGAAGGTTCAGGGAGGGACGGTTGAGTGAGAGTTGAGGGAAGGTTCAGGGAGGGACGGTTGAGGAAGAGTTGAGGGAGGGTTGAGGGAAGGTTCAGGGAGGGACGGTTGAGGAAGAGTTGAGGGAGGGACGGTTGAGTGAGAGTTGAGGGAAGGTTCAGGGAGGGACGGTTGAGGAAGAGTTGAGGGAGGGACGGTTGAGTGAGAGTTGAGGGAAGGTTCAGGGAGGGACGGTTGAGGAAGAGTTGAGGGAGGGTTGAGGGAAGGTTCTGGGAGGGACGGTTGAGGAAGAGTTGAGGGAGGGTTGAGGGAGGGTTGAGGGAGGGACGGTTGAGGAAGAGTTGAGGGAGGGTTGAGGGAGGGTTCAGGGAGGGACGGTTGAGGAAGAGTTGAGGGAGGGACGGTTGAGTGAGAGTTGAGGGAAGGTTCAGGGAGGGACGGTTGAGGAAGAGTTGAGGGAGGGACGGTTGAGTGAGAGTTGAGGGAAGGTTCAGGGAGGGACGGTTGAGTGAGAGTTGAGGGAAGGTTCAGGGAGGGACGGTTGAGGAAGAGTTGAGGGAGGGTTGAGGGAAGGTTCTGGGAGGGACGGTTGAGGAAGAGTTGAGGGAGGGTTGAGGGAGGGTTGAGGGAGGGACGGTTGAGGAAGAGTTTAGGGAGGGTTGAGGGAGGGTTCAGGGAGGGACGGTTGAGGAAGAGTTGAGGGAGGGTTCAGGGAGGGACGGTTGAGAGAGAGTTGAGGGAGGGTTGAGGGAGGGTTCAGGGAGGGACGGTTGAGGGAGAGTTGAGGGAGGGACGGTTGAGGAAGAGTTGAGGGAGGGTTCAGGGAGGGACGGTTGAGTGAGAGTTGAGGGAAGGTTCAGGGAGGGACGGTTGAGTGAGAGTTGAGGGAAGGTTCAGGGAGGGACGGTTGAGGAAGAGTTGAGGGAGGGTTGAGGGAAGGTTCAGGGAGGGACGGTTGAGGAAGAGTTGAGGGAGGGTTGAGGGAGGGACGGTTGAGGAAGAGTTTAGGGAGGGTTGAGGGAGGGTTCAGGGAGGGACGGTTGAGGAAGAGTTGAGGGAGGGTTCAGGGAGGGACGGTTGAGAGAGAGTTGAGGGAGGGTTGAGGGAGGGTTCAGGGAGGGACGGTTGAGGGAGAGTTGAGGGAGGGACGGTTGAGTGAGAGTTGAGGGAAGGTTCAGGGAGGGACGGTTGAGTGAGAGTTGAGGGAAGGTTCAGGGAGGGACGGTTGAGGAAGAGTTGAGGGAGGGTTCAGGGAGGGACGGTTGAGTGAGAGTTGAGGGAAGGTCCAGGGAGGGACGGTTGAGGAAGAGTTGAGGGAGGGTTGAGGGAGGGTTCAGGGAGGGACGGTTGAGGGAGAGTTGAGGGAGGGACGGTTGAGTGAGAGTTGAGGGAGGGTTCAAGGAGGGACGGTTGAGTGAGAGTTGAGGAAGAGTTGAGTTAGAGTTGAGTGACTCTCCACCACAGGGTACAAGAGGTGCGACTAAGTAAGGTAGAAGACTTTACACAACAGGGTAAAGGAGGAGTGAGGTTATAGTTCGTTGAAACAGTCGTGCCCATCTATCAAGTTTTAAAATTTCACATCAATTTGTTTTACATCAATTTGACTGCTTCACATTAATTTGTTTTACATCAATTTGACTGTTTCACATTAATTTGACTGTTTCACATCAATTTGACTGATTCACATCAATTTGACTGTTTCACCAATTTGACTGTTTCACATCAATTTGACTGTTTCACATCAATTTGTTTTACATCAATTTGACTATTTTACATTAATTTGTTTTACATCAATTTGACTGTTTCACATTAATTTGTTTTACATCAATTTGACTGTTTCACATTAATTTGTTTTACATTAATTTGACTGTTTCACATTAATTTGTTTTATATCAATTTGACTGTTTCACATTAATTTGTTTTACATCAATTTGACTGTTTCACATTAATTTGTTTTACATCAATTTGACTGTTTCACATTAATTTCTTTTACATCAATTTGACTGTTTCACATCAATTTGACTGTTTCACATCAATTTGACTGTTTCACATCAATTTGACTGTTTCACATAAATTTGTTTTACATCAATTTGACTGTTTTACATAAATTTGACTGTTTCACATACATTTGACTGTTTTACATCAATTTGACTGTTTTACATCAATTTGACTGTTTCACATCAATTTGTTTTACATCAATTCGACTGTATCACGTCAATTTGACTGTTTTATATCAATTTGACTATTTCACATCAATTTGACTGTTTCACATCAATTTGACTAAGTTTATTGACAGTTGGTATGTGTCGTACTGTTTCCCATGACCTTGATAACATGTTTTACCCATAAACAAACTTTTCTAATATGCATTTGTCTTCATTAGGAGATGTTAAGTTGTCTAGAGTCACGTGCTCCGATCTCAGACCTCTCAGATTAAGGAAGATGGACGCTTGCTCCGATCTCAGACCAAGCAAGATGGACGCTAGCTCCGATCTCAGATCAAGGAAGATGGAAGTTTACACCGGTCTCAGACCAAGCAAGATGGGCGCTTTCTCCGATCTCAGACCAAGAAAGATGGACGCTTGCTCCGGTCTCAGACCAAGCAAGATGGAAGCTGTATGCCCTACCAAAGTGTTCGTAACCTCAGCAGTGGAGTTTAGATTCTTGTTCTAGAGGACAGGTTGACATTTTTCTAAACTAGAAAACCCGCAATCAACCACTATCATCGAACACTGAATGGCTTTGGAAGTTAGCTTTTGCTAAAGATATTAAAGGGTTTCTTCAGGTATTCAACTGAAAGCTACCAGGAAAATCATATGTGATATTTATCTTGCGGTCGAGTCATTTGGATCACAACTCATACCAAGCTGTCCACATTTTAAAGAACGGAAATCCATTCCCACAAATATTTGCTGTGGATATACCCAAATCCGTTTGACTGTACAGTTTGGTAGGTTCCATCAAACCTTCAATTGGAAGTGATTAATCTGTGGCCCGATGACGTGCTGAAAGATAAATGATAAGGGAAGAATCTAGCAGAATTCTATCAATGTGTGACAAGAGAAGAATCTAGAAGATTCTATCAATGTGTGCCAAAGGAAGGATCTAGCAAAATTCTACCAATGTGTGACAAGAGAATAATCTAGCAGATTCTATTAATGTGTGACAAAGGAAGGATCTAGCAGAATTCTACCAATGTGTCACAAGAGAAGAATCTAACAGATTTCTATCAATGTGACACAAGAGAAGAATATAGCAAAATTCTACCAATGTTTCACAAGATAAGTCTAGCAGAATTCTAACAATGTGTGACAAGAGAAACATCTAGCAGAATTCTATCAATGTGTTACAAGAGAAGAATCTAGCAGAATTCTATCAATTTGTGACAAGAGAAGAATCTAGCAGAATTGTATCAATGTATGACAAAGGAAGAATCTAGCAGAATTCTATCAATGTGTGACAATCCATGAACTGTGTCAATGAAGATGTTTGGGGATGTACATCTGCATTAAGCAGCCACTGCCCGCGTGAGCAGACATTTCCAGAGGTGAAATTCGCCAAATCTCAGGTCAGCGTTACTAGATGAACATTTACAATCCAATATGGTGATAGGGAGAGCTAACTTTGATCCCACATTGGTGATAGGGAGATCTCACTTTGATCCCAATTTGGTGATAGGTAAATCTAACTTTGATCCCAATTTGGTGATAGGAAGAGCTAACTTTGATCCCAATTTGGTGATAGGGAGAGCCAACTTTGATCCCAATTTGGTGATAGGGAGAGCTAACTTTGATCCCAATTTGGTGATAGGGAGAGCTAACTTTGAACCCAATTTGGTGATAGGGAGAGCTAACTTTGATCCCAATTTGGTGATAGGGAGATCTAACTTTGATGAAAATTTGGTGATAGGGAGATCTAACTTTGATCCCAATTTGGTGATAGGGAGAGCTAACTTTGATCCCAATTTGGTAATAGGGAAATCTAACTTTGATCCCAATTTGGTGATAGGGAGAGCTAACTTTGATACCAATTTGGTGATAGGGAGAGCTAACTTTGATCCCAATTTAGTGATAGGGAGATATAACTTTGATCCCAATTTGGTGATAGGGAGATCTAACTTTAATCCCAATTTGGAGATAGTGAGAACTAACTTGGAATCCAATTTGGTCATAGGGAGAACTAGCTTTGATTGTCAGTTTGGCGAACAGTTGTCTCCACACAAGCACATCCTCATCAGTAAATATGTATTTCAAACCAGTATAGTCTTATTATCATTGCGTTACATTTTGTAAAATTAATTTGTGACAACTTTTCTTGTCTCTTCTTATTCAGCAAACTCAGCTATATTAATATCACCCAGTTTGTCTCATATTCCACAAACCCAGCTATAGTAATATCACAGAGTTTGTCTCTTATTCCACAAACCCAACTATATTAATATCTCGTTTGTCTCTTATTCCACTAACCCAGCTATATTAATATCATCCAGTTTGTCTCTTATTCCACTAACCCAGCTATATTAATATCATCCAGTTTGTCTCTTATTCCACAAACCCAGCTATATTAATATATTCAAGTTTGTCTTTTATTCCACAAACCCAGCTATATTAATATCATCCAGTTTGTCTCTTATTCCACAAACCCAGCTATAATAATATCATCCAGTTTGTCTCTTATTCCACAAACCCAGCTATATTAATATCTCGTTTGTCTCTTATTCCACTAACCCAGCTATATTAATATCATCCAGTTTGTCTCTTATTCCACTAAACCAGCTATATTAATATCTCGTTTGTCTCTTATTCCACTAACACAGCTATATTAATATCATCCAGTTTGTCTTTTATTCCACTAACGCAGCTATATTAATATCATCCAGTTTGTCTCTTATTCCACTAACCCAGCTATATTAATATCTCGTTTGTCTCTTATTCCACTAACCCAGCTATATTAATATCTCGTTTGTCTCTTATTCCACTAACCTAGCTATATTAATATCATCCAGTTTGTCTCTTATTCCACTAACCCAACTATATTAATATCATCCAGTTTGTCTCTTATTCCACCAACCCAGCTTTATTAAAATCATCCAGTTTGTCTCTTATTCCACAAACCCAGCTATATTAATATCATCCAGTTTGTCTCTTATTCCACTAACCAAGCTAAATTAATATCATCCAGTTTGTCTCTTATTCCACTAACTCAGCTATATTAATATCTCTTTTATCTCTTATTCCACTAACCCAGCTATATTAATATCATCCAGTTTGTCTCTTATTCCACTAACCCATCTATATTAACATCTCGTTTGTTTATTCCACTAACCTAGCTATATTAATATCATCCAGTTTGTCTCTTATTCCACTTATCCAGCTATATTAATATCTCGTTTGACTCTTATTCCACTAACCCAGCTATATTAATATCATCCAGTTTGTCTCTTATTCCACTAACCCAGCTGTACTAATATCATCCAGTTTGTCTCTTATTCCACTAACCCAGCTATATTAATATCATCCAGTTTGTCTCTTATTCCACTAACCCAGCTATATTAATATCATCCAGTTTGTCTCTTATGCCACTAACCCAGCTATATTAATATCATCCAGTTTGTCTCTTATTCCACTAACCCAGCTATATTAATATCATCCAGTTTGTCTCTTATTCCACTAACCCTGCTATATTAATATCATCCAGTTTGTCTCTTATTCCACTAACCCAGCTATATTAATATCATCCAGTTTGTCTCTTATTCCACTAACCCAGCTACACTAATATCATCCAGTTTGTCTCTTATTCCACTAACCCAGCTATATTAATATCATCCAGTGCGTCTCTTATTCCACAAACCCAGCTATATTAATATCATCCAGTTTATCTCTTATTCCACTAACCCAGCTATATTAATATCATCCAGTTTGTCTCTTATGCCACTAACCCAGCTATATTAATATCATCCAGTTTGTCTCTTATTCCACTAACCCAGCTATATTAATAGCATCCAGTTTGTCTCTTATTCCACTAACCCAGCTATATTCATATCATCCAGTTTGTCTCTTATGCCACTAACCCAGCTATATTAATATCATCCAGTTTGTCTCTTATTCCACTAACCCAGCTATATTAATATCATCCAGTTTGTCTCTTATTCCACTAACCCTGCTATATTAATATCATCCAGTTTGTCTCTTATTCCACTAACCCAGCTATATTAATATCATCCAGTTTGTCTCTTATTCCACTAACCCAGCTATACTAATATCATCCAGTTTGTCTCTTATTCCACTAACCCAGCTATATTAATATCATCCAGTTTGTCTCTTATTCCACAAACCCAGCTATATTAATATCATCCAGTTTATCTCTTATTCCACTAACCCAGCTATATTAATATCATCCAGTTTGTCTCTTATGCCACTAACCCAACTATATTAATATCATCCAGTTTGTCTCTTATTCCACTAACCCAGCTATATTAATAGCATCCAGTTTGTCTCTTATTCCATTAACCCTGCTATATTAATATCATCCAGTTTGTCTCTTATTCCACTAACTCAGCTATATTAATATCATCCAGTTTGTCTCTTATTCCACAAACCCAGCTATATTAATATCTTCCAGTTTGTCTTTTATTCAACAAACCCAGCTATATTAATATCATCCAGTTTGTCTCTTATTCCACAAACCCAGCTATAATAATATCATCCAGTTTGTCTCTTATTCCCCAAACCCAGCTATATTAATATCTCGTTTGTCTCTTATTCCACTAACCCAGCTATATTAATATCATCCAGTTTGTCTCTTATTCCACTAACCTAGCTATATTAATATCTCGTTTGTCTCTTATTCCACTAACCCAGCTATATTAATATCATCCAGTTTGTCTCTTATTCCACTAACCCAGCTATATTAATATAATCCAGTTTGTCTCTTATTCCACTAACACAGCTATATTAATATCATCCAGTTTGTCTCGTATGCCACTAACCCAGCTATATTAATATCATCCAGTTTGTCTCTTATTCCACTAACCCAGCTATATTAATATCATCCAGTTTGTCTCTTATTTCACTAACCCAGCTATATTAATATCATCCAGTTTGTCTCTTATTCCACAAACCCAGCTATATTAATAACTTCCAGTTTGTCTTTTATTCAACAAACCCAGCTATATTAATATCATCCAGTTTGTCTCTTATTACACAAACCCAGCTATAATAATATCATCCAGTTTGTCTCTTATTCCCCAAACCCAGCTAGATTAATATCTCGTTTGTCTCTTATTCCACTAACCCAGCTATATTAATATCATCCAGTTTGTCTTTTATTCCACTAACCCAGCTATATTAATATCTCTTTGTCTCTTATTCCACTAACCCAGCTATATTAATATCATCCAGTTTGTCTCTTATTCCACTAACCCAGCTATATTAATATAATCCAGTTTGTCTCTTATTCCACTAACACAGCTATATTAATATCATCCAGTTTGTCTCTTATGCCCCTAACCCAGCTATATTAATATCATCCAGTTTGTCTCTTATTCCACTAACCCAGCTATATTAATATCATACAGTTTGTCTCTTATTTCACTAACCCAGCTATATTAATATCATCCAGTTTGTCTCTTATTCCACTAACCCTGCTATATTAATATCATCCAGTTTGTCTCTTATTCCACTAACCCAGCTATATTAATATCATCCAGTTTGTCTCTTATTCCACTAACCCAGCTATACTAATATCATCCAGTTTGTCTCTTATTCCACTAACCCAGCTATATTAATATCATCCAGTTTGTCTCTTATTCCACAAACCCAGCTATATTAATATCATCCAGTTTATCTCTTATTCCACTAACCCAGCTATATTAATATCATCCAGTTTGTCTCTTATGCCACTAACCCAACTATATTAATATCATCCAGTTTGTCTCTTATTCCACTAACCAGGCTAAATTAATATCATCCAGTTTGTCTCTTATTCCACTAACTCAGCTATATTAATATCTCGTTTATCTCTTATTCCACTAACCCAGCTATATTAAAATCATCCAGTTTGTCTCTTATTCCACTAACCCATCTATATTAACATCTCGTTTGTTTATTCCACTAGCCTAGCTATATTAATATCATCCAGTTTGTCTCTTATTCCACTTATCCAGCTATATTAATATCTCGTTTGACTCTTATTCCACTAACCCAGCTATATAAATATCATCCAGTTTGTCTCTTATTCCACTAACCCAGCTGAACTAATATCATCCAGTTTGTCTCTTATTCCACTAACCCAGCTATATTAATATCATCCAGTTTGTCTCTTATTCCACTAACCCAGCTATATTAATATCATCCAGTTTGTCTCTTATGCAACTCCCCCAGCTATATTAATATCATCCAGTTTGTCTCTTATTCCACTAACCCAGCTATATTAATATCATCCAGTTTGTCTCTTATTCCACTAACCCTGCTATATTAATATCATCCAGTTTGTCTCTTATTCCACTAACCCAGCTATATTAATATCATCCAGTTTGTCTCTTATTCCACTAACCCAGCTATACTAATATCATCCAGTTTGTCTCTTATTCCACTAACCCAGCTATATTAATATCATCCAGTTTGTCTCTTATTCCACAAACCCAGCTATATTAATATCATCCAGTTTATCTCTTATTCCACTAACCCAGCTATATTAATATCATCCAGTTTGTCTCTTATGCCACTAACCCAGCTATATTAATATCATCCAGTTTGTCTCTTATTCCACTAACCCAGCTATATTAATATCATCCAGTTTGTCTCTTAATCCACTAACCCAGCTATATTAATATCATCCAGTTTGTCTCTTATGCCACTAACCCAGCTATATTAATATCATCCAGTTTGTCTCTTATTCCACTAACCCAGCTATATTAATATCATCCAGTTTGTCTCTTATTCCACTAACCCTGCTATATTAATATCATCCAGTTTGTCTCTTATTCCACTAACCCAGCTATATTAATATCATCCCGTTTGTCTCTTATTCCACTAACCCAGCTATACTAATATCATCCAGTTTGTCTCTTATTCCACTAACCCAGCTATATTAATATCATCCAGTTTGTCTCTTATTCCACAAACCCAGCTATATTAATATCATCCAGTTTATCTCTTATTCCATTAACCCAGCTATATTAATATCATCCAGTTTGTCTCTTATGCCACTAACCCAAAAATATTAATATCATCCAGTTTGTCTCTTATTCCACTAACCCAGCTATATTAATAGCATCCAGTTTGTCTCTTATTCCACTAACCCTGCTATATTAATATCATCCAGTTTGTCTCTTATTCCACTAACTCAGCTATATTAATATCTTCCAGTTTGTCTCTTATTCCACTAACCCATCTATATTAATATCATCCAGTTTATCTCTTATTCCACTAACCCAGCTATATTAATATCATCCAGTGTGTCTCTTATGCCACTAACCCAGCTATATTAATATCATCCAGTTTGTCTCTTATTCCACTAACCCAGCTATGTTAATAGCATCCAGTTTGTCTCTTATTCCACTAACCCAGCTATATTAATATCATCCAGTTTGTCTCTTATTCCACTAACCCATCTATATTAACATCATCAAGTTTGTCTCTTATTCCACTAACCCAGCTATATTAATATCATCCAGTTTGTCTCTTATTCCACTAACCCAGCTATATTAATATCATCCAGTTTGTCTCTTATTCCACTAACCAAGCTATATTAATATCTTCCAGTTTGTCTCTTATTCCACTAACCCTGCTATATTAATATCATCCAGTTTGTCTCTTATTCCACTAACCCAGCTATATTAATATCATCCAGTTTGTCTCTTATTCCACTAACCCAGCTATACTAATATCATCCAGTTTGTCTCTTATTCCACTAACCCAGCTATATTAATATCATCCAGTTTGTCTCTTATTCCACAAACCCAGCTATATTAATATCATCCAGTTTATCTCTTATTCCACTAACCCAGCTATATAAATATCATCCAGTTTGTCTCTTATGCCACTAACCCAGCTATATTAATATCATCCAGTTTGTCTCTTATTCCACTAACCCAGCTATATTAATAGCATCCAGTTTGTCTCTTATTCCACTAACCCTGCTATATTAATATCATCCAGTTTGTCTCTTATTCCACTAACCCAGCTATATTAATATCATCCAGTTTGTCTCTTATTCCCTTAACCCTGCTATATTAATATCACCCAGTTTGTCTCTTATTCCACTAACCCAGCTATATTATTAGCATCCAGTTTGTCTCTTATTCCACTAACCCTGCTATATTAATATCATCCAGTTTGTCTCTTATTCCACTAACCCATCTATATTAATATCTTCCAGTTTGTCTCTTATTCCACTAACCAAGCTAAATTAATATCTTCCAGTTTGTCTCTTATTCCACTAACCTAGCTATATTAATATCATCCACTTTGTCTCTTATTCCACTAACCCAGCTATAGTAATATCATCCAGTTTGTCTCTTATTTCACTAACCCAGCTATAATAATATCATCCAGTTTGTCTCTTATTCCACAAACCCAGCTATATTAATATCTTCCAGTTTGTCTCTTATTCCACTAACCCTGCTATATTAATATCATCCAGTTTGTCTCTTATTCCACTAACCCAGCTATATTAATATCATCCAGTTTGTCTCTTATTCCCTTAACCCTGCTATATTAATATCATCCAGTTTGTCTCTAATTCCACTAACCCAGCTATATTAATAGCATCCAGTTTGTTTCTTATTCCACTAACCCTGCTATATTAATATCATCCAGTTTGTCTCTTATTCCACTAACCCATCTATATTAATATCTTCCAGTTTGTCTCTTATTCCACTAACCAAGCTAAATTAATATCTTCCAGTTTGTCTCTTATTCCACTAACCTAGCTATATTAATATCATCCAGTTTGTCTCTTATTCCACTAACCCAGCTATATTAATATCATCCAGTTTGTCTCTTATTCCACTAACCCAGCTATAATAATATCATCCAGTTTGTCTCTTATTCCACAAACCCAGCTATATTAATATCTTCCAGTTTGTCTCTTATTCCACTAACCCAGCTATATTAATATCTTCCAGTTTGTCTCTTATTCCACTAACCTAGCTATATTAATATCATCCAGTTTGTCTCTTATTCCACTAACCCAGCTATATTAATATCATCCAGTTTGTCTCTTATTCCACTAACCCAGCTATAATAATATCATCCAGTTTGTCTCTTATTCCACTTACCCAGCTATATTAATATCACCCAGTTTGTCTCTTATTCCACAAACCCAGCTATATTAATATCTTCCAGTTTGTCTCTTATTCCACTAACCAAGCTATATTAATATCTTCCAGTTTGTCTATTATTCCACTAACCCAGCTATATTAATATCATCCAGTGCGTCTCTTATTCCACTAACCCAGCTATATTAATATCATCCAGTTTGTCTCTTATTCCACTAACCCATCTATATTAATATCTTCCAGTGCGTCTCTTATTCGACTAACCCAGCTAAATTAATATCTCGTTTGTCTCTTGAGCCGCACAGAGTAAAACATTTACTATTTGGCTTTTACCGAAAAATGTTTCCCGACCCCTGGTCTGGTAAATGTCCACAGCACACCCGTCCTAGAAGATATTCATGTACTGGTTTACACATCTGTAAATGCCCACTTGTTGCACCCCCCGCCCCCCATGGATGTATGTAATGCCGGCCTGAATTATGTCTATGGATGATGTAGTGTCGGCCCGAATGATGTCTATGGATGACTGTAGTGATGGCCTGAATGATGTCTATCGATGACTGTAGTGATGGCCTGAATGATGTCTATGGATGACTGTAGTGATGGCCTGAATGATGTCTATCGATGACTGTAGTGATGGCCTGAATGATGTCTATCGATGACTGTAGTGATAGCCCGAATGATGTCTATCGATGACTGTAGTGATGGCCTGAATGATCTCTATGGATGATGTAGTGCCGGCCTGAATGATGTCTATGGATGACTGTAGTGTCGGCCTGAATGATGTTTGTGGATGACTGTTGACTTGGCACGGAAGATTTTGGACTGGTCGGGAACGCACCTTAATTAGATCGCTGGTTAGACAAACAGACATCGCAGGTCAAGCCAGGTTCACAAATGGCCTTTCTGTCAGACCAGCATGGTCTGAAGCCATCGACGAGCCCAAGATAGGCTGTCAAAGTTCAGCAACAAACACCCGGCATTTAAAACACGCTTCGACAGTTGACGCCAAGCTGTGAACGTTACCTGCCGTGTGCCGTTGACAAATTGCAGTATTCAGCCAACTACATTTTGTTCCCCATTCAACTGTGTATGTCCCCGTAAACCGACTCAGCTCCAAACCCCTACCTCGGCGGCCGAGTCCTTACAGCGGGCGATAATATCATTAAGTTCTCGTCTTGTCGGTTTAGTAGCGAGGAGAATCGGTGCTCGCGGACCAGGCAGGAGAAGACACGGGCACCCTTGTCCGTACAGCAAGGACTTGAATGTCTACACTCATTGCAGACGAGCCCACAATATCTGCCAATAACCCGGGCCTATTGAGGCGGGGAGAACGCTTTACGCGTGCGACAGACGTCACAACACAACCAACAATAGCCGGCCCTCGAGTACTTCAGCTCGTGTTTGCCTGGCTGAAAGCAGGCTCCCCCTGGATAACAAAACTCCATCCAAATATTAGGCTGTTGAGAACAGATTGTTCCGCTCGTCTGTCCGCCGATTCTCCAACCCCCAGGCAGCCCTTGAGCAGGTGTGAAAAAGCAATTCCTTTCAAACGAGGGTGTAGACAATGATTACCCATAGTTCCACAGAATTAGCGCCGATTACACAAATATAGCAGGGACCTTATGTGGCGGCACACACGGGTTCCTGGGCCCGCTAAAACTAGAACGTGCTGGTTTAGGGATGCATCAATGAAAAGGATAAATTCGACGGTAGCAAGTTTGTTTAAAGTTCAACAAGAGGGCACAGCTACAAGAGGGCACAGCTACAAGAGGGCACAGCTACAAGAACAAGAGGGTACAGCTACAAGAGGGCACAGCTACAAGAACAAGAGGGCCCAGCTACAAGAGGGCACAGCTACAAGAACAAGAGGGTACAGCTACAAGAGGGTACAGCTACAAGAACAAGAGGGCACAGCTACAAGAACAAGAGGGCACAGCTACAAGAGGGCACAGCTACGAGGGCACAGCTACAAGAGGGCACAGCTACAAGAACAAGAGGGTACAGCTACAAGAGGGTACAGCTACAAGAACAAGAGGGCACAGCTACAAGAACAAGAGGGCACAGCTACAAGAGGGCACAGCTACGAGGGCACAGCTACAAGAACAAGAGGGTACAGCTACAAGATGGTACAGCTACAAGAACAAGAGGGCACAGCTACAAGAACAAGAGGGCACAGCTACAAGAGGGCACAGCTACAAGAACAAGAGGGTACAGCTACAAGAACAAGAGGGCACAGCTACAAGAGGGCACAGCTACAAGAGGGCACAGCTACAAATTGGTTAAACACAGATCCAGATTTGATATTACGAAATGTTTGTAGTCAAAGAATGGTGAATGATTGGAATTTGTTGCCCCAAGGTGGAGGCAGGGTCAGTTAATGCATTAAAAATAGATTGGATGGATCACATTAATGTTTAATATAGAGCAGACTGGTTGTACACAGACTGTAGAGTATTCTACACCAGTTTAATGAATAGCATTATCAGATTTGTAATTCCGAAACATCAGTCTGTCTAAAGGATGTCTGCATTCTCTGATAGATGAGTCTGTCTAGAAGATATCTGTCTTCTGTGTTAGATGAGTCTGTCTAGAAGATGTCTGTCTTCTCTGTTAGATGAGTCTGTCTAGAAGATGTCTGTCTTCTCTGTTAGATGAGTCTGTCTAGAAGATGTCTGTCTTCTGTGTTAGATGAGTCTGTCTAGAAGATGTCTGTCTTCTCTGTTAGATGAGTCTGTCTAGAAGATGTCTGTCTTCTGTGTTAGATGAGTCTGTCTAGAAGATGTCTGTCTTCTCTGTTAGATGAGTCTGTCTAGAAGATATCTGTCTTCTGTGTTAGATGAGTCTGTCTAGAAGATGTCTGCCTTCTCTGTTAGAGGAGTGTCTGTCTGTCTGTCACATCAGTTACACAAGTCTGTCTCCAGGAAGTCTGTAACACCAACGTGTAACACCAACCTAAACGAAAAGATAATGTCCTCTATATCCTACTTCACCTACATAGACCTAGCCAGACCTACCTAAACCTATCTAATCCTAACTAAAACTATCTAGATCTACCTTAACCTAACTAAGAGCATCAAGATGCTGAGCAGCGAATGAGATGCAGCGGTCAGCGACCAATAGCTGGCTGCTAGCGTCAGGGCAAGCGAACCAGAGCTGCCAAGACCCTTCTACACCTCCACATGGTGATCCTGGATAACAGGCTGCAGCAAGGCAGACTGGCTAAGGAGAAGGGATCGAAGAGGGAATGCCGGTACTCGAAAAATGCTTGATGAAGTCGGATGTGTTGACCCAAAAGGTGCAAATATCGCAGTCAATCTGTAAACTACGACACAACGCATTCCATTCTCTGGACTACATTCTGCTACTTAAGCCCTGTTATGGTTTGGTAGAGATTGAGAACGAACGAAGCCAAGCCAAGTCAAGCCAACCTAACTAAATCTATCTAGACCTACCTAAACCTATCTAGACCTACTTAAACATAACTAAACTTACCTAGACCTACCTAAATCTAACTAAACCTAGCTAGACCTTCCTTAACTTAACTAAACCTATCTAGAATTACCTAAACCTAACTAAACATATCTAGACCTACCTAAGTCGATCTAAAGCTATCTAGACCTACCTAAACTTAACTAAACTTATCTAGGACTACCTAAACCTATCTAGATCTAACTTAACCTAAGTAAACATATTTAGACCTACCTTAACCTAACTAAACCTATCTAGACCTACCTAAACTTATCTAGACCTCCCTAAACCTGTTTAGACATATCTAAACCTAACTAAATCTATCTAGACCTACCTAAACCTATATAGACTTACCTAAATCTGTCTAGACCTACCTAAACCTAACTCAATATACCTAAACATTCCGAAACATACCTAAATCTAGACTTATTTAACCTACCTAAACTTACCTAAACTTATATAAACCTATCTAAACCTACTTAAACATATCTAAGCTTACTTAAACCTACATAAACAACATAAACCAATCTAGACCTATCAAGACCTATCTAAACCTACCTAAACATATCTAAACTTACCTAAACTTTTAAAAAAGTTCCTAAACCTTCCTTAGCCTACATAAACCTTCTTAGCCCTACCTAAACCAACGTAAATCTGCCTGAGCCACCTAAAATTACATGAACCATCTAAATCTACATTGATTTTCATAAACCTACCTAAATCTGCCTAAACCTATATAAACGTACCTAAACTACCTACACCAATATAAACCCACCAAAACCTGCCTAAACCTACCTAGTTTTCCTTAATTTGTCTAAACCTGCTCAAACCTTCTTAAACCTATCTTCACCAATGTAAATCTGCAGGAACCCCCTAAACTTATCTAAATCTACATGTACCATCTACACTGATGTAAGTCAGCATAAACCTACATGAACCTGCCTGAACCACCTAAACCTACCTAAATATGCCTAAACCTACATAAATCTGCTTAAACCTACCTAAATAGGCCTAAACCTACATAAATCTGCCTAAACCAACCTAAATCTGCCTGACCCACCCAGACCTACCGAATCTGCCTAAACCTACATAATCTGTATGAGCCACCTAAACCTACTTAAATACACCTAGATGTGCCTAAACCTACCTAAATCTACATGGACCATCTAAACCCATCTGAGCCACCGACACCCACATAATTCTACCTACACCTGTCCAAACCTACTTAATCTTCTTAAGCCTTCCTACATTTTCTTAACCTACCAAAATGTACCTAAACCTATCTAAAGCTACCTAAACCTCCCTAAACGTGACTAAACCTTCTTTTACCTATCGAAACCTTCTTAAACCTACCGAAACAAATGTAAATCTACCTAAACCACCTAACCATACCTGAACCACCTAAACCTACCTAGACCATCTAAACCTAAACCTAAACCTACCTAAATCTGCATAACGCCTACCTAAATCTGCCTAAACTTACCTAAACGTACCTAAATCTGCCTAAATCTAACCAAATCTGCCTAAACTTACCTAAACGTACCTAAATCTGCCTAAACTTAACCAAATCTGCCTAAACTTACCTAAACGTACCAAAATCTGCCTAAACCTAACCAAATCTGCCTAAACGTACCTAAATCTGCCTAAACCTAACCAAATCTGCCTAAACTTACCTAAACGTACATAAATCTGCCAAAACCTAACCAAATCTGCTTAAACTTACCTAAACGTACCTAAATCTGCCTGAACCACCTAAACTTTCATGAACTAAACGTACCTAAATCTGCATTAACCTACCTAAATCTGCCTGAACCACTTAAGCCTACCTAGATCTGTCTAAACCTATATAAACCTACTGGGACCATCTAAACCTGCGTGAACCACATACACTTATATAAACCTACCTACACCTGCTTAAACCCACCTAACCGTCCTAAACCTTTATAAATTTGCCTAAATCTACCTAAACCTTCTTAAACCGTAGTTCTTAGTCAACCTGTACTTCTACATGGGTGCACTGCCCCTGTGACGGTCCCACAGTGAACCTGTACTTCTACATGGGTGGACTACCCCTGTGACGGTCCGACTTAGTCAACCTGTACTTCTCCATGGGTGGACTGCCCCTGTGACGGTCCCTGGGACGGCCTCTGTGACGGTCCCAGCTCTGATTTGAGCTGATCTGATAGGAGACCAGATTAGGAGACCAGATCAGCAGCCCAGATTAGGAGACCAGATCAGCAGCCCAGATTAAGAAACCAGATTAGGAGAGCAGATCAGCAGACCAGATCAGCAGGCCAGATTAGGAGAGCAGATCAGTAGACCAGATTAGGAGAGCAGTTTAGGAGAGCAGATCAGCAGACCAGATTAGGAGAGCAGATCAGCAGACCAGATTAGGACAGCAGCTCAGCAGACCAGATTAGGAGAGCAGATCAGCAGACCAGATCAGCAGACCAGATTAGGAGAGCAGATCAGCAGACCAGATCAGCAGACCAGATTAGGAGAGCAGATCAGCAGACCAGATCAGCAGACCAGATTAGGAGAGCAGCTCAGCAGACCAGATTAGGAGAGCAGATCAGCAGACCAGATCAGCAGACCAGATCAGCAGACCAGATTAGGAGAATAGGGTATCGTGACGTATAAATAGGGAGAGAAAGAATTTAAGTTGTTAGAGAGTTTTATAGTTGGCGGTGTTTCTTGATGAAATAATATGTTGTATTGTGTTTAGATTTAGTGTTACTTGAATTTGTTTAGAGTGGGTGTAGAGTGAAATAGAATAGAGCAGACCCTTTTACCATCTGCGACAGGCCTTAATCAAATCGATCGGTTTTGGTACACATGAACAAACCCTATTAGCAGACCTCAGTACATGAACAATGAACAATCCCCATTATCCGATCTCAGTACATGAACAGCCCCCATTATCCAACCCCAATACACGAACAACTCCTATTATCCGAACACAACACACAAACAACCCCCATTATCCGACCTCGGTACATGAACAACCCCCATTATCCGACCTCGGTACACGAACAACCCCCCCCCCCCATTATCCGACCTCGGTACATGAACAACCCCCATTATCCGACCTCGGTACATGAACATGCACCATTATCCGACCTCGGACCATGAACAGCCCCCATTATCCGACCTCAATACAAAAACAACCCTCATTATCCGACCTTAGTACATGAACAATGAACAGCCCCCATTATCCGATCCCAGTACATGAACAACCTCCATTATCCGAGATCTGGTGAGTAAAACTCAGTTTAGATTTAGTAAGGAAATGAACGCAAAAACAAAGTAAGGGTGCTTGTCTCATTCATAACAGGTACTGCCGTCAGCGATGAAGTGTTAATAGATATCAGGTATATTCAGAAGTGGTTGACAGGTCTTTCACTTATCAACTTGTCAATAACATTTTCAGCCGACTGCCGCATTAACTCCGACATGCACAAGCGGATTGGTCTAGCGGCTTCGGCGATGAACGATCTCCGCCGTGTGTGGAAGAACAGTAGGCTCTCCATAGGCACAAAACTGCGCATCTATCAGTCGTGCGTGATCCCGGTCCTCGTGTATGGCTCCGAGACCTGGACCCTGAAAAAAAATGACACCTCGAGACTTGAGGCCTTCCATATGCGAAATCATCGACACATCCTTATCGTTCGTTGGTACGATTTCGTCCGGAAGTTGGATGTTTCCGCAAATACACATCTCCCCCCTGTCTCGGTTATTCTGGAACGTCGCCGCATTTCTCTGTTCGGTCATGTTGTCCGACTGGACAAGGAGGTCCCAACTCACCAGACATTTCCCTGTTCGGTCATGTTGTCCGACTGGACAAGGAGGTCCCAACTCACCAGACATTTCTCTGTTCGGTCATGTTGTCCGACTGGACAAGGAGGTCCCAACTCACCAGACATTTCTCTGTTCGGTCATGTTGTCCGACTGGACAAGGAGGTCCCAACTCACCAGACATTTCTCTGTTCGGTCATGTTGTCCCGCTGGACAAGGAGGTCCCAACTCACCAGACATTTCTCTGTTCGGTCATGTTGTCCGACTGGACAAGGAGGTCCCAACTCACCAGACATTTCTCTGTTCGGTCATGTTGTCCGACTGGACAAGGAGGTCCCAACTCACCAGAAATTTCTCTGTTCGGTCAAGTTGTCCGACTGGACAAGGAGGTCCCAACTCACCAGACATTTCTCTGTTCGGTCATGTTGTCCGACTGGACAAGAAGGTCCCAACTCACCAGACATTTCTCTGTTCGGTCATGTTGTCCAACTGGACAAGGAGGTCCCAACTCACCAGACATTTCTCTGTTCGGTCATGTTGTCCGACTGGACAAGGAGGTCCCAACTCACCAGACATTTACCTGTTCGGTCATGTTGTCCGACTGGCCAAGGAGGTCCCAACTCACCAGACATTTTCCTGTTCGGTCATGTTGTCTGACTGGACAAGGAGGTCCCAACTCACCAGACATTTCTCTGTTCGGTCATGTTGTCCGACTGGACAAGGAGGTCCCAACTCACCAGACATTTCCCTGTTCGGTCATGTTGTCCGACTGGACAAGGAGGTCCCAACTCACCAGACATTTCCCTGTTCGGCCATGTTGTCCGACTGGACAAGGAGGTCCCAACTCACCAGACATTTCCCTGTTCGGCCATGTTGTCCGACTGGACAAGGAGGTCCCAACTCACCAGACATTTCTCTGTTCGGTCATGTTGTCCGACTGGACAAGGAGGTCCCAACTCTCCAGACATTTCCCTGTTCGGTCATGTTGTCCGACTGGACAAGGAGGTCCCAACTCACCAGACATTTTCCTGTTCGGTCATGTTGTCCGACTGGACAAGGAGATCCCAACTCACCAGACATTTCCCTGTTCGGTCATGTTGTCCGACTAGACAAGGAGGTCCCAACTCACCAGACATTTCCCTGTTCGGTCATGTTGTCCGACTGGACAAAGAGGTCCCAGCTCACCAGACATGTCCCTGTTCGGTCATGTTGTCCGACTGGACAAGGAGGTCCCAACTCACCAGACATTTCCCTGTTCGGTCATGTTGTCCGACTGGACAAGGAGGTCCCAACTCACCAGACATTTCCCTGTTCGGTCATGTTGTCCGACTGGACAAGGAGGTCCCAACTCACCAGACATTTCCCTGTTCGGTCATGTTGTCCGACTGGACAAGGAGGTCCCAACTCACCAGACATTTCCCTGTTCAGTCATGTTGTCCGACTGGAGGTCCCAGCTCACCAGATCCTTCAAAAGACAGTCAACTGTGCTAATGGCGTCCACCCTGCTGGCTGGAAGCGCCAGAGAGGTCGTCCCCGAAACACGTGGCTCCAACAGGTAGCAACCTCCCCATCTGCCTTAGAGGAGGCCTGGCAGCACGCAGTTACAACTTGATATGGTGGTGATCATCCGACGGGCCCCAGACGCCTAAGCGAACATTATTATTATTAATAACATTTAACGGCGATAGAGTAAGTGACACGTCTTTAAACATGACGTGGAATGATCAGTAAAAGGTTTTGGACAGGGATCAACGCTGGACGGTATTAGAAGGCTGTGGGAAGCATGGATGGATAATGGATAAAGTGAGAGCATTGTACCCTACCAACGAATGAACATGCCAATACGAGGAATGGAAGGAACAACATCATGAGTGCGACTGTTCGGTCTACGTCTACAAAGGCAAAATAACTACTGTCGCATGTAACATCCCAACTTCCGAAGTGGCATTCTAACACGGAACGGAGAAATCAGAGGATTGATAGAGAAATTGGAGGTTTGATAGAGAAATGGAAGGTTTGGTAGAGAAATGGGAGGTTTGATAGAGAAATGGGAGGTTTGATAGAGAAATGGAAGGTTTGGTAGAGAAAAGGGAGGTTTGATAGAGAAATGGGAGGTTTGATAGAGAAATGGGAGGTTTGATAGAGAAATGGGAGGTTTGATAGAGTAATGGGAGATTTAATAGAGACATGGGAGGTTTGATAGAGAAATGGGAAGTTTGATAGAGAAATGGGAAGTTTGATAGAGAAATGGGAGGTTTAGATAGACAAATGCACATTGAAAGAGAGATGAAAGCCTTGATAGAGAAATGAAAGTCTTGAAAAAGAAATGGAAGGTTTAATAGAGAAATTGGATGTGTCATAGAAACATGACGGCATTTATAGATAAATGAGAGGTTTGTTAGAGAAATGGAAGGTTTGATAGAGGAATGGGAGGTTTGATAGAGAAATGGGAGGTTTGATAGAGTAATGGGAGATTTAATAGAGAAATGGGAGGTTTGATAGAGAAATGGGAAGTTTGATAGAGAAATGGGAAGTTTGATAGAGAAATGGGAGGTTTAGATAGACAAATGCACATTGAAAGAGAGATGAAAGCCTTGATAGAGAAATGAAAGTCTTGAAAAAGAAATGGAAGGTTTAATAGAGAAATTGGAAGTGTCATAGAAACATGACGGCATTTATAGATAAATGAGAGGTTTGTTAGAGAAATGGAAGGTTTGATAGAGGAATGGGAGGTTTGATAGAGAAATGGGAGGTTTGATAGAGTAATGGGAGATTTAATAGAGAAATGGGAGGTTTGATAGAGAAATGGAAGGTTTAATAGAGAAATGGGAGGTTTGATAGAGAAATGGGAGATTTGATAGAGAAATGGAAGGTTTAATAGAGAAATGGAGGTTTGAATTTGAAATGGACTGACAGAGAAATAGAAGGTAGGACAGAGAAATCGATAAATGCGATGATTGATAGAGAAATGGAAGTTTGATAGAGAAATAGGAGGTTTTCTCTATCAAACTTTTTATTTCGCCAAACCTTCCATTCATCAATGAAACCTCCAATTTCTCTATCAAACTATCATTTCTCTGTAAAACTTTCCTTTTTTCTTTCTTCTTCTTCTTCTTCTTAGTACGCAGTCAGACAGTAACCATTATTTTTTCGAAAAAAGCAGCGTCATCCTGAGGCTGTCGACACTGCCAAAGAGCTTGTCTAGTGTTGCCACTGATGATGGCCACATCTGCTCTCTCTGATCCTCGTATGTCGGGCATTTTTGCAGAAAATGCTCAGCGGTCATTTTCCCGGAACCACACGGGCATTCATCGGTGCCACCTATCTTCAATTTGTTGAATAGGTGGTACCTCAGTCTATTGTGGCCAGTGCGAAGTCTAAAGACCATTTGGCCATGTATCTAGCTCTAATTAGCCGTTTTGACTCTTCGCATGTCATACTAGTATCTGGTTGTGGTAGTTTTGCACCTTCTTTTGGCCAGTCTGTCTGCCTCCTCGTTGCCTTGGATGTTGCAGTGAGATGGAACCCACTGTACCACTACCCTTTTTGGTGCGGACTGCTGGCATAGTTGGCAGAGTACTGCTCTTAAATCATTAAGTTCAGAATTTGTCTGGCTTTTCAGTGCTGTGACTACGGCCAAGGCATCTGTAAGCAGGACTATATGGCTTTCATTCCTTTTACTTGTCACCATTTCTTCCACTGCCGCCCTCAGTGCCTCTGCCTCCGCTCTGAAATTGCTTGTGTATTTTCCAGTAGTGAATGACAGTGTTATTTTTCTGCCATTTGGTAGGTTCAGAAATGCTCCTGCCCCTCCGTTCTGTGTTGTATTTGTTACGGAACCGTCGGTGTATGCATGGGTCCAGTCCATGCTTGGATAGTTTTCCGTTACATAACTCAGGGTAGTATCTCTTCTTTCTTTTTTGGACTGGCAGTTTTTGTTTCCAATACCTGGTATATTTTCTACCACCTCTGGAAATATATGCTGCCTCCAGGTAGGTTTTCGTACAGTAGGGATGGGCTTTGGTGTTAGTGCGTTCATGGGGTTTTCGTGCATCTTTGCTTTGGCTATTTCTGCAAAGTTTCTTCGCTTTAGTTTCCCATTTCCGAAATTGTTTAGTCTCTGGTGCATTGGATGGTCAGTCAGTCTTCTGAATTTTTCTGATTGCAGCTGGGCTCTGCAGTCTCTTCTGTCGGTCATGGATGACAGTTTTGTAATCTTTTCAAGTTCTACAATTGGCGTTGACTTCATGCCTCCTGTTATAACTCTCATGGCTTGGTTTTGGAGTTTGCTAATTTTATCGAAGCTCGCCTTTGCTGCTGTTGTCCATGCCGCAATGCCATACTCGAGAACTGGTCACACTCTTCCAGTGTACAGTTTCTTTAGTATACTCTTTTTTCTTTCAAACCACCCCTTTCTCTTTCAATATTTCTATTTCTATATCAAACCTCCTATTTATCTTTCAAACCAGCAGTTTTTCTATCAAATCCCATTTCTCTATCAAGACTTAAGTCTCTCTATCACTGCCCATTTCTCTATCAAACCTTCCATTTCTTTATCAATGTCCATTAATCTAAATCTCCAATTTCTCTATCAAACCTTCCATTTATCTATAAAATCTACCATTTTGCTATCATACTTCCCATTTCTCTATTAAACCTCCCATTTCTCTATCGAACTTTCCATTTCTCTATCACTGTCCATTTCTCTATCAAACCTTCCATTTCTTTATCAATGTCCATTTCTCTATCAAAAATCGTAAGAAAACTTATTAGAAAGATGAACGCCTTTATATATAAGTGAGACGTTTGAGAGAGAAATTGGTGGTTTGATAGAGAAATGGGAGGTTTGATAGAGAAATGGGAGGTTTGATAGAGAAATGGGAGGTTGATAGAGAAATTGAAAGCGATAGACAAATGGAAGGTTTGATAGAATAATGGAAAGTTTGATAGCGAAAAGGAAGGTTTGATAGAGAAATGGAAGGTTTGATAGAGAAATGGAAGGTTTGATAGATTAATCGAAAGTTTGATAGCGAAATGGACATTGATAGAGAAATGGGAGGTTTGATAGAGAAATGGACAGTGATAGAGAAATGGAAAGTTCGATAGAGAAATGGGAGGTTTAATAGAGAAATGGGAAGTATGATAGCAAAATGGTAGATTTTATAGATAAATGGAAGGTTTGATAGAGAAATTGGAGATTTAGATTAATGGACATTGATAAAGAAATTGAAGGTTTGATAGAGAAATGGACAGTGATATAGAAATGGGAGGTTTGATAGAGAAATGGGAGGTTTGATATAGAAATGGGAGGTTTGATAGAGAAATGGGAGGTTTGATATAGAAATGGGAGGTTTAGATAAATGGGACATTGATAAAGAAATTGGAGGTTTGATAGTGAAATGGACTGATAGAGAAATGAGAGGTTTGATAGAGAAATGGACATTGATAGAGAAATGGGAGGTTTGATAGAGAAACTGATACTAGACGATATAATAAATCTCTAGTCACTTATCAACTGTTCCCGTTTAAACTGACATCAATTTTGGTCGCAGCGTGATATCAGATAAACCGTCACGTCATGTGGTTGGGTCAGTGGGTGGGTCGGATGGTTGATCAGAAAGATGGGTCGGATACTTGATCAGAAAGATGGGTCGGATGGTTGATGAGTGGGCTGGGTGGTTGATCAGTGGGCTAGTGGTTGATCAGTGGGCCGGGTGGTTGATCAATGGGCTGGGTGGCTGATCAGTGGACAGGGTGGTTAATCAGTGGGCTGGGTGGTTGATCAGTGGGCTGGGTGGTTAATAAGAGGGATGGATGGTTGATCCGACGGTGGGTGGTTGGTCCCAGGAATGGGTAGGTGGTTGATCAGAGGGATGGGTGGTTGGTTGATCAGTGGGATGGATGGTTGATCAGAGGGATGGATGGTTGATCAGAGGGATGGGTGGTTGATCAGAAAGATGTATGGTTGATCAGAGGGCAGGATGGGTGGTTGATCAGAGGGATGGGCGGTTGATGAGGGATGGATGTGTGGTTGATCAGAGGGATGGGTGGTTGGTTGATCAGAGGGATGGGTGGTTGGTTGATCAGAAAGATGAGTGGTTGATCAATGGGATGGTTGGGTGGTTGGTTGATTAGAGGGATGGATGGGTGGTTGATGAGGGATGGATGGGTGGTTGATCAGAGGGATGGGTGGTTGGTTGATCAGAGGGATGGGTGGGTGATTGATCAGAGGTATGGATGGGTTGTTGATCAGAGGAATGGATGGGTGATTGATCAGAGGTATGGATGGGTGATTAATCAGAGGTATGGATGGGTTGTTGATCAGAGGTATGGGTGGGTGGTTGATAAGAGGTATGGATGGGTGGTTGATCAGAGGGATGGGTAGTTGATCAGAGGTATGGATGGGTGGTTGATCAGAGTGATAGGTGGGTGGTTGATCAGAGGGATGGATGGTTGGATGATCAGAGGGATGGATGGTTGAACAGAGGTATGGATGGGTGGTTGATCAGAGGGATGGGTGGTTGAACAGAGGTATGGATGGGTGGTTGATCAGAGGGATGGGTGGTTGATAAGTGGATTGGGTAGGTGGTTGGTTGATTCAAGGGATGGATGGGTGGTTGATCAGAGGGATGGATGGCTGGTTGTTCAGAGGGATGATTGGTTGATCAGAAAGATGGGTTGTTGATCAGAGGGATTGGTGGTTGATCAGAGGGATGGATGGTTGATCAGAGGGATGGGTGGTTGATGAGAGGGATGGATGAGTCGTTGAAGAGAGGGATTGGGCGGTTGATCAGAGGGATGGGTGGTTGATCAGAGGGATGGATGGGTGGTTGATCAGAGAGATGGATGGGTGGTTGATCAGAGGGATTAATGGTTGATCAGAGGGATGGATGGTTGATCAGAGGGATGGATGGGTGGTTGATCAGAGGGATGGATGGGTGGTTGATCAGAGGAATGGATGGGTGATTGATCAGAGGGATGGTTGGGTGGTTGATCAGAGGGATGGATGGTTGAACAGAGGTATGGATGAGTGGTTGATCAGAGGGATGAGTGGGTGGTTGATCAGAGGGATGGATGGTTGGTTGATCAGAGGGATGGATGGTTGATAAGTGGGATGGGTAGGTGGTATATTGATTAGAGGGATGGATGGGTAGTTGATCAGAGGGATGTGTGGTTGGTTGATCAGAGGGATGGATGGATGATCAGAGGGACGGATGGGTGGTTGATCAGAGGGATGGATGGGTGGATGGTTGATCAGAGGGATGGATGGATGATCAGAGGGATGGAAGGATGATCAGAGGGACGGATGGGTGGTTGATCAGAGGGATGGATGGGTGGATGATTGATTAGAAGGATGGATGGGTGGTTGATCAGAGGAATGGGTGGTTGATTGGTTCACTAGATGGATAGGTGGTTGATCAGAGGAATGGATGAATGGGTGGTTGATCAGAGGGATGGGTGGTTGATCAGAGGGATGGAATGGATGTGTGGTTGATCAGAGGGATGGATGGTTGATTAGAGGGATGGACGGTTGATCAGAGGGATGGATAGGGGGTTGATCAGAGGGCTGGATGGGTGGTTGATCAGAGGGATGGATGAGTGGTTGATCAGAGAGATGGATGGGTGGTTGATCAGAGGGATGGATGGTTGATCAGAGGGATTGGTGGTTGATCAGAGGGATGGATGGTTGATCAGAGGGATGGGTGGTTGATCAGAGAGATGGGTGGTTGATCAGAGGGATGGATGGTTGATCAGAGGGATGGATGGTTGATCAGAGGGATGGATGGTTGATCAGAGGGATGGATGGGTGGTTGATCAGATGGATGGGTGGTTTGTTTATCAGAGGGATGGGTGGTTGATCAGAGGGATGGATGGGTGGTTGATCAGAGGGATGATTGGTTGATCAGAAAGATGGGTTGTTGATCAGAGGGATTGGTGGTTGATCAGAGGGAGGGATGAGTCGTTGAGGAGAGGGATGGGTGGGTGATTGATCAGAGGGATGGGTGGTTGAACAGAAGTATGGGTGGGTGGTTGATCAGAGGTTTGGGTGAGTGGTTGATCAGAGGTATGGATGGGTGGTTGATCAGAGGGATGGGTGGTTGATCAGAGGGATGGGTAGTTGATCAGAGGGATTGATGGGTGGTTGATCAGAGGGATTGGTGGTTGATCAGAGGGATGGATGAGTCGTTGAGGAGAGGGATGGGTGGGTGATTGATCAGAGGCATGGGTGGTTGATCAGAAGTGTGGGTGGGTGGTTGATCAGAGGTTTGGGTGAGTGGTTGATCAGAGGTATGGATGGTTGGTTGATCAGAGGGATGGGTGGTTGATCAGAGGGATGGGTAGTTGATCAGAGGGATTGATGGGTGGTTGATCAGAGGGATGGGTGGTTGATCAGAGCGATGGGTGGTTGATCAGAGGGATTGATGGGTGGTTGATCAGATGGATGGGTGGTTGATAAGAAGGATGGGTGGTTGATCAGAGGGATGGGCGGTTGATCAGAGGGATGGGTCGTTGATCAGAGGATTGGGTGGGTGGTTGATCAGAGGTTTGGGTGGGTGGTTGATCAGAGATATTGATGGGTATTTGATCAGAGGGATGGGTGGTTGATCAGAGGGATGGGTAGTTGATCAGAGGGATGGATGGATGGTTGATCAGAGGGATGATTGCTTGATCAGAAAGATGGGTTGTTGATCAGAGGGATTGGTGGTTGATCAGAGGGATGGATGGTTGATCAGAGGGATGGGTGGTTGATCAGAAGGATGGGTGGTTGATCCGAGGGATGGATGGGTGGATGGTTGATCAGAGGGATGGATGGATGATCAGAGGGATGGATGGATGATCAGAGGGACGGATGGGTGGTTGATCAGAGGGATGGATGGGTGGATGATTGATTAGAAGGATGGATGGGTGGTTGATCAGAGGAATGGGTGGTTGATTGTTTCACTAGATGGATAGGTGGTTGATCAGAGGAATGGATGAATGGGTGGTTGATCAGAGGGATGGATGGTTGATTAAAGAGATGGACGGTTGATCAGAGGGATGGATGGGGGGTTGATCAGAGGGCTGGATGGGTGGTTGATCAGAGGGATGGATGAGTGGTTGATCAGAGAGATGGATGGGTGGTTGATCAGAGGGATGGATGGTTGATCAGAGGGATGGGTGGTTGATCAGAGGGATGGATGGTTGATCAGAGGGATGGGTGGGTGATAAGAGAGATGGGTGGTTGATCAGAGGATGGATGGTTGATCAGAGGGATGGATGGTTGATCAGAGGGATGGATGGTTGATCAGAGGGATGGATGGGTGGTTGATCAGATGGATGGGCGGTTTGTTTATCAGAGGGATGGGTGGTTGATCACAGGGATGGATGGGTGGTTGATCAGAGGGATGATTGGTTGATCAGAAAGATGGGTTGTTGATCAGAGGGATTGGTGGTTGATCAGAGGGAGGGATGAGTCGTTGAGGAGAGGGATGGGTGGGTGATTGATCAGAGGGATGAGTGGTTGAACAGAAGTATGGGTGGGTGGTTGATCAGAGGTTTGGGTGAGTGGTTGATCAGAGGTATGGATGGGTGGTTGATCAGAGGGATGGGTGGTTGATCAGAGGGATGGGTAGTTGATCAGAGGGATTGATTGGTGGTTGATCAGAGGGATTGGTGGTTGATCAGAGGGATGGATGAGTCGTTGAGGAGAGGGATGGGTGGGTGATTGATCAGAGGCATGGGTGGTTGATCAGAAGTGTGGGTGGGTGGTATATCAGAGGTTTGGGTGAGTGGTTGATCAGAGGTATGGATGGGTGGTTGATCAGAGGGATGGGTGGTTGATCAGAGGGATGGGTAGTTGATCCGAGGGATTAATGGGTGGTTGATCAGAGGGATGGGTGGTTGATCAGAGCGATGGGTGGTTGATCAGAGGGATTGATGGGTGGTTGATCAGAGGGATGGGTGGTTGATAAGAAGGATGGGTGGTTGATCCGAGGGATGGATGGGTGGATGGTTGATCAGAGGGATGGATGGATGATCAGAGGGATGGATGGATGATCAGAGGGACGGATGGGTGGTTGATCAGAGGGATGGATGGGTGGATGATTGATTAGAAGGATGGATGGGTGGTTGATCAGAGGAATGGGTGGTTGATTGTTTCACTAGATGGATAGGTGGTTGATCAGAGGAATGGATGAATGGGTGGTTGATCAGAGGGATGGATGGTTGATTAAAGAGATGGACGGTTGATCAGAGGGATGGATGGGGGGTTGATCAGAGGGCTGGATGGGTGGTTGATCAGAGGGATGGATGAGTGGTTGATCAGAGAGATGGATGGGTGGTTGATCAGAGGGATGGATGGTTGATCAGAGGGATGGGTGGTTGATCAGAGGGATGGATGGTTGATCAGAGGGATGGGTGGGTGATAAGAGAGATGGGTGGTTGATCAGAGGATGGATGGTTGATCAGAGGGATGGATGGTTGATCAGAGGGATGGATGGTTGATCAGAGGGATGGATGGGTGGTTGATCAGATGGATGGGCGGTTTGTTTATCAGAGGGATGGGTGGTTGATCACGGGGATGGATGGGTGGTTGATCAGAGGGATGATTGGTTGATCAGAAAGATGGGTTGTTGATCAGAGGGATTGGTGGTTGATCAGAGGGAGGGATGAGTCGTTGAGGAGAGGGATGGGTGGGTGATTGATCAGAGGGATGGGTGGTTGAACAGAAGTATGGGTGGGTGGTTGATCAGAGGTTTGGGTGATTGGTTGATCAGAGGTATGGATGGGTGGTTGATCAGAGGGATGGGTGGTTGATCAGAGGGATGGGTAGTTGATCAGAGGGATTGATTGGTGGTTGATCAGAGGGATTGGTGGTTGATCAGAGGGATGGATGAGTCGTTGAGGAGAGGGATGGGTGGGTGATTGATCAGAGGCATGGGTGGTTGATCAGAAGTGTGGGTGGGTGGTATATCAGAGGTTTGGGTGAGTGGTTGATCAGAGGTATGGATGGGTGGTTGATCAGAGGGATGGGTGGTTGATCAGAGGGATGGGTAGTTGATCCGAGGGATTAATGGGTGGTTGATCAGAGGGATGGGTGGTTGATCAGAGCGATGGGTGGTTGATCAGAGGGATTGATGGGTGGTTGATCAGAGGGATGGGTGGTTGATAAGAAGGATGGGTGGTTGTTCAGAGGGATGGGCGTTGATCAGAGGGATGGGTCGTTGATCAGAGGGATGGATGGGTGGTTGATCAGAGGTTTGAGTGGGTGGTTTATCAGAGATATGGATGGGTATTTAATCAGAGGGATGGGTGGTTGATCAGAGGGATGGGTAGTTGATCAGAGGGATGGATGGGTGGTTGATCAGAAGGAAGGGTGGTTGATCAGAGGGATTGGTGGTTGATCAGAGGGATGGATGGTTGATCAGAGGGATGGGTGGTTGATCAGAAGGAAGGGTGGTTGATCCGAGGGATGGATGGGTGGTTGAACAGAGGGATGATTGGTTGATCAGAAAGATGGGTTGTTGATCAGAGGGATTGGTGGTTGATTAGAGGGATGGATGGTTGATCAGAGGGATGGGTGGTTTATGAGAGGGATGGATGAGTCGTTGAGGAGAGGGATGGGTGGGTGATAGGTTCACTAGAGGGATAGGTGGTTGATCAGAGGAATGCATGGATGGGTGGTTGATCAGAGGGATGGGTGGTTGATCAGAGGGATGGAATGGATGTGTGCTTGATCAGAGGGATGGACGGTTGGTTGATCAAAGAAATGGATGGGTGGTTGATCAGAGGGATGGATGGTTGATCAGAGGGATGGGTGGTTGATCAGAGGGATGGGTATTTGATCAGAGGGATGGATGGGTGGTTGATCCGAGGGATGGATGGGTGGTTTGTTTATCAGAGGGATGGATGGTTGATCAGAAGGATGGGTGGTTTATATCAGGGATTGTTGGTTGATCAGAGGGATGGATGAGTGGTTGATCAGAGGGATGGATGAGTGGTTGATCAGAGGGATGGATGGTTGATTAGAAGGATGGGTGGTTGATCAGAGGAATTGGTGGTTGATCAGAGGGATGGGTGGTTGATCAGAGGGATGGGTGGTTGATCAGAGGGATTGATGGGTGGTTGATGAGAGGGATGGGTGGTTGATAAGAAGAATGGGTGGTTGATCAGAAAGATGGGTTGTTGATCAGAGGTATGGATGGGTGGTTGATCAGAGGGATGATTGGTTGATCAAAAAGATGGGTTGTTGATCAGAAGGACTGGTGGTTGATCAGAGGGATGGGTGGTTGATCAGATGGATGGGTGGTTGATGAGAGGGATGGATGAGTCGTTGATGAGAGGGATGGGTGGGTGGTTGATCAGAGGGATGGGTGGGTGGTGGATCAGAGACATGGATGGGTTGTTGATCAGAGGTATGGGTGGGTGGTTGATCAGAGGTATGGGTGGGTGGTTGATCAGAGGTATGGGTGGGTGGTTGATCAGAGGTATGGATGGGTGGTTGATCAGAGGGATGTGTGGCTGGTTGATCAGAGGGATGGGTAGTTGATCAGAGGTATGGATGGGTGGTTGATCAGAGGGATGGATGGTTGACCAGAGGTATGGATGGGTTGTTGATCAGAGGGATGGGTGGGTGGTTGATCAGAGGGATGGATGATTGGTTGATCAGAGGGATGGATGGTTGATAAGTGGGATGGGTGGGTGGTATATTGATTAGAGGGATGGATGTGTGGTTGATCAGAGGGATGGGTGGGTTGTTGATCAGAGGGATAGGTCGGAGTTTTATCAGAGGGATGGATGGATGTGTGGTTGGTTGATCAGAGGGATGGATGGTTGGGTGGTTGATCAGAGGGATAGGTGGTTGATCAGAGGGATGGAATGGATGATCAGAGGGACGGATGGTTGATCAGAGGGATGGATGGGTGGTTGTTCTGAGGGATGGATGGGTGGTTGGTTGATTAGAAGGATGGATGGGTGGTTGATCAGAGGAATGGGTGGTTCCTCAGCGGGATGGGTGGGTGGTTGATCAGAGGAATGGATGGGTGATTAGTTCACTAGAGGGATTTGTGGTTGATCAGAGGAATGGATGGATGGGTGGTTGATCAGAGGGATGGGTGGTTGATCAGAGGGATGGATGGTTGATTAGAGGGATGGACGGTTGATCAGAGGGATGGATGGGTGGTTGATCAGAGGGATGGATTGGTGGTTGATCAGATGGATAAATGGGTGGTTGATCAGAGAGATGGATGGTTGATCAGAGAGATGGGTGGTTGATCAGACGGATGGATGAGTGGTTGATCAGAGGGATGGATGGTTGATCAGAGGGATGGGTGGTTGATCAGAAGGATGGGTAGTTGATCAGTGGGATGGATGGTTGATCAGAGGGATGGATGGTTGATCAAAAGGATGGGTTGTTGATCAGAGAGATTGGTGGTTGATCAGAGGGATGGGTGGTTTGTTTATCAGAAGGATGGATGGTTGATCAGAGGGATGGATGTGTGGTTGATCAGAGGGATGGGTGGTTCATCAGAGGGATGGGTCGTTGATCAGTGAGATGGGTGGTTGATCAGAGGGATGGATGGGTGGTTGATCAGAGGGATGATTGGTTGATCAGAAAGATGGGTTGTTGATCAGAGGGATGATTGGGTTATCAGAAAGATGGGTTGTTGATCAGAGGGATTGGTGGTTGATCAGAGGGATGGATGGTTGATCAGTGGGATGGGTGGCTGATGAGAGGGATGGATGAGTCGTTGATGAGAGGGATGGGTGTGTGGTTGATGAGAGGGATGGGTGGTTGATCAGAGGGATGGGTGGTTGATCAGAGGTATGAGTGGTTGATCAGATGGATGGGTGGTTGATCAGAGGGATGGGTGGTTGATCAGAGGGATGGGTTGGTGGTTGATCAGAGATATGGGTGGGTGGTAGATCAAAGGGATGGGTGTGTGGTTGATCAGAGGGATGGGTGGTTGATCAGAGGGATGGGTGGTAGATCAAAGGGATGGGTGTGTGGTTGATCAGAGGGATGGGTGGTTGATCAGAGGTATGAGTGGTTGATCAGATGGATGGGTGGTTTATGAGAGGGATGGGTGGTTGATAAGTGGGATGGGTGGGTGGTTGAGCAGAGGGATGGGTGGATGGTTGATCAGAAAGATGAGTGGTTGATCATTGGGATGGGTGGGTGGTTGGTTTATTAAAGGGATGGATGGGTGGTTTATCAGAGGGATTGGTGGTTGATCAGAGGTAAGGATGGGTGGTTGATCAGAGGGATGGGTGGGTCGTTGATCAGAGGAATGGATGGTTGAACAGAGGTATGCATGGGTGGTTGATCAGAGAGATGGGTGGGTGATTGATCAGAGGAATGGGTGGGTGGTTGATCAGAGGGATCGATAGCTGATAAGTGGGATGGGTGAGTAGTTGATTAGAGGGATGGGTGTTTGATCAGAGGTATATCTGGGGTAGTTGTCTCGCCGCAGCGACTCAATTTCAACCAGTGTTCGTAAAGCGATCTCAGTCCCGCCAGGCGGAGCGATAGCGCGGGCTTGCGGAAAACGCTCGCCTGCCTTTCCCCGTAGAGCGAATTGGGTGCGGTTTGTTGTAGTGGCTCCTCCACCGAGGTGCGCTCGTCTGGTCCGTATCAGGAAACGTGGTCCGTCCGTGGTAATTTATCTAAGGCTTATAGCAGAGCTTGACAGTACGTCTCGCTGGTGGTCCGACTCTCGCAAAGAGCTTGTGACCGGCAAATGGAAAGCAGGAATCGTTGCCTCGAGGCCCTGCGTTCTCCTACGGAGAAGGGCAGGCCGGCAGGCCAAATTGTCTCTAGTCCCAGTGAAATTCATCGCCGAGGTCGTTGGGATCCGTTCTGCACAGAGCGCTGCCATCCCTCCTCGAGCGAGCCCGGTCGGTCGGTCGTCTGGTGCGTGTGGGAGGCCCCTGTCAGGCGGTCCTAGGTCGACGGAGTGAGGGACGGGTGGAACAACCGTCCGTCCGTCCCGTCAGTCGGTCCCTGCGGCCGTCGTCCCAGTGAGGCTTTTTACACACCCTTCCTCCGCCGACCGGTGTGTGCTGTACGTACGTCTCCGACAGATATCTGGTTGATCCTGCCAGTAGTAATATGCTTGCCTCAAAGATTAAGCCATGCATGTCTAAGTTCACACTGTCTCACAGTGAAACCGCGAATGGCTCATTAAATCAGTCGAGGTTCCTTAGATGACACGATCCTACTTGGATAACTGTGGCAATTCTAGAGCTAATACATGCTTACCAAGCTCCGACCCTCGCGGAAAGAGCGCATTTATTAGTTCAAAACCAATCGTCGTTTCCCCTCGCGGGGTTGCGGCGTCCCCACTGGTGACTCTGGATAACTTTGTGCTGATCGCATGGCCTCATGTGCCGGCGACGCATCTTTCAAATGTCTGCCCTATCAAATGTCGATGGTACGTGACATGCCTACCATGTTTGTAACGGGTAACGCGGGAATCAGGGTTCGATTCCGGAGAGGTCGTGTTTAACCCCGCAGAAACCGCAGAATTCAAATACCTGGTCATTGACAAACAAAAGCCCTCAATAAATTCGTCTGACCAAATAGTGAACGGGTGCTGGAAATAGACCATCTGAAGACATGTCAGTTTTACCCTACTAATGACAGGGCGTTGCTACGGAAAACCAGCTCATATCGAGAGGAGCCGCAGACACTTTGGTTCACGTACCAGGCCGATAAGCCAATGGCGCGAGGCTACCATGTCGGGGATTACGGCCGAACCCTTGTAAGCCGCAATCCCGCCCAAAATCCCAGCACCACTGCAATGGGAGGCTCCTACATGCTCGGGACCTGGGGCTTGCCCCAGCCATATCCGGTAGAGCCGCAGCAAGAGGTCCTTGCCGTCCGCCGATCAAAGCGGGCGGACAACTGCTTGATACTCACCTTATACAGCGATGGGGTGCGTAACCACCAACTAAAGACTTAGTACCTGGTCGGGGTGTCGAAAACAGTAGAGCAGCCACCTCACTGTGAACTGTCGAGACTCAACCAATGACCATGAGAGCTGTCCGCACACCAGGCGAACAACATCTCTGTGACATTACCAGGCTTGTCCTCTGGCTAAATGCACGTCGGCTACGATATCTACCTCTGTACGTTATCAGCCATATAACTATTATGCTGGACGCAGAAGAGATGCAGACCAGCGGACATTGCACACCTGCCCCACTGTGTCAACACCCCAGGTGGCGGGGAATGCTAGGCGTACCATCCCTGCATAGAAGCCAAGAAAATAAAGGGAGAAAGAGATACCTCACTCACATGCAAATGCTACGTTTCTGGCAGGACGTGACGATCCTGGGATACAGACACACTGGACTGCCTCTCTTCCGGGTAAACCAGTCCATCTCATATATCATCTCACATATCATCATTGCACCCTATAGACACGAGTAGTGAAGACTCGATAGTCTGGTAAGACAACTTCCATAAGAGAGACAACTCTGATCATAAACAACTGCTGCCTTGCAGATAGGCTGGGGACAGCCAAAGGCTAAGGAGGGCATCCCTACAGAAACGCCTGTTGAAATCGGATGCACGGGGCCGCAAGCCTAACAAAACAGTGCAACGTAAATCGCAGCATGATGGCAGTACAACCTATTAGAAAAACGCATGGCGCTCATCCTGCGGAGTCCCGCCAGGCAGCGATAGTGCCGGGCCTCACGCCTCGAAGGGGCCCACCCTTGACTACTGGTGGTCACCCACCCATGTGTCGTGGAGTCAAGGCACATGGCTATGGGGCAACTTCTATTGGCCAAAACCTCAAGACCCTCAAAATACTACAGTGGAATGCGGAGGGAGTCATTAACAAAAAACTTTCCCTAACACATCACCTGCATGAAGGTAAGATTGACGTGGCATGTATCCAGGAAACGCACCTCAACAATAACCATAAATTCTCAATCAGAGGATACCAGACCTTCCGTCTAGATAGAGAAGGCCACAAAGGAGGGGTCCTGATACTGACCAGAAACTGCATACCGAGTAGCGCGGTATCTGTCAATCACACCGGACAAGCAGAAATTGTAGGAGTTGACATAATGGCTCAAGAGACGAAGCTCCGCATTTTCAATCTGTACGGACCACCAAATAGAGACCTATCGCTCTCGAGTATGGAGGTCAGAGACTCCAACTGCATAGTAGTTGGAGATTTCAACAGCCACTCGGAGAGATGGGGATACTCTGACACAGACAGCAGAGGTGACGAAGTGGAAGATTGGGAGATAGATGCAAATCTCTCCCTAATCAATAGGCCGGAGGATAGCCCTAGCTTCTATTCAAGAACATGGCATACCACCTCGACTCCAGATTTGGCCTTCTCCACACAGGACATACACCATAAAATAGACCGCCAGGTGCTAAACCAACTGGCAGGTAGCGACCACAGGCCGATCAGGCTAACCATTGACATGGAAGTAGGCCCATATGAAACAAAACCGCTCCCACGTTGGAATTACAAACGAGCCGACTGGGACAGATTTGCAATCCTGACAGATGGGCTGTGTGAAACCATCAACACACGAAACACCAAAATGAAGCCCATGGTAGAGAGCCTAAGCAAGGCAATAATGCAAGCCGCCACTGAAACCATCCCAAGAGGAGCTAGGAAAAACTATAAGCCCTACTGGAATGATGAGTTGCAGAAAGTGGAAGATGCAGTAACAAATGCTAGGAACATGGCAGAGCGAGAAAAATCCATGGAGGCAAACATCGCCCTCAAAGCCGCCGCGGCGAAGTACAAACACACTCTCAAGCAAACAGCAAGAGAAAGCTGGAAAAATAAAACGGAAAGTCTAAACCTGGACAAAGACGGGAACAAGCTATGGAAGCTAGTCAGAGCCATAAACGACGAAACCCCGTCAAATAAACAAATTACTATCAAGCAGGGCGAGAACTTGATCACAGGTAAGAAAGCCGCAAACGCCTTTGTCGATCACTATGCCAGAGCAAACCACATCGAGGTCCCTGCAGATAAGCATACAGACATTAGCGAAGAGCTAAAGGGACACGAAAACATGAATACGGCTCCTGAAGAGCACATGATGGCCAAACTAACAATGCGCGAAATGGAAGAGGCTATGAGAACACTATAGAAAAGGAAATCTCCCGGAAAAGACGGGATAACAAACGAAATGCTGATGGGGCTGGGCCAAACAGCGAAGAAGAAACTGCTATCGGTCCTGAACCAAAGCTGGAAAAGGGGAATTGTACCACAGGCATGGAAAGACGCAATACTGGTACCAGTACCAAAAACAGGAAAGGACAAAACAGATCCAAATGGATACAGGCTCATAAGCCTACTGAGCTGTGTCGGCAAGCTGATGGAACGGATGATAAACACCAGACTGATGTGGCATCTGGAAGAAAAACGAATACTAATTCCACAGCAAGCCGGCTTTAGACAGCACAGATCGACTGAGGACCAGGTCATCCTCATAGTCCAGGAGATAGATGATGCCTACCAGGCACAGAAACACACAGTAGCTGTTTGGGTGGATCTGGAAAAGGCATTTGACAAAGTCTGGAAAGATGGACTTAGAGTCAAGCTAAGAAGAAGTGATGTCTGTGGGAAGATGTACAAGTGGATCAACCACTACCTCAAACAAAGAACGGCCAGAGTCCAAATACAAGGGCAGATGAGCAAAAAGGTGACACTCGAGCAGGGAGTACCCCAAGGGGGAGTATTGTCACCCACACTCTTCCAGGTATATATAAACGATATTACAGAGAATATACCAAGAAGAGTCCATAGCTCAATGTTTGCAGACGATCTGGCTATGTGGACCTCTGAAAAGAATCTCACCATAGCAAGAAATCGGATGCAGACGGCCCTAACATCGCTGGAAGAGTGGGCGAACTCATGGCTGGTCAAAATAAACGAGGAGAAAACCACATGCACAATATTCTTGCTTTCATTAAAACCCCAAAGTACCAAATTAAGTCTAAATGGCAAAATCCTGCAGCCAAACGACAACCCAACCTATCTGGGAGTCACATTTGATCGGCGCATGACATGGAAAAGTCAGATTGAGAGAAACCGAATGAAAGCCAGAGAAAGAATGGCAATCATGAGGAAACTTGCTGGCACAAGCTGGGGAGCAGACGAAGGCATACTAAAGAAACTGTACACTGGAAGAGTGAGACCAGTTCTCGAGTATGGCATCGCGGCATGGACAACAGCAGCGAAGGCGAACTTCGATAAAGTTAACAAACTTCAAAACCAAGCCATGAGAATTATAACAGGTGGCATGAAGTCAACGCCAATTGTAGAACTTGAAAAGATTACAAAACTGCAATCCATGACCGACAGAAGAGACTGCAGAGCCCAGCTGCAGTCAGAGAAACTCCGAAGACTGACTGACCATCCAATGCACCAGAGACTAAACAATTTGGGAAATTGGAAACTAAAGCGGAGAAACTTTGCAGAAATAGCCAAAGCAAAGATGCACGAAGATCCCATAAACGCACTAACAACACCAAACCCCATCACTACTGTACGAAAACCTACCTGGAGGCAGGATATATTTCCAGAGGTGGTAGAAAATATACCAGGTATTGCAAACAAAAACTGCCAGACTGAAAAAGAAAGGAGAGATACTACCCTAAGCTTCATAACGAAAAGCTACCCAAGCATGGACTGGATCCATGCATACACCGACGGTTCTGTAACAAACACAATACAGTTCGGAGGGGCAGGAGCATTCTTGAACCTACCAAATGGCAGAAAAATAACACTGTCATTCGCTACTGGTAAGTACACAAGCAATTTCAGAGCGGAGGCAGAGGCACTGAGGGCGGCAGTGGAAGAAATGGTGACACACAGTGAAAATGAGAGCCATATAGTCCTGCTGACAGATGCTCTCGCCGTAGTCACAGCGCTAAAAAGCCAGAAAAACACTGAGCTTAATGACTTAAGAGCAGCACTCTGCAAACTGTGCCAGCAGTCCGCACCAAAAAGGGTAGTGGTACAGTGGGTTCCGTCACACTGCAACATTCAAGGCAACGAGGAGGCAGACAGACTGGCAAAAGAAGGTGCAAGACTACCACAAACAGATACTAGTATGACGTACGAAGAGTCAAAACGGCTTATCAAAGCCAGATACATGACCAAGTGGGAAACCGAACATACTGGTTACACCAAAAACGATGCCTATTATCAGTTGAACCGAAGAGAGCAGGTCGTTGTCTTCAGAATTCGCACTGGCCACAACAGACTGAGGTACCACCTATTCAACAAATTGAAGATAGGGTGTACCGACGAATACCCGTGCGGTACTGGTAAAATGACCGCTGAACATCTGCTGCAGAACTGCCCGACATACGAGGATCAGAGAGAGCAGATGTGGCCATCACCAGTGGAACTGCAAGACAAGCTCTATGGCAGTGGCGACATCCTCAGGATGACCGCCGCTTTTTTTCGAAAAAATAATGGTTACTGTCTGACTGCGTACACAGAAGAAGAAGAAGAAGAAGAAGAAGAAGAAGAAGAAGAAGAAGAAGAAGAAGAAGAAGAAGATCAGAGGTATCGATGGGTGGTTGATCAGAGGGATATGTCAGAGGTTGATCAGAGGGATGTGTGGTTGATCAGAGGGATGGGTGGTTGATCAGAGGGATATGTCGGAGGTTGATCAGAGGGATGTGTGGTTGGTTGATCAAAGGGATGGATGGTTGATAAGTTGGATTGGTGGGTGTTTGGTTGATCAGAGAGATGGTTGGTTGATCAGAGGGCTGGGTGGTTGGTTAATCAGAGGGATGGGTGGTTGGTTGAACAGAGGGATGGGTGGTTGATCAGAGGGATGGGTCAATGGTTGATCAGAGGGATGGGTGGTTGAACAGAGGGATGGGTGGTTGAACAGAGGGATGGGTGGTTGATCAGAGGGATGGATGGGTGGTTGATCAGAGGGATGGATGGGTGGTTGATCAGAGGGATGGGTGGTTGATCAGAGTTATGGGTGGTTGATCAGAGGGACTGATGGTTGATCAGAGGGATTGGTGGTTGATCAGAGGGATTGGTGGTTGATCAGAGGGATGGGTGCTTGATCAGAGGGATGGGATGTTGATCAGAGGGATGGGTGGTTGATCATAGGGATGGGTGGTTGATCAGAGGGGTGGATGGGTGGTTGATCAGATGGATGGGTGGTTTACAAGTGGGATGGGTGGGTGGTTGGTTGATTAGAGGGATGGATGGGTGGTTGATCAAAGGGATGGGTGGGTGGTTGATCAAAGGTATGGGTGGGTGGTTGATCAGAGGTATGGGTGGGTGGTTGATCAGAGGTATGGATGAGTGGTTGATCAGAGGGATGGGTAGGTGGTTTATCAGAGGGATTGGTGGTTGATCAGAGGTATGGATGGGTGGTTGAACAGAGGGATGGGTGGGTTGTTGATCAGAGGGATGGATGGTTGAACAGAGGTATGCATGGGTGGTTGATCAGATGGATGGGTGGGTGGTTGATCAGAGGGATGGATGGTTGATAAGTGGGATTGGTGGGTGTTTGGTTGATTAGAGGGATGGTTGGGTGGTTGATCAGAGGAATTGATGGATGGGTGGTTGATCAAAGGGATGGATGGTTGATCAGACGGACGGATGGTTGATCAGAGGGATGGATGGGTGATTAGTTGATTAGAGGGATGGATGGGTGGTTAATCAGAGGGATGGGTGATTGATCAGTGGGATGGGTGGGTGGTTGATCAGAGGAATTGATGGATGGGTGGTTGATCAGAGGTATGGGTGGATGGATTGTTGATCAGAGGGATGGATGGTTGATAAGAACGATAAATGGTTGATCAGAAAGATGGATGGTTGATCAGAGGGATGGGTGGTTATCAGAGGGATGGGTGGTTATTAGAGCGATGGGTGGGTGGTTGATCAGAGGGATGGATGGGTGGTTGATCAGAGAGATGGATGGGTGGTTGGTCTATTAGAGGGATGGGTGGTTGATCAGAGGGTTGGATGGTTGATCAGAGTTATGGGTGGTTGATCAGAGGGATTGGTGTCTGATCAGAGTTATGGGTGGTTGATCAGAGAGATAGGTTGTTGATCAGAGGGATGGATGGTTGATCAGAGGGATGGGTGGTTGATCAAAGGGATGGGTGGTTGATCAGAGGGATGGGTGGTTGATCAGAGTGATGGGTGGTTGATCAGAGGGATGGGTGGTTGATCAGAAAGATGGATGGGTGGTTGATCAGAGGGATGGATGGTTGATTAGAGGGATGGGTGGTTGAACAGAGGGATTGGTGGTTGAACAGAGGGATGGGTGGTTCATCAGAGGGATGGATGGGTGGTTAATCAGAGGGATGGATGGGTGGTTGGTTGATCAGAGAGATGGGTGGTTGATCGGAGTTATGGGTGGTTGATCAAAGGGATGGATGGTTGATCAGAGGGATTGGTGGTTGATCAGAGGGATTAGTCGTTGATCAGAGGGATGGGTGCTTGATCAGACGGATGGGTCGTTGATCAGAGGGATAGATGGATGGTTGATTAGAGGGATGGGTGGTTGATCAGAGGGATGGGTAATTGATCAGAGGGATAGGTGATTGATCAGAGGGATGGATTGTTGATCAGAGGGAACGGGTGGTTGATGAGAGGGATGAGTGGGTGGTTTATGAGAGGGATGAGTGGGTGGTTGATCAGATGGATGGGTGGGTGATTGATCAGAGGTAAGGATGGGTGGTTTATCAGAGGTATGGATGGGTGGTTGATCAGAGGGATGGATGGGCGATTGATCAGAGGGATGGATGGGCGGTTGATCAGAGGGATGGATGGGCGGTTGATCAGAGGGATGGGATGTTGATCAGAGGGATGGGTGGTTGATCATAGGGATGGGTGGTTGATCAGAGGGATGGATGGGTGGTTGATCAGAGGAATGGGTGGTTTACAAGTGGGATGGGTGGGTGGTTGGTAATTAGAGGGATGGATGGGTGGTTGATCATAGGGATGGGTGGGTGGTTGATCAAAGGTATGGGTGGGTGGTTGATCAGAGGTATGGGTTGGTGGTTGATCAGAGGTATGGATGAGTGGTTGATCAGAGGGATGGGTGGGTGGTTTATCAGAGGGATTGGTGGTTGATCAGAGGTATGGATGGGTGGTTGATCAGAGGGATGGGTGGGTTGTTGATCAGAGGGATGGATGGTTGAACAGAAGTAAGCATGGGTGGTTGATCAGATGGATGGGTGGGTGGTTGATCAGAGGGATGGATGGTTGATAAGTGGGATTGGTGGGTGTTTGGTTGATTAGAGGGATGGAATGGTGGTTGATCAGAGGGACGGATGGTTGATCAGAGGGATGGATGGGTGGTTGATGAGAGGGATATGTCGGAGGTTGATCAGAGGGATGTGTGGTTGGTTGATCAAAAGGATGGATGGTTGATAAGTGGGATTGGTGGGTGTTTGGTTGATTAGAAGGATGGAATGGTGGTTAATCAGAGGGATAGGTGGGTGGTTGATCAAAGGGATGGATGGGTGATTAGTTGATTAGAGGGATGGATGGGTGGTTAATCAGAGGGATAGGTGATTGATCAGTGGGATGGGTGGGTGGTTGATCAGAGGAATTGATGTATGGGTGGTTGATCAGAGGTATGGGTGGATGGGTTGTTGATCAGAGGGATGGATGGTTGATAAGAAGGATAAATGGTTGATCAGAGAGATGGATGGTTGATCAGAGGGATGGGTGGGTGGTTGATCAGAGGGATGGGTGGGTGGTTGATCAGAGCGATGGATGGGTGGTTGGTCTATTAGAGGGATGGGTGGTTGATCAGAGGGTTGGATGGTTGATCAGAGTTATGGGAGTTTGATCAGAGGGATTGGTGTCTGATCAGAGTGATGGGTGGTTGATCAGAGGGATAGGTTGTTGATCAGAGGGATGGATGGTTGATCAGAGGGATGGGTGGTTGATCAAAGGGATGGGTGGTTGATCAGAGGGATAGGTGGTTGATCAGAGGGATGGGTGGTTGATCAGAGGGATGGGTGGTTGATCAGAAGGATGGGTGGTTGAACAGAGGGATGGGTGGTTGAACAGAGGAATGGGTGGTTGATCAGAGGGATGGATGGGTGGTTGATCAGAGGGATGGATGGGTGGTTGGTTGTTCAGAGAGATGGGTGGTTGATCAGAGTTATGGGTCGTTGATCAGAGGGATAGATGGGTGGTTGATTAGAGGGATGGGTAATTGATCAGAGGGATGGGTGATTGATCAGAGGGATGGATTGTTGATCAGAGGGATGGGTGGTTGATGAGAGGGATGATTGGGTGGTTTATGAGAGGGATGAGTGGGTGGTTGATCAGATGGATGGGTGGGTGATTGATCAGAGGTAAGGATGGGTGGTTGATCAGAGGTATAGATGGGGGGTTGATCAGAGGGATGGATTGGCGGTTGATCAGAGGGATGGATGAGCGGTTGATCAGAGGGAGGGATGGGCGGTTGATCAGAGGGATGGGATGTTGATCAGAGGGATGGGTGGTTGATCATATGGATGGGTGGTTGATCAGAGGGATGGATGGGTGGTTGATCAGAGGTATGAGTGGTTGATCAGAGGGATGGGTGGTTGATCAGAGTGATGGGTGGTTGATCAGAGGGATGGGTGGTTGGTTGATCAGTGATTTGAGTGGTTGATTGATCTGAGGCATGGGTGGTTGATCAAGGGGATCGGTTGGTCATCAGAGGGACGGGTGGTTTGTTGATCAGGGATGGATGGTTGGTTGATCAGAGATATGGGTCGGTGGTTGATCAGAGGGTTGATCAGTGGGATGGGTGGTTGATCAGAGGGATGGGTCGGAGGTTGATCAGAGGGATGGGTGATTGATTAGAAAGATGGGTGGTTGATCAAAGGGATGGGTGGTTGATTAGAAGGATGGGTGGTGGTTGATCAGAGGGATGGGTCGGAGGTTGATGAGAGGGATGGGTGGTTGATCAGAGGGATGGGTGGTTGATCAGAGGGATGGGTGGGTGGTTGATCAGAGGGATGGGTCGGAGGTTGATGAGAGGGATTGGTGGTTGATCAGAGGGATGGGTGGTTGATCAGAGGGATGGGTGGGTGTTTGATCAGAGGGATGGGTGGTTGATGAGATGGGTGGGTGGTTGATTAGAGGGATGGGTTGTTGATGAGAGGGATGGGTGGTTGATCAGTGGGATGGGTGGTTCATCAGTGGGATTGGTGGTTGATCAGAGGGATGGGTCGGAGGTTGATCAGAGGGATGGGTGGTTGATCAGAGGGATGTGTGGTTGATCAGAGGGATGGGTGGTTGATCAGAGGGATGGATGGTTGATCAGACGGATGGGTGGGTGGTTGGTTGATCGATGGGTCGTCTATTGATCAGAGGGATGGGTGGTAGATCAGAGGGATGGGTGGTTGATCAGACGGATGGGTGGGTGGTTGGTTTATCGATGGGTCGTCTGTTGATCAGAGTGATGGGTGGTTGATCAGAGGGATGGGTGGTTGGTTGATCGATGGGTCGTCTGTTGATCAGAGGGATTGGTGGTTGATCAGAGGGCTGGATAGATGGTTGGTTGATCGATGGGTTGTTGGTTGATCAGACGGATGGGTCGTGAGATGAGATCAGCTAGAACTCGCATATGATTAGGTAAAGCAGTGTTTGTATTGAGAAGAAGGCCTTAGTGGCATGAAGCAGTTGACACTGGACTGACCTGGTTCGCATCCTCCAGGCCCCCAAGGTGGCCAGGGTGTAGGCTTAGCAGTGTGGAGTCTTGATCCAGTCCCAGGCCGGGATGCGAGCTGTGGTGCAGGACTTCCGGCCTCCTGAGGCCCGACATGTAATCTGTTCGACGAGCATCGTAACCGCCCAGGCTGGGGTGCATGTTGAGGGTGTCGTCACGGCGGGCCAGCATGGATCTGTCTGCAGGATGAAGCTGGCTGTAGTGCTGGCCCGCCTGCTGGAAGGGGTTGACATGCCCGTAGGGATCAACTTGATGGTGATGGAAATCCATGGCAGGCTGAGACTGGTAGGGAGGAGGGAAGTAAGGAGGCTGGAAGTCAGAGGCACCGACTGGGGTGTGGCTCAGTCTTGGCGCCGCACAGAATGGCCCTGAACTTGTGCTGACCAAATGACCAAATCCGCCATGTGCACCCACCAGGTCTGCGCGACGCTCCTGAGAACAGAAAAAATGAGCAAAACTATAGATGCACCTGTCTCAGGTCAATCTTGGTCAGGTAAATATGTATCAACGAGTCTATCAGACACACCTGTCTCAGGTAAATATGTATCAACGAGTCTATCAGACACACCTGTCTCGGGTAAATATGTCTCAACGAGTCTATCAGACGCACCTGTCTCAGGTAAACCTTGGCCAGGTAAATATGTGTCAACGAGTCTATCAGACACACCTGTCTCAGGTAAACCTTGGCCAGGTAAATATGTGTCAACGAGTCTATCAGACACACCTGTCTCAGGTAAATCTTTGTCAGGTAAATCTTTGTTAGGTAAATCTTTGTTAGGTAAATGTCTCAGTGATCCTATCAGACACACCTGTCTCAGGTAAATCTTGGTCAGGCAAATACGTCTCAATGATTCTATCAGACACACCTGTCTCCTGTAAATCTTGGTCAGTAAATACGTCTCGGTGATTCTATCAGACGCACCTGTCTCAGGTAAATCTTGGTCAGTAAATACGTCTCAGTGATGGTATCAGACGCACCTGTCTCCGGTAAATCTTGGTCAGTAAATACGTCTCAGTGATGGTATCAGACGCACCTGTCTCCGGTAAATCTTGGTCAGTAAATACGTCTCAGTGATTCTATCAGACGCACCTGTCTCCGGTAAATCTTGGTCAGTAAATACGTCTCAGTGATGGTATCAGACGCACCTGTCTCCGGTAAATCTTGGTCAGTAAATACGTCTCAGTGATTCTATCAGACGCACCTGTCTCCGGTAAATCTTGGTCAGTAAATACGTCTCAGTGATGGTATCAGACGCACCTGTCCTAAGTACAAATGTCTTGTGCAGATCAATACACACGTCTCAAGTGGATCAAGGTTAGTGTGAGACGTGTGTCTCATGTACACCTGCCTCGGACGCACCTGTCTCAGGTAGATGCAGTTATGCGCGTGACTGTTACTCACCTGTCTCAGGTAGATGCAAGTAAATATAAGACACACACTTACACACATTTATACACATACACATTACACACACCAGAACGTGTCTACATGTAAGGGAAAATATATGTATGTCTGTCTGTCTGTCTGTCTGTTTTATGTATGTATGTAGATTTGTCTGTCTGTATGTACGTTTGTCTCTCTGTGTGTCTGTATGTATGCGTGTGTGTGAGAGAGAGAGAGTGAAAGAGTGAGAAAGTGAGAGTGAGTGTGGGAGAGTGAGTGTGGGAGAGTGAGAGAGTTGGAGAGGGAGAAAGTGTGTGAGAGTGAAAGAGTGAGAGAGTGAGTGGGAGAGTGTGAGAGAGGGAAAGTGTGAGAGTAAGAGTGGGAGAATGAAAGTGAGTGAGAGTGAATGTGAGATGATGAGAGAGTGAGAGTGAGAACGTTAGAATGAGAGAGTACGAGAGAGTACGAGAGAGTACGAGAGAGTGCGATGAGTATAAGTGTGTTTGTGTGGTTTCGAGCGTGTGTGTGTGTGCGTGAGTGTATGGGCGGGTAGGTATGTGTGTGGATAGAGAGAGAGAGAGAGAGAGAGAGAGAGAGAGAGAGAGAACCTGCAATCACCTCTGAACCGTCCATCAAACCAAACGCTGAAGGCATGTCTTGATGGTGTCTGTTGGAGCAGGTGGACGAATACACCTTGCTGACGTCACTAGAGCTGACGTCACTGCTAGCAGAACCTTCCACAAGGTTGCTGTTGTAGGTGAGATGATGATGGTGCTGTCTGTTGTTCTTGCGCTGCTGTTCTGACAAGGACGAGATTGAGACAATCTTGGGATGGTAGGAGCTGCTGATGAAGTGATGGCTGGTGCAGTCGCTGTAGTGCTTGTTGCTGGCCGCATGTGAAGTAGGACCTTTGGCCAGAGCCAGAGACATCCTCATGGGAGGAGCATCATCATTGTGCAGAAACAGCTGGCCAATTCTGCCTCTCCTCTAACTGATGACTGCCTCTCCTCTGATGACTGCCTCTCCTCTAACTGATGACTGCCTCTCCTCTGGTGACTGCTTCTCCTTTGATGACTGCCTCTCCTCTGATGATTGCCTCCTCTGATGACTGCCTCTCCTCTAACTGATGCCTCTCCTTTGATGACTGCCTCTCCTCTGATGACTGCCTCTCCTCTGATGACTGCCTCTCATTTGATGACTGCCTCTCCTTTGATGACTGCCTCTTCTCTGATGACTGCCTCTCCTCTAACTGATGATTGCCTCCTTCGGACCAACACTGAGAATGTGGCAGCGACCGTGGTGTTGCTGTGTCCAGCCTTCCCGTCACCTGTTCAGTGCAGACGACCTTCAGATGCTGGTCCACAGTCCTTGACCCTCTCCCCTGTAGGGTCACCAAGTGCAGCGCTAGTTACTCATGACCCGTAGTGTGTGCCCTGCTGTTACGGCTGTCTGCTAAGTTATGCTGTCACAGACCTCACCTCTGAAGGTATGCATTTTGATCTTACAGAAACAACCTGCCAGATTAGTTACACGTACAGCCCTAGATCTGTCCGGGAGCAGTGGCTGGTTACGGTCGACGACTTTAGAATGTATGTGTATTATCACTTTGGTTCTCCACGTGAGCGTGTCAGCGTGACAGTTTCATCGTGAACGTGCCAGCGTGATCGTGTCAGCGTGACCGTGACGTGAACGTCTTTATGCTGTAAGGAAGACACGTTTAATGAGACATAGAAATGGATACCTTCAGTCATGACGGGCACGGGAGAAACAATGGCAGGTCAAATAAAACTGATCAGCGCAAACATCGGTTACAGACACGAAACAGGAAACTAAGCAGAACAACATGACAGCAGGACTACAACAACATGACATCGGGACTAGAACAACATGACAGCAGGACTGGAACAACATGACAGCAGAACTACAACAACATGACAGCAGGACTGGAACAACATGACAGCAGGACTAGAACAACATGACAGCAGGACTAGAACAACATGACAGCAGGACTAGAACAACATGACAGCAGAACTACAACAACATGACAGCAGGACTGGAACAACATGACAGCAGGACTGGAACAACATGACAGCAGGACTAGAACAACATGACAGCAGGACTAGAACAACATGACAGCAGGACTAGAACAACATGACAGCAGAACTACAACAACATGACAGCAGGACTGGAACAACATGACAGCAGGACTAGAACAACATGACAGCAGGACTAGAACAACATGACAGCAGGACTAGAACAACATGACAGCAGAACTACAATAACATGACAGCAGGACTAGAACAACATGACAGCAGGACTAGAACAACATGACAGCGGGACTAGAACAAGACAGCAGGACTAGAACAACATGACAGCATGACTAGAACAAGACAGCAGGACTAGAACAACATGACAGCATGACTAGAAAAACATGACAGCAGAACTACAATAACATGACAGCAGGACTAGAACAACATGACAGCAGGACTAGAACAACATGACAGCGGGACTAGAACAAGACAGCAGGACTAGAACAACATGACAGCATGACTAGAAAAACATGACAGCAGAACTACAACAACATGACAGCAGGACTAGAACAACATGACAGCAGGACTAGAACAACATGACAGCAGGACTAGAACAACATGACAGCGGGACTAGAACAAGACAGCAGGACTAGAACAACATGACAGCAGGACTAGAACAACATGACAGCAGGACTAGCACAACACTCGGCTTGTCTTCAACTCTGATTTCTGTTGTTTTTGTTTTTTTTTTATTTTTTTTGGAGGGAGAATGGGCTTCATAACATATCAGCTTTCTAAGAGGTGTTATAGGTGAGTGCAGCTAGCATAGAGGAGAGAGGGGAGAGAGTGAGAGAGAGGGGAGAAAGGGAAAAGAAGTGAGAGGGATATGGGAAGAAGGAGGGAGAGAGAGTGAGGGAGGGAGAGAGAGCGAGAGGGAGAGGGAGAGCGAGGCAGAGATGAAGAAAGAGAAAGGGAGGTTGGGTGACAGGCAGCGTGAGAGGAGAGAGAGTGAGGGAGAGAAAAGGAGAGGGAGGGAGAAGGAGGGAGGGAACAAATGGGAGAGAGAGGCAGAGAGAGATTGGCAGAGTAATAGAGAGAGAGACGGACACAGAAAGGGAGAGAGAGAGTAGAAGGAGATGAAGAGGGAAGGAGAAAGAGAGGAGAGAGGAAAAGGGAGAGAGAGGGTGAGAGAGGGTGAGAGAGAATGAAAGAGGGTGAGAGAGGGAGACAAAAAAAGGGAGATAGACGGAGGAAGAAAGAGAGAAGAATGGGGGATAAGGAGACAGAGAATGAGAGGGAGAGGGAGAAAGAGAACAGAGAGAACAGGGAGAAAGAGAAAGAATGTGACGGGGAGAGGTAGGGGGAAAGAGGGAGAGAGAGAGGATGACGGAGAGGAATGGCGGGAGAAAGAGAAGAAGAGGGGAGGGAGAGAGAAAGGTAGGGTTAGTGAAGGAGGGGCAGATGCAGAAAGGCAGCAGGGAGAGGGAGAGGGAAAGAGAAAACGAGGGAGGTAGATAGAGTAGGAGATGGATCAAGAGAGAAAGTAGTAAAGGGGGAGGGAGTGAGAGGGAGAGAGGTATAGAGAAAAAGTGGGATAGATGAATGAGGAGGAGTAAGAGAGAATGACAGAGAGAGAAGTAGGGAGAGGGATATGGGGAGAGGGATATAGGGAGAGTGAGAGATAGGAGAGAGAACGAGGGGAGAGAGTGTGAAAGGGAGAGAGGGGAGAGGAAGAGAGAGAGCGAGCGAAAGAAGAGAAGAAGAGAAAGGGAGATGGGGAGAGAGGGAGAAGAAGAAGAGAAAGTGGGGTGATAAAGAGAGAAAACGCGAAAGATGGAGTGAAAGAAGTGGAGGGATGGAGAGAAGTAGATAGGAAAGGGGAGAGGGAGGGAAAGGGGAGAGATGGAGTGAAAGGGAGGGAGAGAAACGAGGAGAAGGAAGAGGAGAAAGAGAGGGAGAGAGATGCGAAGAAAAGAGAGAGAGAAGGAAACAGAGATGATAAAAAGAGGGGTCATGAAAGGGAGGGAGAAAGACGAAGAGAGGGCATGGAAAGGAAGGGAGAGAGTGAAGGAGGGAGAGAAAGGGTGAGAGATTGAGAGGAAGAGAAGAAGAGGGAGGAAGAAGAGTGGGATGGAGAGTGAGAGAGATGAAGTATGGAGAGAATGAGAGAGATGTGGATATGGAGAAGGAGAGGGAGGAAAGATAAAGCGAGGGAGGGAGAGAGAGGAAGAGAGAGAAGGAAGTAGGAAGAGAGTGATGGGGTGGAGATGGGGAGAGGGAGATAAGGATATGGAGAAAGGGAGAAGGAAATGGAAAGAGAGGAAGGGAGAGATGGAGAGAGAGAGGGAAAAGGAAGAGAAAGATGGAAGAAGGAAAGATAAAGAGAAGAAGAGAGGGAGAGAGGAGGAGAGGTGGAGAAAGGTACGAGAGTGAGGGAGGGGCAAGAAAGGGAGGGAGAGACACAGAGAGATGGAGAAAGACAAAGAGGTTAGGGGAGATAGAGGGGAGAGAGTGAGGGAAAGAGGAGAAGGAGAATAAGAGGGAAGGAGAGGAAGAAAGAGGAAAGAGGAAGAGGGAGAGAGGAGGAGAAAGACAAGGAGAGGAGGAGGGAAAACAAAAAGGAGAGATAAAGACAGAGATGGGGAGAGAAGGATAGAGATGGAGAGATGGAGAAAGAAAGAAGGAGATATTCAGTCAAGCCCAACCGGTCTACGGTAGACGGTGAAAGAAAGAGAGAGGAGGAGAGATGGAGAGAGAATGAGAGATACGGGGGAAAGAGAGAAAGAGGGCAGAGAGGAACAAGGATGAAGGGAGAGAAGGTGACGATGAGAGGTAGAGGAAGAGGGAGGGGAGAGAGAGAAAGATGGAGAGACAGAGGGGAGAGAGAAAGGAAGATAAAGTGAAGGAGAAGGGGAGGGAGATAGGGTGAGAGCAGGGAGAGAGGTAGAAGGAAACAGGGAGGGGGAGGAAGGGAAGGCGATGGAGATCGAGGGAGAGAGAGGGAGGGAGGGAGAGAGAGAGAAGAAATGAGGGAGGGAGTGGAGGGAGAAAGGGAAGAGGAGAAAGAGAGGAAGACGGGAAGAGGAGGGAAAGGGGGAGAGAGGGAGAAATAGAGAGAGCCGCAGGGAGGCAGGAAGAGGGAGAGAGATGGAGAGGGATAAAGAAAAGGAAGGCGTGAGAGGGAAAGAGAGGGTGAGGCTGCATAAAAACAGTAGCGACCAACCAGCCACCAGTAGCGACCAACAGGCCACCAGAAGTGACCACCAGTAGCGACCAACAAGCCACCAGTAGCGACCAACAGACCACCGGTAGCGACCAACAGACCACCGGTAGCGACCAACAAGCTACCAGTAGCGACCAACAGACCCCCGGTAGCGACCAATAGACCACCGTTAGCGAGTAACAAGCCAGCAGTAGCGACCAACAAGCCCCCAGTAGCGACCAACAAGCCCCCAGTAGCGACCAAAAAACCACCAGTAGCGACCAACAAGCCCCCAGTAGCGACCAACAAGCCCCCAGTAGCGACCAACAAGCCATCAGTAGCGACCAACAAGCCCCCAGTAGCGAGTAACAAGCCACCAGTAGCGACCAAAAAGCCAACAGTAGCGACCAACAAGCCCCCAGTAGCGACCAACCAGCCACCAGTAGCGAGTAACAAGCCAGCAGTAACGACCAACAAGCCCCCAGTAGCGACCAACAAGCCCCCAGTAGCGACCAACAAGCCCCCAGTAGCGACCAACAAACCACCAGTAGCGACCAACAAGCCCCCAGTAGCGACCAACAAGCCCCCAGTAGCGACCAACAAGCCCCCAGTAGCGACCAACAAGCCATCAGTAGTTAGCAACAAGCCCCCAGTAGCGAGTAACAAGCCCCCAGTAGCGACCAACAAGCCCCCATTAGCGACCACCAAGCACCAATTAGCGACCAACCAGCCACCAGTAGCGAGTAACAAGCCAGCAGTAGCGACCAACAAGCCCCCAGTAGCGAGTAACAAGCCACCAGTATCGAGTAACAAGCCCCCAGTAGCGACCAACAAGCCCCCAGTAGCGAGTAACAAGCCAGCAGTAGCGACCAACAAGCCCCCAGTAGCGACCAACAAGCCCCCAGTTGCGACCAACAAGCCACCAGTAGCGACCAACCAGCCACCAGTAGCGACTAACAAGCCCCAAGTAGCGACCAACAAACCACCAGTAGCGACCAATAAGCCCCCAGTAGCGACCAACAAGCCCCCAGTAGTGACCAACCAGCGACCAGTAGCGACCAACCAGCCACCAGTAGCGACCAACAAGCCCCCAGTAGCGACCAACAAGCCCCCAGTAGCGACCAACCAGCGACCAGTAGCGACCAACAAGCCCCCAGTAGCGACCAACAAGCCTCCAGTAGCGACCAACCAGAGACCAGTAGCGACCAACCAGCCCCCAGTAGCAACCTACCTCCTACCAGGCGCGTCAGCAGGGTTGCGGATTGCTGAAAGGCCTCCTAATTTGGAGGTTAGCTGCGAATAAATAAGCAGCCGTGGACAAAAACGGGTCGGCAGGCATGGAGGCTGTAAGGAGGCAGCCCCTCCACCATGCAAAGACCCAACAGGCTAATCACCTGTTTGTCTTAAAACAAACGATTACAAGTCAACACATAAAGAAAACCGGACTGACCTCAACGGCAACATGTTATACCACAGCGGAGGTCTGGACCATGACGGCAACATGTTATACTACAGCGGAGGTCTGGACCATGACGGCAACATGTTATACTACAGCAGAGGCATGCGCTCAAACCAGAGAAGGATGGAAGAGAAAGAGTACACCATGGTGGACAGAAGAAGTGAAAACAATAATAGGAGAAAAGAAAAAGGCATGGAAGCAATACCTAGGGGCTAGGAATACAGAAGAACAAACAAAGAAATATAAAGAATATGTAAATTTTAGAACAGAAGCAAAGAAGACTGTGCTCAAGGCCAAACAGAAATCCTGGGAAGAATTTGGAGAGAAACTGGAAAATAATGCTGGAGAAAACCAGAAACTGTTATAGAGGACCTTAAAGAACATGAGGAAGGAAAAGGAATGCCCCCTGAAATTTGTTAAAGATAAACAAGGTGCGCTGTTGACCGCCCCAGAAGAGGTAATGAACAGATGAAAGAATATTTATCCTTGGAGTGGAGGAAAACCAAGCTCTGGAAGTAACAGTCCCAATTCAAGAAGAGGGAGCCATGGAGGGAAACGATAATATCAAAATGGAAGAACTAAAGACAGCATTGGAGAAAATTAAGATTGGTAAAGTAGCAGGACATGATGGTATAACACCAGAAATGTTTAAATACATGGGAACGGCAGGAGAGATACTATTCATGAAGATTCTCAAGGCAGCTTGGCGCCACAAGAAGATACCAAGAGACTGAGAGGTTGCAATAATAATACCAAAATTTAATAAGGGTGACAATCGACAATGTGAAAATCACAGTGGTATTTCCCTTCTCAGTGTCCCCGGGAAAGTCTACTCTAAGATTCTAGAACGGCGATTAAGAGGTCTAGCAGAGCCAAACATGGATGAAACTCAATGTGGGTTTATGGCAAACAGAAGTACTCAGACAGCTAAGTGAAAAGGCTCTTGAATATGATAAAGAGATGCATCTCTGCTTTTTGGATTTGGAAAAAGCATTTGATAAAGTTCCTTGGAACTAAACTCTGGGAGTGCCTGTCAAGGAAGAACAAGGAAGATATCTGCCATTCAGAGTTTCTATAAAACATGCAGAAATTATGTGCGGACATCAAATCAAAAGTCAGGAGAGTTCAAGACCACTAGCGGAGTAAGACAGGGGGACATTCTATCCCCGTACCTTTTCATACTCCTCATGGATGAAGTCATCAAAGCCTGCAAGGAACGGACAAAAAAGTATGAAGTAGGGTACTGGAAGATGAGACCAAGCTACTTATCGGAACTAGCGTTTGCTGATTACGTGGCCCTGATCACGAAATCCGAGGCACATCTCCAGATCAACTTGCAGGTCTGGGAAGAAGAGTTGAATAAGAAAGGACTGAACTCCAAGACAAAAACCAAGGTGATCGCCAGAGATGAGAAGAGACATCAGATAACCCTGGGAACACGAGCACTGGAGCAGGTCAGCAATTTCAAATATCTAGGACAGCGGGGAAGGAATCAAAGAGGAGTTAACTGCACAAAGGGCAGCAGCAGGTAGACTGTTCCATGCAAAAGAGAAATTAGCAGGAAAACAAAGATGGATGTATACCACTCGACCAATGAGCCTGTCCTGACATATGGATATGAGTCATGGGCAATGACCACAGCTCAAGAAAGGCAATTACAAACTTCAGAAATGAGGTATCAAAGAAAGGCGGTTCAGGTGACGAAAAGGGACAAGATCCGTAACCAGACAATACGTAGCAATCTCGAAGTCCAAACCGTGCAGACACGAGCAGCCCCAACTACAGTGGTTTGGCCATGTTTGTAGACACGAGTGGAGCAGCCCCAACTACAGTGGTTTGGCCATGTCTGTAGAATGGCAGAAGATCGGATACCTAAGCGGTAATGGGAGATTAAAAAGTCAAGGACGCAGACATCCCCCCCCCCCCTCAGGTCGTCCCAAAGTACGGTGGGAAGACAACATACGACAGTCCCTAAGTGATCGAGGGATGGATTGTAAAGATGCCAGGAGGAAGATGACGGATAGAGCAGTATGGCGTTCTCTCTGGAAAACTTCTACATCTCACGGTAGAAGAGGTAAGAATGCACATAATGAGTAAGCTACTCTCTTGTACGCCCAGTCAAGTAGCGGGTTGCAGTGGCTTCCCTCACATCCTGAGCGTGCTCCTGAATGTGGACCGGGATCCAGACGGTTGTGTTTTGCTTGGCTTCATCTGCGTGTCACTCGCTACTACGGGGATCACGTTGATCCCTCACCTTGTAAGCCAGGCTACCATAAAAACAGCCCGTTTCCAGGGAGGGCTACTAGAAAGCCGAGGTGAGGGTCTTGGCCAGTATATTTTTTCTACCCTGACTAACATGTCTGATCATTATATTTTGCCTGACCCTGACTAACATGTCTGATCAGTATATTTTGCCTGACCCTGACTAACATGTATGATCAGTATATTTTGCCTGACCCTGACTAACATGTCTGATCAGTATATTTTTCCTGACCCTGACTAACATGTCTGATCAGTAATTTTTGCCTGACCAGATGTTAGTCTTCCTCCCCGACCCAACACATAAAGTCAGACGGATCTCCTGGTCTGGACGGGATTATTGCAGACATGCTGCAGGCTGACACTTGCCTGTCATCTAGCCATATTTTTGAACATCTGCCTTCGTTCAAGACAAATTTCAGACCAATGCAAGTGCTCCAAGACAAGTACCCCCAAGACAAGTGCTCCCAAGACAAGTGCCCCCAAGACAAGTGCCCCCAAGACAAGTGTCCCAAAGACAAGTGTCCCCAAGACAATTGCCCCCAAGAGAAGTGTCCCCAAGACAAGTGCTCCAAGACAAGTGCTCCCAAGATAATCCTGATTCACAAGAAAAGTGACAGAGACATGCTGGTGCCCAACGTGCTTGCTATCAACTGTTATAAATTGTTCACACAAGTCATGATCTGCAGATTAGAAAGTCAACTCTACTAGAACCAACCGCGAGAACATGCAAGGTTCACGAATGGCTACTCAACCAATGTCCACCGACACACAACCATCCAGTTGACGGAGATCATGGGAAGTCCGTATGCTTTGTGTTTGTAGACATCGAAACGGCCTTTGGTAGCGGGGAAACAAATGCATTGATGAACGACTCGAGGAATCAAGGTATCGACAAAAAGTAAGCCTAGCTGATAGAGAAGATAAATGAGGATCAACTGAGATCACAAGCCACTTTCCAGACCTTTTACACCAAGGAGTACTACAGGGAGATACCATCTCCCCAAAACTGTTGACAGCTCCCCTTGAAGAACTGGCAGGATCGAGACGTCACCTTCCATGGTCAGATGATCTCACGCCCAACGAGCTGCCGGCTCAAGTAGGCCTAGACATTAACCCTAACCCTAACCCTAACCCTAACCAGCAAGAAGACGCCATTTCTACTGAACTTTTCCTGCCCTACGGGGGAACTGCGATTGGAAGCTGAGCCAATCAATCATATCAATTCGTACGTCTATCGAGGCACGCAAATCAACAAACACAACATTGAGATCTCACGCAAGAGAGGCAGGTTGGCTAAGGAGATCTCACGCAGGAGAGAGGCAGGTTGGCTAAGGAGATCTCACGCAGGAGAGAGGCGGGTTGGCTAAGGAGATCTCACACAGGAGATAGGCGGGTTGGCTAAGGAGATCTCACACAGGAGATAGGCGGGTTGGTTCAGCTTCAGCCGGTACTCCAGGAGATGACGGACGTCAAGGTCACGACTGACACCTTCAATATCAGATTTGAGGTTTGGGTGTGAGGTTTGGGTGTGAGGTTTGGGTGTGAGGTTTCGGTGTGAGGTTTCGGTGTGAGGTATGAGTGTGAGGTTTGGGTGTTAGGTTTGTGTGTGAGGTTTGGGTGTGAGGTTTGGGTGTGAGGTTTGGTGTGAGGTTTTGGTTTGAGGTTTGGGTGTGAGGTTTCGGTGTGAGGTTTGGGTGTGAGGTATGAGTGTAAGGTTTGGGTGTGAGGTTTGGGTGTGAGGCTTGGGTGTGAGGTTTCGGTGTGAGGTTTTGGAGTTTATGCAAATCAGACTAAGGTAAGCTCCGTATTACCAAAAGAGACTGGAACCCTCAATTCCTCAATAAGAGACCGAAACCCCCCGACATCTGCGACCTAAATTCTGGGAGGTCCTCAATGGGAGGGTACAGATGGGCGGACCATGTTGTCTCCATGACTTATGACAGATGGACGGTCTGTGGTCTCCATGACTGACGTCAGATGGGCGGTCTGTGGTCTCCATGATTGATGACAGATGGGCGGTCTGTGGTCTCCATGACTGATGACAGATGGGCGGTCTGTGGTCTCCATGACTGACGACAGATGGGCGAACCATGTGGTCCCCATGACTGATGACAGATGGGCGGTCTGTGGTCTCCATGACTGATGACAGATGGGCGGTCTGTGGTCTCCATGACTGGCGACAGATGGGCGGTCTGTGGTCTCCATGACTGATGACAGATGGGCGGTCTGTGGTCTCCATGACTGATGACAGATGGGCGATGAGAGAGTCTGGTGACCATACAACCACTAATTGCAGATCACAGAGCGTCCTCTGATTGATTGTTGTGACACAATGTTGACCGTCCGTAATCGTAGGTAAAGGCTTCCACGCTGACAAGATGGCTGTGGCCAGCCCGCAGCATATTGGAAACAATTGCATGCAATTTAAACTTGAAATGCGAACGCAGTAATACATCTCCAGTTTGTTGACATCTACTGGGCCCTTACGGCACGCAGTATTTAGTTGTTCTTTTACGAGGCACAATAAAATGGGGAAATACACGATTAGAGGCGTTATTAATGACATGACAGATTTGATTCATTGCCAGAATTATCCTTCGTCGACAATTTAGGCTGCAAACGTTGCAAGCGTTTTCTAAGAAGTTTCTAGAAGTGAGAGCCAAACTGAGGGAAATTTTATGGTGAAGATGTCGGTCTAGTGAGACCCAGGTCCAACTGAAGGCTGTCGTTGTGTCCACACACTTTTAAGAAATGTAAACAAAATTACAATCTACAAAGTGTCCATCATCAGACCTAACCACTGGTCAAGAAAGAAGTGTTGGAGAGTTGAGTATACTAAGACAATTCTCGCTGACTTTTCCTTTTATAAACGTAAGTCAAGTATCTATTGACATATCGGTTGGTTAAGATATGACGGTTTTGGGAGTTGAAGCCGCACCTTCGACGCGAAAAGAGTGTTCTATCCCTACACCAACTCCACCATTATGTGGACGAAGTTCATGGATTTCACCCAAAAACAAAGAAATTCACAGAACGTGACAAACTTTGTGACATCATACTGCCAGTTCCAGCATCATCTTCATCAGTAGAGCGTTCGTTGTCTGATTCAAAACGCATTAAACATTTAAAAGAAACTGCCAATGGTTGAAGGACAGACCCCCCCCCCCCCCCTAACCTTATTGATCTACCAATGATGTCGATAGAACGGACTTCCTTGATCAGATGAGGGCAAAGAGTGACTTCTAGAAACAAGTCCCATATGAACTCTGCGAGAAAATCTTCACAGTAGAGCTAAACAATAAATAAAATGTCTGACTGGAAAGGATTGTTCACAAAAATTGGTCATGTCAACTATCTCTTGTTGAAACCGTGTCCCCAAGTGTGGCTTGAAGACTTCATGTCGACTATCTCTTGTTGAAACCGTGTCCCCAAGTGTGGCTTGCAGACTTCATGTCGACTATCTCTTGTTGAAAACTAACACAAGATCTCATTTCGCGCCATTTTCCATGCGCACAAATCCATTAACGACATTTCTCGTACCAATAAATTAAAATAGCGAAATTTCTCGTACGTAGATTCCATAAGGCCACCTTTCTCGAGCAAGGAAATTCATTTAGATACTTTTGTTGTACACAGAAACCACTTAGATACATTTTTCGTGCACAAAAATACATTTAGCGACATTTCTCGTAGCCAGAAATCCATTTAGCGACATTTCTCGTCGACAAAAATTCATTTAGCGACATTTCTCGTAGTAAAAATTCATTTAGCGACATTTCTTGTAGACAGAAATCCATTTAAACACTTTTCTTGTAGACATAAATCTATTTAGAGCCATTTCTTGTAGACAGAAGTCCATTTAGCGGCATTTCTTGTAGACATAAATCCAATTAGAGCCATTTCTTGTAGACAGAAATCCATTTAAAGCCATTTCTTGTAGACAGAAATCTATTTAACGCCATTTCTTGTAGACAAAAATCCATTTAAAACCATTTCTTGTTTACAGAAATCCATTTAGAGCCATTTCTTGTAGACAAAAATCCATTTAGAGCCATTTCTTGTAGACAGAAATCCATTTAGAGCCATTTCTTGTAGACAGAAATCCATTTAGCGACATTTTTTGTAGACAGAAATCCATTTAGAGCCATTTCTTATACACAAATGCATATTTCACGTATTTTTTTCGGGACACACAAATCCATTAACAACATTTCTCGTACATCCAAGTGACGTTCTTTTGAAACCGGGACTTTTTTATCCAATTCTACCCGAATGTGTGATAGCTTGCTGGAACTACTATCATTAGTTGGGGGCACTTGTGTCCTATTACTGCTAGGTGGCCCACTTGTGTCCTATTACTGCTAGGTGGCCCACTTGTGTCCTATTACTGCTAGGTGGCCCACTTGTGCCCTATTACTGCTAGGTGGCCCACTTGTGTCCTATTACTGCTAGGTGGCCCACTTGTGTCCTATTACTGCTAGGTGGCCCACGTGTCCTATTACTGCTAGGTGGCCCACTTGTGTCCTATTACTGCTAGGTGGCCCACTTGTGTCCTATTACTGCTAGGTGGCCCACTTGTGTCCTATTACTGCTAGGTGGCGAACTTGTGTCCTATTACTGCTAGGTGGCCCACTTGTGTCCTATTACTGCTAGGTGGCCCACTTGTGTCCTATTACTGCTAGGTGGCCCACTTGTGTCCTATTACTGCTAGGTGGCCCACTTGTGTCCTATTACTGCTAGGTGGCCCACTTGTGTCCTATTACTGCTAGGTGGCCCACTTGTGTCCTATTACTGCTAGGTGGCCCACTTGTGTCCTATTACTGCTAGGTGGCCCACTTGTGTCCTATTACTGCTAGGTGGCCCACTTGTGTCCTATTACTGCTAGGTGGCCCACTTGTGTCCTATTACTGCTAGGTGGCCCACTTGTGTCCTATTACTGCTAGGTGGCCCACTTGTGTCCTATTACTGGTAGGTAGGCCACTTGCCATTGGTCAATCACGTGACAGATAAATAAAAATGTTTGACAACACTGTTAGTGCTTGCATGGAACAGCGTGTTGTGGTGAGGTTTCTTGGGAAAGAAGGCGTGAAACCTGCGACAGAAGACTTTAACCAGTTCGATGATTAGATACTCGACCACAGTTCGATGATTAGATACTCAACCACAGTTCGATGATAAGATACTCGACCACAGTTCGACGATTAGATACTCAACCACAGTTCGATGATTAGATACTCAACCACAGCACGAAATGTGAATGGTGTAAACGTTTTAGAGAAGGCCGTACATCCGTGAGTGATGATCCAGGCCGTGGTGGCCCTCAATCCACCACAGTCATTCCTGTGAATATCCGGATCGTGGAACGTCTAATCCTGGACAATCAACGCATAACCTGTCGCGAATGTGCACAAGTGGCAAGTCTTTCTCTGGGTACACTGAACACTATTATTCACAAGTGGCAAGTCCTTCTCTGGGTACATTTAACAGTATTATTCATGAATATTTAGATTTTCGGAAGTTCGGTGCACGTTGGGTGACAAGACAGCTTTCCGCTATTGTCCGGGAGAGAAGGGTTCGAGCCTGCACTGGTTTGACATGGAAGGGCATGACTTTTTGGATCGATTCATTACATGTGACGAAACTTCGACTCACCATTACATATGACGAAACCTGGGCTCATCATTACATGTAACGAAACCTGGGCTCATCATTACATGTGACGAAACCTGGGCTCATCATTACATGTGACGAAATCTGAGCTCATCATTACATGTGACGAAACCTGGGCTCATCATTACATGTGGCGAAACCTGGGCTCATCATTACACATGAAGAAATCTGGGCTCATCATTAAATGTGACGAAACCTGGGCGCATCATTACATGTGACGAAACCTGGGCTCATCATTACATGTGACGAAATCTGGGCACATCATTGTGCTCCTGAATCAAAACGAACATCCAAACAGTGAAAGCACACACAATCACCAGCACACAAACAATCTCGGACAATCCAGTCTGCAGGTCAAGTAATGGCCAGTCTTTTCTAGGACAAATTTGGCATCATTCATGTTGATTGTCTATTTTGTGGTGCCACTATCAACAGTTCTACCCTGTGGTGCCACTATCAACAGTTCTACCCCGTGGTACCACTATCAACAGTTCTACCCTGTGGTGCCACTATCAACAGGTCTACCCCGTGGTGCCACTTTCAACAGTTCTACCATGTGGTGCCACTATCAACAGTTCTACCCTGTGGTGCCACTATCAACAGTTCTACCCCGTGGTGCCACTATCAACAGTTCTACCCTGTGGTGCCACTATCAACAATTCTACCCTGTGGTGCCACTATCAACAGTTCTACTCTGTGGTGCCACTATCAACAGTTCTACCCTGTGGTGCCACTATCAACAGTTTTACCCCGTGGTGCCACTATCAACAGTTCTACCCCGTAGTGCCACTATCAACAGTTCTACCCCGTGGTGCCACTATCAACAGTGAACAGTACATGAGCATTTGAGTGATGTACATAATCGTCTGGGGAAAAACGACTTGGTTTGATCACAAAGTGCGTCCTGCTCTTACAAGATATCGCTCGACCTCGTACGGTTTACCACATCATGTTCCATATGCAGCAACTCCGCTGGGAGATATTGCCACATACATCTTATAGCCCACACCTCGTTCCAAGCGATATCCACCTGTTTAGACCTCTAAAAGAATTTCTGGGAGGTCAGTATTTCAGCACTGATGACGAAGTGAAACAGGCTGTTCTGGATTGGTTCAGACATACTGACAAATCTTTCTACTCCGAAGCTTTTGAAGCATTACTTTAACGCTGGGATAAGTGCCCAAACGTTGCTGGAGATTATATCGACAAACAAACGGCATTTTGACTACTTGAAAATAAATGTTTTTCTTTCCTATAACAAAAAGTCTAGGTTTAACTTGGAAGCCCCTGGTATATTTTCATTTAACGACATTTTTTATAATCTAAATTCATTTAGCGACATTTCTAGTACATCTACATTCATTTAGCGGCATTTCTTTTACATCTAAATTCATTTAGCGACATTTCTTGTACATCTAAATTCATTTAGCAACATTTTTTGCACATCTAAATTCATTTAGCTACGTTTCTCGCACACAAAACATCATTAAACGACATTTCTCGTACACATAAATTTATTGAGCGACATTTCTCGTGGCCAATGAATTTATAATGAATTTATATTCATTGCACGAACTTTCCCATGCACATACATTTATCTAGCGACATTTCTCGTACACATAAATTCATTTAAAGACATTTCTTGAATACAGAAATTCCTTTAGCGACATTTAACGTACACACTAACCATTTATATTTCAGTAAATCTTGTTATTTAGTAGGCCAGTGAGCCTGTGTGCATGACGTCATATGATTGGGACTTGTCCTTCCCTCTAGTCATCCATTTATACCCAGTCTGAGCGAGTCAATCCATGTATACCCAGTCTGAGCGAGTCAATCCATGTATACCCAGTCTGAGCGAGTGAATCCATTTATACCCAGTCTGAGCGAGTGAATACATTTATACCCAGTCTGAGCGAGTAAATCCATGTATACCCAGTCTGAGCGAGTTAATCCATGTATACCCAGTCTGAGCGAGTGAATCCATTTATTCTAAGTCTGAGCGAGTGAATCCATTTATTCCAAGTCTTAGCAAGTCAATCCATTTTTAGCAAGTCTGAGCGAGTCAATCCATTTATACCCAGTTTGAGCGAGCGAATCCATTTATACTCAGTCTGAGCGAGTGAATCCATTTAATCGCAAGTCTCAGCGAGTGAATCCATTTATTCCAAGTCTGAGCGAGTCAATCCATTTATACCCAGTTTGAGCGAGTGAATCCATTTATACCCAGTCTGAGCGAGTGAATCCATTTAATCGCAAGTCTGAGCGAGTGAATCCATTTATTCCAAGTCTGAGCGAGTGTATTCATTTTTAGCAAGTCTGAGCGAGTCAATCCATTTATACCCAGTTTGAGCGAGTGAATCCATTTATACCCAGTCTGAGCGAGTTAATCCATTTAATCGCAAATCTGAGCGAGTGAATCCATTTATTCCAAGTCTGAGCGAGTGAATCCATTTTTAGCAAGTCTGAGCGAGTCAATCCATGTATACCCAGTTTGACGGTTGTCCGTGTTAACGCTGGGCTACGCTTGACGGTTGTCCGTGTTAACGCTGGGCTACACTTGATGGTTGTCCGTGTTAACGCTGGGCTACGCTTGATGGTTGTCTGTGTTAAAGCTGGGCTACGCTTGACGGTTGTCCGTGCTAACGCTGGGCTACGCTTGACGGTTGTCCGTGTTAACGCTGGGCTACGCTTGACGGTTGTCCGTGTTAACGCTGGGCTACACTTGATGGTTGTCCGTGTTAACGCTGGGCTGCACTTGACGGTTGTCCGTGCTAACGCTGGGCTACACTTGATGGTTGTCCGTGTTAACGCTGGGCTACGCTTGATTGTTGTCCGTGTTAACGCTGGGCTACGCTTGACGGTTGTCCGTGCTAACGCTGGGCTACACTTGATGGTTGTCCGTGTTAACGATATGCTGCACTTGACGGTTGTCCGTGCTAACGCTGGGCTACACTTGATGGTTGTCCGTGTTAACGCTGGGCTACGCTTGATGGTTGTCCGTGTTAACGCTGGGCTACGCTTGACGGTTGTCGGTGCTAACGCTGGGTTACGCTTGACGGTTGTCCGTGCTAACGCTGGGCTACGCTTGACGGTTGTCCGTGCTAACGCTGGGCTACACTTGATGGTTGTCCGTGTTAACGATATGCTGCACTTGACGGTTGTCCGTGCTAACGCTGGGCTACACTTGATGGTTGTCCGTGTTAACGCTGGGCTACGCTTGATGGTTGTCCGTGTTAACGCTGGGCTACACTTGATGGTTGTCCGTGTTAACGCTGGGCTACGCTTGATGGTTGTCCGTGTTAACGCTGGGCTACGCTTGACGGTTGTCGGTGCTAACGCTGGGTTACGCTTGACGGTTGTCCGTGTTAACGCTGGGCTACGCTTGATGGTTGTCCGTGTTAACGCTGGGCTACGCTTTATGGTTTTCCGTGTTAACGCTCGGCTACGCTTGATGGTTGTCCGTATTAACGCTGGGCTACACTTGATGGTTGTCCGTGTTAACGCTGGGTTACACTTGATGGTTGTCCGTGTTAACGCTGGGCTACGCTTGACGGTTGTCCGTGCTAACGGTGGGCTACGCTTGACGGTTGTCCGTGCTAAAGTGGGCTACACTTGATGGCTGTCCGTGCTAACGCTGGGCTACATTTTATTGTTGCCATGCCGCTAGTAATGGAGTCTATAAACAAGTCTCGACGGAACTCGACCTATATTCCATAGTCAAAATTGTTGAATGAGAAAAATGTTGACCAATTGGGATACAGTTTGTTGGGAGGGTAGGGGGAATCCCGAGCTGCCTATTGTTTCATTGTCCTGTCTATTGCTCGTGTTGTCTGAGCGCAGGTAAACACCTGTCTTGTCTGATCAATACCTGTCTTGTCTGATCAATACCTGTCTTGTCTGATCAATACCTGTCTTGTAATTGTTGTCACAAATGAACTTGATTTGATCGGTTGGCCTGAGTGTGTTCTCTGGTCGAGTCGTAACATCAACTCATTCACAGTTTACAAAGAAAATTGCAAGATGAACTAGTGCGTTGTTACTTATATTTATCTTTGTTACACTTGCTACCGAATATGAGATACACTACTGCAGTGTACCTAGATATATACGGCGCTTCAACATACGGCGGCGCTTCAACATACGACGGCGCTTCAACATACGACGGCGCTTCAATATACGGCGCTTCAATATACATCGCTTCAACATACGGCGCTTCAATATACATCGCTTCAACATACGGCGCTTCAACATACGGCGCTTCAATATACGTTGCCTATGCTCTATGTTATGACCCTATTTGATGCTTCTCTCAATTCTATCATTCTTGTTGACTCGTGAGCGTTACTATTGTACTACAATGAGCCTCCTTGAAAGATTTCAATATTGACGTCACTTGCTAAGACATGCTTGCACAAGACCGCATCATCTTGCGGGGTAGTATCACCAAGGGTGCTCAGATCACAGAGAGTGCAGACAAAGCGGAGGCTCGGTAAAATCGTGCTGCCCAAAAAACCAAAACAATACTCCACGATTATTCCACGGTCGGTTGCCTACATGTGTGCCCTGAATGTGGCAGGGTTTGCCGTTCCAGGATTGGTCTTTACAGCCATCAGTGAAGAAATATTTGGCAGTAATAGTTTGCTGCTGAAACTAGTTTTATTATTGTATTTAGTTGTTGACATGTCCATGCTAATGTTGTGTTTGATGCTGATCGGCCGTGTGTTGGTGGTCCGTGTGTTGGATGCCTGTGTTTTGGTTGGCTGTGTGTTGGCTGTGTGTTGGTTGTGTGTTGGTTGTGTGTTTGTTGTTTGTTGGCTGTGTGTTGGTGGGATGTGTGTTGGCTGTGTGTTGGATGTGTGTTGGTTGTTTGTTGGCTGTGTGTTGGTGGGCTGTGTGTTGGCTGTGTGTTGGTTGTGTGTTGGCTGTGTGTTGGCTGTGTGTTGGTGGGCTGTGTGTTGGTTGTGTGTTGGCTGTGTGTTGGTGGGCTGTGTGTTGGCTGTGTGTTGGTTGTGTGTTGGCTGTGTGTTGGTGGGCTGTGTGTTGACTGTGTGTTGGCTGTGTATTGGTTTTGTGTTGGCTGACCATAAACTAGTGCTGCTTGCCAACGCTAAAGAACGTTCTAAGGGAAACTAAAAAGTGCTGGACCTGTGACCATTGACAGCCCTGCTACATGGACAGCGTGGTGGTCGCGGACATCACCCGAGGCACCTACTCGGTGAATACTACCGTCTCCAAAAGGAAAAAGATGGAGTATCCGATATCTCCCATTCAATAAACACATTTATTACACACCTTCCTCTGTCAGTGGAGTCCGAGGCCATCATTATTACCAGATAAACATTTCCATTTATTCCTGTCCTGTCATTATTTGGTGGGCCTTTAGGCCTAGCCCTATTATATATAAGCCTAGTACTAAAATAACAAAGGCATTGGAAAAGTGGCTATATATATTCGAGAATAAGGGTCCTAGAAAACTGCTGAACGTTGGCTGGCAGGAATTCATGACCAACAAAACAATTAGAGAAGTCGCCAATCAACAAAATGTTTCATCACTCATCAGGAGAAAACGGTGGTCATACATCGGGCATGTTCTTAGAAGGGACTACAACAGTCTTTCTCTCTCTCTCTCTCTGCGGGCGTTTATGTGGTCACCACCTGGCAGCAGGAAAAGAGGAAGACCGAAAGAAACTCTCCACAGAACAGTGTTGGTCTCAGACAGTGACGTCCGACAGACTGGAGAGCCCTGGTTTCTGCCGGATGTGTCGTGTAGGGCGCTTCCAGAACGTTGATTGGTTGACTAAAGCAGACCCACTATAGACCAGCGGTCTGAGATAAGCATTCCCGAATGGAAGAAATGTCCACTGTATTAGGACGAGATCTGCTTTATGGTGGGATCTGGTCCTTAACCCGCCGTGTGAGGGGGGCGGCACACACGTCCACTGATAAAAACGGAAAGCAAATACATAATGATGGTGCTGACAAGTAGGGCATAGATAAGGTAAGACACAGATCAACCAATCACATGTCAGTGTCATTCTCCTCCCCCCTTCCCCAACCTCTAATTCACGATCGCCCTCCCACTTCCATTAGGATCCCAAGTGTTGGAATGTATGCTACAACTGCTGTTGTTTATATGTTGGTCTTGTGTCGCACGTTCGTGCTATAATTGTTGCTATGTTGGTCTTGTGTCGCACGTTCGTCCTATAATTGTTGCTATGTTGGTCGTGCTATAATTGTTGCTATGTTGGTCGTGCTATAATTGTTGCTATGTTGGTCGTGCTATAATTGTTGCTATGTTGGTCGTGCTATAATTGTTGCTATGATGGTCTTGTGTCGCGCTATAATTGTTGTTATGTTGGTCGTGATATAATTGTTGATATGTTGGTCGTGATATAATTGTTGATATGTTGGTCGTGCTATAATTGTTGCTATGTTGGTCGTGCTATAATTGTTGCTATGTTGGTCGTGCTATAATTGTTGCTATGTTGGTCGTGCTATAATTGTTGCTATGTTAGTCGTGCTATAATTGTTGTTATGTTGGTCGTGCTATAATTGTTGCTATGTTGGTCGTGCTAAAATTGTTGCTATGTTGGCCGTGCTATAATTGTTGATATGTTGGTCGTGTTATAATGTTTGCTATGTTGGTCATTACAAAATTAAAGTAAGGCGAGGTTGCGACGATTCTTTGGATTAAAATAAATTGAATAAAAACATGAAAAGCCTGGCTTAGATTGCTCGCGCCAGCAGAAACATGACCTTGGCTATTTTCGTCTGTCCCCGGCGAAGGTCTTTCAATAGTAACCTAGGTCCTAGCCGTGTCTGTCTAGGCGAAGGTATTTCAATGGTAACCTAGGTCCTAGCCGTGTCTGTCTAGGCGAAGGTCTTTCAATGGTAACCTAGATCCTAGCCGTGTCTGTCTAGGCGAAGGTCTTTCAATGGTAACCTAGATCCTTGTGTTGATTGTGTGTGTAAGATTGATGTTACAATTGTGTTGATTGTGTATGTAAGATTGATGTTACAATTGTGTTGATTGTGTATGTAAGATTGATGTTACAATTGTGTGTGTAAGATTGATGTTACAATTGTGTTGATTGTGTATGTAAGATTGATGTTACAATTGTTACTTACATATGAGTGACATCTATCTCATTCATGTTACAATGTAGTCTGATATAATATAGTACGTGTGTGGGCCACAAAACATTGGAATCGTATTTATAAGATAGAAGAAAAAAATCACACTTGTGTGTGTGTGTGTTTGTGCGTGAGTGTGTATGTTTGGGCGTTTGTGTGTTTGTGGGTGTGTGTTTATGTATGTGTGTATGGGTAAGTTCGCACGCGTGTGTCGTACATGACATGTAACAGCAGATGTAAACAAAATTCTGCCCTGACAGCGGAACCCTAGTGACTGAGAGGGTTTTAGCGGGTACAATGACCGAACGCTACTAACACATCTTATGACTGGACACTCGCACTGGCCCTTGGACAGATGGAGCAGATTTAAGAACCATAAACTTGGAGGTCAGACAGTAAGTGGATCCTAGGAAAGAGACACTGACGTGACAACATGGATCTCACGAAACTTGCTCCACTCCAAGAACCCAATTTTATAACGCTGGCTATCCAAATAACGTGTCCACGAAAATAGTTATATCCACAGAAATGGCTTTCATGGAGAGAACAGCTTCCTGAAACCTGGTTGTCAGTTGGAGAGATCCGTTAGTATACACGCTGATCTTCGGTCACGCTGCCGTGTATCAGGGACCAACCGTTAACACAAACAATGAAAACATGTCTGCCAGAATGACGGCACACACAACCTTGCACAGTTCTCTGTCCCTGACACTAGCCAGCGAGACACGCTCGTCAGTGAGTCTAGGCTAACCTGGTCCTGCCCGTCCAGCCAGGCGTCCGTGGTCCTCCGTGTGTCAGCTCCGACATGACAGCCCGTCGCTTCCTTCTCAGCGAACTAGACAAGACATTGGTCCTTGAGTCATGGCCGTGCCTGGATGTATCGATTGATTTGGTTGGACTTGAACGCAAAGGGCTGGACCACAAACCAGTTTGTGCGACGGTAGCCCCGCCTCCTTCACGTGCCGGCGTCTGGCCTGGGGCTCTGGCCTGGACCAATGAAAGGGCACAGAAGGGAACTAACTCGACCATAGAAACACGCGCCGACTGGAAAAACTGGCATCTAATTGAGACCATTACGGAAAGACTGCAACCTTGTTAAGGGAATATGGCATGTCGCTAGATTTATTTACCGAAACCTGCCCGCCATCGCTGCTCATTACAGTAAAAAGTGATCATAAAACAAAATTACTTCCATGAATGATGATAAAAATGTCTGTACAATTCACACAACTTGACATGCCAGATCTCTTCACATGCGAGATGGGACTGGCTTATTTACTATACACGATCAGTCCACAATTTCTTTATATTTTTGTTTGGTCTAAATGCGGAGCAAGTCGGACAAATGTCGATTGAGGAGATGATGAGTTTTTAGCTGGCTAATTGGCCCCGTTGTTGTGAGGTTAGAGGAGGCCCCAAGGCCTGGCTTCTGCTGTTGTGGGCCCTGAAATGTGGGGTTTTCTTCTTGGTCATTTCATTGTTTAGGTGAAGCACAAGCGCTGAATGAGCATGATAGAATGTATCTTTGTCTTGGATTGTCATCTGGGTTTCTTTCTGCCAGTTTCAATGTCTCTCTTTGTTTGTATCTCTAACATATTATGTCGGTATGTGGTCATGGTTGTGTTGTGTTGTCATATGTTTGTGTTGTCATATGTTTGTGTTTTTGTCTGTTTGTGTTGTCTGTTTGTATTGTCATATGTTTGTGTTGTCGTCTGTTTGTGTTGTGTTGTTGTCTATTTCTGTTGTTGTGTTTTGTGTTATTGTCTGTGTTGTGCTGTGGTATGTGTGTTGTTGTCTGTTTGTGTTCTGTTGTCTGTTTGTGTTGTTGTCGATTTGTGTTGTCGGCTGTTTGTGTTGTCTGTTTGTGTTATATTGCTGTCTGTTTCTGTTGTTGTCTGTTTGTGTAGTTGCTTGTTTGTGTTATAGACTGTTTGTATTGTCTGTTTGTATTGACTGTTTTAGTTGTGGCATCGTCTGTTTGTGTTGTTGTCTAATTGTGTTGTGTTGTTGTCTGTTTGTGTTGTTGTCTGTTTATGTTGTTGTCTGTTTGTGTTATTGTCTGTTTGTGTTGTGTTGTTGTCTATTTGTGTTGTTGTCTGTTTTATTGTCTGTTTGTGTTGTTTTGTTGTCTGTTTGTGTTATTTTCTGTTTGTGTTGTGTTGTTGTCTGTTTGTGTTGTTGTATGGGTATGTTGTTGTCTGTTTGTGTTATCGTTTGTTTGAGTTGTTGTCAGTTTGTGTTGTTGTCTGTTTGTGTTGTTGTCAGTTTGTGGCGTTGTCTGTTTGTGTTGCTTGCTTCTGTTGTTGTATGTTTGTGTTGTTGTCTGTTTGTGTGGACTGTTTGTGTTGTCGTCTGTTTCTGTTATTGTCTGCTTGTCTTATCTGTTTGTGTTGTCTGTTTGTGTTGTCAGTTTTTGTTGTCATCTGTTAGTGTTGTCGTCTGTTTATGTTGTCTGTTTGTGGCGTTGTCTGTTTGTGGCATTGTCTGTTTGTAGCATTGTCTGTTTGTGGCGTTGTCTGATTGTGGCATTGTCTGTTTGGGGCGTTGTCTGTTTGTGTTCCTATTTGATGGTCTGTTTGTGTTGTTGTCTGTTTGTGTTGTCTGCTTCTGTTAATGTCTGTTTGTGTTGTTGTCTGTTTGTGTTGACTGTTTGTGTTGTCATCTGTTTGTGTTATTGACTACTTGTGTTATCTGTTTATGTTGTCTTTTTTTTTTAGCGTTGTTTGTTTGTGGCGTTGTCTGTTTGTGGCGTTGTCTGTTCGTGGCGTTATCTGTTTGTGGCATTGTCTGTTTGTGGCATTGTCTGTTTGGGGCGTTATCTGTTTGTGGCATTGTCTGTTTGCTGCGTTTTTTGTGTGTCGCGTCGTCTGTTTGTTTAATTGTCTGTTTGTGGCGTTGTCTGTTTGTGGCATCGTCTGTTTGTGGCGTCGTCTGTTTGTGGCACTGTCTGTTTGTGTTCCTGTTTGATGGTCTGTTTGTGTTGTTCTCTGTTTGTGTTGTCTGCTTCTGTTAATGTCTGTTTGTGTTGTTGTCTGTTTGTGACGTGGTGGCGTTTGTTAGTGGCATTGTCTGTTTGTAGCGTTGTCTGTTTGTGATGTGTCGGCGTCTGTTTGTGGCGTTGTCTGTTTGTGACGTGGCGGCGTTTGTTAGTGGCAATGTCTGTTTGTAGCGTTGTCTGTTTGTGATGTGGCATTGTCTGTTTGTGGCGTTGTCTGTTTGTGGCATTGTCTGTATGGGGCATCGTCTGTTTGTGGCGGTGTCTGTTTTTGGCGTTGTCTGTTTGTGGCATCGTCTGTTTGTGGCATTGTCTGTTTGGGGCGTTGTCTATTTATGCCGTTCTCAATCTGTTTGTGGCATCGTCTGTTTGTGGCACTGTCTGTTTGTGTTCCTGTTTGATGGTCTGTTTGTGTTGTTCTCTGTTTGTGTTGTCTGCTTCTGTTAATGTCTGTTTGTGTTGTTGTCTGTTTGTGACGTGGTGGCGTTTGTTAGTGGCATTGTCTGTTTGTAGCGTTGTCTGTTTGTGATGTGTCGGCGTCTGTTTGTGGCGTTGTCTGTTTGTGGCATTGTCTGTATGGGGCATCGTCTGTTTGTGGCGGTGTCTGTTTTTGGCGTTGTCTGTTTGTGGCATCGTCTGTTTGTGGCATTGTCTGTTTGGGGCGTTGTCTATTTATGCCGTTCTCAATCTGTTTGTGGCATTGTCTGTTTGTGGCATTGTCTTTTTGTGGTGTTGTCTGTCTGTTTATGTTGTCTGTTTGTGGCGTTGTCTGTTTGTGGCATTGTCTGTTTGTAGCATTGTCTGTTTGTGGCGTTGTCTGATTGTGGCATTGTCTGTTTGGGGCGTTGTCTGTTTGTGTTCCTATTTGATGGTCTGTTTGTGTTGTTGTCTGTTTGTGTTGTCTGCTTCTGTTAATGTCTGTTTGTGTTGTTGTCTGTTTGTGTTGACTGTTTGTGTTGTCATCTGTTTGTGTTATTGACTACTTGTGTTATCTGTTTATGTTGTCTGTTTTTTTAGCGTTGTTTTTTTTTCTTTGTCTGTTTGTGGCGTTGTCTGTTCGTGGCGTTATCTGTTTGTGGCATTGTCTGTTTGTGGCATTGTCTGTTTGGGGCGTTATCTGTTTGTGGCATTGTCTGTTTGCTGCGTTTTGTGTGTGGCGTTGTCTGTTTGTCGCGTCGTCTGTTTGTTTAATTGTCTGTTTGTGGCGTTGTCTGTTTGAGGCATCGTCTGTTTGTGGCGTCGTCTGTTTGTGGCACTGTCTGTTTGTGTTTCTGTTTGATGGTCTGTTTGTGTTGTTCTCTGTTTGTGTTGTCTGCTTCTGTTAATGTCTGTTTGTGTTGTTGTCTGTTTGTGACGTGGTGGCGTTTGTTAGTGGCATTGTCTGTTTGTAGCGTTGTCTGTTTGTGATGTGTCGGCGTCTGTTTGTGGCGTTGTCTGTTTGTGACGTGGCGGCGTTTGTTAGTGGCATTGTCTGTTTGTAGCGTTGTCTGTTTGTGATGTGGCATTGTCTGTTTGTGGCGTTGTCTGTTTGTGGCATTGTCTGTATGGAGCATCGTCTGTTTGTGGCGTTGTCTGTTTTTGGCGTTGTCTGTTTGTGGCGTTGTCTGTTTGTGGCAGCGTCTCTTTGTGGCTTTGTCTATTTGTGGCATTGTCTGTTTGTGGCATCGTCTGTTTGTGGCATTGTCTGTTTGGGGCGTTGTCTATTTATGCCGTTCTCTATCTGTTTGTGGCATTGTCTGTTTGTGGCATTGTCTTTTTGTGGTGTTGTCTGTTTGTGGTGTCGTTTGTTTGTGGCGTCGTCTGTTTGTGGCATTGTCTGTTTGTAATGTGGCGTCGTCTGTTTGTAGCATTGTCTGTTTGTGGGGTTGTCTAATTATTATATTGCGGTGTCTGTTTGTAGCATTGTCTGTTTGTAGCGTTGTCTGTTTGTGGCATTGTCTGTTTGTGGCGTTGTCTGTTTGTGGCGTTGTCTGTTTGTGTTCCTGTTTGATGGTCTGTTTGTGTTGTTCTCTGTTTGTGTTGTCTGCTTCTGTTAATGTCTGTTTGTGTTGTTGTCTGTTTGTGTTGACTGTTTGTGTTGTCGTCTGTTTGTGTTTTTGTCTACTTGTGTTTTCTGTTTCTGTTGTCTGTTTTTTTTAGCGTTGCCTGTTTGGGGCGTCGTCTGTTTGTGGCGTCGTCTGCTTGTGGCATTGTCTGTTTGCTACGTTTTTTGTGTGCGGCCTTGTCTGTTTGTCGCGTCGTCTGTTTGTGGCATTGTCTGTTTGTAGCGTTGTCTGTTTGTGGCGTTGTCTGTTTGTGGCGTCGTCTGCTTGTGGCACTGTCTGTTTGTGGTGTTGTCTGTTTGTGATGTGTCGGCGTCTGTTTGTGGCGTTGTCTGTTTGTGGCACTGTCTGTTTGTGACGTTGTCTGTTTGTGATGTGGCATTGTCTGTTTGTGGCGTTGTCTGTTTGTGGCGTTGTCTGTTTGTAGCAGCGTCTGTTTGTGGCTTTGTCTATTTGTGGCATTGTCTGTTTGTGGCATCGTCTGTTTGTGGCATTGTCTGTTTGTGGCGTTGTCTGTTTATGCCGTTCTCTGTCTGTTTGTGGAATTGTCTGTTTGTGGCGTTGTCTGTTTGTGGCACTGTCTGTTTGTGGCGTTGTCTGTTTGTGATGTGGCATTGTCTGTTTGTGGCGTTGTCTGTTTGTGGCGTGGTCTGTTTGTGGCATTATCTGTTTATAATGTGGCGTCGTCTGTTTGTAGCATTGTCTGTTTGTGGGGTTGTCTAATTGGTATATGGCGGCATTTGTTTGTGGCGTTGTCTGTTTGTGATGTGGCGTCGTATGTTCGTGGGATTGTCTGTTTGTGGCATTGTCTGTTTGTGCATTGTCTGTTTTTTATGTGGCATCGTCTGTTTGTGGCGTTGTCTATTTGTGGTAATGTCTGTTTGTGATGTGGCGTCGTCTGTTTGTGGCATTGTCTGTTTATGATGTGGCAATGTCTGTTTGTCACATTGTCTGTTTGGGACGTTGTCTGTTTGTGGAGTCGAGTGTTTGTGGCATTTTCTGTTTGTAATGTTGTCTGTTTGTGGCGTTGTCTGTTTGTGGCGTTGTCAGTTTGTGTCGTCGTCTGTTTGTGGCATTGTGTGTTTTTTGTGTTGTCTGTTTGTGGCGTTATCTGTTTGTGGCGAAGTCAGTTTGTACCGTCGTCTGTTTCTGGTGTTGTCTGTTTGTGGTGTCGTCTGTTTGTGATGTGGCGTGGTTTGTTTGTAATTTAACGTCGTCTGTTTGTGGCATTATCTGTTTTTAGCATTGTCTGTTTGTGGCGTCTTCTGTTTGTGGCGTTGTCTGTTTGTGGCGTTGTCTGTTTGTGGCGTTGTCTGTTTGTGGCGTTGTCTGTTTGTTTCATTGTCTGTTTGTTGCGTTGTTTGTTGTTTGTTTGTGGCGTTGTCGGTTTGTGATTTGGCGTGGTCTGTTTGTGGCATTGTCTGTTTGTGGCGTTGTCTGTTAGTTGCATTGTCTATTTGTGGCGTTGTCTGTTTGTGGCGTTGTCTGTTTGTGATGTGGGGTCGTCTGTTTGTGGCATTGTCTGTTTTTGAAGTTGTCGGTTTGTGATGTTGCATTGTCTGTTTGTGCCGTTGTCTGTTTGTGGTGTTGTCTGTTTGTCACGTTCTCTGTTTATGGCGTTGTCTGTTTGTAGCGTTGTCTGTTTGTGGCATTGTCGGTTTGTGATGGGGCGTCGTCTGTTTATGGCATTGCCTGTTTATGGCGTCGTCTTTTGTGGCATTGTCTGTTTTTTATGTGGCGTCGTCTGTTTGTGGCATTGTTAGTTTGTAGCATCGTCTGTTTGTGGCGTCGTCTGTTTGTCGTATTGTCGGTTTGTGGTGTTGTCTGTTTGTTGCGTCGTCTGCTTGTTGCATTGTCTGTTTGTGGCGTTGTCTGTTTGTGGCATTGTCTGTTTGTGATGTTGCGTCGTCTGTTTGTGGCATTGTCTGTTTGTAATGTGGCGTCGTAAATGTGTGGCATTGTCTGTTTTTGACGTTGTCTGTTTGTGATGTTGCAATATCTGTTTGTGGCTTTGTCTGTTTGTGACATTGTCTGTTGGTGGCATCGTCTGTTTGTGGCATTGTCTATTTGTGATGTGGCATAGTCTGCTTTTGCATCGTCTGTTTGTGGCATTGTTTGTTTGTGGCTTTGTCTGTTTGTGGTGTTGTCTGTTTGTATCGTTGTCCGTTTGTGGCGTTATCTATTTGCGATGTGGCGTCGTCTGTTTGTGTCATTGTCTGTTTGTGGTGCTGTCTGTTAATTGCGTTGTCTGTTTGTGGCGTTGTCTTTTTGTACTTTTGTCTGTCTATTTGTGACGCTGTCTGTTTGTGGCGTTGTCAGTTTTTAGCGTTGTCTGTTTGTGAAATTTTCTGTGTGTGGTGTTGTCTGTTTGTGGTGTTGTCTGTTTGTGGCCTCGTCTGTTTGTGGCGTCGTCTGTTTGTGGCATTGTGTTTTTGTGATGTGGCGTCGTCTGTTTGTAGCGTTTTCAATTTGTGGCGTTTTCTGTTTGTGGGATCGGCTTTTTGTGGCATTGTCTGTTTGTCGCGTTGTCTGTTTGTGCTATTGTCTGTCTATTTGTGGCGTTGTCTGGTTGCGATATGGCGTCGTCTTTTTGTGCCGTTGTCTGTGTTTGGGATTGTCTGTTTGTGATGTGGCGTCGTCTGTTTGTGGCATTGTCTGTTTGTGATGTGGCGTCGCCTGTTTGTGGCATTATCTCTTTATGATATGGCATCGTCTGTTTGTGGCATTGTCTGTTTGTGTCGTTGTCTGTTTGCGATGTGCCGTCGTCATTTTGTGGCGCTGTCTGTTTGTGGCATTGTCTGTTTGGATGTTGCGTCGTCTGTATGTGGGTTTGTCTGTTTGCGATGTGGCGTCGTCTGTTTGTGGCATTGTCTGTTTGTGATGTGGTGTCCTCTATTTGAGGCACTGTATGTTTGTGGCATTGTCCTTTGTGGCATTGTCTGTTTGTGGCGTTGTCTGTTTGTGGCGTCGTCCGTTTGTTGCGTCGTCTGTTTTTGGCATTGTCTGTATTTTATGTGGCGTCGTCTGTTTGTGGCATTGTTAGTTTGTAGCATCGTCTGTTTGTGGCATTGTCAGTTTTTGCCATTTTCTGTTTGTTATGTGACGTCGTCTGTTTGGGGCATTGTCTTTTTTTGTCATGTGGCGTCGTCTGTTTGTGGCATTTTCTTTTTGTGGCGTTTTCTGTTGTTGATGTCACGTCGTCTGTTTGTGGCGTTGACTATTTGTGATATTGCGTTGTCTGTTTGTGGCATTTTCTGTTTGTGGCGTTGTCTGTTTGTGAGGTCGTGTCGTCTGTTTGTGGCATTGTCTGTTTGTGATGTGGCATAGTCTGTTTGTGGCATTGTCTGTCTGTGGCGTTGTCTGTTTGTGGTGTTGTCTGTTTGTATCGTCGTCTGTTTGTGGCGTTGTCCGTTTGTGGCGTCGTCTGTTTTTGCCGTTGTCTGTCTGTTTGTGGCGTTGTCTGTTTATGGCGTTGTCTGTTTGTGGCATTGTCTGTTTGTTGTGTTGTCTGTTTATGGCGTCGTCTGTTTGTGGCGTCGTCTGTTTGTTATGTGGCGTCGTCTGTTTATGAGATTGTCTGTTTGTGATGTGGCGTCGTCTATTTGTGGCATTGTCTGTCTGTGGCGTTGTCTTTTTTTATGTGGCGTCGTTTGTTTGTGGCATTGTCTGTTTGTGATGTGGCTTCGTCTGTTTTTTGGCATTCTCTGTTTGTGGCATTGTCTGTTTGTGATATGGAGTCGTCTGCTTGTGGCATTATCTCTTTGTAATATGACATAGTCTGTTTATTGTGTTGTCTGTTTGTGATGTGGCGTTTCTGTTTTTGCATTGTCTGTTTGTGATGTGGGTCGTCTGTTTATGGCATTGTTAGTTTGTAGCATCGTCTGTTTGTGGCATCGTCTGTTTTTGCCATTTTCTGTTTGTTATGTGACGTCGTCTGTTAGTGGCATTGTCTGTTTGTGATGTCGAGTCGTCTGTTTGTGGCATTGTCTGTCTGTGGCGTTGTCTATTTGTGGTGTTGTCTGTTTGTATCGTTATTTGTTTGTGGCGTTGTCTGTTTGTGGCGTTGTCTGTTTGTGGCGTCGTTTGTTTTTGCCGTCTTCTGTCTGTTTGTGGCATTGTCTTTTTGTGGTGTTGTCTGTTTGTGGTGTCGTTTGTTTGTGGCGTCGTCTGTTTGTGGCATTGTCTGTTTGTAATGTGGCGTCGTCTGTTTGTAGCATTGTCTGTTTGTGGGGTTGTCTAATTATTATATTGCGGTGTCTGTTTGTAGCATTGTCTGTTTGTAGCGTTGTCTGTTAGTGGCATTGTCTGTTTGGGGCGTTGTCTGTTTGTGGCGTTGTCTGTTTGTGTTCCTGTTTGATGGTCTGTTTGTGTTGTTCTCTGTTTGTGTTGTCTGCTTCTGTTAATGTCTGTTTGTGTTGTTGTCTGTTTGTGTTGACTGTTTGTGTTGTCGTCTGTTTGTGTTTTTGTCTACTTGTGTTTTCTGTTTCTGTTGTCTGTTTTTTTTAGCGTTGCCTGTTTGGGGCGTCGTCTGTTTGTGGCGTCGTCTGCTTGTGGCATTGTCTGTTTGCTACGTTTTTTGTGTGCGGCCTTGTCTGTTTGTCGCGTCGTCTGTTTGTGGCATTGTCTGTTTGTGGCGTTGTCTATTTGTGGCGTTGTCTGTTTGTGGCGTCGTCTGCTTGTGGCACTGTCTGTTTGTGGTGTTGTCTGTTTGTGATGTGTCAGCGTCTGTTTGTGGCGTTGTCTGTTTGTGGCACTGTCTGTTTGTGGCGTTGTCTGTTTGTAGCAGCGTCTGTTTGTGGCTTTGTCTATTTGTGGCATTGTCTGTTTGTGGCATCGTCTGTTTGTGGCATTGTCTGTTTGTGGCGTTGTCTGTTTATGCCGTTCTCTGTCTGTTTGTGGAATTGTCTGTTTGTGGCGTTGTCTGTTTGTGGCACTGTCTGTTTGTGGCGTTGTATGTTTGTGATGTGGCATTGTCTGTTTGTGGCGTTGTCTGTTTGTGGCGTGGTCTGTTTGTGGCATTATCTGTTTATAATGTGGCGTCGTCTGTTTGTAGCATTGTCTGTTTGTGGGGTTGTCTAATTGGTATATGGCGGCATTTGTTTGTGGCGTTGTCTGTTTGTGATGTGGCGTCGTATGTTCGTGGGATTGTCTGTTTGTGGCATTGTCTGTTTGTGCATTGTCTGTTTTTTATATGGCATCGTCTGTTTGTGGCGTTGTCTATTTGTGGTAATGTCTGTTTGTGATGTGGCGTCGTCTGTTTGTGGCATTGTCTGTTTATGATGTGGCAATGTCTGTTTGTCACATTGTCTGTTTGGGACGTTGTCTGTTTGTGGAGTCGAGTGTTTGTGGCATTTTCTGTTTGTAATGTTGTCTGTTTGTGGCGTTGTCTGTTTGTGGCGTTGTCAGTTTGTGTCGTCGTCTGTTTGTGGCATTGTGTGTTTTTTGTGTTGTCTGTTTGTGGCGTTATCTGTTTGTGGCGAAGTCAGTTTGTACCGTCGTCTGTTTCTGGTGTTGTCTGTTTGTGGTGTCGTCTGTTTGTGATGTGGCGTGGTTTGTTTGTAATTTAACGTCGTCTGTTTGTGGCATTATCTGTTTTTAGCATTGTCTGTTTGTGGCGTCTTCTGTTTGTGGCGTTGTCTGTTTGTGGCGTTGTCTGTTTGTGGCGTTGTCTGTTTGTGGCGTTGTCTGTTTGTTTCATTGTCTGTTTGTTGCGTTGTTTGTTGTTTGTTTGTGGCGTTGTCGGTTTGTGATTTGGCGTGGTCTGTTTGTGGCATTGTCTGTTTGTGGCGTTGTCTGTTAGTTGCATTGTCTATTTGTGGCGTTGTCTGTTTGTGGCGTTGTCTGTTTGTGATGTGGGGTCGTCTGTTTGTGGCATTGTCTGTTTTTGAAGTTGTCGGTTTGTGATGTTGCATTGTCTGTTTGTGCCGTTGTCTGTTTGTGGTGTTGTCTGTTTGTCACGTTCTCTGTTTATGGCGTTGTCTGTTTGTAGCGTTGTCTGTTTGTGGCATTGTCGGTTTGTGATGGGGCGTCGTCTGTTTATGGCATTGCCTGTTTATGGCGTCGTCTTTTGTGGCATTGTCTGTTTTTTATGTGGCGTCGTCTGTTTGTGGCATTGTTAGTTTGTAGCATCGTCTGTTTGTGGCGTCGTCTGTTTGTCGTATTGTCGGTTTGTGGTGTTGTCTGTTTGTTGCGTCGTCTGCTTGTTGCATTGTCTGTTTGTGGCGTTGTCTGTTTGTGGCATTGTCTGTTTGTAATGTGGCGTCGTAAATTTGTGGCATTGTCTGTTTTTGACGTTGTCTGTTTGTGATGTTGCAATATCTGTTTGTGGCTTTGTCTGTTTGTGACATTGTCTGTTGGTGGCATCGTCTGTTTGTGGCATTGTCTATTTGTGATGTGGCATAGTCTGCTTTTGCATCGTCTGTTTGTGGCATTGTTTGTTTGTGGCTTTGTCTGTTTGTGGTGTTGTCTGTTTGTATCGTTGTCCGTTTGTGGCGTTATCTATTTGCGATGTGGCGTCGTCTGTTTGTGTCATTGTCTGTTTGTGGTGCTGTCTGTTAATTGCGTTGTCTGTTTGTGGCGTTGTCTTTTTGTACTTTTGTCTGTCTATTTGTGACGCTGTCTGTTTGTGGCGTTGTCAGTTTTTAGCGTTGTCTGTTTGTGAAATTTTCTGTGTGTGGTGTTGTCTGTTTGTGGTGTTGTCTGTTTGTGGCCTCGTCTGTTTGTGGCGTCGTCTGTTTGTGGCATTGTGTTGTTGTGATGTGGCGTCGTCTGTTTGTAGCGTTTTCAATTTGTGGCGTTTTCTGTTTGTGGGATCGGCTATTTGTGGCATTGTCTGTTTGTCGCGTTGTCTGTTTGTGCTATTGTCTGTCTATTTGTGGCGTTGTCTGGTTGCGATATGGCGTCGTCTTTTTGTGCCGTTGTCTGTGTTTGGGATTGTCTGTTTGTGATGTGGCGTCGTCTGTTTGTGGCGTTGTCTGTTTGTGGCACTGTCTGTTTGTGGCGTTGTCTGTTTGTGATGTGGCATTGTCTGTTTGTGGCGTTGTCTGTTTGTGGCGTGGTCTGTTTGTGGCATTATCTGTTTATAATGTGGCGTCGTCTGTTTGTAGCATTGTCTGTTTGTGGGGTTGTCTAATTGGTATATGGCGGCATTTGTTTGTGGCGTTGTCTGTTTGTGATGTGGCGTCGTATGTTCGTGGGATTGTCTGTTTGTGGCATTGTCTGTTTGTGCATTGTCTGTTTTTTATGTGGCATCGTCTGTTTGTGGCGTTGTCTATTTGTGGTAATGTCTGTTTGTGATGTGGCGTCGTCTGTTTGTGGCATTGTCTGTTTATGATGTGGCAATGTCTGTTTGTCACATTGTCTGTTTGGGACGTTGTCTGTTTGTGGAGTCGAGTGTTTGTGGCATTTTCTGTTTGTAATGTTGTCTGTTTGTGGCGTTGTCTGTTTGTGGCGTTGTCAGTTTGTGTCGTCGTCTGTTTGTGGCATTGTGTGTTTTTTGTGTTGTCTGTTTGTGGCGTTATCTGTTTGTGGCGAAGTCAGTTTGTACCGTCGTCTGTTTCTGGTGTTGTCTGTTTGTGGTGTCGTCTGTTTGTGATGTGGCGTGGTTTGTTTGTAATTTAACGTCGTCTGTTTGTGGCATTATCTGTTTTTAGCATTGTCTGTTTGTGGCGTCTTCTGTTTGTGGCGTTGTCTGTTTGTGGCGTTGTCTGTTTGTGGCGTTGTCTGTTTGTGGCGTTGTCTGTTTGTTTCATTGTCTGTTTGTTGCGTTGTTTGTTGTTTGTTTGTGGCGTTGTCGGTTTGTGATTTGGCGTGGTCTGTTTGTGGCATTGTCTGTTTGTGGCGTTGTCTGTTAGTTGCATTGTCTATTTGTGGCGTTGTCTGTTTGTGGCGTTGTCTGTTTGTGATGTGGGGTCGTCTGTTTGTGGCATTGTCTGTTTTTGAAGTTGTCGGTTTGTGATGTTGCATTGTCTGTTTGTGCCGTTGTCTGTTTGTGGTGTTGTCTGTTTGTCACGTTCTCTGTTTATGGCGTTGTCTGTTTGTAGCGTTGTCTGTTTGTGGCATTGTCGGTTTGTGATGGGGCGTCGTCTGTTTATGGCATTGCCTGTTTATGGCGTCGTCTTTTGTGGCATTGTCTGTTTTTTATGTGGCGTCGTCTGTTTGTGGCATTGTTAGTTTGTAGCATCGTCTGTTTGTGGCGTCGTCTGTTTGTCGTATTGTCGGTTTGTGGTGTTGTCTGTTTGTTGCGTCGTCTGCTTGTTGCATTGTCTGTTTGTGGCGTTGTCTGTTTGTGGCATTGTCTGTTTGTGATGTTGCGTCGTCTGTTTGTGGCATTGTCTGTTTGTAATGTGGCGTCGTAAATGTGTGGCATTGTCTGTTTTTGACGTTGTCTGTTTGTGATGTTGCAATATCTGTTTGTGGCTTTGTCTGTTTGTGACATTGTCTGTTGGTGGCATCGTCTGTTTGTGGCATTGTCTATTTGTGATGTGGCATAGTCTGCTTTTGCATCGTCTGTTTGTGGCATTGTTTGTTTGTGGCTTTGTCTGTTTGTGGTGTTGTCTGTTTGTATCGTTGTCCGTTTGTGGCGTTATCTATTTGCGATGTGGCGTCGTCTGTTTGTGTCATTGTCTGTTTGTGGTGCTGTCTGTTAATTGCGTTGTCTGTTTGTGGCGTTGTCTTTTTGTACTTTTGTCTGTCTATTTGTGACGCTGTCTGTTTGTGGCGTTGTCAGTTTTTAGCGTTGTCTGTTTGTGAAATTTTCTGTGTGTGGTGTTGTCTGTTTGTGGTGTTGTCTGTTTGTGGCCTCGTCTGTTTGTGGCGTCGTCTGTTTGTGGCATTGTGTTTTTGTGATGTGGCGTCGTCTGTTTGTAGCGTTTTCAATTTGTGGCGTTTTCTGTTTGTGGGATCGGCTTTTTGTGGCATTGTCTGTTTGTCGCGTTGTCTGTTTGTGCTATTGTCTGTCTATTTGTGGCGTTGTCTGGTTGCGATATGGCGTCGTCTTTTTGTGCCGTTGTCTGTGTTTGGGATTGTCTGTTTGTGATGTGGCGTCGCCTGTTTGTGGCATTATCTCTTTATGATATGGCATCGTCTGTTTGTGGCATTGTCTGTTTGTGTCGTTGTCTGTTTGCGATGTGCCGTCGTCATTTTGTGGCGCTGTCTGTTTGTGGCATTGTCTGTTTGGATGTTGCGTCGTCTGTATGTGGGTTTGTCTGTTTGCGATGTGGCGTCGTCTGTTTGTGGCATTGTCTGTTTGTGATGTGGTGTCCTCTATTTGAGGCACTGTATGTTTGTGGCATTGTCCTTTGTGGCATTGTCTGTTTGTGGCGTTGTCTGTTTGTGGCGTCGTCCGTTTGTTGCGTCGTCTGTTTTTGGCATTGTCTGTATTTTATGTGGCGTCGTCTGTTTGTGGCATTGTTAGTTTGTAGCATCGTCTGTTTGTGGCATTGTCAGTTTTTGCCATTTTCTGTTTGTTATGTGACGTCGTCTGTTTGGGGCATTGTCTTTTTTTGTCATGTGGCGTCGTCTGTTTGTGGCATTTTCTTTTTGTGGCGTTTTCTGTTGTTGATGTCACGTCGTCTGTTTGTGGCGTTGACTATTTGTGATATTGCGTTGTCTGTTTGTGGCATTTTCTGTTTGTGGCGTTGTCTGTTTGTGAGGTCGTGTCGTCTGTTTGTGGCATTGTCTGTTTGTGATGTGGCATAGTCTGTTTGTGGCATTGTCTGTCTGTGGCGTTGTCTGTTTGTGGTGTTGTCTGTTTGTATCGTCGTCTGTTTGTGGCGTTGTCCGTTTGTGGCGTCGTCTGTTTTTGCCGTTGTCTGTCTGTTTGTGGCGTTGTCTGTTTATGGCGTTGTCTGTTTGTGGCATTGTCTGTTTGTTGTGTTGTCTGTTTATGGCGTCGTCTGTTTGTGGCGTCGTCTGTTTGTTATGTGGCGTCGTCTGTTTATGAGATTGTCTGTTTGTGATGTGGCGTCGTCTATTTGTGGCATTGTCTGTCTGTGGCGTTGTCTTTTTTTATGTGGCGTCGTTTGTTTGTGGCATTGTCTGTTTGTGATGTGGCTTCGTCTGTTTTTTGGCATTCTCTGTTTGTGGCATTGTCTGTTTGTGATATGGAGTCGTCTGTTTGTGGCATTATCTCTTTGTAATATGACATAGTCTGTTTATTGTGTTGTCTGTTTGTGATGTGGCGTTTCTGTTTTTGCATTGTCTGTTTGTGATGTGGGTCGTCTGTTTATGGCATTGTTAGTTTGTAGCATCGTCTGTTTGTGGCATCGTCTGTTTTTGCCATTTTCTGTTTGTTATGTGACGTCGTCTGTTAGTGGCATTGTCTGTTTGTGATGTCGAGTCGTCTGTTTGTGGCATTGTCTGTCTGTGGCGTTGTCTATTTGTGGTGTTGTCTGTTTGTATCGTTATTTGTTTGTGGCGTTGTCTGTTTGTGGCGTTGTCTGTTTGTGGCGTCGTTTGTTTTTGCCGTCTTCTGTCTGTTTGTGGCATTGTCTTTTTGTGGTGTTGTCTGTTTGTGGTGTCGTTTGTTTGTGGCGTCGTCTGTTTGTGGCATTGTCTGTTTGTAATGTGGCGTCGTCTGTTTGTAGCATTGTCTGTTTGTGGGGTTGTCTAATTATTATATTGCGGTGTCTGTTTGTAGCATTGTCTGTTTGTAGCGTTGTCTGTTAGTGGCATTGTCTGTTTGGGGCGTTGTCTGTTTGTGGCGTTGTCTGTTTGTGTTCCTGTTTGATGGTCTGTTTGTGTTGTTCTCTGTTTGTGTTGTCTGCTTCTGTTAATGTCTGTTTGTGTTGTTGTCTGTTTGTGTTGACTGTTTGTGTTGTCGTCTGTTTGTGTTTTTGTCTACTTGTGTTTTCTGTTTCTGTTGTCTGTTTTTTTTAGCGTTGCCTGTTTGGGGCGTCGTCTGTTTGTGGCGTCGTCTGCTTGTGGCATTGTCTGTTTGCTACGTTTTTTGTGTGCGGCCTTGTCTGTTTGTCGCGTCGTCTGTTTGTGGCATTGTCTGTTTGTGGCGTTGTCTATTTGTGGCGTTGTCTGTTTGTGGCGTCGTCTGCTTGTGGCACTGTCTGTTTGTGGTGTTGTCTGTTTGTGATGTGTCAGCGTCTGTTTGTGGCGTTGTCTGTTTGTGGCACTGTCTGTTTGTGGCGTTGTCTGTTTGTAGCAGCGTCTGTTTGTGGCTTTGTCTATTTGTGGCATTGTCTGTTTGTGGCATCGTCTGTTTGTGGCATTGTCTGTTTGTGGCGTTGTCTGTTTATGCCGTTCTCTGTCTGTTTGTGGAATTGTCTGTTTGTGGCGTTGTCTGTTTGTGGCACTGTCTGTTTGTGGCGTTGTATGTTTGTGATGTGGCATTGTCTGTTTGTGGCGTTGTCTGTTTGTGGCGTGGTCTGTTTGTGGCATTATCTGTTTATAATGTGGCGTCGTCTGTTTGTAGCATTGTCTGTTTGTGGGGTTGTCTAATTGGTATATGGCGGCATTTGTTTGTGGCGTTGTCTGTTTGTGATGTGGCGTCGTATGTTCGTGGGATTGTCTGTTTGTGGCATTGTCTGTTTGTGCATTGTCTGTTTTTTATATGGCATCGTCTGTTTGTGGCGTTGTCTATTTGTGGTAATGTCTGTTTGTGATGTGGCGTCGTCTGTTTGTGGCATTGTCTGTTTATGATGTGGCAATGTCTGTTTGTCACATTGTCTGTTTGGGACGTTGTCTGTTTGTGGAGTCGAGTGTTTGTGGCATTTTCTGTTTGTAATGTTGTCTGTTTGTGGCGTTGTCTGTTTGTGGCGTTGTCAGTTTGTGTCGTCGTCTGTTTGTGGCATTGTGTGTTTTTTGTGTTGTCTGTTTGTGGCGTTATCTGTTTGTGGCGAAGTCAGTTTGTACCGTCGTCTGTTTCTGGTGTTGTCTGTTTGTGGTGTCGTCTGTTTGTGATGTGGCGTGGTTTGTTTGTAATTTAACGTCGTCTGTTTGTGGCATTATCTGTTTTTAGCATTGTCTGTTTGTGGCGTCTTCTGTTTGTGGCGTTGTCTGTTTGTGGCGTTGTCTGTTTGTGGCGTTGTCTGTTTGTGGCGTTGTCTGTTTGTTTCATTGTCTGTTTGTTGCGTTGTTTGTTGTTTGTTTGTGGCGTTGTCGGTTTGTGATTTGGCGTGGTCTGTTTGTGGCATTGTCTGTTTGTGGCGTTGTCTGTTAGTTGCATTGTCTATTTGTGGCGTTGTCTGTTTGTGGCGTTGTCTGTTTGTGATGTGGGGTCGTCTGTTTGTGGCATTGTCTGTTTTTGAAGTTGTCGGTTTGTGATGTTGCATTGTCTGTTTGTGCCGTTGTCTGTTTGTGGTGTTGTCTGTTTGTCACGTTCTCTGTTTATGGCGTTGTCTGTTTGTAGCGTTGTCTGTTTGTGGCATTGTCGGTTTGTGATGGGGCGTCGTCTGTTTATGGCATTGCCTGTTTATGGCGTCGTCTTTTGTGGCATTGTCTGTTTTTTATGTGGCGTCGTCTGTTTGTGGCATTGTTAGTTTGTAGCATCGTCTGTTTGTGGCGTCGTCTGTTTGTCGTATTGTCGGTTTGTGGTGTTGTCTGTTTGTTGCGTCGTCTGCTTGTTGCATTGTCTGTTTGTGGCGTTGTCTGTTTGTGGCATTGTCTGTTTGTAATGTGGCGTCGTAAATTTGTGGCATTGTCTGTTTTTGACGTTGTCTGTTTGTGATGTTGCAATATCTGTTTGTGGCTTTGTCTGTTTGTGACATTGTCTGTTGGTGGCATCGTCTGTTTGTGGCATTGTCTATTTGTGATGTGGCATAGTCTGCTTTTGCATCGTCTGTTTGTGGCATTGTTTGTTTGTGGCTTTGTCTGTTTGTGGTGTTGTCTGTTTGTATCGTTGTCCGTTTGTGGCGTTATCTATTTGCGATGTGGCGTCGTCTGTTTGTGTCATTGTCTGTTTGTGGTGCTGTCTGTTAATTGCGTTGTCTGTTTGTGGCGTTGTCTTTTTGTACTTTTGTCTGTCTATTTGTGACGCTGTCTGTTTGTGGCGTTGTCAGTTTTTAGCGTTGTCTGTTTGTGAAATTTTCTGTGTGTGGTGTTGTCTGTTTGTGGTGTTGTCTGTTTGTGGCCTCGTCTGTTTGTGGCGTCGTCTGTTTGTGGCATTGTGTTGTTGTGATGTGGCGTCGTCTGTTTGTAGCGTTTTCAATTTGTGGCGTTTTCTGTTTGTGGGATCGGCTATTTGTGGCATTGTCTGTTTGTCGCGTTGTCTGTTTGTGCTATTGTCTGTCTATTTGTGGCGTTGTCTGGTTGCGATATGGCGTCGTCTTTTTGTGCCGTTGTCTGTGTTTGGGATTGTCTGTTTGTGATGTGGCGTCGTCTGTTTGTGGCATTGTCTGTTTGTGATGTGGCGTCGCCTGTTTGTGGCATTATCTCTTTATGATATGGCATCGTCTGTTTGTGGCATTGTCTGTTTGTGTCGTTGTCTGTTTGCGATGTGCCGTCGTCATTTTGTGGCGTTGTCTGTTTGTGGCATTGTCTGTTTGGATGTTGCGTCGTCTGTATGTGGCTTTATCTGTTTGTGGCGTTGTCTGTTTGTGATGTGGCGTCGTCTGTTTATGGGTTTGTCTGTTTGCGATGTGGCGTCGTCTGTTTGTGGCATTGTCTGTTTGTGATGTGGTGTCCTCTATTTGAGGCACTGTATGTTTGTGGCATTGTCCTTTGTGGCATTGTCTGTTTGTGGCGTTGTCTGTTTGTGGCGTCGTCCGTTTGTTGCGTCGTCTGTTTTTGGCATTGTCTGTATTTTATGTGGCGTCGTCTGTTTGTGGCATTGTTAGTTTGTAGCATCGTCTGTTTGTGGCATTGTCAGTTTTTGCCATTTTCTGTTTGTTATGTGACGTCGTCTGTTTGGGGCATTGTCTTTTTTTGTCATGTGGCGTCGTCTGTTTGTGGCATTTTCTTTTTGTGGCGTTTTCTGTTTTTGATGTCACGTCGTCTGTTTGTGGCGTTGACTATTTGTGATATTGCGTTGTCTGTTTGTGGCATTTTCTGTTTGTGGCGTTGTCTGTTTGTGAGGTCGTGTCGTCTGTTTGTGGCATTGTCTGTTTGTGATGTGGCATAGTCTGTTTGTGGCATTGTCTGTCTGTGGCGTTGTCTGTTTGTGGTGTTGTCTGTTTGTATCGTCGTCTGTTTGTGGCGTTGTCCGTTTGTGGCGTCGTCTGTTTTTGCCGTTGTCTGTCTGTTTGTGGCGTTGTCTGTTTATGGCGTTGTCTGTTTGTGGCATTGTCTGTTTGTTGTGTTGTCTGTTTATGGCGTCGTCTGTTTGTGGCGTCGTCTGTTTGTTATGTGGCGTCGTCTGTTTATGAGATTGTCTGTTTGTGATGTGGCGTCGTCTATTTGTGGCATTGTCTGTCTGTGGCGTTGTCTTTTTTTATGTGGCGTCGTTTGTTTGTGGCATTGTCTGTTTGTGATGTGGCTTCGTCTGTTTTTTGGCATTCTCTGTTTGTGGCATTGTCTGTTTGTGATATGGAGTCGTCTGTTTGTGGCATTATCTCTTTGTAATATGACATAGTCTGTTTATTGTGTTGTCTGTTTGTGATGTGGCGTTTCTGTTTTTGCATTGTCTGTTTGTGATGTGGGTCGTCTGTTTATGGCATTGTTAGTTTGTAGCATCGTCTGTTTGTGGCATCGTCTGTTTTTGCCATTTTCTGTTTGTTATGTGACGTCGTCTGTTAGTGGCATTGTCTGTTTGTGATGTCGAGTCGTCTGTTTGTGGCATTGTCTGTCTGTGGCGTTGTCTATTTGTGGTGTTGTCTGTTTGTATCGTTATTTGTTTGTGGCGTTGTCTGTTTGTGGCGTTGTCTGTTTGTGGCGTCGTTTGTTTTTGCCGTCTTCTGTCTGTTTCGTGGCGTTGTCTGTTTATGGCATCGTTTGTTTGTGGCATTGTCTATTTGTTGTGTTGTCTGTTTATGGCGTCGTCTGTTTGTGGCGTCGTCTGTTTGTGGCATTGTCTGTTTGTTATGTAGCGTCGACTGTTTGTGACGTTTTCTGTTTGTTATGTGGCGTCGTCTGTTTATGGGATTGTCTGTTTACGATGTGCCATCGTCTGTTTGTGACATTGTGTGTTTGTGATTTGGCATCGTCTTTTTGTGGCGTCTTCTGTTTGTGATGTTGCGTCGTCTGTTTGTGGCATTGTCTGTTTGTGGCATTGTCTGTTTGTCGCTTTGTCTGTTTGTGGCGTTGTTTGTTTGTGTCGTCGTCTGTTTGTGGAATTGTTTCTTTTTGATTTGGCGTTGTCTATTTGTGGCGTTGTCTGGTTGTGGTGTTGTCTGTTTGTGGTGTCCTCTGTTTGTGGCATTGTCTGTTTGTGGCGTTGTCTGTTAGTGGCGTTTTCTGTTTGAGGCGTCGTCTGTATGTGACATTGCCTGTTTCTGGCGCTTGTTGTTTATGGCGTTGTCTGTCTGTTTGTGGAGTTGCCTGTTTGTGGTGTTGTCCGTATGTGGCGTCGTCTGTTTGTGGCATTATCTATTTTTTATGTTACCTCGTCTGTTTGTGGCATTGTCTGTTTCTCATGTATTATCTGTTTATGGCGCTGTCTGTTTGTGGCATCGTCTGTTTGTGGTATTATCTATTTGTGATGTGGTATAGTCTGTTTGTGGCGTCGTCTGTTTGTGGCATAGTCTGTTTGTGATGTGGCATCTTTTGTTTTTGGCATTGTCTGTTTCTGGCGTTGTCTGTTTTTGGCGTTGTTTGTTTGTGGCGTCGTCTGTTTTTGCCGTTTCCTGTCTGTTTGTGGCATTGTCTGTTTGTGATTTGGTATCGTCTATATGTGGCGTTTTCTGTTTGTGACGTGGAGTGGTCTGTTTTTGGCATTGTCTATTTGTGGCGTTATCTGTTTGCGATGTGGCGTCGTCTGTTTGTGGCATTGTCTATTTGTGGGATTGTCTGTTTGGGATGTGGCGTCGTCTGTTTGTGACATTATCTGTTTGTGGCGGTTTCTGTTTATGATGTGGCGTCGTCTGTTTATGGGCTTGTCTGTTTGTGATGTGGCGTCGTTTGTTTGTGGCATTGTCTGTATGTGATTTGCCGTCGCCTTTTTGTGGTATTGTCTGTTTGTGATGTGGCGTCGTCTGTTTGTGGCGTTGTCTGCTTGTGGTGCTGTCTGTTTTGTATGTGGCATCGTTTGTTTGTGGCATTGTCTGTTTGTGATGTGGTGTCGTCTGTTTGTGGTATTGTCAATTTGTGGCATTGCCTGTTTGTGATGTGGCGTCGTCTGTTTGTGGTATTATCTCTTTGTGATATGACATCGTCTGTTTATTGTGTTGTCTGTCTGTTATGTGGCGTTGTCTGTTTTTGCATTATCTGTTTGGGATGTGGCGTCGTCTGTTTGTGGCATTATCTGTTTGCGGCGCTTTCTATTTGCGATGTGGCGTCGTCTTTTTATGTCATTGTCCGTTTGTGATGTGTCGTCGGCTGTTTGTGGAGTTCTCTGTTCGTGATGTGTCTTATTCTGATTGTGGCATTGTATGTTTCTGATGTGGCTTCGTCTGTTTGTGGCATTGTCTGTTTCTGATGTGGCATAGTCTATTTATGGCGTCGTCTGTATGTGGCATTGTCTTTTTGTGAACCTTGCGTCGTCTGTTTGTGGCATTGTCTGTTTTCGATGTTGCGTCATCTGTTTTTGGCATTGTCTGTTTGTGATATGGCGTTGTCTGTTTGTGGCGTTGACTGTTTGTGATGTGGCGTCGTCTGTTTGTGGCATTTTCTGTTAGTGGCGTTGTCTGTTTGTGATGTCGCGTCGTCTGTTTGTAGCATTGTATGTTTCTGATGTGGCGTCGTCTGTTTGTGGCATTGTCTGTTTGTGATGTGGCATAAGCTGATTATGGCGTCGTCTGTTTGTGTCATTTTCTGTTTGTGATGTGGCGTCGTCTGTTTGTGGTATGTCTGTTTGTTGCGTTGTCTGTTTGTGGCATTGTCTGTGTGTGATTTGGCGTCGTCTGTTTGTGGCATTGTCTGTTTGTGACGTTGTCTGTTTGTTATGTGGCGTCGTCTGTTTGTGGCATTGTCTGTTTGTGATGTGGCGTCGTCTGTTTGTGGCATTGTCTGTTTGTGACGTTGTCTGTTTGTTATGTGGCGTCGTCTGTTTGTGGCATTGTCTGTTTGTGATGTGGCGTCGTCTGTTTGTGGCATTATGTCTTTGTGATATGGCATCGTACGTTTATTGTGTTTTCTGTTTGTGATGTGGCGTTGTCTGTTTGTTGCATTATCTGTTTGGCATGTGACGTCGTCTGTTTGTGGCATTATCTGTTTTTGGCGTCCTGTGTTTGTAATGTGGCTTATTCTGTTTGTAGCAATGTCTGTTTGTGATGTGGCGTCGTCTGTTTGTGGCATTGTCAGCTTGTGATGTGGCGTCGTCTGTTTGTGGTATGGTCTGTTTGAGGCATTGTCTGTTTCAGGAATTGTCTTTTTGTGATGTAACGTCGTTTGTTTATGGCATTGTCTGTTTGTGACGTTGTCTGTTCTGTTATGTGGCGTCGTTTGTTCGTGGCTTTGTCTGTTTTTTTTATGTGGCGTCGTCTGTTTGTGGCATTATCTCTTTGTGATATGGTATCGTCTATATGTGGCGTCGTCTGTTTGTGGCATTGTCTGTTTGTGATGTGGCGTGGTCTGTTATTGGCATTGTGTGTTTGTGGCGTTGTCTATTTGCGATGTGGCGTCGTCTGTTTGTGGCATTATCTTTTTGTGATATGGTATCGTCTATATGTGGCGTTTTCTGTTTGTGATGTGGCGTCGTCTGTTTGTGGCATTGTCTGTTTGTGATGTGGCTTGGTCTGTTCCTGGCATATTGTATTTGTGGCGTTGTCTATTTGTGATGTGGCGTCGTCTGTTTGTGGCATTGTCTATTTGTTGGATTGTCTGTTTTGGATGTGGCGTCGTCTGTTTGTGGCATTATCTGTTTGTGGCGGTTTCTGTTTATGATGTGGCGTCGTCTGTTTATTGCCTTTTATGTTTGTGATGTGGCGTCGTTTTGTTTGTGGCATTGTCTGTTTGTGATGTGGCGTCGTCTGTTTGTGGCATTGTCTGTATGTGACGTGCCGTCGCCTTTTTGTGGCGTTTTCTGTTTGTGATGTGGCGTCGTCTGTTTGTGGCATTGTCTGTTTGTGATGTGGCTTGGTCTGTTCCTGGCATATTGTATTTGTGGCGTTGTCTATTTGTGATGTGGCGTCGTCTGTTTGTGGCATTGTCTATTTGTTGGATTGTCTGTTTTGGATGTGGCGTCGTCTGTTTGTGGCATTATCTGTTTGTGGCGGTTTCTGTTTATGATGTGGCGTCGTCTGTTTATTGCCTTTTATGTTTGTGATGTGGCGTCGTTTTGTTTGTGGCATTGTCTGTTTGTGATGTGGCGTCGTCTGTTTGTGGCATTGTCTGTATGTGACGTGCCGTCGCCTTTTTGTGGCGTTGTCCGTTTGTGATGTCGCGTCGTCTGTTTGTGGTATTGTCTGTTTGTGATGTGGCGTCTTCTGTTTATGGCATTGTCTGTTTGTGGCGTTGTCTGTTTGTGCTGTTGTTTGTTTGTGATGTGGCATCGTCTGTTTGTGGCAATGTCTGTTTTTTGCGTTTTCTGTTTGTAGCGTCGTCTATTTGTGGAGTCGTCTGATTGCGGCGTTGTCTGTTTGTGATGTGGCGGCGTCTGTTTTTGGCATTGTCTGTTTGTGGCGGTGTCTGTTTGTGGCGTTATCAGTTTGTGGCATTGTCTGTTTGTGGTATTGTCTGTTTGTAATGTGGCGGCGTCTGTATCGTTGTCTGTTTGTGATGTGGCATCGTCTATTTGTGCCGTTGTCTGTTTGTGGCATTGTCTGTTTGTTGCATTGTCTGTTTGTGGCGTTGTGTGTATCGTTGTCTGTTTTAGGCGTTGTTTGTTTGCGATGTGGCGTCGTCGGTTTATGCCGTTGCCTGTTTGTGGCATCATCTGTTTGTTGCATTGTTTGTTTGTGTTAGGGCGTCGTCTGTTTGTTGCGTTGTCTCTTTGTTGTGTTGTCTGTTTGTGGCGTTTTCTGTTTGTGGCGTTGTCTGTTTGTGGCGTTGTCTGTTTGTAATGTGGCGTCGTCTGTTTGTGCATTGTCTGTTTGTGGCGTTGTCTATGTGTGGTGTTGTTTGTTTGTGATGTTGCGTCGTCTGTTTCGGGCGTTTTATGTTTGTGATGTTATGGCGTCTGTGTTTGTCATTGTCTGTTTGTGGCATTGCCTGTTTGTGGCATTGTCTGTTTATGATATGGCGGCGTCTGTTTTTGCGTTGTCTTTTTGTGGCGTTGTCTGTTTGTGGCATCGTCTGTTTGTGGCGTAGTATGTTTGTGGCATTGTCTGTTTGTGGCGTTGTCTGTTTTTGACGTGGCGGCGTCTGTTTGTGCTGATGTCTGTTTGTGATGTGGTGTCTGTTTGTGGCTTTGTCTGTTTGTGGCATTGTCTGTTTGTGGCGTCGTCTGTTTATGACATTGTCTGTTTTTGGCGTTTTCTGTTTGTGGCATTGTCTGTCTGTTTGTGGCATTGTCTGTCTTGGGCGTTGTCTGTTAGTGACATCGTCTGTTTGTGGTATTGTCTGTTTGTGGCGTTGTCTGTTTCCAATTTAGTGTTGTCTGTTTGTGGCGTCGTCTGTTTGTGGCATTGTCTGTTTTTGGTATTGTATGTTTGTGGCGTTGTCTGTTTGTGGCGTCGTCTGTTTGTGGCGTCGTCTGTTTGCGGCGTTGTCTTGTTTGTGATGTAGCGGCGTCTGTTTTTGGCGTTGTCTATTTGTGGCATTGTCTGTTGTGGCGTTGTCTGTTTATGATGTGGCGGTGTCTGTTTGTGGCGTTGTCAGTTTGTTATGTGGCGGCGTCTGTTTGTTGCGTTGTCTGTTTGTGGCATTGTCTATTTGTGGCGTTCTTTGTTTGTGGCGTTGTCTGTTTGTGATATAACGTTGTCTGTTTGTGGCGTTGTCTTTTTGTGGCATCGTCTCTTTGTGGCATGGCTGTTTGTGGCGTTGTCTGCTTGTGACGTGGTCTGTTTGTGGCATTGTCTGTTTGGGGTGTTTACGTTTTGTGGCGTTTACTGTTTGTGGCGTTGTCTGTCTGTTTGTGGTGTTTACTGTTTGTATTGTCTGTTTGTGGCTTTGTCTGTTTGTGGCGTTCTCTGTTTGTGTCATTGTGAGTTTGTGATGTTGCATTGTCTGTTTGTGGCGTTGTGTTCTTGTGTCGTCGTCTGTTTGTGGCATTGTCAGTTTGTGGCGTTTTATATTTTTGGCATTGTCTGTCTGTTTGTAGCGCTTTCTGTTTATGGCGTTGTCTGTTTGTGGCATTGTCTTTTTGTGGTTTTGTCTGTTTGTCTTGTCGTCTGTTTGAAGCGTGGTCTGTTTGTGGCATTGTCTGTTTGTGGCATTGTCTGTTTGTGATGTGGCGTCGTCTGTTTGTGGTTTTGTCTGTTTGTGCATTTTCTGTTTGTGGCGTTGTCTGTTTTTAGCGTTGTCTTTTTGCGATTTGGTGTCGTCTGTTTGTGGCGTTGTCTGTTTGTGCATTGTCTGTTTTGTGGCGTTGTCTGTTTGTGCATTGTCTGTCTGTGGCATTGTCTGTTTGTGGCATTGTCTGTTTGTAGCATTGTCTGTTTGTGGCGTTGTCTGTTTTTGGCGTTTTCTATTTGTGCATAGTCTGTTTGTGGCGTTGTCTGTTTGTAGCATTGTCTGTTTGTAGCGTTGTCTGTTTGTGGCGTTGTCTGTATCGTTAGTTTTGTGGCGGTGTCTGTTTGTGGCGTTGTCTATTTGTGGCGTCGTCTGTGTGTGGCATTGTCTGTTTGTGTCATTGTCTGTTTGTGGCGTTGTCAGTTTGTGGCATTGTCTGTTTGTGGTTTTTACTGTTTGTGGCATTGTCTGTTTGTGGCGTTTACTGTTTGTGGCGTTGTCTGTCTGTTTGTGGTGTTTACTGTTTGTGTATTGTCTGATTGTGGCTTTGTCTGTTTATGGCGTTCTCTGTTTGTGTCATTGTCTGTTTGTTATGTTGCGTTGTGTGTTTGTGGCGTTGTGTTTTTTGTGGCGTCGTCTGTTTATGGCATAGTTAGTTTGTGGCATTGTCTGTTTGTGGCATCGTCTGTTTGTGGCATTGTCTATTTGTGGCATTTTCTATTTTTGGCATTGCCTGTCTGTTTGTGGCGTTGACTGTTTCTGGCGTTGTCTGTTTGTGGCATTGTCTGTTTGTGGTATTGTCTGTTTGTTTTGTCGTCTGTTTGTAGCGTCGTCTGTTTGTGGCATTGTCTGTTTGTGGCATTGTCTGTTTGCGATTTGGCGTCGTGTGTTTGTGGTTTTGTTTGTTTGTGCATTGTCTGTTTGTGCATTGTCTGTTTATGGCGTTGTCCGTTTGTACATTGTCTATTTGTGGCATTTTCTGTTTGTACATTGTCTGTTTGTGGCATTGTCTGTTTGTAGCGTTATCTGTTTGAGGCGTTGTCTGTTTGTGGCATAGTATGTTTGTGGCATTGTCTGTTTGTGGCGTTTTATAATTTTTGCATTGTCTGTCTGTTTGTAGCGCTTTCTGTTTATGGCGTTGTCTGTTTGTGGCATTGTCTTTTTGTGGTTTTGTCTGTTTGTTTTGTTGTCTGTTTGAAGCGTGGTCTGTTTGTGGCATTGTCTGTTTGTGGCATTGTCTGTTTGTGATGTGGCGTCGTCTGTTTGTGGTTTTGTCTGTTTGTGCATTGTCTGTTTGTGGCGTTGTCTGTTTATAGCGTTGTATTTTTGCGATTTGGTGTCGTCTGTTTGTGGCGTTGTCTGTTTGTGCATTGTCTGTTTGTGGCGTTGTCTGTTTGTGCATTGTCTGTCTGTGGCATTGTCTGTTTGTGAATTTGTCTGTTTGTAGCGTTGTTTGTTTGTAACGTTGTTTGTTTGTAGCGTTGTCTGTTTTTGGCGTTGTCTGTATCGTTAGTTTTGTTGCGGTGTCTGTTTGTGGCGTTGTCTATTTGTGGCGTCGTCTGTGTGTGGCATTGTCTGTTTGTGGCATTGTCTGTTTGTGGCGTTGTCAGTTTGTGGCATTGTCTGTTTGTGGTTTTTACTGTTTGTGGCATTGTCTGTTTGTGGCGTTTACTGTTTGTGTATTGTCTGATTGTGGCTTTGTCTGTTTATGGCGTTCTCTGTTTGTGTCATTGTCTGTTTGTTATGTTGCGTTGTGTGTTTGTGGTGTTGTGTTTTTTGTGGCGTCGTCTGTTTATGGCATTGTTAATTTGTGGCATTGTCTGTTTGTGGCATCGTCTGTTTGTGGCATTGTCTATTTGTGGCATTTTCTATTTTTGGCATTGTCTGTCTGTTTGTGGCGTTGACTGTTTTTGGCGTTGTCTGTTTGTGGCATTGTCTGTTTGTGGTATTGTCTGTTTGTTTTGTCGTCTGTTTGTAGCGTCGTCTGTTTGTGGCATTGTCTGTTAGTGGCATTGTCTGTTTGCAATTTGGCGTCGTGTGTTTGTGGTTTTGTTTGTTTGTGCAATGTCTGTTTGTGCATTGTCTGTTTATGGCGTTGTCCGTTTGTACATTGTCTATTTATGGAATTTTCTGTTTGTACATTGTCTGTTTGTAGCGTTGTCTGTTTGGGGCGTTGTCTGTTTGTGGCATAGTATGTTTGTGGCATTGTCTGTTTGTGGCGTTTTATAATTTTTGCATTGTCTGTCTGTTTGTAGCGCTTTCTGTTTATGGCGTTGTCTGTTTGTGGCATTGTCTTTTTGTGGTTTTGTCTGTTTGTTTTGTCGTCTGTTTGAAGCGTGGTCGGTTTGTGGCATTGTCTGTTTGTGGCATTGTCTGTTTGTGATGTGGCGTCGTCTCTTTGTGGTTTTGTCTGTTTGTGCATTGTCTGTTTGTGGCGTTGTCTGTTTATAGCGTTGTCTTTTTGCGATTTGGTGTCGTCTGTTTGTGGCGTTGTCTGTTTGTGCATTGTCTGTTTGTGGCGTTGTCTGTTTGTGCATTGTCTGTCTGTGGCATTGTCTGTTTGTGGCTTTGTCTGTTTGTAGCGTTGTTTGTTTGTAACGTTTTGTTTGTTTGTAGCGATGTCTGTTTTTGGCGTTGTCTGTATCGTTAGTTTTGTTGCGGTGTCTGTTTGTGGCGTTGTCTATTTGTGGCGTCGCCTGTGTGTGGCATTGTCTGTTTGTGGCATTGTCTGTTTGTGGCGTTCTCAGTTTGTGGCATTGTCTGTTTGTGGTTTTTACTGTTTGTGGCATTGTCTGTTTGTGGCGTTTACTTTTGTGGCGTTGTCTGTCTGTTTGTGGTGTTTAGTGTTTGTGTATTGTCTGATTGTGGCTTTGTCTGTTTATGGCGTTCTCTGTTTGTGTCATTGTCTGTTTGTTATGTTGCGTTGTATGTTTGTGGCGTTGTGTTTTTTGTGGCGTCGTCTGTTTATAGCATTGTTAGTTTGTGGCATTGTCTGTTTGTGGCATCGTCTGTTTGTGGCATTGTCTATTTGTGGAATTTTCTATTTTTGGCATTGTCTTTCTGTTTGTGGCGTTGACTGTTTCTGGCATTGTCTGTTTGTGGCATTGTCTGTTTGTGGTATTGTCTGTTTGTTTTGTCGTCTGTTTGTAGCGTCGTCTCTTTGTGGCATTGTCTGTTTGTGGCTTTGTCTGTTTGCGATTGGTCGTCATGTGTTTGTGGTTTTGTTTGTTGGTGCATTGTCTGTTTGTGCATTGTCTGTTTGTGGCGTTGTCTGTTTGTGCATTGTCTATTTGTGGCATTTTCTGTTTGTACATTGTCTGTTTGTGGCATAGTGTGCTTGTGGCATTGTCTGTTTATGGCATTGTCTGTTTGTGGCTTTGTCTGTTTGTGATGTGGCGTCCTCTGTTTGAGGCATTGTCTGTTTGTGGCAGTGTCTGTTTTTGGCGTTATCTGTTTGTGGCGTCGTGTGTTTGTGACATTGTCTGTTTCTGGCGCTGGTTTTTTATGGCGTTGTCTGTCTGTTTGTGGAGTTGCCTGTTTAGGGCGTTGTCTGTATGTGGGGTCGTCTGTTAATGGTATTGTCAGTGTCTGGTGTTGTCGGTGTGTTGCGTCGTCCGTTTGTTTGTGGCATTGTCTGTTTTTTATGTGATGATGTCTGTTTGTGGCATTGTCTGTTTCTCATATGGCGTCGTCTGTTTGTGGCATTGTCTGTTTTTAAGCGTTGTCTGTTTGTGATGTGGCGTCGTCTGTTTGTAGCGTTTTCAGTTTGTAATGTGGCGTCGTCTGTTTGTGGCATTGTCTGTTTGTGGTGTTGTCTGTTTGTGATGTGGCGTCTTCTGTTTATGGCATTGTCTGTTTTTGGCGTTGTCTGTTTGTGGTGTTGTTTGTTTGTGATGTGGCATCGTCTGTTTGTGGCAATGTCTGTTTTTTGCGTTTCTGTTTGTAGCGTCGTCTATTTGTGGCGTCGTCTGATTGCGGCGTTGTCTGTTTGTGATGTGGCGGCGTCTGTTTTTAGCATTGTCTGTTTGTGGTGTTGTCTGTTTGTGGCATTGTCTGTTTGTGGCATTGTCTGTTTGTGGCATAGTCTGTTTGTAATGTGACGGCGTCTGTATCGTTGTCTGTTTGTGATGTGGCATCGTCTATTTGTGCCGTTGTCTGTTTGTGGCATTGTCTGTTTGTTGCATTGTCTGTTTGTGGCGTTGTGTGTATCGTTGTCTTTTTGTGGCATTGTCTCTATCGTTGTCTGTTTTTTGCGTTGTCTGTTTGCGATGTGGCGTCGTCGGTTTGTGCCGTTGCCTGTTTGTGGCATCATCTGTTTGTTGCATTGTGTGTTTGTGTTAGGGCGTCGTCTGTTTGTTGCGTTGTCTGTTTGTGCATTTTCTGTTTTTTATGTGGCGACGTCTGTTTGGGGCATTGTCTGTTTGTAGCATTGTCTGTTTGTAGCGTTGGCTGTTTGTTGCATCGTCTCTTTGTTGTGTTGTCTGTTTGTGACGTTGTCTGTTTGTGGAGTTGTCTGTTTGTGCATTGTCTGTTTGTGGCGTTGTCTATTTTATGTGTTGTCTGTTTGTGATGTTGCGTCGTCTTTTTGGGGCGTTTTATGTTTGTGATGTGGCGGCGTCTTTTTTTGGCGTTGTCTATTTGTGGCATTGTCTGTTATTGCTTTGTCAGTTTATGATGTGGCGGTGTCTGTTTGTGGCGTTGTCAGTTTGTTATGTGGCGGCTTCTGTTTGTTGCGTTGTATGTTTGTGGCATTGTCTATTTGTGGCGTTCTCTGTTTTTGGCGTTGTCTGTTTGTGATATAACGTTGTCTGTTTGTGGCATTGTCTGTTTGTAGCGTTGTCTGTTTGTCGCATCGTCTCTTTGTTGTGTTGTCTGTTTGTGGCGTTGTCTGTTTGTGGCGTTGTCTGTTTGTGGCGTTGTCTGTTTGTAATGTGGCGTCGTCTGTTTGTGCATTGTCTGTTTGTGGCGTTGTCTATTTGTGGTGTTGTCTGTTTGTGATGTTGCGTCGTCTGTTTGGGGTGTTTTATGTTTGTGATGTGATGGCGTCTGTGTTTGTCATTGTCTGTTTGTGGCATTGCCTGTTTGTGGTATTGTCTGTTTATGATATGGCGGCGTCTGTTTTTGTGTTGTCTTTTTGTGGCGTTGTCTGTTTGTGGCGTCGTCTGTTTGTGGCGTAGTCTGTTTGTGGCATTGTCTGTTTGTGGTGTTGTTTGTTTGTGATGGGGTGTCTGTTTGTGGCATTGTCTGTTTGTGGCATTTTCTGTTTGGGGCGTCGTCTGTTTATGACATTGTCTGTTTGTGTCGTTTTCTGTTTGTGGCATTGTCTGTCTGTTTGTGGCATTGTCTGTCTATGGCGTTGTCTGTTAGTGACGTCGTATGTTTGTGGTATTGTCTGTTTCTGGTGTTTACTGTTTGTGGCGTTTACTGTTTGTGGCGTTCTCTGTTTGTGGCGTTGTCTTTTTGTGGCGTCGTCTCTTTGTGGCATGGCTGTTTGTGGCGTTGTCTGTTCGTGGCGTGGTCTGTTTGTGGCATTGTCTGTTTGGGGTGTTTACTGTTTGTGGCGTTTACTGTTTGTGGCGTTGTCATTCTGGTTGTGGTGTTTACTGTTTGTATTGTCTGTTTGGGGCTTTGTCTGTTTGTGGCGTTCTCTGTTTGTGTCATTGTGAGTTTGTGATGTTGCATTGTCTGTTTGTGGCGTTGTCTTCTTGTGTCGTCGTCTGTTTGTGGCATTGTCAGTTTGTGGCATTGTCTGTTTGTGGCATCGTCTGTTTGTGGCATTGTCTGTTTGTGGCGTTTTATATTTTTGGCATTGTCTGTCTGTTTGTAGCGCTTTCTGTTTATGGCGTTGTCTGTTTGTGGCATTGTCTTTTTGTGGTTTTGTTTGTTTGTGATGTGGCGTCGTCTGTTTGTGGTTTTGTCTGTTTGTGCATTGTCTGTTTGTGGCGTTGTCTGTTTGTGCATTGTCTGTTTGTGGCGTTGTCTGTTTGTGCATTGTCTATCTGTGGCATTGTCTGTTTGTGGCATTGTCTGTTTGTAGCATTGTCTGTTTGTGGCGTTGTCTGTTTTTGGAATTGTATGTTTGTAGCGTTGTCTGTGTTTGGCGTTTTCAATTTGTGCATAGTCTGTTTGTGGCGTTGTCTGTTTGTAGCATTGTCTGTTTGTAGCGTTGTCTGTTTGTGGCGTTGTCTGTTTGTGGTTTTTACTGTTTGTGGCATTGTCTGTTTGGGGCGTTTACTGTTTGTGGCGTTGTCTGTCTGTTTGTGGTGTTTACTGTTTGTGTATTGTCTGATTGTGGCTTTGTCTGTTTATGGCGTTCTCTGTTTGTGTCATTGTCTGTTTGTTATGTTGCGTTGTGTGTTTGTGGCGTTGTGTTTTTTGTGGCGTCGTCTGTTTATGGCATTGTTAGTTTGTGGCATTGTCTGTTTGTGGCATTGTCTATTTGTGGCATTTTCTATTTATGGCATTGTCTGTCTGTTTGTGGCGTTGACTGTTTCTGGCGTTGTCTGTTTGTGGCATTGTCTGTTTGTGGTATTGTCTGTTTGTGGCATAGTCTGTTTGTGGCATTGTCTGTTTTTTATGTGATGTCGTCTGTTTGTGGCATTGTCTGTTTCTCATGTGGCGTCGTCTGTTTGTGGCATTGTCTGTTTTAGGCGTTGTCTGTTTGTGATGTGGCGTCGTCTGTTTGTAGCGTTTTCAGTTTGTGATGGGGCGTCGTCTGTTTTTGGCATTATCTGTTTGTGGCGTTGTCTGTTTGTGGCATCGTCTGTTTGTGGCATTGTCTGTTTGTTGCGTTCTGTTTGTGGCGTTTTCTGTTTGTAATGTGGCGTCGTCTGTTTGTGCATTGTCTGTTTGTGGCGTTGTATATTTATAGTGTTGTCTGTTTGTGATGTTGCGTCGTCTGTTTGGGGCGTTTTATGTTTGTGATGTGATGGCGTCTGTGTTTGTCATTGTCTGTTTGTGGCATTGCCTGTTTGTGGCATTGTCTGTTTGTGGCGTAGTCTGTTTGTGGCATTGTCTGTTTTTGGCGTTGTCTGTTTGTGATGTGGCGGCGTCTGTTTGTGGTGTTATCTGTTTGTGATGAGGTGTCTGTTTGTGGCATTGTCTGTTTGTTGCATTTTCTGTTTGTGGCGTCGTCTGTTTATGACATTGTCTGTTTATGGCGTTTTCTGTTTGTGGCATTGTCTGTCTGTTATTGGCATTGTCTGTTTGTGGTATTGTCTGTTTGTCGCGTTGTCTGTTTCCAATTTAGCGTTGTCTGTTTGTGGCGTCGTCTGTTTGTCGCATTGTCTGTTTTTGGTATTGTATGTTTGTGGCGTTGTCTGTTTGTGGCGTCATCTGTTTGCGGCGTTGTCTTGTTTGTGATGTGGCGGCGTCTGTTTTTGGCGTTGTCTATTTGTGGCATTGTCTGTTGTGGCGTTGTCTGTTTATGATGTGGCGGTGTCTGTTTGTGGTGTGGTCCGTTTGTTATGTGGCGGCGTCTGTTTGTTGCGTTGTCTGTTTGTGGAATTGTCAATTTGTGGCGTTATCTGTTTGTGGCGTTGTCTGTTTGTGATATAACGTTGTCTGTTTGTGGCGTTGTCTTTTTGTGGCATCGTCTCTTTGTTGCATGGCTGTTTGTGGCGTTGTCTGTTTGTGGCATTGTCTGTTTGGGGTGTTTACTGTTTGTGGCGTTTACTGTTTGTGGCGTTGTCTGTCTGTTTTTGGTGTTTACTGTTTGTATTGTCTGTTTGTGCCTTTGTCTGTTTGTGGCGTTCTCTGTTTTTGTCATTGTGAGTTTGTGATGTTGCATTGTCTGTTTGTGGCGTTGTCTTCTTGTGGCGTCGTCTGTTTGTGGCATTGTCAGTTTGTGGCATTGTCTGTTTGTGGCATCGTCTGTTTGTGGCATTGTCTGTTTGTGGCGTTTTATATTTTTGGCATTGTCTGTCTGTTTGTAGCGTTTTCTGTTTATGGCGTTGTTTGTTAATGGCATTGTCTTTTTGTGTTATTGTCTGTTTGTTTTGTCGTCTGTTTGTAGCGTCGTCTGTTTCTGGCGTTGTCTGTTTGTGGCATTGTCTTTTTGTGGTATTGTCTGTTTGTTTTGTCGTCTGTTTGAAGCGTGGTCTGTTTGTGGCATTGTCTGTTTGTGGCATTGTCTGTTTGCGATTTTGCGTCGTCTGTTTGTGGTTTTGTCTGTTTGTGGCATTGTCTGTTTGTGGCGTTGTCTGTTTATAGCGTTGTCTTTTTGTGATTTGGCGTCGTCTGTTTGTGGCGTTGTCTGTTTGTGCATTGTCTGTTTGTGGCGTTGTCTGTTTGTGCATTGTCTGTTTGTGGCATTTTCTATTTGTGGCATTGTCTGTTTGTAGCGTTGTTTGTTTGTAGCGTTGTCGGTTTGTGGCGTTGTCTGTATCGTTAGTTTTGTGGCGGTGTCTGTTTGTGTCGTTGTCTATTTGTGGCGTCGTCTGTGTGTGGCATTGTCTGTTTGTGGCATCATCTGCTTGTTGCGTTGTCTGTTTGTGCATTTTCTGTTTTTTATATGGCGACGTCTGTTTGTGGCATTGTCTGTTTGTGCATTGTCTGTTTGTGGCGTTGTCTGTTTATAATGTGGCGTCGTCTGTTTGTGCATTGTCTTATTGTGGCGTTGTCTTTTTGGGGCGTTTTCTGTTTGTGATGTGATGGCGTCTGTGTTTGGCATTGTCTGTTTGTGGCATTGTCTGTTTGTGGCGTTGTCAGTTTGTGATGTGGCGGCGTCTGTTTGTGGTGTTGTCTGTTTGTGATGTGATGTCTGTTTGTGGCATTGTCTGTTTGTGACATTGTCTGTTTGTGGTGTTTTCTGTTTGTGGCATTGTCTGTCTGTTTGTGGCATTGTCTGTCTATGGCGTTGTCTGTTAGTGACGTCGTCTGTTTGTGGTATTGTCTGTTTGTGGTGTTGTCTGTTAGTGACGTCGTCTGTTTTTGGCATTGTCTGTTTGTTGCGTTGCCTGTTTGTGGTTTTTACTGTTTGTGGCATTGTCTATTTGTGGCCTTTACTGTTTGTGGCGTTGTCTTTCTGTTTGTTGTGTTTACTGTTTGTATTGTCTGTTTGTGGCCTAGTCTGTTTGTGGCGTTCTCTGTTTGTCATTGTGTGTTTGTGATGTTGCATTGTCTGTTTTTGGCGTTGCCTTTTTGTTGCGTCGTCTGTTTGTGGCATTGTCAGTTTCTGACATTGTCTGTTTGTGGAATCGTCTGTTTGTGGCATTGTCTGTTTGTGGCGTTTTCTGTTTTTGGCCCTGTCTGTCCGTTTGTGCATTGTCTGTTTGTGGCGTTGTCTGTTTGTGCACTGTCTGTTTGTTGCGTTGTCTGTTTGTGGCATTGTCTGTTTGTAGCATTGTCTGTTTATGGCGTTGTCTATTTGTGCATTGTCTGTTTGTGGCGTTGTCTGTTTGTGGCATTGTCTATTTGTAGCGTTGTCTATTTGTGGCGTCGTCTGTGTGTGGCATTGTCTGTTTGTGGCATTGTCTGTTTATGGTATTTACTGTTTGTGGCATTGTCTGTTTGTGGCGTTTACTGTTTGTGGAGTTGTCTGTCTGTTTGTGGTGTTTACTTTTTGTGTATTGTCTGATTGTGGCTTTGTCTATTTGTGGCTTTCTCTGTTTGTGTCATTGTCTGTTTTCTGATGTTGCGTTGTCAGTTTGTGCGTTGTCTTTTTGTGGCGTCGTCTGTTTGTGGCATTGACAGTTTGTGGTATTGTCTGTTTGGGGCATCGTCTGTTTGTGGCGTTGTCTGTTTGTGGCATTGTCTGTTTGTGGTGTTGTCTGTTTGTTCTGTCATGATTTGGTGCGTCGTCTGTTTGTGGCATTGTCTGTTTGTGGCATTGTCTGTTTGTTGCGTTGTCTGTTTGTGCATTGTCTGTTTGTAGCGTTGTCTGTTTGTAGCGTTGTCTGTTTGTGATATAACGTTGTCTGTTTGTGGCGTTGTCTTTTTGTGGCGTCGTCTGTTTGTGGCATTGTCTGTTTGTGGCGTTGTCTCTTTGTGGCATCGTCTGTTTATGGCATTGTCTGTTTGTGGCGTTTTCTGTTTTTGGCTCTGTCTGTCTGTTTGTGGCATTGTCTGTTTGTGGTGTTGTCTATTTGTTTTGTCGTCTGTTTTAAGCATCGTCTGTTTGTGGCATTGTCTGTTTCTGGTTTTGTCTGTTTGTGCATTTTCTGTTTGCGGCGTTTTCTGCTTGTAGCGTTTCCTGTTTCCGATTTGGCGTCGTCTGTTTGTAGCGTTGTCTGTTTGTGCATTGTCTGTTTGTGGCGTTTTCTGTTTGTGCATTGTCTGTTTGTGGCGTTGTCTGTTTGTGGCATTGTCTGTTTGTAGCGTTGTCTGTTTATGGCGTTGTCTATTTGTGCATTGTCTGTTTGTGGCGTTGTCTGTTTGTGGTATTGTCTGTTTGTAGCGTTGTCTGTTTGTGGCGCTGTCTATTTGTGGCGTTTTCAGTTTGTGGCATTGTCTATTTGTGGTTTTTACTGTTTGTGGCTTTGTCTGTTTGTGGCGTTTACTATTTGGGGCGTTGTCTGTCTGTTTGTGGTGTTTACTGTTTGGGTATTGTCTGATTGTGGCTTTGTCTGTTTGTGGCGTTCTCTGTTTATGTCATTGTCTGTTTGTTATGTTGCGTTGTGTGTTTGTGGTGTTGTGTTTTTTGTGGCGTCGTCTGTTTATGGCATTGTTAGTTTGTGGTATTGTCTGTTTGTGGCATCGTCTGTTTGTGGCATTGTCTATTTGTTGCATTGTCTATTTGTGGCATTTTCTATTTTTGGCATTGTCTGTCTGTTTGTGGCATTGTCCTTTTCTGGCGTTGTCTGTTTGTGGCATTGTCTGTTTGTGGTATTGTCTGTTTGTTTTGTCGTCTGTTTGTAGCGTCGTCTGTTTGTGGCATTGTCTGTTTGTGGCATTGTATGTTTGGGATTTGGCGTCGTGTGTTTGTGGTTTTGTTTGTTTGTGCGTTGTCTGTTTGTCCATTGTCTGTTTGTGGCGTTGTCTGTTTGGACATTGTCTATTTGTGGCATTGTCTGTTTGTACATTGTCTGTTTGTGGCATTGTCTGTTTGTAGCGTTGTCTGTTTGGGGCGTTGTCTGTTTGGGGCATAGGTTGTTTGTGGCTTTGTCTGTTTCTCATATGGCGTCGTCTGTTTGTGGCATTGTCTGTTTTTGGCGTTGTCTGTTTGTGATGTGGCGTCTTCTGTTTGTGGCATTGTCTGTTTGTGGCGTTGTCTGTTTGTGGTGTTGTTTGTTTGTGATGTGGCATCGTCTGTTTGTGGCAATGTCTGTTTTTTTCGTTTTCTGTTTGTGGCGTCGTCTATTTGTGGCGTCGTCTGTTTGTGGCGTTGTCAGTTTGAGATGTGGCGGCGTCTGTTTGTTGCATTGTCTTTTTGTGGCGTTGTCTGTTTTAGGCGTTGTCTGTTTGTGGCGTTGTCTGTTTGTGGCGTTGTCAGTTTGTGGCATTGTCTGTTTGTGGCATTGTCTGTTTGTAATGCGGCGGCGTCTGTATCGTTGTCTATTTGTTATGTGGCATCGTCTATTTGTGCTGCTGTCTGTTCGAGACGTTGTCTGTTTGTGGCATTGACTGTTTATGGCGTTGTTTTTTTGTGGCGTTGTGGGTTTCGTTGTTTTTTTGTGGCATTGTCTCTATCGTTCTCTGTTTGTGGCGTTGTCTATTTGCGATGTGGCGTCGTCGGTTTGTGCCGTCTCCTGTTTGTGGCATCATCTGTTTGTTGCGTTGTCTGTTTGTGCATTTTCTGTTTTTTATGTGGCGACGTCTTTTTGTGGCATTGTCTGTTTGTAGCGTTGTCTCTTTGTGGCGTTGTCTGTTTATAATGTGGCGTCGTCTGTATGTGCATTGTCTTATTGTGGCGTTGTCTATTTGTGGTGTTGTCTGTTTGTGATGTGGCGTCGTCTTTTTGTGGCATTGTCTGTTTTTAGCGTTGTCTGTTTGTGGCGTTGTCAGTTTGTGATGTGGCGGCGTCTGTTTTTGCGTTGTCTTTTTGTGGCGTTGTCTGTTTGTGGCGTCGTCTGTTTGTGGCGTTGTCAGTTTGTGGCATTGTCTGTATGTGGCATTGTCTGTTTGTAATGTGGCGGCGTCTGTATCGTTGTCTATTTGTTATGTGGCATCGTCTATTTGTGCTGCTGTCTGTTCGAGACGTTGTCTGTTTGTGGCATTGACTGTTCATGGCGTTGTCTGTTTGTGGCATTGTCTGTCTAAGGCGTTGTCTGTTAGTGACGTCGTCTGTTTTTGGCATTGTCTGTTTGTTGCGTTGCCTGTTTGTGGTTTTTACTGTTTGTGGCATTGTCTATTTGTGGCCTTTACTGTTTGTGGCGTTGTCTTTCTGTTTGTTGTGTTTAGTGTTTGTATTGTCTGTTTGTGGCTTAGTCTGTTTGTGGCGTTCTCTGTTTGTCATTGTGTGTTTGTGATGTTGCATTGTCTGTTTTTGGCGTTGCCTTTTTGTTGCGTCGTCTGTTTGTGGCATTGTCAGTTTCTGACATTGACTGTATGTGGCATCGTCTGATTGTGGCATTGTCTGTTTGTGGCGTTTTCTGTTTTTGGCCCTGTCTGTCCGTTTGTGCATTGTCTGTTTGTGGCGTTGTCTGTTTGTGCATTGTCTGTTTGTTGCGTTGTCTGTTTGTGGCATTGTCTGGTTGTGGCGTTGTCTATTTGTGCATTGTCTGTTTGTGGCGTTGTCTGTTTGTGGCATTGTCTATTTGTAGCGTTGTCTATTTATGGTATTGTCTGTTCGTAGCGTTGTCTGTTTGTGGAGTTGTCTGTCTGTTTGTGGTGTTTACTTTTTGTGTATTGTCTGATTGTGGCTTTGTCTATTTGTGGCTTTCTCTGTTTGTGTCATTGTCTGTTTTCTGATGTTGCGTTGTCAGTTTGTGCGTTGTCTTTTTGTGGCGTCGTCTGTTTGTGGCATTGACAGTTTGTGCTATTGTCTGTTTGTTACATCGTCTGTTTGTGGCATTGTCTATTTGTTGCATTTTCTAATTTTGGCATTGTCTGTCTGTTTGTGGCGTTGTCTGTTTATGGCGTTGTCTGTTTGTGGCATTGTCTGTTTGTGGTGTTGTCTGTTTGTTCTGTCATGATTTGTAGCGTCGTCTGTTTGTGGCATTGTCTGTTTGTGGCATTGTCTGTTTGTTGCGTTGTCTGTTTGTGCATTGTCTGTTTGTAGCGTTGTCTGTTTGTAGCGTTGTCTGTTTGTGATATAACGTTGTCTGTTTGTGGCGTTGTCTTTTTGTGGCGTCGTCTGTTTGTGGCATTGTCTGTTTGTGGCGTTGTCTGTTTGTGGCATCGTCTGTTTATGGCATTGTCTGTTTGTGGCGTTTTCTGTTTTTGGCTCTGTCTGTCTGTTTGTGGCATTGTCTGTTTGTGGTGTTGTCTATTTGTTTTGTCGTCTGTTTTAAGCATCGTCTGTTTGTGGCATTGTCTGTTTCTGGTTTTGTCTGTTTGTGCATTTTCTGTTTGCGGCGTTTTCTGCTTGTAGCGTTGCCTGTTTCCGATTTGGCGTCGTCTGTTTGTAGCGTTGTCTGTTTGTGCATTGTCTGTTTGTGGCGTTTTCTGTTTGTGCATTGTCTGTTTGTGGCGTTGTCTGTTTGTGGCATTGTCTGTTTGTAGCGTTGTCTGTTTATGGCGTTGTCTATTTGTGCATTGTCTGTTTGTGGCGTTGTCTGTTTGTGGTATTGTCTGTTTGTAGCGTTGTCTGTTTGTGGCGCTGTCTATTTGTGGCGTCGTCTGTGTGTTACATTGCCTGTTTGTGGCATTGTCTGTTTGTGGTGTTTACTGTTTGTGGCATTGTCTGTTTGTGGCGTTTACTCTTTGTGGCGTTGTCTGTCTGTTTGTGGGGTTTACTCTTTGTGTATTGTCTGATTGTGGCTTTGTCTGTTTGTGGCGTTCTCTGTTTGTGTCAATGTCTGTTTTCTGATGTTGCGTTGTCAGGTTGTGGGGTTGTCTTTTTGTTGCGTCGTCTGTTTGTGGCATTGACAGTTTGTCAAATTGTCTGTTTGTGGCATCGTCTGTTTGTGGCATTGTCTATTTGTTGCATTTTCTAATTTTGGCATTGTCTGTCTGTTTGTGGCATTGTCTGTTTATGGCGTTGTCTGTTTGTGGCATTGTCTGTTTGTGGTGTTGTCTGTTTGTTTTGTCATCTGTTTGTAGCATCGTCTGTTTGTGGCATTGTCTGTTTGTGGCATTATCTGTTTGTAGCGTTTTCTGTTTGCGATTTGTCGTCGTCTGTTTTTGGTGTTGTCTGTTTGTGCATTGTCTGTTTGTGGTGTTGTCTGTTTGTGGAATTGTCTGTTTGTAGCGTTGTCTGTTTGTAGCGTTGTCTGTTTGTGGCGTAGTCTGTTTGTGGCATTGTGTGTTTGTGGCATTGTCTGTTTGTGGCGTTGTCTGTTTGTGGCATTGTCTGTTTGTGGCGTTGACTGTTTTTGCATTGCCTGTTTGTGGCGTTGTCTGTTTGTGGCATTGTCTTTTTGTGGCATTGTGTGTTTGTGGCATTTTCTGTTTGTGGCGTTTTCTGTTTGTGGCATTGTCTGTTTGTGGCGTTGTCTGTTTTTGCACTTTCTGTTTGTGGCGTTGTCTGTTTGTGGCATTGTCTGTTTGTGGCATTGTCGGTTTGTGGCATTTACTGTTTGTGGCGTTGTCTGTCTGTTTGTGGTGTTTACTCTTTGTGTATTTTCTGATTTTAGCTTTGTCTGTTTGTGGCGTTCTCTGTGTGTGTCATTGTATGTTTTCTGATGTTGCGTTGTCAGTTTGTGGCGTTGTCTTTTTGTGGCGTCGTCTGTTTGTGGCATTGTCAGTTTTTTGGCATTGTCTGTTTGTGGCATCGTCTATTTGTGGCATTGTCTATTTGTTGCATTTTCTATTTTTGGCATTGTCTGTCTGTTTGTGACGTTGTCTGTTTATGGCGTTGTCTGTTTGTGGCATTGTTTGTTTCTGGTGTTGTCTGTTTGTTTTGTCAATTTTTTGTAGCGTCGTCTGTTTGGGGCATTGTCTGTTTGTGGCATTGTCTTTTTGTAGCTTTGTCTGTTTGTGGCGTACTCTGTTTGTGGCATTGTGTGTTTGTGGCGTTGTCTGTTTGTGGCGTTGTCTGTTTGTGGAATTGTCTGTTTGTGGCGTTGTCTGTTTGTGGCGTTTTCTGTTTGTGGCATTGTCTGTTTGTGGCGGTGTCTGTTTGTGCATTGTCTGTTTGTAGCGTTGTCTGATTGTGGCGTTGTCTGCTTTTGATGTGGCATCGTCTGTTTGTGGCGTTGTCTGGTTGTTTCGTTGTCTGGTCACATTGTGAGAATGTAACCAGACCATATTTTTCATACGCAACCGGACCATATTTTTCATGCAACCAGACCATATTGTTCATGGAACCAGACCACATTGTTAGAATTTAACCAGACCACATTGTGAGAAGACCAGTGACAGGATCTAGGAGACACGTGACATGATCTAGGAGACCAATGACATGATCTAGATTAGTGACATGATCTAGGAGACCAGTGACATTATCTAAGGGACCAGTGACATGATCTAGTAGACCAGTGACATGATCTAGGAGACCAGTGACACGATCTAGTAGACCAGTGACATGATCTAGGAGACCAGTGACATGATCTAGGAGACCATTGACATGATCTAGGAGACACGTGACATGATCTAGGAGACCAATGACATGATCTAGACTAGTGACATGATCTAGGAGACCAGTGACATTATCTAAGAGACCAGTGACATGATCTAGGAGACCAGTGACATGATCTAGGAGACCAGTGACATGATCTAGGAGACCAGTGACATGATCTAGGAGACCAGTGACATGATCTAGGAGACCAGTGACATGATCTAGGAGACCAGTGACATGATCTAGGAGACCAGTGACATGATCTAGGAGACCAGTGACATGATCTAGGAGACCAGTGACATGATCTAGGAGACCAGTAAAATGATCTAGGAGACCAGTGACATGATCTAGGAGACCAGTGACATGATCTAGGAGACCAGTGACATGATCTAGGAGACCAGTGATATCTTCATTGAGGCACGTGACATGATCTAGGAGACCAATGGCATGATCTAGACTAGTGACATGATCTAGGAGACCAGTGATATTATCTAAGAGACCAGTGACTTGATCTAGGAGATCAATGATATGATCTAGGAGGCCAGTGACATGATCTAGGAGACCAGTGATATCTTCATTGAGGCACGTGACATGATCTAGGAGACCAATGGCATGATCTAGACTAGTGACATGATCTAGGAGACCAGTGATATTATCTAAGAGACCAGTGACATGATCTAGGAGACCAGTGACATGATCTAGGAGACCAGTGACACGATCTAGTAGACCAGTGACATCTTCATGATCTAGGAGACCAGTAAAATGATCTAGGAGACCAGTGACATGATCTAGGAGACCAGTGACATGATCTAGGAGACCAGTGACATGACTTATAACAGTGGCATGATCTAAGAGACCAGTGACTTGATCTAAGAGATCAATGATATGATCTAGGAGACCAATGGCATGATCTAGAAGATCAATGATATGATCTAGGAGGCCAGTGACATGATCTAGGAGGCCAGTGACATGATCTAGGAGACCAGTGACATGATCTAGGAGACCAGTGACATGATCTAGGAGACCAGTGACATGACTTATAACAGTGGCATGATCTAAGAGACCAGTGACTTGATCTAAGAGATCAATGATATGATCTAGGAGACCAATGGCATGATCTAGGAGATCAATGATATGATCTAGGAGGCCAGTGACATGATCTAGGAGACCAGCTTAAAGAAGAATGTCTCCATCAACTGTCTATGTTACACTTGGTCCTAAACGCGGATGCTGTATGCAAAGCAGGAACTCCTACCAAACATGGATCGACACTACTGCCAGCAAGGCTGATCATGTCCATCTATAAGTGTCGCAGTGGAATCGGAGAGACACACATGAGAAGTAGACCTCAGACCTTACTGTGACATCAAAGGAAAGTTTAACTTGAATGGTGAACAAATGCTGAACGTTAGTGCAGAACTCGGTCTGTTGATACTTTCCTGAAACACGGACACATACAGGCGTGGTACAAGTGGGGCGAGCTGCAGACCTCATCACAAATAGGCTTCATTCTATCAAGGGTGCGAACCAGCCAGCGTATCACAGATTCCCAGTGTGAGCGTTTATACTGACCACCGGCCAGTTGTGCTTTAATTTAGACAGATGGCGGCGGGCAGAGGGCGGCGGGCAGAGGGCGGCGGGCAGAGGGTGGCGGGCAGAGGGTGGTGGGCAGAGGGCGGCGGGCAGAGGGTGGCGGGTGGCGGGTGGCGGGCAGAGGGTGGCGGGTGGCGGGCAGAGGGTGGCGGGCAGAGGATGTCGGGCAGAGATTGTGGCGGGCAGAGGGTGGCGGGCAGAGGGTGGCGGGTGGCGGTCAGAGGGTGACGGGTGGCGGGCAGAGGGCGGCGGGTGGCGAGCAGAGGGCGGCGGGCAGAGGGTGTCGGGTGGCGGGCAGAGGGTGGCGGGCAGAGGGTGGTAGGTGGCGGGCAGAGGGTGGTAGGTGGCTGGCAGAGGGTGGCGGGCAGAGGGTGGCGGGCAGAGGGTGGCGGGCAGAGGGCGGCGGGCAGAGGGTGGCGGGTGGCGGGCAGAGGGTGGCGGTCAGAGGGTGGCGGGTGGCGGGCACTACCCGTGGCCCTTTTCTGTCAGAAGTATTCGCTATAAAACGACAAGACGACGAGAGAGTGAGACAACGAAAGATGGAATTGACTTTTGTCTAGCAGTCACATTATGGTACAGTGGAAGATCAGTGGTAGATATTCAAGTCCACTATTTTGAATATTTTGACAGAGGAATGTGGAAAAGCTAGAATAGGTGGGGTCAGAAAGACAAGGACATTATAATGGAACAATAGTGTTCAGGCGGCAATCAAAGACCAAAAATTGCATTCAAGAAATGTCGGAGCTCACAGACCGTCGAAAACTACGTCTCCTGTAAGTAATCAAAGCAGAAAACGGCGTCGCTTGTAAGGAATCAAAGCGCAAAATCCAGGACGGTCATTAGGCAGGCACTCAGACATACGGGGAAATACTTGATGAACTATGTTCCACATCCATCAGAAGGTTGTACTGACAGATACCTGCTCTCCGCTTGCGAGATGAGAGCTACAATCTCTCCACAATTGAGCTGTCAATCTTTGAGAGCTAGAATCCCTCCAGAATTCTCAATGACAGCGACGGTCTGCCAATCTTTGATCCCGACCAGATCAAGACAAAATGGGAGACTTTTCTCACAGAACTTCTAAACCCTTAAACGCCGGAAGAGGCCCACTCAGTAGCTGCGCTAAATCAAACTGTAGTGCAAGACTGGCCGACATGACAGAATAATACTAGAACAACAGGTCAGAGAGGCACACAGGCTAAGCCCTAACAACAAGGAACCAGGGGTGGACAATTTACCGACGGACGCCATTAAAGTCTGCCAGGAGGTCGGAGTCCGGTGGTGAACACAGGTCTGTAATCAGGCGTGGCTAGAAAGGATGGGACTTGGTGATTTATAAAGAGCGGCTCGGGTGCCTGTTTGAAGGAAGCAAAACCGAATGCGGCTCATATAGAGGCATATCGCTTCTAGACCACGTTGGTGAAATGTTTGCTAGGGTCCTCGAACAGAGTTCGGACAATGGTGGAACCGCTGATTAGTGGATCACAACCCGGTTTTAGACAAGGCCTAGGGTGTACGGATGCCATATTCACGCTCCGGCAGTTCAACGAAAAAACCATCGAATACAAAAATCATCTGAAGGGGGCCTTCAGAGACCAGGTAAAGGCCTTCCACAGGATAAATATGAGTACGCTATGGAAGGTATTGGCGGGATATGGTAGGTCAGCTGCTTGATAACATTCGTGATGTGTATGTTAAAAGCGAGGGTGCTGTGTATGCAGCGAGGGTGATGTGGTAACAAGCGCCGGTTTGACTAACTGGTGAAAAGTGGTGTACGTCAGGAATGTGTTCTCTTCCCGCTTCTTTTCATCATTTGTATGGATACAATGACCCAGTTAGCATCATTTATATGGATACAATGACCCAGTTAGCATCATTTATATGGCTACAATGACCCAGTTAGCCTCATTTATATGGATACAATGACCCAGTTAGCATCATTTATATGGATACAATGACCCAGTTAGCATCATTTATATGGATACAATGACCCAGTTAGCATCATTTATATGGATACAATGACCCAGTTAGCATCATTTATATGGATACAATGACCCAGTTAGCATCATTTATATGGATACAATGACCCAGTTAGCATCATTTATATGGATACAATGACCCAGTTAGCATCATTTATATGGATACAATGACCCAGTTAGCATCATTTATATGGATACAATGACCCAGTTAGCATCATTTATATGGATACAATGACCCAGTTAGCATCATTTATATGGATACAATGACCCAGTTAGCATCATTTATATGGATACAATGACCCAGTTAGCATCATTTATATGGATACAATGGCCCAGTTAGCATCATTTATATGGATACAATGACCCAGTTAGCATCATTTAAATGGATACAATGACCCAGTTAGCATCATTTATATGGATACAATGACCCAGTTAGCATCATTTATATGGATACAATGACCCAGTTAGCATCATTTATATGGATACAATGACCCAGTTAGCATCATTTATATGGATACAATGACCCAGTTATCATCATATATATGGATACAATGACCCAGTTAGCATCATTTATATGGATACGATGACCCAGTTAGCATCATTTATTTGGATACAATGACCCAGTTAGCATCATTTATTTGGATACAATGACCCACTAAGCAAATCCACCTGATGAAACCCTAAATGAACTGATGTTTGCTGATGATCAAAACATCTTCTATTACAGCGGGGATGACCTACACCATTACGTCACCTCCCTCACTTCCGCCTGTCATAGATAGGACATGAAGATCAACATAGACAAGACGGTGTCTATGAAAATAATCCGTAAACATGTGAATCAACACTTCTACAACGACCACAACAATTTCCAGCAGGTTCGAGAGCTCAAGTACCTGGGTAATGTTTTCACAGATGATGGCAGAGTGGACAGATGGCAAGCATTGTCCACTAAGAGCCTGCACCGATTCTAAAACATCCCGGAGTCCAACTTCCAACAAAGAGGAGGCTGATCAACATGCTTGTCATTCTTACTTTGTGTTACCAGTGTTGTGGTTCTTATTGGGGCGTCACAAGAGCAGGATTCAGAGCTGTTAGATGCCCTGTGTACGGTGATATATGCTCTGTGTGAGATGTGAGATGCGCTGTGTGAGATGTAAGATGTGAGATGCGCTGTGTGAGATGTGAGATGCTATTTATAAGATGTGAGATGCGCTGTGTGAGATGTGAGATGCGCTGTGTGAGATGTGAGATGCTATATATAAGATGTGAGATGCGCTGTGTGAGATGTGAGATGCGCTGTGTGAGATGTGAGATGCTATATATAAGATGTGAGATGCGCTATGTGAGATGTGAGATGTGGGATCCGCTGTGTGAGATATAATATGCGCTGTGTGAGATATAATATGCGCTGTGTGAGATGTGATATGTGCTGTGTGAGATGTGATATGCGTTGTGTGAGATGTGATATGCGCTGTGTGAGATGTGAGATGCGTTGTGTGAGATGTGAGTTGCGCTGTGTGAGATGAGCTGTGAGATGTGAGATGTGAGATGTGAGATGAGCTGTGTGAGATGTGATATGGGAGATGTGAGATGTGGGATGCGCTGTGTGAGATGAGCTGTGTGAGGTGTGATGTGCACTGTTTGAGATGTGAGTAGCGCTGTGTGAGACGTGATATGTGAGATGTGAGATGTGCTGTGTGAGATGTGATATGGGAGATGTGAGATGTGAGATGTGAGATGCGCTGTGTGAGATGTGAGATGTGAGATGTGAGATGCGCTGTGTGAGATGTGAGATGTGGGATGCGCTGTGTGAGATGTGAGATGTGAGACGCGCTGTGTGAGATGTGAGATGCGCTGTGTGAGATGTGAGATGCGTTGTGTGAGATGTGAGATGTGAGATGCGCTGTGTGAGATGCGCTGTGTGAGATGTGAGATGTGAGATGCTCCGTGTGAGATGTTAGATGTGAGATGAGCTGTGTGAGATATGATATGCGCTGTGTGAGATGTGATATTCGCTGTGTGAGATGTGCTGTGTGAGAAGTGAGATGTGAGATGCGCTGTGTGAGATGTGAGATGTGATATTCGCTGTGTGAGATGTGCTGTGTGAGAAGTGAGATGTGAGATGCGCTGTGTGAACTGCGCTGTGTGAAATGTGAGATGTGAGATCGGAGATGAGCAGTGTGAGATGCGCTGTGTGAGATGTGAGATGTGAGATGCGCTCTGTGAGATGTGAGATGCTCTGTGTGAGATGTGAGATGCACTATGTGAGATGTGATATGCGCTGTGTGAGATGTGAGATGCGCTGTGTGAGATGTGATATGCGCTGTATGAGATGTGAGATGCGCTATGTGAGATGTGAGATGCGCTGTGTGAGATGTGAGATGCGCTATGTGAGATGTGATATGCGCTGTGTGAGATGTGAGATGCGCTATGTGAGATGTGATATGCGCTGTGTGAGATGTGATATGCGCTGTGTGAGATGTGATATGCGCTGTGTGAGATGTGAGATGCGCTATGTGAGATGTGATATGCGCTGTGTGAGATGTGATATGCGCTGTGTGAGATGAGCTGTGTGAGATGTGATATGCGCTGTGTAAGATGTGAGATGCGCTGTGTGAGATGAGCTGTGTGAGATGTGATATGCTCTGTGTGAGATGTGAGATGCGCTGTGTGAGATGTGATATGCGCTGTGTGAGATGTGATATGCTCTGTGTGAGATGTGAGATGCGCTGTGTGAGATGTCATATGCGCTGTGTGAGATGTGATATGCGCTGTGTGAGATGTGATATGCGCTGTGTGAGATGAGCTGTGTGAGATGTGATATGCTCTGTGTGAGATGTGAGATGCGCTATGTGAGATGTGATATGCGCTGTGTGAGATGTGATATGCTCTGTGTGAGATGTGAGATGTGAGATGTGAGATGAGCAGTGTGAGATGCGCTGTGTGAAAATGAGATGTTAGATGTGATATGCTCTGTGTGAAATGTGAGATGCACTTTGTGAGCTGCGCTGTGTGAAATGTGAGATGTGAGATGTGAGATGAGCAGTGTGAGATGCGCTGTGTGAGATGTGAGATGTGAGATGCGCTCTGTGAGATGTGAGATGCTCTGTGTGAGATGTGAGATGTGAGATGTGAGATGCGCTGTGTGAGATGTGAGATGTGAGATGCGCTGTGTGAGATGTGAGATGTGAGATGAGCTGTTTGAGATGTGAGATGCGCTGTGTGAGATGTGAGATGTGAGATGCGCTGTGTGAGATGTGAGATGTGAGATGCGCTGTGTGAGATGAGCTGTGAGATGTGATGTGTGAGATGTGAGATGTGAGATGTGAGAAATGAGATGCGCTGTGTGAGATGTGAGATGCGCTGTGTGAGATGGGATATGTGAGATGTGGGATGCGCTGTGTGAGATGTGAGATGCGCTGTGTGAGATGGGATATGTGAGATGTGGGATGCGCTGTGTGAGATGGGATATGTGAGATGTGGGATGCGCTGTGTGAGATGGGATATGTGAGATGTGGGATGCGCTGTGTGAGATGTGAGATGTGAGAAATGAGATGCGCTGTGTGAGATGTGAGATGCGTTGTGTGAGATGTGAGATGAGCTGTGTGAGATGCGCTGTGTGAGATGTGAGATGTGAGATGTGATATTCGCTGTGTGAGATGTGAGATGTGAGATGCTCCGTGTGAGATGTTAGATGTGAGATGAGCTGTGTGAGATATGATATGCGCTGTGTGAGATGTGAGATTTGAGATGCGCTGTGTGAGATGTGAGATGTGAGATGTGATATTCGCTGTGTGAGATGTGCTGTGTGAGAAGTGAGATGTGAGATGCGCTGTGTGAACTGCGCTGTGTGAAATGTGAGATGTGAGATGCGCTTTGTGAGCTGCGCTGTGTGAAATGTGAGATGTGAGATCGGAGATGAGCAGTGTGAGATGCGCTGTGTGAGATGTGAGATGTGAGATGCGCTATGTGAGATGTGAGATGCTCTGTGTGAGATGTGAGATGCGCTATGTGAGATATGAGATGCTCTGTGTGAGATGTGAGATGCGCTGTGTGAGATGTGATATGCGCTATGTGAGATGTGATATGTGCTGTGTGAGATGTGATATGCGCTGTGGGAGATGTGAGATGCGCTATGTGAGATGTGATGTGTGAGATGTGATATGTGAGATGCGCTGTGTGAGATGTGAGATGCGCTGTGTGAGATGTGAGATGCGCTATGTGAGATATGAGATGTGAGATGCGCTGTGTGAGATGTGAGATGCGCTGTGTGAGATGTGAGATGCGCTGTGTGAGATGTGAGATGTGAGATGCGCTGTGTGAGATGCGCTGTGTGAGATGTGAGATGTGAGATGCGCTGTGTGGGATGTGAGATGTGAGATGCGCTGTGTGAGATGTGAGATGTGAGAAATGAGATGCGCTGTGTGAGATGTGAGATGTGAGATGCTCCGTGTGAGATGTTAGATGTGAGATGAATTGTGTGAGATCGGAGATGAGCAGTGTGAGATGCGCTGTGTGAGATGTGAGATGTGAGATGCGCTCTGTGAGATGTGAGATGCTCTGTGTGAGATGTGAGATGTGAGATGAGCTGTGTGAGATATGAGAGGCGCTGTGTGAGATGTGAGATGTGAGATGTGAGATGAGAGATGTGAGATGCGCTGTGGTAGATGTGAGATGCGCTGTTTAAAATGTGAGATGCGCTATGTGAGATGTGAGATGTGAGATGCGCTGTGTGAGATGTGAGATGTGAGATGCGCTGTGGTAGATGTGAGATGCGCTGTTTAAAATGTGAGATGCGCTATGTGAGATGTGAGATGTGAGATGTGAGATGTGAGATGCGATGTGTGAGATGTGAGATGCGCTGTGTGAGATGCGCTGTGTGAGATGCGCTGTGTGAGATGCGCTGTGTGAGATGCGCTGTGGTAGATGTGAAATGCGCTGTTTAAAATGTGAGATGCGCTATGTGAGATGTGCTATGTGAGATGTGAGATGTGAGATGCGATGTGTGAGATGTGAGATGCGCTGTGTGAGATGCGCTGTGTGAGATGCGCTGTGTGAGATGCGCTGTGTGAGATGCGCTGTGTGAGATGTGAGATGCGCTTTGTGAGATGTGAGATGTGAGATGAGTTGTGAGATGTGAGATGGGCTGTGTGAGATGTGAGATACTCTTTATGAGATGCGCTGTGTGAGATGTGAGATGCGCTTTGTGAGATGTGAGATGTGAAATGTGAGATGCGCTGTGTGAGATGTGAGATGCCCTGTGTTAGATGCGCTGTGTTAGATGCGCTGTGTTAGATGCGCTGTGCGAGATGCGCTACGTGAGATTCGCTGTGCGAGATGCGCTGTGTGTGTGAAGTGCAGTTGGCAAGTCTAGCCGAGACCGTATCAGAAACAGAACGTTGAGACAGATGTTAGGAACGAACACATGCCTACATTGAAGCCCAACAAGTGAAGTGGTTTTGCCACTGGGTTCGAATGCGGTATGACCAGCCAGCATCCAGAGTCTATCACATGTAAGTATCAGGTTCTCGTGCAAGATGCCACTAGCGTCGCAAATGGATAGAAGGTGTGTCTGAAACACTCTGGGGGTTCCACTTGACGCCACACAAGCTTCTCTCCTGACCCAAACAAGAGATCTACGCATCCCGCCTCTCTGCTACGCCGCTTGGCAAGAGCAGTAGGACATCCCGACTCTCTGCCACGCCGCATGGCATGATCAGTAGGACCAAAGAAGATGAAAAAGAAGATAAATAGCCAAGCTTGCAGAACATGTCGTCTGACATGTCAATCTTGTCCATCTGAGAAAGTGTCTGACGGATGTGCCGGGTAAATAGTGTCGTTCTACTGGCAGTTATAATGCTAGATCGAGGGAGTGGGGACACGCCACTGGAAGTTATCGCTTTCAGCCAGGAACTACTCAGCACAAATCTCAGCCTTAAATGATGAACGCCCAAGGGGAGATTGACATCTTGGTTTGGGGATACAAATGTATCATCGATCTGGCTCTGACCTCTAGGTATCTGGCTCTGACCTCTAGGTATCTGGCTCTGACCTCTAGGTATCTGGCTCTGACCTCTAGGTATCTGGCTCTGACCTCTAGGTATCTGGCTCTGACCTCTAGGTATCTGGCTCTGATCTCTAGGTATCTGGTTCTGACCTCTAGGTATCTGGCTCTGACCTCTAGGTATCTGGCTCTGATCTCTATGTATCTGGCTCTGATCTCTAGGTATCTGGTTCTGACCTCTAGGTATCTGGCTCTGATCGCTAGGTATCTGGCTCTGATCTCTAGTGATGTTGGCTCCTTTCGCACTAGGTGTACAGTCAGCACCGGCCATGGGTCGTTCTTATCGCTAACAGAAAACTGATCAGACTCCACAGTAAACCCAAACAGGTTTTTAGATATCAGGAACATTACCAGGCCAATCCCCCCAGTCGGGGAGGAAGACTAGCGTCTGGTAAGGCACAATATACTGATCAATCATGTTAGTCAGGGTCAGAAATGTTAGTCAGGGTCAGACATGTTAGTCAGGGTCAGACATGTTAGTCAGGATCAGACATTTTAGTCAGTGGCAGACATGTTAGTCGGGGTCAGACATGTTAGTCAGGGTCAGACAGACCATACTAGTCAAGACCTTCACATCGGTTGTTCCGCAGACCTCCCTAGAGACGGGCTGTTGTCATGGCAGCCTCGTTAACAAGGTGAAGGATCGACGTAATCACCGTATTAGTCAGCAACATGCAGATGAAGCCAGTCATAGCACAACTTCCTGGAGGACCACGGTCCACCTTCATCAGCACGCTCGGGATGTGAGGAAAACTACTGCAACCCGCCACAACGTTATTTTCATTATGGGCATTCGCAAACAAAAACACCAACAACAACAACAACACCAACAACAAGAACATTGAAAACACCAACAACAACAATAATAACACCAACATCACTAACAACAACACAACAACAACAACAATAACAACACCAACATCACTAACACCAACACCAACAACAACAATTACCAACAGCAACAACACCAACAACAACACCAACAACAACAAAACCAACAACAACACCAAGAACAACAACACCAACAACAACACCAACAAAAACAACACCAACACCACCAACAACAACAATACCAACAACAACAGCACCGACAACAACAACACCAAGAACAGCAACACCTAACAACAACACCTAACAACAACATCAAAAGCAACAGCAACGCCAACAACAACGAAAGAGAATATGCGCAGCGCATCTCCTCTTGTTCTACAATCCTAGTGTCGAGCAGCATGGACAGTGAGAACAACAAAGTAGAGGAAAGAGATGGATCGACACGGTTAATGAGAGAAATAATGGAAAACGCCTAGCCACCAATTGCTTGAAAACCTTGGCAGGAGAATCCACACAAACCCGAGGAGAGGCGAGCACATCTCAAGTCTGCGTCAGGATAATAGCCTCCAGACGTTCTGCTACATGTACCAGAGGATGGACAGAATATGAGCCAGCTAGTCAGGTCACACGGACGACACTGCCATCAAATCAAGAGAAGGGCCTTGGATTTTCTTTTCGCTGGAAAAAGGGTATGTGGTTGTTGTTGCTGGTAGTGATGATGATGCTGTGGTAGTTGTTAGTGTTGATGCTATAGATGCTGTGATGATTGTTGATGCTGATGATCTTGGTGCGGTGGTTGGTGGTGTTGATGATCGTGATGCTGTGGTGGTAATGATGATATAATCTTTTTAGCTGTGAAAGGCACCTCTTGACAACCCAATGCCTTTCCTTTAGCTGAGCTGGCACCTCTTGACAACCCAATGCCTTTCCTTTAGCTGAGCTGGCACCTCTTGACAACCCAATGCCTTTCCTTTAGCTGAGCTGGCACCTCTTGACAACCCAATGCCTCCCCTTTAGCTGAGCTGGCACCTCTTGACAGCCGAATGCCTCCCTAACAAAAGCACACGTCCTCCTCAAATGGTGTAGTGATGTGTAGAGTGTGTTGAGTATGGTGGGGTGTGGTTGGAGCACATGTTCCACAGATCTGCCAGCCCTGGGGACAAAGTCAGGAGGTGGTCGACTGACTCCTCGTGGTCATGACAGAATCTACAGTTTGGTTCACGTAGTGGGTCTAATCTATTCAGATGTTTGTTGTGAGGGGCGTGGCCTGTTCTCAGCTTGAAGATCAAACTCTGGTCTCTTCGCATCAGTTTCTTGGCTGGGTTCTGGGGATCTGTTTTGCTTGATGTTTGAAGTCTATTTGTCCTGTTTGAAATGTGGCCCACTGATATAGTCACTCCTGTCTGGGATGTGACCAACTGATCTAGTCACTCCTGTCTATAGTTATGTTTCAGGATGTGCTTGCAGGTTTGTAGTGTGGTGCTAGGTAGTGGCTGTGGGAGCATTGCCCTACTTCTGGCCAGCTCATCAGCCTTCTCTTTCCCTGGGACACCGACATGGCCAGGTACCCACTGGAGCACCACTTCCGCTTTATAAGAAGTGAACAATTGGTCAATTAATTTTGTAGATGATATTAACATCAGGAGACATTCTGTTTCCCAAGGCTTGGAACGCAGACTTTGAGTCTGAGAAAACAACGGTTTCCTCAGGTTGTATAGTCCCGCTTTCAAAATCTGAGATTATTCGGCACAAAGCTTTTTCTATTGCTACTATTTCTGTTTCGTAATTGAGACAGGTCTCTCCACAAGGTACAATAGATGGAACAGGTCTCTCCACAAGGTACAATAGATGGAACAGGTCTCCCCACAAGGTACAATAGATGGAACAGGTCTCTCCACAAGGTACAATAGATGGAACAGGTCTCTCCACAAGGTACAATAGATGGAACAGGTCTCTCCACAAGGGCCATAGGTGGAACAGGTCTCTCCACAAGGGTCATAGATGGACCAGGTCTCTTCACAAGGGTCATAGATGGAACAGGTCTCTCCACAAGGGTCATAGATGGACCAGGTCTCTCCACAAGGGTCATAGATGGAACAGGTCTCTCCACAAGGGTCATAGATGGAACAGGTCTCTCCACAAGGGTCATAGATGGAACAGGTCTCTCCACAAGGGTCATAGATGGAACAGGTCTCTCCACAAGGGTCATAGATGGAACAGGTCTCTCCACAAGGGTCATAGATGGAACAGGACTCTCCACAAGGTACAATAGATGGAACAGGTCTCTCCACAAGGACCATAGATGTAGGGGTGGTTTTCTTTGTGCAGGTTATAGTATTTAATTACAGCACCATATCCAGCGTTGGTGGTAGCCACGGTGGCAGATCCGTCGGTGTATACTTGGATGTTCTGTGGATATGAGTCTATAATGGTGTTGTGGTTGTTCGTCTTGGTAATCTTGGTGTGGTGGTTGTTGGTGGGGTAGATCGTGATTTTGTGGTGGTTGTTGGTGTTGGTGATCGTGATGCTGTGGTGGTTGTTGGTGTTGGTGATCGTGATGCTGTGGTGGTTGTTGGTGTTGGTGATCGTCATGCTGTGGTGGTTGTTGGTGATCGTGATGCTGTGGTGGTTGTTGGTGTTGGTGATAGTGATGCTGTGGTGGTTGTTGGTGTTGGTGATCGTGATGCTGTGGTGGTTGTTGGTGATCGTGATGCTGTGGTGGTTGTTGGTGATCGTGATGCTGTGGTAGTTGTTGGTGTTGGCGATCGTGATGCTGTGGTGGTTGTTGGTGTTGGTGATCGTGATGCTGTGGTAGTTGTTGGTGATCGTGATGCTGTGGTGGTTGTTGGTGTTGGTGATAGTGATGCTGTGGTGGTTGTTGGTGTTGGTGATCGTGATGCTGTGGTGGTTGTTGGTTTTGGTGATCGTGATGCTGTGGTGGTTGTTGGTGATCGTGATGCTGTGGTGGTTGTTGGTGTTGGTGATCGTGATGCTGTGGTGGTTGTTGGTGTTGGTGATCGTGATGCTGTGGTGGTTGTTGGTGTTGGTGATCGTGATGCTGTGGTGGTTGTTGGTGATCGTGATGCTGTGGTGGTTGTTGGTGTTGGTGATAGTGATGCTGTGGTGGTTGTTGGTGTTGGTGATCGTGATGCTGTGGTGGTTGTTGGTGATCGTGATGCTGTGGTAGTTGTTGGTGATCGTGATGCTGTGGTGGTTGTTGGTGTTGGCCATCTTTATTAAGTGGTTGTAAATCAATCACAAATAAGCCAGCTAAATCAATCACAAAAAGCCGGCTAAATCAATCACAAAAATCCGGCTAAATCAATCACAAAAATGCCGACTAAATCAATCACAAAAAGCCGGCTAAATAATTACAAAAAAGACGACTAAATCAATCACAAAAACCTGCTAAATCAAGCACAAAAAAGCCGGCTAAATCAAGCACAAAGGAGCCGGCTAAATCAATCACAAAAAAGCCAGCTAAATCAATCACAAAAATGCCGACTAAATCAATCACAAAAACCGGCTAAATCAAGCACAAAAAAACCGGCTAAATCAAGCACAAAGGAGCCGGCTAAATCAATCACAAAAAAAGCCAGCTAAATCAATCACACACAAAACCGGCTAAAATCACAAGAGAAGCCGGCTAAATCTATCAGACAACAAGCCGGCTAAATGGATGGTGACATCAATTAGAATATCAGATGTGGTTAAATCAATCAGACTATGAGGTGTTAAATCAGACTATGAGATGGTTAAATCAATGAGACTATGAGATGGTTAAATCAGTGAGACTATGAGATGGTTAAATCAGTGAGGCGTAGAAACGCTCAAATCGAACAATGATACAGTTCATGTAACTAGTTGCCAACGAAGTCGCCATGTCTGAAGTCTCGCGAGAGTTCCAGGTTGCGCGAAATGGGAAGCATGTATTCACGTAGACAAAGGCGACAAGTTGCTGAGATGTAGGTGGGCGGGCAGACTTAAAAGGAGGGGTCGCCAGGTCTGTGGAGCCTTCTGCTTGACATGTTTCTAGTGCTGTAATTACGAGAATGAAGAAGTCCCCCCATACAGAGCCGATTGTTCGCCTCTGCTCCCATTCGAGTTTGTCAACGACTATTGTAGATGTCCTCGTGCAGCCGCCGGCTCATTCGATCATGTTCTGTGCTGGCATTTAACCACTTCATGTCCTGTCAGTCTCGGGCAAACTGTCGCCACTTGACTGCACTCAACTACAGCCCTCGCCAAACGTCACCATTCTCTCGAGTCATGACATCGCCATCTTGGAGGGCCAATCAGATCGGCTTCAGTCACACGTGCCAACTGTCACCAATATCTCACACGTACAACACCAACATGTCATATTATGTTCAGTACATGTCACATTATGTTCAGTTCAACATTAACATGTCACATTATGTTAACTGTGTCACTAAAACATTAGATTTGGAAACAAATTCTGTATGTCACGGCCGCTTACTCTAGAGTTAACCACCAGTTGATGCCTGTCGGGAACTTTGAAGCAGATGGTGTTCTAGCAAGATTTGTTACTGGAGATGAGACCTGGGTTCACTACTACGATCCTGAAACGAAGAGAGGGAGCAAGGTAATGGTGTCCTAGCAAGAATTGTTACTGAAGATGAGACCTGGGTTCACTACTACGATCCTGAAACGAAGAGAGAGACAGAGCAAGGTGATGGTGTCCTAGCAAGAATTGTTACTGAAGATGAGACCTGGGTTCACTACTACGATCCTGAAACGAAGAGAGAGACAGAGCAAGGTGATGGTGTCCTAGCAAGATTTGTTACTGAAGATGAGACCTGGGTTCACTACTACGATCCTGAAACGAAGAGAGAGAGAGAGAGCAAGAGGATGGTGCCATCCTACTCACAAAAATCAAAGAAGTTTTGTTTGCAGCAATATGCAGGGGAGGTTATGCTGACTCTCTTTTGGGATGAACGAGGCGTTATTTTAGATCACTACATGACCAGTGGGAACACTGTCACCAGTGCCAAGTGACCAGGTCTTCTCAGGAATCATCTTCGACCCACAATCAAATTCAAGCGGGGTAAACTTCTGAGTGAATGTGTCCTTTTGTAACATGGCAATGCTTGACCCCATACAGCCGGTACAGCTGCTGTAACCATGGATGACCTCCACTTTCAGTTTCTACCGCACCAGCCGTACTTACCAGACCTAGCCGAAACCAATGAGTTCCACATCTTTGGACGACTGAAAGAGGCATTGGGAGGAAAGTCTTTCAGGTCCAAGGAAGAAGTCCAGCAGGTGGTGAATGAGTGGTTACACCCACGACCAAGATAATCCATGTTCCTCAGGAATCCATGCACTTTATTGGAGGACTTGTATTTTGGCCGCACCTTATGACCGCACATTATGGCGCACCTTATGGTCGCACCTTATGGCCGCACATTATGGCCGCACCTTATGGTCGCACCTTATGGCCGCACATTATGGCGCACCTTATGGCCGCACATTATGGCCGCACCTTATGGTCCCACCTTATGGCCGCACATTATGGCCGCACATTATGGCCGCACCTTATGGCCGCACCTTATGGTCGCACCTTATGGCCGCACCTTATGGTCGCACATTATGACCGCACCTTATGGTCCCACCTTATGGCCTCACATTATGGCCGCACCTTATGGTCCCACCTTATGGCCTCACATTATGACCGCACCTTATTGTCCCACCTTATGGCCTCACATTATGACCGCACCTTATGGTCCCACCTTATGGCCGCTGAGGACTACGTCATAAAATTGTGCAGTTGTGCTTCACTTTTTCAGAATAGATTTCTCACCAAAATTATATTTCGGGATTCTATTTGCAGCCCCTTGTAGATTGCTAACTTGATGACCCCAGAGAGAGAGAGAGAGAGAGACAGACAGACAGAGAGAGAGAGAGACAGACAGACAGAGAGAGAGACAGGCAGAGAGAGAGAGAGACAGACAGACAGAGAGAGAGACAGACAGACAGAGAGAGAGACAGACAGACAGAGAGAGAGACATACAGACAGACAGAGAGAGAGATGGACAGACAGAGAGAGAGAGAGACAGACAGAGAGAGAGACAGACAGAGAGAGAGACAGACAGAGAGAGAGAGCGAGAGAGACAGAGAGAGAGAGAGCGAGAGAGACAGACAGAGACAGACAGAGAGCGAGAGAGAGAGTGAGTGAAAGTCTGCCTCGCATTCCAACAGGAAATCTTCTAACAAATGTCTTCTCACAAACAGGATACCGAACTGATAAGTTAGGAACCACTTTCACCAGGCCATTTAGAGAGGTCATTTAGCCAGGGCATTTAGAGAGGTCATTTAGCCAGGGCGTTTAGAGAGGACATTTAGAGAGGTCATTTAGCCAGGGCGTTTAGAGAGGACATTTAGCCAGGGCACTTAGAGAGGTCATTTAGCCAGGGCATTTAGAGAGGTCATTTAGCCAAGGGATTTAGCCAGGGCATTTAGCCAGACCATTTAACCAGGGCATTTAGAGAGGTCATTTAGCCAGGGCATTTAGCCAGGGCATTTAGCCACTGGTTATAAATAAAATACTTCAAAAATGACTTTAAGAAAATAATAGAGTCGCTGGCCCTTAATCTGGGACCAATCATTTGTCTCGTAGTAAGTCAGACGATGAGACTTCTTCTTCTGTGTTCGTTCTCGATCTCCCACTACCAAGCTCTGAACAGCATGCAGGTAGCAGGATGTAGTCCGGAGAACGGAATGCGTTATGTCGCTAGTTTACAGCTTGACTGCAATATTTGCAGCTTTTGGTTCTTCACATCCGTCATCGGCAGCACACAGATAGTACCAGACACCAGACAGTAACAGACACCAGACAGTACCAGACACCAGGTAGTACCAGACACCAGACAGTTCCAGACACCATACAGTACCAGACATCAGGCAGTACCAGACACTGGGCAGTACCCGACACCAGAGAATACCAGACACCAGACAGTACCAGACACCAGACAGTACCAGACAACAGACAGTACCAGACACCAGAAAGTATCAGATACTAGACAGTACCAGACACCAGACAGTATCAGGTAATAGACAGTACCAGACACCACACAGTACCAGACACCAGACAGTACCAGACACCAGACAGTACTAGACACCAGACAGTACCATACACCAGAGAATACCAGACACTTGGAAGTACCAGACATAAGATAATACCAGACACCAGAGAGTACCAGACGCCAGGCAGTACCAGATACAAGAATGTACTAGACATTACCAGACACCAGACAGTATCAGACACCAGGCAGTATCAGACACTAGAACGTACCAGACACCAAACAGTACCAAACACCAGACAGTACCAGACACCATAAAGTACAATACAGTACCAGAAACCAGACAGTACCAGCCAGTACCAGACACCAGACAGTACCAGACACCACACAGTACCAGACAGAAGACAGTATCCGACACCAAAGAATTACAAACACCAGACAGTAACCGACATCAGAGAGTGCCAGACACCAGACAGTACCAGACACCAGAGAGTACCAGACACCAGACAGTACCAGACACCAGACAGTACCAGACACCAGAGAATACCAGACACCCGGCAGTACCAGACACAAGATAGTACCAGACACCAGAGAGTACCAGACGTCAGCCAGTACCAGACACAAGTAAGTACTAGACATTACCAGACACCAGACAGTACCAGACACCAGGCATTACCAGACAATTGAACGTACCAGACACCAGACAGTACCAAACACCAGAAAGTACCAGACACCAGACAGTACCAGACACCAGACGGTACCAGCCAGTACCAGACACCATGCAGTACAAGACACCAAACAGTACCAGACACCAGATAGTACCAGACACCAGAAAGTACAAGACAATACCAGACACCAAACAGTACCAGCCAGTACCAGACACCAGACAGTACCAGAAACCAGACAGTACCAGACACCAGAACATACCAAACACCAGACAGTACCAGACACCACACAATACCAGACAGAAGACAGTATCCGACACCAAAGAATTACAAACACCAGACAGTGAACGACATCAGAGATTTCCAGACACCAGGCAGTACCAGACACCAGAGAGTACCAGACACCAGACAGTACTAGACACCAGACAGTACCATACACCAGAGAATACCAGACACTTGGCAGTACCAGACATAAGATAATACCCGACACCAGAGAGTACCAGACGCCAGGCAGTACCAGATACAAGAAAGTACTAGACATTACCAGACACCAGACAGTATCAGACACCAGGCAGTATCAGACACTAGAACGTACCAGACACCAAACAGTACCAAACACCAGACAGTACCAGACACCATAAAGTACAAGACAGTACCAGAAACCAGACAGTACCAGCCAGTACCAGACACCAGACAGTACCAGACACCACACAGTACCAGACAGAAGACAGTATCCGACACCAAAGAATTACAAACACCAGACAGTAACCGACATCAGAGAGTGTCAGACACCAGGCAGTACCAGACACCAGAGAGTACCAGACACCAGACAGTACCAGACACCAGACAGTACCAGACACCAGAGAATACCAGACACTCGGCAGTACCAGACACAAGATAGTACCAGACACCAGAGAGTACCAGACGCCAGCCAGTACCAGACACAAGTAAGTACTAGACATTACCAGACACCAGACAGTACCAGACACCAGGCAGTACCAGACACTTGAACGTACCAGACACCAGACAGTACCAGACACCAGACAGTACCAGACACTACACAGTACCAGACACCAGACAGTACCAGCCAGTACCAGACACCATGCAGTACCAGACACCAAACAGGACCAGACACCAGATAGTACCAGACACCAGAAAGTACAAGACAATACCAGACACCAAACAGTACCAGCCAGTACCAGAAACCAGACAGTACCAGACACCAGACAGTACCAGACACCAGAACATACCAAACATCAGACAGTACCAGACACCACACAATACCAGACAGAAGACAGTATCCGACACCAAAGAATTACAAACACCAGACAAAGAACGACATCAGAGATTTCCAGACACCAGGCAGTACCAGACACCAGAGAGTACCAGACACCAGACAGTACCCGACACCAGACAGTACTAGACACCAGACAGTACCCGACAAAAGACATTACTCGACACCAGAGATTACCAGATACCACATATAACCAAACACTAGACAGTAACAGACATCAGACAGTACCAGACAAAAGGCATTGCAGGCGGTACACGACACAAGAGAGTACCAGACGCCAGAAAGTACCAGACACCAGACAGTACCAGACAGTACCATACACTAGAGAGTACCATACACCAGACAGTACCAAACACTAGACAGTACCCGACGCCAGACAGTACCAGACACCAGACACCAGGCAGTACCCAATATCAGAGGGTACCAAACACAAGACAAAACCCGACACCCTAAAGCACCAAACACCAGGCAGTACCAGACACAAGTCAGTACCCGATACAAGACATTACCCGACATAAGAGACTACCAGACACCAGACAGTACCAGACATCAGAAAGTACCAGACAATAGGCAGTACCCGACACAAGACAGTACCAGAGAGTACCAGACACTAAACAGTACCCAACATAAGACAGTACCAGACACCAGAAAGTACCAGAAACTGAGCAGTACCAGACACAAGATAGTACCAGACACCAGACAGTACAGAACACCAGACAGTACCAGATACCAAACAGTACCAGACACATTACATTTCCAGACACCAGACAGTACCATACACAAGACAGTACCAGACACTGGGCAGTACACGACACCAGAGAGTACCAGACACCAGACAGTACCGGACAATACCAGACACAAGACAGTACAAGATACCAGACAGTACCAGACACCAGACAGTACCAGACCTAAAATAATACCAGACAGTACCAGACACCAGAACGTACCAGAAACAGGGCTGTACCAGACACCAAACAGTACCAGACACCAGACAGTACCAGACACCAGACAGTACCAGCTAGTACCAGACACCAGACAGTACCAGACACCAGACACCAGACAGTACCAGCCACCAAACAATATTAGACAGTACCAGACACCAGACAGTATTATATACAAGATAGTACCAGACACCAGACAGTACCAGACACCAAACAATACCAGACAGTACCAGTCACCAGAGAGTACCAGACACTCGGCAGTACCAGACACAAGATAGTACCAGACACCATAGAGCACCAGACGAAAAGCAGTACCAGACACCAGAAAGTAGTAGACAGTACCAGACACCAGACAGTACCAGACACCAGGCAGTACCAGACACTAGAATGTACCAAACACCAGACAGTACCAGACACCAGACAATACCAGACACCAGACAGTACCAGACACTCGGCAGTACCAGACACAATATAGTACCAGACACTAGAGAGCACCAGACGCCAAGCAGTACCAGACACCAGAAAGTAGTAGACAGTACCAGACACCAGACAGTACCAGACAACAGACAGTACCAGATACTAAAACGTACAAGACAGTACCAGACACCAGACAGTACCAGACAGTACCAGAAACCAGACAGTACCAGACACCAGACACCAGAACATACCAAACATCAGACAGTACCAGACACCACACAATACCAGACAGAAGACAGTATCCGACACCAAAGAATTACAAACACCAGACAAAGAACGACATCAGAGATTTCCAGACACCAGGCAGTACCAGACACCAGAGAGTACCAGACACCAGACAGTACCCGACACCAGACAGTACTAGACACCAGACAGTACCCGACAAAAGACATTACTCGACACCAGAGATTACCAGATACCACATATAACCAAACACTAGACAGTAACAGACATCAGACAGTACCAGACAAAAGGCATTGCAGGCGGTACACGACACAAGAGAGTACCAGACGCCAGAAAGTACCAGACACCAGACAGTACCAGACAGTACCATACACTAGAGAGTACCATACACCAGACAGTACCAAACACTAGACAGTACCCGACGCCAGACGGTACCAGATACCAGACACCAGGCAGTACCCAATATCAGACGGTACCAAACACAAGACAAAACCCGACACCCTAAAGCACCAAACACCAGGCAGTACCAGACACAAGTCAGTACCCGATACAAGACATTACCCGACATAAGAGACTACCAGACACCAGACAGTACCAGACATCAGAAAGTACCAGACAATAGGCAGTACCCGACACAAGACAGTACCAGAGAGTACCAGACACTAAACAGTACCCAACATAAGACAGTACCAGACACCAGAGAGTACCAGAAACTGAGCAGTACCAGACACAAGATAGTACCAGACACCAGACAGTACAGAACACCAGACAGTACCAGATACCAAACAGTACCAGACACCATACATTTCCAGACACCAGACAGTACCATACACAAGACAGTACGAGACACTGGGCAGTACACGACACCAGAGAGTACCAGACACCAGACAGTACCGGACAATACCAGACACAAGACAGTACAAGATACCAGACAGTACCAGACACCAGACAGTATCAGAAATTAGACAGTACCAGAAACCAGACAGTACCAGACACCAGACAGTACCAGACACCAGACAGTACCAGACTCCAAACAACACTGGACAGTACCAGACACCAGACAGTACCATACAACAGACAGTACCAGACATCAGACAGTATCAGATACTAGACAGTACCAGACACCAGACAGTACCAGAAACCAGACAGTACCAGACCTAAAATAATACCAGACAGTACCAGACACCAGAACGTACCAGAAACAGGGCTGTACCAGACACCAAACAGTACCAGACACCAGACAGTACCAGACACCAGACAGTACCAGACACCAAACAATATTAGACAGTACCAGACACCAGACAGTACCATACAACAGACAGTAAAAGACACCAGACAACAAACAATACCAGACAGTACCCGACACAAGAGAGTACCAGACACTCGGCAGTACCAGACACAAGATAGTACCAGACACTAGAGAGCACCAGACGCCAAGCAGTACCAGACACCAGAAAGTAGTAGACAGTACCAGACACCAGACAGTACAAGACAACAGACAGTACCAGATACTAAAACGTACAAGACAGTACCAGACACCAGACAGTACCAGACAGTACCAGACACCAGACAGTACCAGCTAGTACCAGACACCAGACAGTACCAGACACCAGACACCAGACAGTACCAGCCACCAAACAATATTAGACAGTACCAGACACCAGACAGTATTATATACAAGATAGTACCAGACACCAGACAGTACCAGAGACCAAACAATACCAGACAGTACCAGACACCAGAAAGTACCAGACACTCTGCAGTACCAGACACAAGATAGTACCAGACACCATAGAGCACCAGACGAAAAGCAGTACCAGACACCAGAAAGTAGTAGACAGTACCAGACACCAGACAGTACCAGACACCAGGCAGTACCAGACACTAGAATGTACCAGACACCAGACAGTACCAGACACCAGACAATACCAGACACCAAACAGTACCAGACACTCGGCAGTACCAGACACAATATAGTACCAGACACTAGAGAGCACCAGACGCCAAGCAGTACCAGACACCAGAAAGTAGTAGACAGTACCAGACAACAGACAGTACCAGACAACAGACAGTACCAGATACTAAAACGTACCAGACAGTACCAGACACCAGACAGTACCAGACAGTACCAGACACCAGACAGTACCAGCTAGTACCAGACACCAGACAGTACTAGACACCCGACAGTACCAGCCACCAAACAATATTAGACAGTACCAGACACCAGACAGTACCTTACAACAGACAGTACCAGACACCAGACAGTATTATATACAAGATAGTACCACACACCAGACAGTACCAGATACCAAACAATACCAGACAGTACCAGACACCAGAGAGTACCAGACACTCGGCAGTACCAGACACACGATAGTACCAGACACCATAGAGCACCAGACGCCAAGCAGTACCAGACACCAGAAAGTAGTAGACAGTACCAGACACCAGACAGTACCAGACACCAGGCAGTACCAGACACTAGAATGTACCAGACACCAGACAGTACCAGACACCAGACAATACCAGACACCAGACAGTACCAGACACTAGGCAGTACCAGACACTAGAATGTACCAGACACCAGACAGTACCAGACACCAGACAGTACCAGACACCAGACAGTACCAGACCCCATGCAGTACCAGACACGAGACAGTACCAGACAACAGTCAGTACCAGACACTAGAACGTACCAGACAGTACCAGACACCAGACAGTACCAGACACCAGACAGTACCAGCCAGTACCAGACACCAGACAGTATCAGACACCAGATAGTACCAGACACCAGACAGTACCAGCCATTAGAACGTACCAGACACCAGACAGTACCTGACACCAGACAGTACCAGACACCAGACAGTACCAGCAAGTACCAGACACCAGATAGTACCAGACACCACACAGTACCAGACAACAGACAGCATCTAGATAATTACAAACACCACACAGTACCAGACACCAGGCAGTACCAGACACCAGAGCGTACCAAACGCAAGACAGTACCAGACACCAGGCATTACTCTATAACATACAGTACCAGACACCAGGCAGTATATGACACCAGACATTACTCGAAACCAGAGAGTACCAGACACCACATATAACCAAACACGAGACAGTACCAGACATCAGATAGTACCAGACAAAAGGCAATACCAGACACCAGCAAGAACCAGAGAATACCAGACAACAGGCGGTACACAACACCAGAGAGTACTAGATGCCAGAGAGTACCAGACACCAGACAGAACCAGTACCATACACCTGACAGTACCATACACCAGACAGTACCAAACACTAGACAGTACCCGACGCCAGACAGTACCAGACACCAGACACCAGGCAGTACCCAATATCAGAGGGTACCAAACACAAGATAATACCCGACACCCTAAAGCACCAAACACCAGGCAGTACCAGACACAAGTCAGTACCCGATACAAGACATTACCCGACAGTAGAGACTACCAGACACCAGACAGAACCAGACATCAGAAAGTACCAGACAATAGGCAGTACCCGACACAAGACAGTACCAGAGAGTACCAGACACTAAACAGTACCCAACATAAGACAGTACCAGACACCAGAGAGTACCAGAAACTGAGCAGTGCCAGACACAAGATAGTACCAGACACCAGACAGTACAGAACACCAGACAGTACCAGATACCAAACAGTACCAGACACCATACATTTCCAGACACCAGACAGTACCAGACACAAGACAGTACCAGACACTGGGCAGTACCCGACACCAGAGAGTACCAGGCACCAGACAGTACCGGACAATACCAGACAATAGACAGTACAAGATACCAGACAGTACCAGACACCAGACAGTATCAGAAAATAGACAGTACCAGACACCAGACAGTACCAGACACCAGACAGTACCAGACACCAGACAGTACCATACAACAGACAGTACCAGACATCAGACAGTATCAGATACTAGACAGTACCAGACACCGGACAGTACCAGAAACCAGACAGTACCAGACCTAAAACAATACCAGACAGTACCAGACACCAGAACGTACCAGAAACCGGGCTGTACCAGACACCAGACAGTACCAGACACCAGACAGTACCAGACACCAGACAGTACCAGACACCAAACAATATTAGACAGTACCAGACACCAGACAGTACCATACAACAGACAGTACCAGACACCAGACAGTGTTAGATACTAGACAGTACCAGACACCAGACAGTACCAGACACCAGACACCAAACAATACCAGACAGTATCCGACACCAGAGAGTACCAGACACTCGGCAGTACCAGACACAAGATAGTACCAGACACTAGAGAGCACCAGACGCCAAGCAGTACCAGACACCAGAAAGTAGTAGACAGTACCAGACACCAGACAGTACCAGACAACAGACAGTACCAGATACTAAAACGTACCAGACAGTACCAGACAACAGACAGTACCAGACAGTACCAGACACCAGACAGTACCAGACACCAGACACCAGACAGTACCAGCCACCAAACAATATTAGACAGTACCAGACACCAGACAGTATTATATACAAGATAGTACCAGACACCAGACAGTACCAGACACCAAACAATACCAGACAGTACCAGACACCAGAGAGTACCAGACACTCGGCAGTACCAGACACAAGATACTACCAGACACCATAGAGCACCAGACGAAAAGCAGTACCAGACACCAGAAAGTAGTAGACAGTAACAGACACCAGACAGTACCAGACACCAGGCAGTACCAGACACTAGAATGTACCAGACACCAGACAGTACCAGACACTAGGCAGTACCAGACACTAGAATGTACCAGACACCAGACAGTACCAGACACCAGACAGTACCAGACACCAGACAGTACCAAACAGTACCAGATCCCATGCAGTACCAGACACGAGACAGTACCAGACAACAGTCAGTACCAGACACCAAACAATATTAGACAGTACCAGACACCAGACAGTACCATACAACAGACAGTACCAGACACCAGACACCAAACAATACCAGACAGTACCCGACACAAGAGAGTACCAGACACTCGGCAGTACCAGACACAAGATAGTACCAGACACTAGAGAGCACCAGACGCCAAGCAGTACCAGACACCAGATAGTAGTAGACAGTACCAGACACCAGACAGTACAAGACAACAGACAGTACCAGATACTAAAACGTACCAGACAGTACCAGACACCAGACAGTACCAGACAGTACCAGACACCAGACAGTACCAGCTAATACCAGACATCAGACAGTACCAGACACCAGACACCAGACAGTACCAGCCACCAAACAATATTAGACAGTACCAGAGACCAGACAGTATTATATACAAGATAGTACCAGACACCAGACAGTACCAGACACCAAACAATACCAGACAGTACCAGACACCAGAGAGTACCAGACACTCGGCAGTACCAGACACAAGATAGTACCAGACACCATAGAGCACCAGACGAAAAGCAGTACCAGACACCAGAAAGTAGTAGACAGTACCAGACACCAGACAGTACCAGACACTAGAATGTACCAGACACCAGACAGTACCAGACACCAGACAATACCAGACACCAGACAGTACCAGACACTCGGCAGTACCAGACACAATATAGTACCAGACACTAGAGAGCACCAGACGCCAAGCAGTACCAGACACCAGAAAGTAGTAGACAGTACCAGACACCAGACAGTACCAGACAACAGACAGTATCAGATACTAAAACGTACCAGACAGTACCAGACACCAGACAGTACCAGACAGTACCAGACACCAGACAGTACCAGCTAGTACCAGACACCAGACAGTACTAGACACCAGACAGTACCAGCCCCCAAACAATATTAGACAGTACCAGACACCAGACAGTACCTTACAACAGACAGTACCAGACACCAGACAGTATTATATACAAGATAGTACCACACACCAGACAGTACCAGACACCAAACAATACCAGACAGTACCAGACACCAGAGAGTACCAGACACTCGGCAGTACCAGACACACGATAGTACCAGACACCATAGAGCACCAGACGCCAAGCAGTACCAGACACCAGAAAGTAGTAGACAGTACCAGACACCAGACAGTACCAGACACCAGGCAGTACCAGACACTAGAATGTACCAGACACCAGACAGTACCAGACACCAGACAATACCAGACACCAGACAGTACCAGCCACTAGGCAGTACCAGACACTAGAATGTACCAGACACCAGACAGTACCAGACACCAGACAGTACCAGACACCAGACAGTACCAGACAGTACCAGACCCCATGCAGTACCAGACACGAGACAGTACCAGACAACAGTCAGTACCAGACACTAGAACGTACCAGACAGTACCAGACACCAGACAGTACCAGACACCAGACAGTACCAGCCAGTACCAGACACCAGACAGTATCAGACACAAGATAGTACCAGACACCATAGAGCACCAGACGAAAAGCAGTACCAGACACCAGAAAGTAGTAGACAGTACCAGACACCAGACAGTACTAGACACCAGACAGTACCAGCCCCCAAACAATATTAGACAGTACCAGACACCAGACAGTACCTTACAACAGACAGTACCAGACACCAGACAGTATTATATACAAGATAGTACCACACACCAGACAGTACCAGACACCAAACAATACCAGACAGTACCAGACACCAGAGAGTACCAGACACTCGGCAGTACCAGACACACGATAGTACCAGACACCATAGAGCACCAGACGCCAAGCAGTACCAGACACCAGAAAGTAGTAGACAGTACCAGACACCAGACAGTACCAGACACCAGGCAGTACCAGACACTAGAATGTACCAGACACCAGACAGTACCAGACACCAGACAATACCAGACACCAGACAGTACCAGCCACTAGGCAGTACCAGACACTAGAATGTACCAGACACCAGACAGTACCAGACACCAGACAGTACCAGACACCAGACAGTACCAGACAGTACCAGACCCCATGCAGTACCAGACACGAGACAGTACCAGACAACAGTCAGTACCAGACACTAGAACGTACCAGACAGTACCAGACACCAGACAGTACCAGACACCAGACAGTACCAGCCAGTACCAGACACCAGACAGTATCAGACACCAGATAGTACCAGACACCAGACAGTACCAGCCATTAGAACGTACCAGACACCAGACAGTACCTGACACCAGACAGTACCAGACACCAGACAGTACCAGCAAGTACCAGACACCAGATAGTACCAGACACCACACAGTACCAGACAACAGACAGCATCTAGATAATTACAAACACCACACAGTACCAGACACCAGGCAGTACCAGACACCAGAGCGTACCAAACGCAAGACAGTACCAGACACCAGGCATTACTCTATACCAGACAGTACCAGACACCAGGCAGTACCTGACACCAGACATTACTCGAAACCAGAGAGTACCAGACACCACATATAACCAAACACAAGACAGTACCAGACATCAGATAGTACCAGACAAAAGGCAATACCAGACACCAGCAAGAACCAGAGAATACCAGACAACAGGCGGTACACAACACCAGAGAGTACTAGATGCCAGAGAGTACCAGACACCAGACAGAACCAGTACCATACACCTGACAGTACCATACACCAGACAGTACCAAACACTAGACAGTACCCGACGCCAGACAGTACCAGACACCAGACACCAGGCAGTACCCAATATCAGAGGGTACCAAACACAAGATAATACCCGACACCCTAAAGCACCAAACACCAGGCAGTACCAGACACAAGTCAGTACCCGATACAAGACATTACCCGACAGTAGAGACTACCAGACACCAGACAGAACCAGACATCAGAAAGTACCAGACAATAGGCAGTACCCGACACAAGACAGTACCAGAGAGTACCAGACACTAAACAGTACCCAACATAAGACAGTACCAGACACCAGAGAGTACCAGAAACTGAGCAGTGCCAGACACAAGATAGTACCAGACACCAGATAGTACAGAACACCAGACAGTACCAGATACCAAACAGTACCAGACACCATACATTTCCAGACACCAGACAGTACTAGACACAAGACAGTACCAGACACTGGGCAGTACCCGACACCAGAGAGTACCAGGCACCAGACAGTACCGGACAATACCAGACAATAGACAGTACAAGATACCAGACAGTACCAGACACCAGATAGTACCAGACACCAAACAATACTAGACAGTACTAGACACCAGACAGTACCATACAACAGACAGTACCAGACATCAGACAGTATCAGATACTAGACAGTACCAGACACCGGACAGTACCAGAAACCAGACAGTACCAGACCTAAAACAATACCAGACAGTACCAGACACCAGAACGTACCAGAAACCGGGCTGTACCAGACACCAGACAGTACCAGACACCAGACAGTACCAGACACCAGACAGTACCAGACACCAAACAATATTAGACAGTACCAGACACCAGACAGTACCATACAACAGACAGTACCAGACACCAGACAGTGTTAGATACTAGACAGTACCAGACACCAGACAGTACCAGACACCAAACACCAAACAATACCAGACAGTATCCGACACCAGAGAGTACCAGACACTCGGCAGTACCAGACACAAGATAGTACCAGACACTAGAGAGCACCAGACGCCAAGCAGTACCAGACACCAGAAAGTAGTAGACAGTACCAGACACCAGACAGTACCAGACAACAGACAGTACCAGATACTAAAACGTACCAGACAGTACCAGACACCAGACAGTACCAGACAGTACCAGACACCAGACAGTACCAGCTAGTACCAGACACCAGACAGTACCAGACACCAGACACCAGACAGTACCAGCCACCAAACAATATTAGACAGTACCAGACACCAGACAGTATTATATACAAGATAGTACCAGACACCAGACAGTACCAGACACCAAACAATACCAGACAGTACCAGACACCAGAGAGTACCAGACACTCGGCAGTACCAGACACAAGATACTACCAGACACCATAGAGCACCAGACGAAAAGCAGTACCAGACACCAGAAAGTAGTAGACAGTACCAGACACCAGACAGTACCAGACACCAGGCAGTACCAGACACTAGAATGTACCAGACACCAGACAGTACCAGACACCAGACAATACCAGACACCAGACAGTACCAGCCACTAGGCAGTACCAGACACTAGAATGTACCAGACACCAGACAGTACCAGACACCAGACAGTACCAGACACCAGACAGTACCAGACAGTACCAGACCCCATGCAGTACCAGACACGAGACAGTACCAGACAACAGTCAGTACCAGACACTAGAACGTACCAGACAGTACCAGACACCAGACAGTACCAGACACCAGACAGTACCAGCCAGTACCAGACACCAGACAGTATCAGACACCAGATAGTACCAGACACCAGACAGTACCAGCCATTAGAACGTACCAGACACCAGACAGTACCTGACACCAGACAGTACCAGACACCAGACAGTACCAGCAAGTACCAGACACCAGATAGTACCAGACACCACACAGTACCAGACAACAGACAGCATCTAGATAATTACAAACACCACACAGTACCAGACACCAGGCAGTACCAGACACCAGAGCGTACCAAACGCAAGACAGTACCAGACACCAGGCATTACTCTATACCAGACAGTACCAGACACCAGGCAGTACCTGACACCAGACATTACTCGAAACCAGAGAGTACCAGACACCACATATAACCAAACACGAGACAGTACCAGACATCAGATAGTACCAGACAAAAGGCAATACCAGACACCAGCAAGAACCAGAGAATACCAGACAACAGGCGGTACACAACACCAGAGAGTACTAGATGCCAGAGAGTACCAGACACCAGACAGAACCAGTACCATACACCTGACAGTACCATACACCAGACAGTACCAAACACTAGACAGTACCCGACGCCAGACAGTACCAGACACCAGACACCAGGCAGTACCCAATATCAGAGGGTACCAAACACAAGATAATACCCGACACCCTAAAGCACCAAACACCAGGCAGTACCAGACACAAGTCAGTACCCGATACAAGACATTACCCGACAGTAGAGACTACCAGACACCAGACAGAACCCGACATCAGAAAGTACCAGACAATAGGCAGTACCCGACACAAGACAGTACCAGAGAGTACCAGACACTAAACAGTACCCAACATAAGACAGTACCAGACACCAGAGAGTACCAGAAACTGAGCAGTGCCAGACACAAGATAGTACCAGACACCAGATAGTACAGAACACCAGACAGTACCAGATACCAAACAGTACCAGACACCATACATTTCCAGACACCAGACAGTACTAGACACAAGACAGTACCAGACACTGGGCAGTACCCGACACCAGAGAGTACCAGGCACCAGACAGTACCGGACAATACCAGACAATAGACAGTACAAGATACCAGACAGTACCAGACACCAGAAAGTATCAGAAAATAGACAGTACCAGACACCAGACAGTACCAGACACCAGACAGTACCAGACACCAGACAGTACCAGACACCAAACAATACTAGACAGTACCAGACACCAGACAGTACCATACAACAGACAGTACCAGACATCAGACAGTATCAGATACTAGACAGTACCAGACACCGGACAGTACCAGAAACCAGACAGTACCAGACCTAAAACAATACCAGACAGTACCAGACACCAGAACGTACCAGAAACCGGGCTGTACCAGACACCAGACAGTACCAGACACCAGACAGTACCAGACACCAGACAGTACCAGACACCAAACAATATTAGACAGTACCAGACACCAGACAGTACCATACAACAGACAGTACCAGACACCAGACAGTGTTAGATACTAGACAGTACCAGACACCAGACAGTACCAGACACCAAACACCAAACAATACCAGACAGTATCCGACACCAGAGAGTACCAGACACTCGGCAGTACCAGACACAAGATAGTACCAGACACTAGAGAGCACCAGACGCCAAGCAGTACCAGACACCAGAAAGTAGTAGACAGTACTAGACACCAGACAGTACCAGACAACAGACAGTACCAGATACTAAAACGTACCAGACAGTACCAGACACCAGACAGTACCAGACAGTACCAGACACCAGACAGTACCAGCTAGTACCAGACACCAGACAGTACCAGACACCAGACACCAGACAGTACCAGCCACCAAACAATATTAGACAGTACCAGACACCAGACAGTATTATATACAAGATAGTACCAGACACCAGACAGTACCAGACACCAAACAATACCAGACAGTACCAGACACCAGAGAGTACCAGACACTCGGCAGTACCAGACACAAGATACTACCAGACACCATAGAGCACCAGACGAAAAGCAGTACCAGACACCAGAAAGTTGTAGACAGTACCAGACACCAGACAGTACCAGACACCAGGCAGTACCAGACACTAGAATGTACCAGACACCAGACAGTACCAGACACCAGACAATACCAGACACCAGACAGTACCAGACACTAGGCAGTACCAGACACTAGAATGTACCAGACACCAGACAGTACCAGACACCAGACAGTACCAGACACCAGACAGTACCAGACAGTACCAGACAGTACCAGATCCCATGCAGTACCAGACACGAGACAGTACCAGACAACAGTCAGTACCAGACACTAGAACGTACCAGACAGTACCAGACACCAGACAGTACCAGACACCAGACAGTACCAGCCAGTACCAGACACCAGACAGTATCAGACACCAGATAGTACCAGACACCAGACAGTACCAGCCACTAGAACGTACCAGACACCAGACAGTACCTGACACCAGACAGTACCAGACACCAGACAGTACCAGCAAGTACCAGACACCAGATAGTACCAGACACCACACAGTACCAGACAACAGACAGCATCTAGATAATTACAAACACCACACAGTACCAGACACCAGGCAGTACCAGACACCAGAGCGTACCAAACGCAAGACAGTACCAGACACCAAGCATTACTCGATACCAGACAGTACCAGACACCAGGCAGTACCTGACACCAGACATTACTCGAAACCAGAGAGTACCAGACACCACATATAACCAAACACGAGACAGTACCAGACATCAGATAGTACCAGACAAAAGGCAATACCAGACACCAGCCAGAACCAGAGAATACCAGACAACAGGCGGTACACAACACCAGAGAGTACTAGATGCCAGAGAGTACCAGACACCAGACAGAACCAGTACCATACACCTGACATTACCATACACTAGACAGTACCAGACACTAGACAGCACCCGACGCCAGACAGTACCAGACACCAGACATAAGCCACCAGGCAGTACCAGACATCAGAGGGTACCAAACACAAGACAGTACCCGACACCATAAAGTACCAAACACCAGGCAGTACTAGACACAAGGCAGTATCCTACACAAGACATTACCTGACATCAGAGAGTACACCAGCCAGAACCAGAGAATACCAGACAACAGGCGGTACACAACACCAGAGAGTACTAGATGCCAGAGAGTACCAGACACCAGACAGAACCAGTACCATACACCTGACAGTACCATACACCAGACAGTACCAAACACTAGACAGTACCCGACGCCAGACAGTACCAGACACCAGACACCAGGCAGTACCCAATATCAGAGGGTACCAAACACAAGATAATACCCGACACCCTAAAGCACCAAACACCAGGCAGTACCAGACACAAGTCAGTACCCGATACAAGACATTACCCGACAGTAGAGACTACCAGACACCAGACAGAACCAGACATCAGAAAGTACCAGACAATAGGCAGTACCCGACACAAGACAGTACCAGAGAGTACCAGACACTAAACAGTACCCAACATAAGACAGTACCAGACACCAGAGAGTACCAGAAACTGAGCAGTGCCAGACACAAGATAGTACCAGACACCAGACAGTACAGAACACCAGACAGTACCAGATACCAAACAGTACCAGACACCATACATTTCCAGACACCAGACAGTACCAGACACAAGACAGTACCAGACACTGGGCAGTACCCGACACCAGAGAGTACCAGGCACCAGACAGTACCGGACAATACCAGACAATAGACAGTACAAGATACCAGACAGTACCAGACACCAGACAGTATCAGAAAATAGACAGTACCAGACACCAGACAGTACCAGACACCAGACAGTACCAGACACCAGACAGTACCAGACACCAAACAATACTAGACAGTACCAGACACCAGACAGTACCAGACACCAGACAGTACCAGACCCCATGCAGTACCAGACACGAGACAGTACCAGACAACAGTCAGTACCAGACACTAGAACGTACCAGACAGTACCAGACACCAGACAGTACCAGACACCAGACAGTACCAGCCAGTACCAGACACCAGACAGTATCAGACACCAGATAGTACCAGACACCAGACAGTACCAGCCACTAGAACGTACCAGACACCAGACAGTACCTGACACCAGACAGTACCAGACACCAGACAGTACCAGCAAGTACCAAACACCAGATAGTACGAGACACCACACAGTACCAGACAACAGACAGCATCTAGATAATTACAAACACCACACAGTACCAGACACCAGGCAGTACCAGACACCAGAGCGTACCAAACGCAAGACAGTACCAGACACCAGGCATTACTCGATACCAGACAGTACCAGACACCAGGCAGTACCTGACACCAGACATTACTCGAAACCAGAGAGTACCAGACACCACATATAACCAAACACGAGACAGTACCAGACATCAGATAGTACCAGACAAAAGGCAATACCAGACACCAGCCAGAACCAGAGAATACCAGACAACAGGCGGTACACAACACCAGAGAGTACTAGATGCCAGAGAGTACCAGACACCAGACAGAACCAGTACCATACACCTGACATTACCATACACTAGACAGTACCAGACACTAGACAGCACCCGACGCCAGACAGTACCAGACACCAGACATAAGCCACCAGGCAGTACCCGACATCAGAGGGTACCAAACACAAGACAGTACCCGACACCATAAAGTACCAAACACCAGGCAGTACCAGACACAAGGCAGTATCCTACACAAGACATTACCTGACATCAGAGAGTACACCAGCCAGTACCAGAGAGTACCAGACACTAGGCGGTACACGACACCAGAGAGTATAAGACGCCAGAGAGTACCAGACACCAGGCAGTACCAGACAGTACCATTCACCAGACAGTACCATACACCAGACAGTACCAGACACCAGACAGTACCCGACACCAGACAGTACCAGACACCAGGCAGTACGCGACATCAGAGGGTACCAAATACAAGACAGTACCCGACACCATAGAGTACCAGACACCAGGCAGTACCAGACACCAGGCAGTACCCGACACAAGACATTACCCGACATCAGAGAGTACCAGACACCAAACAGTACCAGATATCAGACAATACCAGACAACAGACAGTACCCGACACCAGATAGTACCAGAGAGTACCAGACACCAGGCGGTACCAGACAACAGGCAGTACCAGACACCAGGCAGTACCCGACATAAGACAGTACCAGACACAGACAGTACCCGACACCAGACAGTACCCGGCACCAGAAAATATCAGACACCAGAGAGTACCAGACACCCGGCAGTACCAAACACCAGGCAGTACCAGACACCAGGCAGTACCCGACACCAGACAGTACCAGACACCAGACAGTACCAGACACCAGACAGTACCAGACACCAGACATTATCAGACACCAGAGGGCACCAGACATCAGACAATACCAGCCAGTACCAGACACCAGACAGTACCAGACACTAGGCAGTACCAGACACCAGGTAGAAGAGTTGTACCCAACAACAGACAGAAGACGTATACCAACAAGTAGGCCCCACTCACACAACACATAGGCGTCACCGAGATAAAGCCCTGGTCCAGGTTTGTGTTTTTGCTGGGACCAGCATTGTAAGGGAAACAACTCAGAAATCGGTTATTGCTTCTTACATCGTGGCCAAGAGTGATCTCCTTTACGATAAGTTGTTGGACATTATACAGGATCAGAGGCGTTGTATAGTTCAGTGGCGGTTCTGTGGGCTGGAAGTTGGTAGTGTTGGAAGCTGGTAGTGTTGGAGACTGGTAGTGTTGGAAGCTGGTAGTGTTGGAGGCTTGTAGTGTTGGAAGCTGGTAGTGTTGGAAGCTGGTAGTGTTGGAGGCTGTTAGTGTTGGAAGCTGGTAGTGTTGGAAGCTGGTAGTGTTGGAAGCTGGTATGGTCGGGAGTTGTTCGGACTGGTAGTTGATAGAGACGCGAGTTCGAGGGTGTGGGTGGAATAACCACAAAAGAATAATGATATATGGAACTACGTGATACTCCAAACTTGACGTCTACAAATAATTAACTCACACATCAAATCTGACGGCTACAAGTCACTAACTCACACATCAAAGTTGACAGCTACAAGTAACTAACTCATACTTCAAGCGGTACAGTCACAAGTCAACTAACTCACACTTCAAGCGGTACAGTCACAAGTTAACTAACTCCCACTTCAAGCGGTACAGTCACAAGTCAACTAACTCACACTTCAAGCGGTACAGTCACAAGTCAACTAACTCACACTTCAAGCGGTACAGTCACAAGTCAACTAACTCACACTTCAAGCGGTACAGTCACAGGTCAACTAACTCACACTTCAAGTGGTACAGTCACAAGTCAACTAACTCACACTTCAAGCTATACAGTCACAAGTCAACTAACAAACACTTCAAGCGATACAGTCACAAGTCAACTAACTCACACTTCAAGCGGTACAGTCACAAGTTAACTAACTCACACAAACTACTTAATTAGCGATCAAATCTGTTTGTGAATGACTGAATCTGTCTAGTTTTGTGAATGACTAAATATGTCCAATTTTGTGAATGACTGAATCCGTCCAATTTTGTGACTGACTAAATCTGTCCAATTTTGTGAATGACTGAATCTGTTTAGTTTTGTGAATGACTGAATCTGTCCAATTTTGTGAATGACTGAATCTGTCCAATTTTGTGAATGACTGAATCTGTCCAATTTTGTGAATGACTGAATCTGTCCAATTTTGTGAATGACTGAATCTGTCCAATTTTGAGAATGACTGAATCTGTCCAATTTTGAGAATGACTGAATCTATCCAATTTTGAGAATGACTGAATCTGTCCACCTTTGGACAATGAGGGATAGTGTGAACAAAATGTCGAGGAGAATTGAGGATGTCTGAAACACAACCGTAACTAGCACTCGCAATTTAAATTGAATATACAATCATGGTCAAGTCGCCAGCAAAGTTCAACTTACGAAATGGATGGCCACAAAAACGTGGCTTGGGGTCGGAAACAGATGGAGCAAAATAAGCATAGCATACTTCCATCATGGACCACATCAATCCACACTCCCCCCCCACCCCCCCCCCCCCACCCCCCAACCTCTACTCTCATCTATCATGGACCACATCAATCCACACTTCTCAGCGTCTCACCTGTCACTTCTGATGGTCAGCGTCTCACCTGTCACTTCTGATGGTCAGCGTCTCAACTGTCACTTCTGATGGTCATCGTCTCACCTGTCACTTCTGATGATCAGCATCTCACCTGTCTCTTCTGATGATCAGCATCTCACCTGATGATAAGCGTCTCACTTGTCACTTCTGATGTTCACCGTCTCACCTGTCACTTCTGATGATCAGCGTCTCACCTGTCACTTCTGATGATCAGCATCTCACCTGTCACTTCTGATGATCAGCTTCTCAACTGTCACTTCTGATGGTCAGCGTCTCACCCGTCACTACGTCTAGAATGTTTCATGTCCACGCATCCCACATGGGGTACTAGAGGGAGTTAACAAATCTATTAGAATTCATGGAGGAGGTTACTAAAATGATAGATAAAGAGGAGCCAGTAGATTTTATTTATCTTGATTTTGCAAAGGTCTTTGAAATAGTACTTCATCAAAGATTATTTCGAAAGTTAAAATCACATGGAATATGTGGGGAAGTTGCCAAATGGATTGAAAATTGGTTAACGGGAGGAAGGCAGAGAGTGGGCATAAAAAAGGAGTACTCTGAGTGGTGTGAAGTAAAAAGTGGAGTGCCATAGGGCTCGGTTTTGGGATCCATGATTGCAAAATTCACTGACGACACAAAACTATGCAGTAGTGTCTCATCTAAAGCAGAAGTGGATATATTGAGGCCGGATTTAGATAAAATTCGAGAATGGTCTGTAAGCTGGCAAATGGAGTTTAATGTAGATAAATGTACAGTCATCCACATGGGTATCCAATATGGAACATAAGTACAGAATGGGAGAGAACAATAATATAAAGAAAGAAAAGGAAAGGGACCTAGGGGTTATAATAGATTATACAGGTAAGGTGAGTGAACAAGTTCAGGTAGCAGTGAAAAAGGCAAATGCAATGTTAGGTATGATAAAAATAAATATATTAAACATAGGAGCAAGGAAGTGATAGTCAAACTGTATAAAGCTTTAGTTAGACCTAGATTGGAGTACTGTATACAGGTGTGGAGTCATTATCGTAGAGAAGATATAAACATGCTGGAAAGAATACAAAAAAGATGAACAAAGATGATAGAGGGATTCCAGAATTACAGTTCTGAGGAAAGACTCAGAAAAACCGGCCTACACTGTCTTGAACAGAGAAGAATTCGTGGTGACTTAACACAGGTTTATAAGATGATCAGAGGAATGGATAAATTAGACTATAACAAGTTTTTTTTGCTTAAAATTCAGCCCCCAACAAGAACAAGAGAGGGCATAGGTACAAATTAACTAAAGAAATGTCCAGATTAGATATTAGGAAGTATTTCTTTAGTCAGAGAGTGGTGAATGCTTGGAATGAATTGCAGCAGGAAGTAGTGGCGGCTGGTACATTTAATTCATTCAAGTATAGATTGGATGCGCATATCACTTTTAGATGAAGTGAATGCTACTGGTTATATTCAGACTGCAGAGTCTTCTAATCCAGTGTAAGGACGTTAAGGGAGCTTTCTGTAGAACAACAGACCTATGTGGCTGTCATTTCTATTAGCGGGTTGACCGTTCCGTCAGGCTAACACTTCCTTCTGTCCAGAGAAGGTTTGGGGCCTGTCAACTATTGAAGTGTCCGGGAACGCTGAGGGAGTGGTGTGGGGGAGCAGTGGAGAAGGTTCGTGAGGCAGTTTCAGGCGCTGATTGTCATCTAGCCATTTAACCGTCATCTAGCGGGCCCGTCTGTCACGTGGTCGTATCTGCACCGACAGGATGGTCGTTGTAGGCGTGTCCCATCCGCTCAGGTCGCCGGTAAATAACTTTCTAATGATGGGGTTGGCCAACATTAAGATGTCGATAACCACCCAATAATCTAGCCTGGCCTTCCTTCCATGAAGTTCTGCCCTCCCATTTGATACCCCACAATTAACATCTGTTGTTGAAAGATGGACGACAAGTATTGAGACATTGTCGTTGTTGTTGTTGTTGTTGTTGTTGTTGTTGTTGTCCTTGTTATCGTTGTTGTTGTTGTTGTTGTTGTTGTTCTTGTTGTTGTTCTTGTTGTTCTTGTTGTTGTTGTTGTTGTTGTTGTTCTTGTTGTTGTTGTTGTTGTTCTTGTTGTCGTTGTTGTTGTTGTTGTTGTTGTTGTTCTTGTTGTTGTTGTACTTGTTATCGTTGCTGTTGTTGTTGTTGTTGTTGTTGTTGTTCTTGTTCTTGTTCTTGTTGTTGTTGTTGTTGTTCTTGTTATCGTTGTTGTTGTTGTTGTTGTTGTTGTTGTTGTTGTTGTTTTTGTTGTTGTTGTTGTTGTTTTTGTTGTTGTTGTTGTTCTTGTTGTTGTTCTTGTTGTTCTTGTTCTTGGATGCCCACAATGAGTAGGTTTACTCTTTTCTGCGCCCTAAAAAGGACGTTAAGTGGCGGGTTGTCATAGCTTTCCTCGCATCCCGAGCATGCTGATGAAGGTGGACCAGGGTCCTCCAGGCGGTTCTGTTATGCTTGGCTTCATCTGCGTGTCGCTCACTACTATGGGGATCACGTCGACCTCACATTGTTAGACATACTGTTGTCCTCAACAACAGCCCGTTTCCAGGACGACCGGCGAGGAGGTCAGGTGTGGGTTTTGACCCTGGCTTACAGTGTCTGATCAGTGTGCCCTGCCTGACCCTGGCTAACATTGTCTGACCAGTGTGCCCTGCCTGACCCGGCTAACGTTGTCTGACCAGTGTGTTTTGCCTGACAAGACGTTAGCCTTCCTTTTAGAGACCTGGTCACACGCAACATTTCTACGGTGGAAGTGCTGGAGGCCAAACAGGAAGAGCCGGTCGAATTGATTGGTCACATGCCTGTCACCTTGTTGATTAAATCGCTGACGTCCCATCAGTGGGCTGGTCTCTGACGTCCCTTCAGTAGGCTGGTCGCTGACGTCCCCTCAATGGGCTGGTCGCTAAACCCGTCGCGTATGGATTATGTTGGCCAAGCATGTGACGGGACAACTGATCTCTCACAATGAGACTTTCACGTCTGTGTTTCAATATCAAGCTTTCTCTCTCTCTCTCTCTCTCTCTCTCTCTCTCTGTCTCTCTCTCTATCTATATATCTATCTCTCACTATATCTCTCTTTCTCTCACTCTCTCTCTCTTCTTTCACGCTATCTCTTTCTCTATCTTTCTCTCACTTTCTCTCTCTCTCTCTCTCTCTCTCTCTCTCTCTCACACACTCTATCTCACACACTATTAAATTTCAGAAAGACAGATTGCCTTCCAAGCTTTCTCGCTCTCTTCCCCATTCTTTTACATACGCTCTCTGGCGTGCATACACTCTCTCATACACTCTCTCATACACTCTCTCATAACTCTCTCATACACTCTCTAATACACTCTCTCATACACTCTCTTATACACTCTCTCATACACTCTCTGATATACTCTCTTATACACTCTCTCGTACACTCTCTCATACACTCTCTCATACACTCTCTCATACACTCTCACAGACACATGAGAACGAAGACAACGTATGACTAAATTGAATAAGTATGAACAACAAGTTGTGAAAGTCTGTGATCGCCTACCCCTCCCTCCCCCCGCCCCCGCCCCCCCCCCAAACATACACACACACGCACGCGCACACAAACAAACACACTTTTAAGCCCTCATAATCAATAATACACAAAAACACAAAAAAACACAAAACACAAACACGCGCATAAACACATAAACACTGACACAAACACATAAAAACAACAAATACACACAAACAGAAAACCCATAAACCCTGACAACAACACACACACTAACACACACGTAACCACCCACACAAATAGACAACATATACACACAAACACACACACAAGATAAACACACAACCTACACGCATGCAAACACGCACACACAGATAAACACACAACCTATTCACACACAAACACAAATACAGAAAAACCGATAACCTACACACAAACAGATACACTTAAAATAAACACAACATACACACACACACAAACACACACAAGATAAACACACAACCTACACATACAAACACATGCAAAGAAGATAAACACACAAGCTACACACATACAAACACACACGCAAGAAAAACACAAACTACACACAACCACAAACAAATAAGAAAAACACACAACATATACACATACAAACACACACACATAATATAATCACACAACCTACACACATAAACAAACGAGCATTAAAAAACACACAACCTAAACACAAACAAAAAAACAAGATAAACACACACACACACAAGATAAACACACAACCTAGACACACAAACAAACACACACAAGATAAACACACACACACACAAGATAAACACACACACACAAGATAAACATACACACAAGATAAACAAACACACAAGATAAAAACACACACAAGATAAAGACACACACAAGATAAACACACACACAAGATAAACAAACACACATGGTATATACACCCACACACACAAGATAAACACACACACGCAAGATAAACACACACACAAGATAAACACACACACACACACAAGATAAACAAACACGCACAAGATAAACACACATAAAAAAGTTAAAGCACAAACACACACAAAAACACACACAAAATAAAGACATACACAGGATAAACAAACACACACAATATAAACACACACATACAAGATAAGCACACATACACACTCATGATAAATAAAACACACACAAGATAAACACACACATGCGAGATAAGCACACATACATACACAATATAAACATAACAGACGCAAACACGCAGGACAAACACACACACAAGCCAACCAAACACACACGATAAACATACACACTCAAACAGGACAAACACACACACACAAGATACACACACAAGATAAAACACACACACACAAGATAAACACACAGACGCACAAAATAAACACAATCACTAAAGATAAACACACGAACACAATAGAAACACACACACCCACAAAGATAAACACGCAGAAGATAAATACAAACACAAGTTAAACACACAAGATAAACACACACAAACACGATACACACACAAGACAAACACACACTGCACAAGATAAATACACACACAAGATAAACACACACACGCAAAATAAATACACACAAGTTAAACACACAAAAGATAAATACACACACACACGCGAAAGATAATTCACACACAAGAAAAACACACACACATAAAAATAAGAAACACACACAATAAACGGCAAATAGACACAAGATAAACATACACACGCAAAATAAACACACACAGTCTTGACACACAAAACACACACACAAAAGATAACCACACATACAAATACACAAGATAGAGGTACACACACAAGATAGACCAACACACACAAGATAAACACACACACACAAGATAAACATCAACACACACACAAGATAATCAGACACACACACACACAAGATAATGATACACACACAGACAGACAAGATAAACACACAGACATAATCAGACACACACACAAAAGATAATGAGACACACATACACACAAGGTAAACACACAGACATAAGATAGACACACACACAAAAAACAATCAGACATACACGCACACACTCACAAGATAATCAAACGCACAAACAAGATAAACATACACACACACCCACAATATAAACACACAGACATAAGATAGACACACATACACACACACAAGATAACCACACACACGAGAAAAACACATCCATGATAAATGCACACACAAGATAAACAAACAAGAGAAACACACACACGCGATAAACACATATACAAGATACACACACATTTACAAGATAAACACACACACAAGATAAACACAAACATACAAAAAAAAACACACACACACACACTCGCTTTCAAGATAAACACATATACACACAAACAAGACAAACACACGAACACACAACTCTAGTTCTGCAACAACACGTAATTGTAGTCCTAAAAAACTCCTTACACCTACATAAACACGTAACTCTAGTCCTACATAAACACGTAACTCTAGTACTACATAAAAACGTAACTCTAGTCCTAAATAAACACGTAACTCTAGTCCTACATAAATACGTAACTCTAGTCCTACATAAACAAGCAACTCTAGTCCTACAACAACATGTAACTCTAGTCCAACAACAACATGTAACTCTAGTCCTACACTAGCACGCACCTCTAGTCCAACAACAACACGTAACTCTAGTCCAACAACATCATTTTACTCTAGTCGAACAATAACACGCAACTCTAGCTCAACAATAACATGTAACTCTAGTCCAACAAAACCACAAGTAACTCTAGTCCAACAACAGCACGTAGCTCTAGTCCAACAACAACTACACGTAACTATAGTCCTACAACCACACGTAACTTTAGTCCCACAACAACACGTAACTCTAGTACTTCAACAACACGAAACTTTAGTCCTATAAGAACACGTAACTCTAGTCCTACGACAACACGTAACTCTAGTATCACAACAAGAAGTAACTCTAGTCCTTCAACAACACGTAACTCTAGTCCTTCAACAACACGTAACTCTAGTCCTTCAACAACACGTAACTCTAGTCCTTCAACAACACGTAACTCTAGTCCTTCAACGACAATACGTTGGACTTTGGACTGTCGAGATTGAAGACATCATTTAAATCTTGGAGATGAAATGAAGAAGACGATTTCCTGCCTGACCGAGCACTGCTCGAGCCGAACAGCGGGAGAGAGCCATGAATGTGATGTAAACATGAAACACGCGGATGTCTATCGGTAACAGTACCCACCCCCCCCCCCCCCCCCCCAGTTAATGGATTCACTGTTTGTCGTAATCAAACCATAAACTGCAGTATCTGTGTATACCGGCTCATGATAGTTGTGCATTCAAGATTTGAAGATCTATATGAATTCCATACATTTATACGACACATCTCGGACATAGAACCACATCAAATAGAACCACATCACAAAGAACCACATCACATAGAACCACATCACATAGAACCACATAACAAGTAGAACCCCATCACATAGAACCATAAAACACATAGAACCACATCACATAGAACCACATCACATAGAACCACATCACATAGAACCACACCACATAGAACCACATCACATAGGACCACATCACACATAGAAACACCTCACACAGAACCACATGACACCTTGAACCATATCACACAGAACCATATCACACATAGAACCACATCACATAGAATCACATCACATAGAACCACATCACATAGAACTACATCACATAGAAACACATCACACAGAACCAAATTACACATAGAACCACTTCACACAGAACAACATCACACATAGAACAACATCATACATAGAACCACATCATCCATAGAACCACATCACACATAGAACCACATCACACATAGAACCACATCACACATAGAACAAAATCACACATAGAACCACATCACACATAGAACCACATCACACATAGAACCACATCACACATAGAACAACATCACATAGAACCACATCACATGGAACCACTTAACACATAGAACCACATCACACATAGAACCACATTACATAGAACCACATCACATAGAACCACATCACATAGAACCACATCACATAGAACCACATCACATAGAACCACATCACATAGAACCACATTACATAGAACCACATCACATAGAACCACATCACATAGAAACACATCACATAGAACCACATCACATTGAATCACATCACATAGAACCACATCACATAGAACCACATCACATAGAACCACATCACACATAGCACCACATCACACAGAACCACATCATAAATAGAACCACATCATAAATAGAACCATATCATATAGAACCACATCATATAGAACCACATCATAAATAGAACCACATCATATAGAACCACATCACATAGAACCACATCACATAGAACCACATCATATAGAACCACATCACATAGAACCACATCATATAGAACCACATCATAAATAGAACCACATCATAAATAGAACCACATCATATAGAACCACATCATATAGAACCACATCATAAATAGAACCACATCATATAGAACCACATCACATAGAACCACATCACATTGAATCACATCACATAGAACCACATCACATAGAACCACATCACATAGAACCACATCACACATAGCACCACATCACACAGAACCACATCATAAATAGAACCACATCATATAGAACCACATCACATAGAACCACATCACATAGAACCACATCATATAGAACCACATCACACATAGAACCACATTACATAGAACCACATCACACATAGAACCACATCACATAGAACCACATCACATAGAACCACATCATATAGAACCACATCACACATAGAACCACATCACACATAGAACCACATCACATAGAACCACATCATATAGAACCACATCACACATAGAACCACATCACATAGAACCACATCACATAGAACCACATCATATAGAACCACATCATACATAGAACCACATCATACACAAAACCACATCAAACATACAACCACATCACACAGAACAACATCACACATAGATCCACATCACACAAAACCACATCACACATAGAGTAAAATCACACATAGAACCACATCACACATAGAACCACGTTACAAATAGAACCCCATAACATAGAACCACATCACACATAGAACCACGTCACATAGAACCACATCATACAGAACTACATCACATAGAACCACTTCACACATAAAACCATACCGCACATAGAACCACATCACATAGAACCACATCACATAGAACCACACACACATAGAACCACATCACATAGAACCACACACACATAGAACCACATCACACACAGGGCCAAATCACACTTATAACCACATCACACATAGAAAGATATACCACATAGAACCACATCACACATAGAACTACATCACACTTAGAACCACGTCACATAGAACCACATCATACAGAACTACATCACATAGAACCACTTCACACATAGAACCACATCACACATAGAACCACGTCACATAGAACCACATCATACAGAACTACATCACATAGAACCACATCACACAAAGAACCACATCACACATGGAACCACATCATACATAGAACCACATGACATATAGAAAGCAATACCACATAGAACCACATCAGACATAGAACTACGTACACTTAGAACCACATCACACATAGAACCACATCACACATAGAACCACTTCATACAGAACCACATCACATATAGAACAACATCACATAGAACCACTTCACACATAGAACCACATCGCACATAGAACAATATCGCATAGAAAAACATATCACATAGAACCACATCACTCATAGAACCAAATTACACATAGAACCACATCACATAGAACCATAAAACACATAGAACCACATCCCACATAGAACCACATCACACATACAACCACATCACATAGAACCATAAAACACATAGAACCACATCCCACATAGAACCACATACCATAGAACCACATCACATAGAACCACATCTAATAGAATCACATCACATAGAACCACATCACATAGAGCCACATCACACATAGAACCACATCACACATAGAACCACATAACATAGAACCACATCACATGGAACCACTTAACACATAGAACCACATCACACAAAGAACCACATTACATAGAACCACATCACATAGAACCACATCACATAGAACCACATCACATAGAACCACATCACATTGAATCACATCACATAGAACCACATCACATAGAACCATTTCACATAGAACTACATCACATAGAAACACATCACACAGAACCACATTACACATAGATCCACATCACACAGAACAACATCACAAATAGAACAACATCATACATAGAACAACATCATACATAGAACCACATCATACACAGAACTACATTAAACATAGAACAACATCACACATAGAAACAAATCACACGGAACAACATCACACGTAGAACCATATCATATAGAACCCCATCACATATAGAACCCCATCACAAATAGAACCACATCACATAGAAACCCATCACATAGAATCACATCACATAGAACCACATCACATAGAACCACATAACATAGAATCACATCACACAGAAGCATATCACACATAGAACCACATCATCCATAGAACCACATAACACAGAACCACATCACACATAGAACCATATCACATAGAACCACATCACAAAGAGAACTATATCATATAGAATCACATCATCACATTGAACCACATCACATAGAATCACATCACATAAAACCACATCACATAGAACCATATCACATAGAAACACATCACACATAGAACCATATCATACATAGAACCACATCCCACAGAACCACATTACACATAGAATAAAATCACACAGAAGCACATCACACATTGAACCACATCATCCACAGAACCAAAAAATAAACAAAACCACATCATACACAGAACCTCATCAAATATAGAACCACATCACACATAGAACCACATCACACATAGAACCACATCACACATAGAACCACGTCCCACATAGAACCACGTCCCACATAGAACCACATCACACATAGAACCACATCACACATAGAACCACATCACAAACAACCACATCACACATAGAACCACATCACACAGAACAACATCACACATGGAACCACATCACACATAGAACCACATCACATAGAAACACAGATAAAATAGAAGCACATGACACATAGAACCACATCACACATAGAACCACATCACACATAGAACCACATCACACATAGAACCACATCACACATAGACCCACATCACACATAGAACCACATCACACATAGAGCCACATCACACATAGAACCACATCACACATAGAACCACATCACACATAGAACCACATCACACATAGAACCACATCACACATAGAACCACATCACACATAGAACCACATCACACATAGAACCACATCACACATAGAACCACATCACACATAGAACCACATCACACATAGACCCACATCACATAGAACCACATCACACATAGAACCACATCACACATAGAACCACATCACACATAGAACCACATCACACATAGAACCACATCACACATAGAACCACATCACACATAGACCCACATCACATAGAACCACATCACATGGAACCACTTAACACATAGAACCACATCACACATAGAACCACATTACATAGAACCACATCACATAGAACCACATCACATAGAACCACATCACATGGAACCACTTAACACATAGAACCACATCACACATAGAACCACATTACATAGAACCACATCACATAGAACCACATCACATAGAACCACATCACATAGAACCACATCACATTGAATCACATCACATAGAGCCACATCACATAGAACCACATCACATAGAACCACATCACACATAGCACCACATCACACAGAACCACATCATAAATAGAACCATATCACACAGACCCACATCCCAAATAGAACCACATCACATAGAACCACATCACATAGAACCACATCAAATAGAACCACATCACATAGAACCACATCACACAGAACCACATCATACATAGAACCACACCATACATAGAACCACATAATACACAGAAACACATCATACACAAAACCACATCAAACATACAACCACATCACATAGAATCACATCACAAATAGAACTACATCACACATAGAGCCACATCACACAGAACAACATCACACATAGAACCACATCACACAAAACCACATCACACATAGAGTAAAATCACACATAGAACCACATCACACATAGAACCACGTTACAAATAGAATCACATAACATAGAACCACATCACACATAGAACCACGTCACATATAGAATGACATCACATAAAACCACATCATACAGAACTACATCACATAGAACCACTTCACACATAAAACCATATCGCACATAGAACCACATCACATAGAACCACATCACATAGAACCACACACATAGAACCACATCACACATAGAGCCAAATCACACTTAGAACCACATCACACATAGAAAGATATACCACATAGAACCACATCACACATAGAACTACATCACACTTAGAACCATATCACACATAGAACCACATCACACATAGAACCACATCACACATAGAACAACATCACAGAGAAACAAATTACACACATAACCACATCACACACAGAACCACATCACACACAGAACCACATCACAGAGAACCATTTCACACATAGAACCACATGACACATAGAACCACATGACACATAGAACCACATCACACAGAACAAAATCACACAGAACCACATCATTCACAGAACCACATCACACATAGAACCTCAAAACACCTAGAACCACATCACACATAGAACCACATCACACATAGAACTACATCACACAGAACCACATCAAACATAAAACCACATGGCACAGAACCACATCACATATAGAACAATATCACTCAGAACCACATTACACATAGAACCACATCAGACAGAACTAAATCACATAGAACCATTTCACACATAGAACCACATTACACATAGAACCACATCACACCTAGGACTACATCACACATAGAACGACAACACACATAGAACCACATCACACATAGAACCACATCACAAATAGAACCGCATCACACATAGATCCGCACCATACAGAACCACATTACACATAGAACCATGTCACACATAGAAGCACATAACACATAGAACGACATCACACATAGACCCACATCACACATAGAAAAAATCACACATAAAATCAAATCACACAGAACCCCATCACATATAGAAGTAAATCACACATAAAATCACATCACACAGAGCCAAATCACATAGAACCACATCACACATAGAATCACATCACACATAGAACCACATCAGACATATAGAACCACATCACACATAGAACCACATCACATAGAACCACATCACACATAGAACCACATCACACATAAAACCACATCACACATTGAACCACATCACACATAGAACCACATCACACAATGAACTACATCACACAGAATTACATCACACATAGAACCACATCACATAGAACTACATCACATATAGAAACACAGCACATAGAACCACATCACACAGAACCACATCAAATAGAACCACATCGCAAATAGAACCACATCACACATACAACCACATCACACATATAACCACATTACACATAGAACCACATCACACATAGAACCACTTCACACAGAACCACATCACATAGAACCACAACAGAAATAGAACCACATCACATATAGAAGCACATCACACATAGAACAACATCGCACATAGAACCACCTCACACATTGAACCATTTCACATTGAACAACATAACACAGAACCACATTACACATAGAATCACATCACATAGAACCACATCACATAGAACCACATAACACATAGAACCACATCACATAGAATCACATCACATCGAATTACATCACATAAAACCACATCACACATAGAACCACATCACATAGAGCCCCATCACAGACAGAACCACACTATACACTGAATTACATCACACAGAACCACATCACATAGAACGACTTCAAAAATAGAACCACATCACACACAGAACCACATATCACAGAACCACATCACATATAGAACCACATCACACAGAACCACATCACATAGAACCACATAACACATAGAACCAATTAACACATAGAACCACATCACACATAGAACCACATCACGTAGAATCACATCACACATAGAACCACATCACATAGAACCACATCACACAGAACCACATCAGATTGAACCACATTACATAGAACAACATCACACAGAACCACATCACACATAGAACCACTTCACACATAGAACCACATCACATAGAATCACATCACATAGAACCACATCACACATAGAACCACATCACACATATAACCACATAACATAGAACCACATCACACATAGAACCTTATCACATAGAATCACATCACATAGAACTACATCACACATAGAACTACATCACACATAGAATCACATCACATAGAACCACATCACATAGAATCACATCACATAGAATCACATCACATAGAACCACATCACATAGAATCACATCACATAGAACCACATCACACATAGAATCACATCACATAGAACCACATTACACAAAGAACCGCATCATACATAGAACCACATCACACAGAACCACATCACATAGAACCACTTCAGAAAAAGAATCACATCACACATAGATCCACATCACACATTGAACCACATCACACACAGAACCACATCACACATAGAACCACATCACACATAGAACCATAACACACAAAGAACCACATCACACAGAACACATCACATATAGAACCACATCACATAGAACCACATCACATAGAACCCCATCACACATAGAACCACATCACATAGAACCACATCACATAGAACCCCATCACACATAGAACCACATCACACATAGAACCACATCACATAGAACCACATCACATACAACCATTTCACACAGAACCACATCACATAGAACGACATCACACATAACCGCATCACACATATAACCACATCACACAGAACCACATTACACGTAGAACCACATCACATAGAACCACATCACACATAGAACCACATCACACAATGAACTACATCACACAGAATTACATCACACATAGAACCACATCACATAGAACTACATCACATAGAAACACATCCCATAGAACCACATCACACAGAACCACATCACATAGAACCACATCAGAAATAGAACCACATCACATATAGAACCACATCACACATAGAACCACATCACACATAGAACCATATCGCAAATAGAACCACATCACACATACAATCACATCACACATAAAACCACATTACACATAGAACCACATCACACATAGAACCACTTCACACAGAACCACATCACATAGAACCACAACAGAAATAGAACCACATCACATATAGAAGCACATCACACATAGAACAACATCGCACATAGAACCACATCACACATAGAAACACATCACACATAGAACCACATCACACATAGAACCACCTCACACATAGAACCATTTCACATAGAACCACATAACACAGAACCACATCACACATAGAACCACATCACACATAGAACCGCATGACATAGAATCACATCACATAGAACCACATCACATAGAACCACATAATACATAGAACCACATCACATAGAATCACATCACACATAGAACCACATCACATAGAATCACATCAAATAGAACAACATAAGATAGAACCACGTCACACAGATCCACATCACATAGAACCACATCACATAGAACCACACCACATAGAATTACATCACATAAAACCACATCACACATAGAACCACATCACATAGAGCCACATCACAGATAGAACCACACTTTACATTGAATTACATCACACAGAAACACATCACATAGAACCACGTCACACATAGAAGCACATAACACATAGAACGACATCACACATAGACCCACATCACACATAGAACAAAATCACACATAAAATCAAATCACACAGAACCCCATCACATATAGAAGTAAATCACACATAAAATCACATCACACAGAGCCAAATCACATAGAACCACATCACACATAGAACCACATCACACATAGAACCACATCAGACATATAGAACCACATCACACAAAATCACATCACATAGAACCACATCACACATAGAACCACATCACACATAAAACCACATCACACATTGAACCACATCACACATAGAACCACATCACACAATGAACTACATCACACAGAATTACATCACACATAGAACCACATCACATAGAACTACATCACATATAGAAACACAGCACATAGAACCACATCACACAGAACCACATCACATAGAACCACATCAGAAATAGAACCACATCACATATAGAACCACATCACACATAGAACCATATCACACATAGAACCACATCACACATACAACCACATCACACATAGAACCACATCACACATAGAACCATATCGCAAATAGAACCACATCACACATACAACCACATCACACATAGAACCACATTACACATAGAACCACATCACACATAGAACCACTTCACACAGAACCACATCACATAGAACCACATCACATATAGAAGCACATCACACATAGAAGCACATCACACATAGAACAACATCGCACATAGAACCACATCATACATAGAAACACATCACACATAGAACCCCATCACACATAGAACCACCTCACACATTGAACCATTTCACATTGAACAACATAACACAGAACCACATTACACATAGAACCACATCACACATAGAATCACATCACATAGAACCACATCACATAGAACCACATAACACATAGAACCACATCACATAGAATCCCATCACATCGAATTACATCACATAAAACCACATCACACATAGAACCACATCACATAGAGCCCCATCACAGACAGAACCACACTATACACTGAATTACATCACACAGAACCACATCACATAGAACGACTTCAAAAATAGAACCACATCAAACATAGAACCACATCACACACAGAACCACATCACACAGAACCACATCACATATAGAACCACATCACACAGAACCACATCACATAGAACCACATAACACATAGAACCAATTAACACATAGAACCACATCACACATAGAACCACATCACGTAGAATCACATCACACATAGAACCACATCACATAGAACCACATCACACAGAACCACATCAGATTGAACTACATTACATAGAACAACATCACACAGAACCACATCACACATAGAACCACTTCACACATAGAACCACATCACATAGAATCACATCACATAGAACCACATCACACATAGAACCACATCACACATATAACCACATAACATAGAACCACATCACACATAGAACCACATCACATAGAATCACATCACATAGAACTACATCACACATAGAACTACATCACACATAGAATCACATCACATAGAATCACATCACATAGAATCACATCACATAGAATCACATCACATAGAACCACATCACATAGAATCACATCACATAGAACCACATCACACATAGAATCACATCACATAGAACCACATTACACAAAGAACCGCATCATACATAGAACCACATCACACAGAACCACATCACATAGAACCACTTCAGAAAAAGAATCACATCACACATAGATCCACATCACACATTGAACCACATCACACACAGAACCACATCACACATAGAACCACATCACACATAGAACCATAACACACAAAGAACCACATCACACAGAACACATCACATATAGAACCACATCACATAGAACCACATCACATAGAACCACATCATACATATAACCACATCACATAGAACCACATCACACATAGAACCACATCACACATAGAACCACATCACATAGAACCACATCACATAGAACCACATCACACATAGAACCACATCATACATATAACCACATCACACATAGAACCACATCACACATAGAACCACATCACACATAGAACCACATCACACATAGAACCACATCACACATAGAACCACATCACATAGAACCACATCACATAGAACCACATCACACATAGAACCACATCATACATATAACCACATCACATAGAACCACATCACACATAGAACCACATCACACATAGAACCACATCACATAGAACCACATCACATAAAACCATTTCACACAGAACCACATCACATAGAACGACATCACACATAACCGCATCACACATATAACCACATCACACAGAACCACATTACACGTAGAACCACATCACATAGAACCACATCACACATAGAACCACATCACACAATGAACTACATCACACAGAATTACATCACACATAGAACCACATCACATAGAACTACATCACATAGAAACACATCCCATAGAACCACATCACACAGAACCACATCACATAGAACCACATCAGAAATAGAACCACATCACATATAGAACCACATCACACATAGAACCACATCACACAGAACCACATCACACAGAACCACATCACATAGAACCACATCAGAAATAGAACCACATCACACATAGAACCACATCACACATAGAACCACATCACATAGAACCACATCACATAGAACCACATCACATAGAACCACATCACACATAGAACCACATCACACATAGAACCACATCACACATAGAACCACATCATACATATAACCACATCACACATAGAACCACATCACACATAGAACCACATCACATAGAACCACATCACATAGAACCACATCAGAAATAGAACCACATCACACATAGAACCACATCACACATAGAACCACATCACATAGAACCACATCACATAGAACCACATCACATAGAACCACATCACATAGAACCACATCACACATAGAACCACATCACATAGAACCACATCACATAGAACCACATCACATAGAACCACATCACACATAGAACCACATCACACATAGAACCACATCACACATAGAACCACATCATACATATAACCACATCACACATAGAACCACATCACACATAGAACCACATCACACATAGAACCACATCATACATATAACCACATCACACATAGAACCACATCACACATAGAACCACATCACACATAGAACCACATCACACATAGAACCACATCACACATAGAACCACATCACACATAGAACCACATCACACATAGAACCACATCACACATAGAACCACATCACACAGAACCACATCACATAGAACCACATCAGAAATAGAACCACATCACATATAGAACCACATCACACATAGAACCATATCGCAAATAGAACCACATCACACATACAATCACATCACACATAAAACCACATTACACATAGAACCACATCACACATAGAACCACTTCACACAGAACCACATCACATAGAACCACAACAGAAATAGAACCACATCACATATAGAAGCACATCACACATAGAACAACATCGCACATAGAACCACATCACACATAGAAACACATCACACATAGAACCACATCACACATAGAACCACCTCACACATAGAACCATTTCACATAGAACCACATAACACAGAACCACATCACACATAGAACCACATCACACATAGAACCGCATGACATAGAATCACATCACATAGAACCACATCACATAGAACCACATAATACATAGAACCACATCACATAGAATCACATCACACATAGAACCACATCACATAGAATCACATCAAATAGAACAACATAAGATAGAACCACGTCACACAGATCCACATCACATAGAACCACATCACATAGAACCACACCACATAGAATTACATCACATAAAACCACATCACACATAGAACCACATCACATAGAGCCACATCACAGATAGAACCACACTTTACATTGAATTACATCACACAGAAACACATCACATAGAACCACGTCACACATAGAAGCACATAACACATAGAACGACATCACACATAGACCCACATCACACATAGAACAAAATCACACATAAAATCAAATCACACAGAACCCCATCACATATAGAAGTAAATCACACATAAAATCACATCACACAGAGCCAAATCACATAGAACCACATCACACATAGAACCACATCACACATAGAACCACATCAGACATATAGAACCACATCACACAAAACCACATCACATAGAACCACATCACACATAGAACCACATCACATAGAGCAACATCACACAGAACCACATCACACATAGAACCACTTCACACATAGAACCACATCACATAGAATCACATCACATAGAACCACATCACACATAGAACCACATCACACATAGAACCACATCACATAGAATCACATCACACATAGAACCACATCACATAGAACCACATCACATAGAACCACATCACACATAGAACCACATCACATAGAACCACATCACATAGAACCACATCACACATAGAACCACATCACACATAGAACCACTTCACACATAGAACCACATCACATATAACCACATAACATAGAACCACATCACACATAGAACCACATCACATAGAATCACATCATATAGAACTACATCACACATAGAACTACATCACATAGAACCACATCACATAGGATCACATCACATAGAATCACATCACATAGAACCACATCACACATAGAACCACATCACATAGAATCACATCATATAGAACTACATCACACATAGAACTACATCACATAGAACCACATCACATAGAACCACATCACATAGAATCACATCACATAGAACCACATCACACATAGAACCACATTATACATAGAACCACATCACACAGAACCACATCACATAGAACCACTTCAGAAAAAGAATCACATCACACATAGATCCACATCACACATTGAACCACATCACACACAGAACCACATCACACATAGAACCACATCACACATAGAACCATAACACACAAAGAACCACATCACACAGAACACATCACATATAGAACCACATCACATAGAACCACATCACATAGAACCACATCACATAGAACCACATCACATAGAACCACATCACATAAAACCATTTCACACAGAACCACATCACATAGAACCACATCACACATAGAACCCCATCACACATAGAACCACATCACACATAGAACCACATCACATAGAACCACATCACATAAAACCATTTCACACAGAACCACATCACATAGAACGACATCACACATAACCGCATCACACATATAACCACATCACACAGAACCACATTACACGTAGAACCACATCACATAGAACCACATCACACATAGAACCACATCACACAATGAACTACATCACACAGAATTACATCACACATAGAACCACATCACATAGAACTACATCACATAGAAACACATCCCATAGAACCACATCACACAGAACCACATCACATAGAACCACATCAGAAATAGAACCACATCACATATAGAACCACATCACACATAGAACCACTTCACACAGAACTACATCACATAGAAACACATCCCATAGAACCACATCACACAGAACCACATCACATAGAACCATATCACACATAGAACCACATCACATAAAACCACATTACACATAGAACCACATCACACATAGAACCACTTCACACAGAACCACATCACATAGAATCACATCAAATAGAACAACATAAGATAGAACCACGTCACACAGATCCACATCACACATAGAACCACATCACATAGAGCCACATCACAGATAGAACCACACTTTACATTGAATTACATCACACAGAAACACATCACATAGAACCACGTCACACATAGAAGCACATAACACATAGAACGACATCACACATAGACCCACATCACACATAGAACAAAATCACACATAAAATCAAATCACACAGAACCCCATCACATATAGAAGTAAATCACACATAAAATCACATCACACAGAGCCAAATCACATAGAACCACATCACACATAGAACCACATCACACATAGAACCACATCAGACATATAGAACCACATCACACAAAACCACATCACATAGAACCACATCACACATAGAACCACATCACATAAAACCACATCACATAGAACCACATCACACATAGAACCACATCACATAGAGCAACATCACACAGAACCACATCACACATAGAACCACTTCACACATAGAACCACATCACATAGAATCACATCACATAGAACCACATCACACATAGAACTACATCACACATATAACCACATAACATAGAACCACATCACACATAGAACCACATCACATAGAATCACATCATATAGAACTACATCACACATAGAACTACATCACATAGAACCACATCACATAGGATCACATCACATAGAATCACATCACATAGAACCACATCACATAGAATCACATCACATAGAACCACATCACACATATAACCACATAACATAGAACCACATCACATAGAATCACATCACATAGAATCACATCACATAGAATCACATCACACATATAACCACATAACATAGAACCACATCACATAGAACCACATCACATAGAATCACATCACATAGAATCACATCACACATATAACCACATAACATAGAACCACATCACATAGGATCACATCACATAGAATCACATCACATAGAACCACATCACATAGAATCACATCACATAGAACCACATCACACATAGAATCACATCACATAGAACCACATTACACAAAGAACCACATCACATAGAATCACATCACATAGAACCACATCACATAGAACCACATCACATAGAACCACTTCAGAAATAGAACCACATCACATATAACCACATCACATAGAACCACATCACATAGAACCATTTCACACAGAACCACATCACATAGAACGACATCACACAGAACCACATCACACATATAACCACATCACATAGAACCACATCACACAAGACCACATCACACAGAACCGAATAAAATAGAACAAAATCACACAGAACCACATAATACAGAACCACTTCACATAGAACCTTTTTTATACATAGAACCACATCACATAGAACCGCATCACACATAGAACCACATCACACGTAGAATTCCATCACATAGAACCACATCACACGTAGAACTACATCACATAGGACCACAAGAACCACATCACATAGAACCACATGACACATAGAACCTTATCACACATAGAACTCCATCACACATATAACCACATCACACAGAACCACATCACACATAGAACCACATCACACATAGAACCACATCACACATAGATCCACATCACACATAGAACCACATCACACATAGAACTACATCACATAGAACCACATCACACATAGATCCACATCACACATAGAACCACATCACACATAGAACTACATCACATAGAACCACATCACACATAGAACCACATCACACATAGAACCACATCACACATAGAACCACATCACATAGAAGCACATCACACATAGAACCACATCACATAGAAGCACATCACACATATACAAATAGTCTTCGAATAAAAACTTCGACAAAAAAACTTGCTCAGAGGATCAAGACTGATAGTAAAAGTATCTTCTCTTATGTTAGAAATAAAACAAAGAACGAAAGACAAAGTAGGCCCTCTCATAGACAGTACAGGGAAAATAATAACTGAGAATAGGGAGGCAGATAATCTACTCAATCAGTACTTTGGCACAGTCTACACAAAAGAGGACTGCTCCAAGATTCCAGAGCCTGTAGATATTTTTTCAAAGAGACATTGATACAGCAGGATTAGGATCAATCTGTATTACAGAGGAAAGGGTTTTTTTTTTAATGGAGGGGTTGAAAGTGGATAAATGTCCAAGTCAAGATGGTATTCATCCAAAATTGCTGTTTGAAATTAGAGACCAACTAGCAAAACCATTGGCTATATTGTGTTCTCAATTACTTGCAAAAGGGATTGTTCCACGGGATTGGAAAGATGCAGGAATGATCCCTTTATTTAATAAGGGCAAAAAATCAGATCCAGCAAATTATAGACCGGTGAGTTTAACGAGCATAGTCTGTAAATTTTTAAAGTCAATAATCAAAGAAAACATTGTAATGCATTTAGACAAGTTTAATATAATCAGAAATAGTCATCATGGGTTTACCAGAAAGAGATCATAATTAACAAATCTATTAGAATTCATGGAGGAGGTTACCAAAATGATAGATGAGGGGAGCCAGTGGATGTTATTTATCTAGATTTTGCAAAGGCCTTTGATAGAGTACCTCATCAAATATTATTTCGAAAGTTAAAATCACATGGAATAGGTGGGGAAGTTGCCAAATGGATTGAAAATTGGTTAACGGGAAGAAGGCAGAGAGTGGGTATAAATAAGGAGTACTCTGAGTGATGTGAAGTGAAAAGTGGTGTGCCACAAGGCTCGGTTTGGGGACCAATTTTGTTCTTGATATATATAAATGATTTGGACATTGATATGGGATCCATGATTGCAAAATTTGCTGATGACACAAAACTATGCAGTAGTGTCTCATCTAAAGCGGAAGTGGATATATTGAGGTTGGATTTAGATAAAATTCGAGAATGGTCTGTAATCTGGCAAATGGAGTTTAATGTAGATAAATGTACAGTCATCCACATGGGTAGATCCAATATGGAACATAATTACAGAATGGGCAAGAACAATATTAGAAAGATAGATAAGGAAAGGGACCTAGAGGTTTTAATAGATCATACAGGAAAGGTGAGTGAGCAAGTTCAGGTAGCAGTGAAAAAAGCAAATGCAATGTTAGGTAGGATAAAAAGAAATATTAAACATAGGAGCAAGGAAGTGATAATCAAACTGTATAAAGCATTAGTTAGACCTAGATTAGAGTACTGTGTACAGGTGTGAAGTCATTATCGTAGAGGGGATATAAACATACTGGAAAGAATACAAAAAAGAGCGACAAAGCTGAAGGTGGAATTCCAGAATTCCAGTTACGAGGAAAGACTCAGAAAAACTGGCCTACAGAGTCTAGAAAAGAGAAGAATTCATGGTTTATAAGTTGATCAGAGGAATGGATAAATTAGACTATACCAAGTTTTTTTTCAAAATACAACTACCAACACGAATAAGATGGCACAGCTACAAATTAACTAAAGAAAGGTCTAGATTAGATATTAGGAAATATTATTTTAGTCAGAGAGTTGTGAATCCTTGGAAGGCATTGCCGCTGGAGGAAGTGGAGGCAGGGACAATTTATGCATTTAAGAATAGATTGGATGTACATATCTTTTAGAGCAAGGAAATGTAAATGAAAATGGTTTTGTATACAGACTCTGCAGAGTCTTCTAAACCAGTATAAAGTTTAAAAATATACGTGAAACATAATACGCACAGGAAGACACGGTGAGACGCGTGTAAGTCGCTGCCTGTAGCCACTGCCTGTAGCCGTTGTAGCCGTCACCTGTAGTGGCTGCCTGTAGCCGCTGTAGCTGCCACCTGTAGCCACTGCCTGTAGCCGTTGTAGCCGCTGCCTGTATCCGCTGTAGCCGCTGCCTGTAGCCGCTGTCTGTAGTCGCTGTAGCCGCTGCCTGTAGCCGCTGCCTGTAGCCGCTGCCTGTAGCCGCTGCCTGTAGCCGCTGCCTGTAGCCGCCACCTGTAGCCGTTGTAGCCGTCACCTGTAGCCACAGTAGCCCATGCCTGTAGCCGCTGCCTGTAGCCCTTGTAGCCGCTGTAGCCGCCACCTTTAGCCGCTGCCTGTAGCCGCCACCTGTAGCCGCTGTCTGTAGCCGCCACCTGTAGCCACTGCCTGTAGCCGCCACCTGTAGCCGCAACCTGTAGCCGCCACCTGTAGCCGCTGCCTGTAGCCGCTGTAGCCGCCACCTGTAGCCGCCATAGGTTGTGGATGGAGTTAGGTTGTGTATGGAGCAAGGTTGTGGATGGTGATAGGTTGTGAATGGAGCTAGGTTGTGAATGGAGCTAGGTTGTGGATGGAGATAGGTTGTGGATGGAGCTAGGTTGTGGATGGAGCTAGGTTGTGGATGGAGCTAGGTTGTGGATGGAGCTAGATTGTGGATGGAGCTAGGTTGTGGATGGAGCTAGGTTGTGGATGGAGCTAGGTTGTGGATGGAGCTAGGTTGTGGATGGAGCTAGATTGTGGATGGAGCTAGGTTGTGGATGGAGCTTGGTTGTCTGAGAGCCTCATTAAGCTATGTCGTTCAAGGAATAAGGACAGAACTAAGGAGCAATTTAGACAGAACTAAGGAGCAATAAGTACAGAACTAAAGAGCAATAAGGACAGAACTAAGGAGTATTTTAGATAGAACTAAGGAGCAATTTAGACAGAACTAAGGAGCAATATGGACAGAGCTAAGGAGCTATATGGACAGAGCTAAGGAGCTATATGGACAGAACTAAGGAGCAATATGGACAGAGCTAAGGAGCTATATGGACAGAGCTAAGGATCAATATGGACAGAACTAAGGAGCTATATGGACAGAGCTAAGGAGCTATATGGACAGAGCTAAGGAGATATATGGACAGAGCTAAGGAGCTATATGGACAGAGCTAAGGAGCTATATGAACAGAGCTAAGGAGCTATATGGACAGAGCTAAGGAGCTATATGGACAGAGCTAAGGAGCTTTATGGACAGAGCTAAGGAGCTATATGGACAAGGCTAAGGAGCTATATGGACAGAGCTAAGGAGCTATATGGACAGAGCTAAGGAGCTATATGGACAGAGCTAAGGAGCTATATGGACAGAGCTAAGGAGCTATATGGACAGAGCTAATGAGCTATATGGACAGAGCTAAGGAGCTATATGGACAGAGCTAAAGAGCTATATGGACAGAGCTAAGGAGCTATATGGACAGAGCTAAGGAGCTATATGGACAGAGCTAAGGAGCTATATGGACAGAGCTAAGGAGCTAAATGGACAGAGCTAAGGAGCTATATGGACAGAGCTAAGGAGCTATATGGACAGAGCTAAGGAGCTATATGGACAGAGCTAAGGAGCTATATGGACAGAGCTAAGGAGCTATATGGAGAGAGCTACGGAGCTATATGGTCAGAGCTAAGGAGCTATATGGACATAGCTAAGGAGCTATATGGACAGAGCTAAGGAGCTATATGGACATAGCTAAGGAGCTATATGGACAGAGCTAAGGAGCTATATGGACAGAGCTAAGGAGCTATATGGACAGAGCTAAGAAGCTATATGGACAGAGCTAAGGAGCTATATGGACAGAGCTAAGGAGCTATATGGACAGAGCTAAGGAGCTATATGGACAGAGCTAAGGAGCTATATGGACAGAGCTAAGGAGCTATATGGACAGAACCAAGGAGCTATATGGACAGAGCTAAGGAGCTATATGGACAGAGCTAAGGAGCTATATGGACAGAGCTAAGGAGCTATATGGACAGAGCTAAGGAGCTATATGGACAGAGCTAAGGAGCTATACGGTTGTTCAGTTCAAGATTGTGGATGCTTCATTGTGTCCCAGCCTGAGCCAGGCGTTGGCGAAAACAAGGAGTCTTTATGGGGGATGCAATGTGCATCCAGAACCATTCTGAGCAAACCACGTGATACATAAATGAAATTTGAAGGCGGGCTGGTCTCTGTGGTTGGCCTATTAATATTCTATTCCGGTGTTGGTCGCTTGTTATCATAGAATTACCTCCTTTATCTTCATCGCATCAGGTTAGATGAGAAACCTTTGAAAGCGGATACGCCTTGGATTGAGGCCAGCAGAATCTCTCCATTTCACATTGCTCTCATCTACCCCTCGCCGTGACCTCGTGTCTCTCGCCGTGTTTTTATTTCATCAGGCACGGGCATATCTCGTCACAGTCTCAAAGCTTTCGGTCACATCCAGAAACAGCTAAATGTGGAAGTGGGTTCCGTCCCCTGAAGGCAGGGTCTGAGAGAAAGAGAGAGGGGGGTCAAGAATGGGGGGGGGGGGGGAGAGGGGGGAGATGGGCACTGTATAGGATACAGAAAGGGGGTGGGGGGAATGGGCACACTATAGGATACAGAAAGGGGAGGGGTGGGAGTTGGGCACTGTATAGGATACAGGATGGGGAGGGGAGATCGTCTGCGGCTCGACTTGAAGACGTCACTTTTACTCTCGATGATAGTGGGCCCTGTCCTGGTCTCTGGTGGCCCTGGTTGTCCTCCAACCAGCAGGTCTGATCAATAGTTCCAGTCTGTTATCTCAAGGTGTCAGATGTAAGTTTGGGCCATATCGTGAGTGGGTGTGTAGAGGTGATTGTGGGTGTGATTATGGTTGTGGGTGATGTGGGTGTGAGTAGAGGTGATTGTGGGTGTGAGTGATATTGTAGTAGAGTTCAGGTTTCCACTGGGGTTATTCTATCTATAATGTTGCCACACTCATCCACATCATCCACGACCACACACAGCAAATAACATAGCACACAGCAGGTGGCAGATTTATTATATCATACTCGTACAACAACTACTAAAGTGAGTGCAATGCGATTACAACAATATAAGAAATACAATCTTATCTAAATAGATACACGGATTTTATAAGCATCACCTATTGATGTTGCTCCTAACTAATCCAACCCAGTTCTAGCCGCACACTCCCCTCCCCTTATCTGCACCCTCAACACACTCTCAATAACTCGTCCTCACTATCGTATTATGCGCATTCATTCACTTCAGATCTCCTCAGGGGGTGATCCGGACATTATACATTCAATCAATGCAATGTAAACTCACATGTGATCACACACTCGATTGATCTGCGTATACACACACTCTGGCACATACATCGTTCCCTCTGTGTCCTTCCTACACCACACACACATCCAGATATCTCCTAGGCGATCTGTACACTCGTACAACCATTCAGGACATACATCGTTCACAAGGTGTCCTGCACATACAACACGCATTCAGATCTCTTCTAGACACAGGACGCCCAATACACACCTTATAGAGCGATTGGCCAAGACTCAAAGGCGTAATCTGGTTGGGCCATCCTGTTCTATCTCACTAACATTCGCAAAACAGCCCATCAATCACTCTTCTATAAAGTCGGCGAGCTAAACAGACTCCTTGCTAAATTCTCTCTCTCTTACTCTCTCTCTCTCTCTATCTCTCTCTCTCTCTCTCTTTCCATGGTCAGTCTGCTTGAGTTTGTTTTTTTTTGCTTAGATGTTTGCCTCACTAGTTTCTACTGGCGGAGGCGCGCCATTTTCCACCCCAGACCGTAGTCAATTGGGCGATATCAGGACGCATAAACCAGTGCTTGGATGCATGTGTGCATCTGTATGTACCTATGCTAGGTTTGTGCGCCCTCAGAAGCTAGCCCAACCAAAGTGCAATGGAAGGGCTTTACCACGAGTTAAACTTTGTCTAGTATTATATAGTATCAGAGCTGTCCAATCGTCTTCTGGGGGATATCTTGACCCAGCCATCTTCTAGTTGGGATCTGCCTCCATTCATATGCCATTGGGACGCATCACCCCGAATTCCTGTCACTCAAAATGTCACAGCAAGCTCTGCTGGCCTCTGTCACTAATCCCACACTACCCAAATCGGACGCCAGTGGTCAGCACCTAGCCTCTGTCACTAATCCCACACTACCCAAATCGGACGCCAGTGGTCAGCACCTAGCCTCTGTGTGTAACTAATCCCACACTACCCAAATCGGACGCCAGTGGTCAGCACCTAGCCTCTGTGTGTCACTAATCCCACACTACCCAAATCGGACGCCAGTGGTCAGCACCTAGCCTCTGTGTGTAACTAATCCCACACTACCCAAATCGGACGCCAGTGGTCAGCACCTAGCCTCTGTGTGTCACTAATCCCACACTACCCAAATCGGACGCCAGTGGTCAGCACCTAGCCTCTGTGTGTCACTAATCCCACACTACCCAAATCGGAACGCCAGTGGTCATCACCTAGCCTCTACCTGTACTAGACACATTCTTTCCCCCAACCCCCTGTTTCCTTTGTTGACTTAGTATCGAGACGGAGAGTAACCTTGGCACACATTCAGGTACCTTTGTTCTCAGAGTCGCTGACCACATCACTCCTGCCCTAAACGCTCATGATCGGGCTGGAACTGTTACATTACCTCCCTAAACTACAGACCGATATATGGATGGTAATTTTTTCCATCTGTCAAATGACCACCATTTTCGTCTCCACTATCCATAATGTAAACCCCACTCCTGTTTACAACTCCACTCACATCGTACATGCATCCAAATTAAATGCTATTCAATCCCACATCAATTTTTCGTAATACATATACAACCAATACAAGAGGGAAGAAAACTGTGGCTGTTCATTTTTACATCTAGCCCCACTCGCATCGCATATGTATAAAACAATATTTGATACACACAAACATTTTGTAATACATACATAATCAATACAAGCAACCAATTTAAATCATTTACGTCCCACGCACCAAATTCTGTCCCTGCAGGACCTTTTACTCATCAAAACAAAAACACCTTAAGGAATGTTCCTTACTCATTGAGGTAAACCTACCCCGCCCTGTAACCCGTGCCTTCCTCTAAGGAAACGACCCTTCAGTGTTACACCAGAACAGTTCAGGTCAATTTTCCTGTGACCCATGTATGTAGGCGGTTTCACGCCTCTCCTTACGACCCATGGCCGACGTCTCCATTCATACAGTCCTGTTAGGCCACGAACTAACCTGGTTTTATCCTCAGGCTAATTATCACAGTGTCTCTCTTGCCACCTATCCCCCTTTAAAAAAAACCGCAAAATTATTTTTGTTTCCCACAGAAACGTATTTGTCAAACATATGTCATAGTCAATCTTACAAAACAATTTCTACACTCAAAATTATTCAGTTTCTGACAAACAAATCTCCTCAAAGACACCCAGAACATGCGATAGAATATAATCATCATCAAGTCAGTAACATCTACTGTTACACCACTATGACATCTCCCTCTAAGTTAGCCAGCTCAGTGTCCCAGCATGCTAGCCCTTTTTCTGCAACTCGTCTTAACCTCGAAAACATGTTTGCGGAGGCCTACAGTCTGGATGGGCTACATTTCTCCACAGATCAAAGCACATTGATACATATGTTAAGTTAAGTTATATATCAATACCTGTAATCATGTAGAAACAATCAAAACAACAACCAAATACAAATGCAAGGCAAACAATTTGTCAACCTTACAACCACAAATTGTCAAAGTAGTTGCACGCATACACACGACCATGATATCAACCTTTCAGTCCGTTATTATCACACCTTGATACCAATGTCTACTAGTACACTTAACCATGTATAAACGACCAAAACAACAACAGAATAAAAATGCAAGGCGTACAGTTTGTCAGAACCCAAACAACAACCAAATACAAATGCAATGCATACAATTTGTCAACCGCAGAACCACACATTGTCAAAGTATTTGCACACATACACATGACCATGATATCAATCGTTCAATTCGTTAGTATCACACTTTTATACGCATGCCAGCACCTGACAATGACCCCTTTCAGCAGAAACTATATTATGGCTAAATTCCAACTTAATCTCATAAAGACTTCTGCTAACTATGTTTGTGTCAAAACCGAATCCGTCCAACTGTATAATTACGTAATGATAGTTACCCTAACCATTCCAGACATAATCTACTATTGTCCAAGTTAAATAGCTCCGTTACTAAAATTGTTGGCGTCTTTGTTAAAGGGAAGTTCAACAGAGTGTTCGGACATACCTAATTTAACGCTGTTTCCCCAAACCCCCGACATCAAAGGCAACTGGTCTTCCCTGGACCGAAATGTCAAGTTCACATGTTAACCTTGAGCGCAGGTAAAATTACCTGGCGGATCGAACGACCCTGAGTCCGATGTCCATCCCGCTGGACTAAAATTTCCCTTTGATCTCGCTCAGTCTAGCTCATAATGTCGCAGCAAACTCTGTTGGCCAATGTCTGTCACTAATCCCACACTACCCAAATCGGACGCCAGTGGTCAGCACCTAGCCTCTGTGTGTCACTAATCCCACACTACCCAAATCGGACGCCAGTGGTCAGCACCTAGCCTCTGTGTGTAACTAATCCCACACTACCCAAATCGGACGCCAGTGGTCAGCACCTAGCCTCTGTGTGTCACTAATCCCACACTACCCAAATCGGACGCCAGTGGTCAGCACCTAGCCTCTGTGTGTAACTAATCCCACACTACCCAAATCGGACGCCAGTGGTCAGCACCTAGCCTCTGTGTGTAACTAATCCCACACTACCCAAATCGGACGCCAGTGGTCAGCACCTAGCCTCTGTGTGTCACTAATCCCACACTACCCAAATCGGACGCCAGTGGTCAGCACCTAGCCTCTGTGTGTCACTAATCCCACACTACCCAAATCGGACGCCAGTGGTCAGCACCTAGCCTCTGTGTGTCACTAATCCCACACTACCCAAATCGGACGCCAGTGGTCAGCACCTAGCCTCTGTGTGTCACTAATCCCACACTACCCAAATCGGACGCCAGTGGTCAGCACCTAGCCTCTGTGTGTCACTAATCCCACACTACCCAAATCGGACGCCAGTGGTCAGCACCTAGCCTCTGTGTGTAACTAATCCCACACTACCCAAATCGGACGCCAGTGGTCAGCACCTAGCCTCTGTGTGTAACTAATCCCACACTACCCAAATCGGACGCCAGTGGTCAGCACCTAGCCTCTGTGTGTAACTAATCCCACACTACCCAAATCGGACGCCAGTGGTCAGCACCTAGCCTCTGTGTGTAACTAATCCCACACTACCCAAATCGGACGCCAGTGGTCAGCACCTAGCCTCTGTGTGTAACTAATCCCACACTACCCAAATCGGACGCCAGTGGTCAGCACCTAGCCTCTGTGTGTCACTAATCCCACACTACCCAAATCGGACGCCAGTGGTCAGCACCTAGCCTCTGTGTGTCACTAATCCCACACTACCCAAATCGGACGCCAGTGGTCAGCACCTAGCCTCTGTGTGTAACTAATCCCACACTACCCAAATCGGACGCCAGTGGTCAGCACCTAGCCTCTGTGTGTAACTAATCCCACACTACCCAAATCGGACGCCAGTGGTCAGCACCTAGCCTCTGTGTGTAACTAATCCCACACTACCCAAATCGGACGCCAGTGGTCAGCACCTAGCCTCTGTGTGTAACTAATCCCACACTACCCAAATCGGACGCCAGTGGTCAGCACCTAGCCTCTGTGTGTAACTAATCCCACACTACCCAAATCGGACGCCAGTGGTCAGCACCTAGCCTCTGTGTGTAACTAATCCCACACTACCCAAATCGGACGCCAGTGGTCAGCACCTAGCCTCTGTGTGTAACTAATCCCACACTACCCAAATCGGACGCCAGTGGTCAGCACCTAGCCTCTGTGTGTAACTAATCCCACACTACCCAAATCGGACGCCAGTGGTCAGCACCTAGCCTCTGTGTGTAACTAATCCCACACTACCCAAATCGGACGCCAGTGGTCAGCACCTAGCCTCTGTGTGTAACTAATCCCACACTACCCAAATCGGACGCCAGTGGTCAGCACCTAGCCTCTGTGTGTAACTAATCCCACACTACCCAAATCGGACGCCAGTGGTCAGCACCTAGCCTCTGTGTGTAACTAATCCCACACTACCCAAATCGGACGCCAGTGGTCAGCACCTAGCCTCTGTGTGTAACTAATCCCACACTACCCAAATCGGACGCCAGTGGTCAGCACCTAGCCTCTGTGTGTCACTAATCCCACACTACCCAAATCGGACGCCAGTGGTCAGCACCTAGCCTCTGTGTGTCACTAATCCAACACTACCCAAATCGGACGCCAGTGGTCAGCACCTAGCCTTTACCTGTACTAGACATTCTTTCCCCCAATCCCCTGTTTTCCTTTGTTGACTTAGTATCGAGACGGTGTGTGACCTTTATGTAATGTCGAGACGGAGAGTGACCTTGGTGTAATGTCGAGACGGAGAGTGACCTTGGTGCAATGTCGAGACGGTGTGTGACCTTTATGTAATGTCGAGACGGACAGTGACCTTGGTGTAATGTCGAGACGGAGAGTGACCTTGGTGTTATGTCAAGACGAAGAGTGACCTTGGTGTAATGTCGAGACGGTGAGGGATCTTGGTGTAATGTCGAGACGGTAAGTGACCTTGGTGTAATGTCGAGACGGTGAGTGACCTTGGTGTAATGTCGAGACGGAGAGTGACCTTGGTGTAATGTCGAGACGGAGAGTGACATTAGTACACTTTCAGGTACCTTTGTCCTCAGAGTCGCTGACATCACCTCTGCCCTAAACGCTCATGCTCTGACTGGAACTGTTACAATTGTGAGTGTGGGTGATTGTGGGTGTGAGTAGAGATGATTGTGGGTGTGGGTGATTGTGAGTGTGGGTGTGATCATGGTCGTAGGTGATTGTGGGTATGGGTCATTGAAGGTTTGATTGTTTGTGTGGGTGATTGTTGATGTGCGTTATTAGGTGCGTGATTGTGGGTGTATTTGATTGTGGGTGTGTGTGATTGTGGGTGTGTGTGATTGTGGGTGTGTGTGATTGTGGGTGTGTGTGATTGTGGGTGTGTGTGATAGTTGATGTGGGTGATTGAGGATTTGATTGTTGGTGTGGGTGATTGGGGGTGTGTGTTATTGTGGGTGTGTGTGATTGTTGGTGTGTGTGATTGTTGGTGTGTGTGATTGTTGGTGTGTGTGATTGTTGGTGTGTGTGATTGTTGGTGTACCTTTTTTTGTTATATGTAATTGTGGATGTGGGTGAATGTATGTGTGTGTTTGTTGTTATGGATGTGGGTGTGGGTGATTGTGGGTGTGGATGACTGTGTGATTGGGGTTGTGTGTGATTGTGGGTGTGTGTGGTTGTGGGTGTGGGTGATTGTGGGTGTGGGTGATTGTTGGTGGGGGTGATTGTGGGTGTGGGTGACTGTGGGTGATTGTGGGTGGGTGATTGTGGGTGTGATTGTGGGTGTGATTGTAGGTGTGATAGTGAGTGTAAATGTTGTAACAGAGTTACGAGGGTCCAACAAGCCAGCGCCAGGGAAGCCCTGAAAATACCTTATGTGGTACCCACACATAACTTGAGAGCCCTGCCCGAGAAGTGGGGTTCATTGAACGGGTCATTGTCCTTAATTCTCAAACAATGCAGTTTTAAACTGTCCAGCCAAAATAGTTACCTTCCCACGATTTTTACTGGGAATTCCACGACCTTCTAGGTCACATAGTAGGTTGAAAAAAAAGATACACTTTCTCTGGGACAGGCCAGTTCAAATAAAGTTTGAGGGGATTGAATTCAAGAAATTAGAAGTCATTGACCAAGGTGGGGAGCTTAGCATTTAAGATGGGGGATGAGTGTGCTAGGGCAGAGAGATCAGAGAAGAGAAGACTACTGTGCAGTCAGTAGCTAGGAGATAGACCTGGCTAGTAGCTATGAGATAGACCAGGCTAGTAGCTAGATAGACTACAGAACATAGCCAGTGAATAACTAGATTAGAAGTCACCGAAGAAGACAAACACTGAAAGGCAAAAAGAGACCACGCACGTGTAAGTACCTGTCTGTGTGTGATGTTCTGTTTGAGCCGTCACTAACACCTGTCACAGGTGATCCGAGTCCCTGAGTGGAATTCTCGTCGTGCTACATGTGTTACAGTGGCCTGACAACCACAGTAACAAGGCCACTGTTCTCTGTCATAGGCACGAGCACGGCTGCAGACGCCGAGTTATTGACGTTGACAGGAGACATTATTCTCTAAAGACATTATGTATTGTGTTATGGACAATGAGACTTGGAACTGCTTTATTTATTTCTTTGATTGTTGTTATGGGTGGACATAATATCTTTTCTACGAATATTAATTTTGGTATTATAATTGAGCTTACTATTGTACTGCGCCCAAATATTGTTGTTGTTTTGTTTTCAAATTTTCCTAGACAATTTTTATATATCTAGAGTAATTTTCTCTCATATTTCTTTATTAGTATCAAGTGGATTAGAAGGGTTTGTTATTCCATGTATTTTTATTTTGTTTACTTGGGTTAGTTGTAAAGGAAAATCGAGTTTATTCACTTGCCAATTCCCATTATGGATGATTTGGAGATATTCATTTTGGATTCGCTTTCTGTACCGTATTGTGGAAAGGTGTTTAGAATATTTTGAATACATCTACAATTGGATGTAAATAAAGCGGTATCGTCCACGTAAGCTATGACTTTTTGTTACCCAGATCCCTGTACATGGGTCTCTACTATTGTTGGGTCTTATCTAATCTTCTCTAGTAGGGGCTCCAAGACTAGTCTAATCTTCTTTAGTAGGGGTTCCAAGACTAGTCTAATCTTCTCTAGTAGGGGCTCCAAGACTAGTCTAATCTTCTCTAGTAGGGGCTCGAAGACTAGTCTAATCTTCTCTAGTAGGGGTTCCAAGACTAGTCTAATCTTCTCTAATAGGGGCTCCAAGACTAGTCTAATCTTCTCTAGTCGGCGTTCCAAGACTAGTCTAATCTTCTCTAGTAGGGGCTCCAAGACTAGTCTAATCTTCTCTAGTAGGGGCTCCAAGACTAGTCTAATCTTCTATGGTAGGGGTTCTTCTTCTTCTTTTTCTTCTTCGTACGCTGTCAAACGTCAACCTGTATTTTTTCGAAAAAAGCAGCGGTCATCCTGAGGCTGTCGACACTGCCATAGAGCTTGTCTAGTGTTGCCACTGGTGATGGCCACATGTGCTTTCTCTGATCCTCGTATGTCGGGCAGTTTTGCAGAAGATGTTCAGCGATCATTTTCCCGGTACCACACGTGCATTCGTCAGTGCCACCTATCTTCAGTTTATTGAATAGGTGGCACCTTAGTCTGTTGTGGCCTGTGCGGAGTCTGAAGACCACGACCTGCTCTCTTCTGTTCAACTGGTAATAGGCATCATTTTTTGTATAGCCATTATGTTCTGTTTCCCATTTGGTCATGTATCTGGCCCTAATAAGCCTTTTCGACTCTTCGTAGGTCACACTAGAATCTGGTTGTGGTAGTCTTGCACCTTCTTTTGCCAGTCTGTCTGCCTCCTCGTTGCCTTGGATGTTTCAGTGGGATGGAACCCACTGTACCACTACTCTTTTTGGTGCGGACTGCAGGCATAGTTGACAGAGTACTGCTCTTAAATCATTAAGTTCTGTATTTTTCTGGCTTTTTAGTGCTGTGACTAGGGCAGGGCATCTGTAAACAGGACTAGTAGGTGTTCTAAGACTAGTCTAATCTTCTCTAGTAGGGATTCTAAGACTAGTCTAATCTTCTCTAGTAAGGGGTTCTAAGACTAGTCTAATCTTCTATATTAGGGATTCTAAGACTAGTCTAATCTTCTCTAGTAAGGGGTTCTAAGACTAGTCTAATCTTCTATATTAGGGATTCTAAGACTAGTCTAATCTTCTCTAGTAAGGGGTTCTAAGACTAGTCTAATCTTCTATATTAGGGATTCTAAGACTAGTCTAATCTTCTCTAGTAAGGGATTCTAAGACTAGTCTAATCTTCTATATTAGGGATTCTAAGACTAGTCTAATCTTCTCTAGTAGGGGTTCTAAGACTAGTCTAATCTTCTCTAGTGAGGGATTCTAAGACTAGTCTAATCTTCTATATTAGGGATTCTAAGACTAGTCTAATCTTCTCTAGTAAGGGCTCTAAGACTAGAGTATAAAGTGTTGGGTACAGCGGATATCCATGTCTGAGTGATATAGATAGGGGGAAACTATCTGTTAAATTATGATTGATCATTATTTTGCTGTCATATATTATTTTTATCCATTTAGTGAAGTATTCACCAATGTTATTTTTCTTTAATATTTCCTGACGAAAGGAATGTAATTCTCTGTCGACAGCTTTTTCTTGATCAATTGAAATACTGGCAGATTGGATGTTTTTATCGCTAGTATAAAGTATAATGTCTCGTAAGAAATGTGCATGTTTACTGATGTTTCTACCCTTTTACGTCACATTGTTGGTCCTTATGTACTAGGTGCTGCATAAAAGGCAGAAGCTTTACTGTGAGGGCTTGGGTCAGAATTGTAAAGTCTACGTTCAGGAGAGAAATTGGTCTGTAGTTTTTGGCTTCTAGCTTATCACTGTCCGGTTTAGGGATCAGTGTGATATAAGCTTCGTTAAGCCTATTTGGCAATTCGCCTGTTTCAAATGCTTCAAACTTTCAAACTTTTAAAAAGGTGTGTCCAATACTGTCGAAAACAGGTAAAGTAGAACTCTGTGGTCAAGCCGTCAGAGCCTGGGCTTTTGTTTTTCTGAAAGGAGTCGAGTGAGTTTTTTAAGTCAAGCCAGGACAGGTGTGCACTAATGGCATCCCTGTCTGTGTCACTCAACTGCTTTGTATACTCAGATAGGTTTCCGCACTCAGTGTCCGTGGTATTCTCTGCGGAATACAATGTCGTGTAGTAGTCATGAAAGGCCTGTATTAATTCGTGGGGTTCAGTTAATATTTGTCGTGTTGGTCCCTTGATTGGGTGTATTTGTCGTGAACGTTGTATGTTCTGTTCTACGGCTGGATAATGTTGTGTGGGGGTCTCCTGTAAAAGTTTTGAACTATTTTTTAAGCCTAGTGTTGTTGTGATTTATTTTGTATGTATAACTTCTTGCATGTATATCTTCCTGCATGTATAACTTCTTGCATGTATATCTTCCTGCATGTATAACTTCTTGTATGTATAGCTTCTTGCATGTATAACTTCTTGTATGTATAACTTCTTTAATGTATAACTTCTTGTAAGTATAACTTCTTGAATATATAACTTCTTGTATGTATAACTTCTTGTATGTATAACTTCTTGAATGTATAAATTCTTGCATGTATAACTTCTTGAATGTATAACTTCTTTAATGTATAACTTCTTGTAAGTATAACTTCTTGAATATATAACTTCTTGTATGTATAACTTCTTGTATGTATAACTTCTTTAATGTATAACTTCTTGTAAGTATAACTTCTTGAATATATAACTTCTTGTATGTATAACTTCTTGTATGTATAACTTCTTGAATGTATAAATTCTTGCATGTATAACGTCTTGAATGTATAACTTCGTGTATGTATAAATTCTTGTATGTATAACTTCGTGTATGTGTGCTTCTTGTAAAAAAAAATAACGTTTCGTTTACATTTCTTGATTATGTTCATTACATGTTGTTTCTTTGTTAGTTAATATGGAGCTTAGTGTAGACATTGGATGGATACATCAGATCCACACTGATATAGGTCAGCTTTAATACGGAGGGGCGGGGGGGGGGGGGGGTTTGTTACACACGCACATCAATAAAAGCGGGTGAGGGGTGAGAGAGCGCTACATGAATACATTATATAAGGGGGGGGGGGAAATTACATGAATACATTATATAGGGACGGGGGGTTACATGAATACATTATATAGGGGGGTGAGGGGTTTACATAAATACATTATATAAGGGGGGGGGGTTACATAAATACATTATATAAGGGGGGGGGGGGGTTACATGAATACATTATATAGGGACGGGAGGTTACATGAATACATTATACAGGGACAGGGGGTTACATGAATACATTATATAGGGGGGTGGGGGGTTTACATGAATACATTATATAGGGACGGGGGGTTACATGAATACATTATATAGGGACGGGGGGTTACATGAATACATTATATAGGGGGTGGGGGGTTTACATGAATACATTATATAGGGACGGGGGGTTACATGAATACATTACATAGGGACGGGGGGTTACATGAATACATTATATAGGGACGGGGGGTTACATGAATACATTATATAGGGGGGGGGGCCTTACATGAATACATTATATAGGGATGGGGGGTTACATGAATACATTATATAGGGGGGTGGGGGGTTTACATGAATACATTATATAGGGGAGTGGGGGGTTTACATGAATACATTATATAGGGGGGTGGGGGATTTACATGAATACATTATATAGGGACGGGAGGTTACATGAATACATTATATAGGGGGGTGGGGGGTTTACATAAATACATTATATAGGGGGGTGGGGGATTTACATGAATACATAATATAGGGACGGGGGTTTCCATGAATACATTATATAGGGTGGTGAGGGTTTACATGAATACATTATATACGGGGGTGGGGTTTACATGAATACATTATATAAGGGAGGTGGGTTACATGAATACATTATATAGGGGGGGGGGGGGGGTTACATGAATACATTATATAAAGGAGGGGGGGAGGGTTACAGGAATACATTATATAGGGGGGGGGGGGTTAACATGAATACATTATATAAGGGGGGGGGGTGTTACATGAATACATTATATATGGGGGGTTACATGAATACATTATGTAAAGGAGGGGGGGGGGGGGTTTAGAAGAATACATTATATAAGGGGGGGGGGGGTTTACATGAATACATTGTATAATTGGTTACATGAATACATTATATTAAGGGGGAGGGGGGTTACAAGAATACATTATATAAGGGGGGGTTACATGATACATTATATAGGGGGGGGGGGTTACATGGATACATTATATAAGGGAAGGGGGGGGGGGGTTACATGATACATTAAATAGGGGGGGATACATAAATACATGATATAAGGAGGGCTTACAAGAATACATTATATAGGGGGTGGGGGGGTTACATGAAAACATTATAAAGGGGGGGGGGTTACATGAATACATTATATATGGGGGGGGGGGGTTACATGAATACATTATATAGGGGGGGTTACATGAATACATTATATAGGGGGGGGGTTACATGAATACATTATATAGGGGGGGGGGGTTACATGATACATTATATAGGGGGGGGGAGGGTTATATGAATACATTATATAGGGGGGGGGGGGGAGGGTTACATGAATACATTATATAGGGGGGGGGGGTTTACATGAATACATTGTATAATTGGTTACATGAATACATTATATTAAGGGGGAGGGGGGTTACAAGAATACATTATATAAGGGGGGGTTACATGATACATTATATAGGGGGGGGGGGTTACATGAATACATTATATAAGGGAAGGGGGGGGGTTACATGATACATTAAATAGGGGGGGTTACATAAATACATGATATAAGGAGGGCTTACAAGAATACATTATATAGGGGGGTGGGGGGGTTACATGAAAACATTATAAAGGGGGGGGGGTTACATGAATACATTATATATGGGGGGGGGTTACATGAATACATTATATAGGGGGGGTTACATGAATACATTATATAGGCGGGGGGTGACATGATACATTATATAGGGGGGGGGGGGGGGGTTACATGATACATTATATAGGGGGGGAGGGTTACATGAATACATTATATAGGGGGGGAGGGTTACATGAATACATTACATAGGGGGGGGGGGCAACGCAGCGTAGTAAATAACAATTCAGGGGTACCTGAATATATAACCTCTAAGGAGACTAACACAGTTACAGCAAATATAACATGACAGCAGCGGCAACCATTTCCACATCTTTACACTTCAAATTTTCGGCTATTCTTGACTTATCTGATTTTCTTTTCCAGGTAAAACATGGGGTGCCCGCATCCTTCACGTAGGCTGGCCGCATCCTTCACACCCGGTGGCCGCATCCTTCACACCCGGTGGCCGCATCCTTCACACCCGCTGGCGCATCCTTCACGTGAGCTTTATGGGCCTGGCCTCCCATTCGTCAACGGCTGACGGTGACCGAATGGGAGACCTTGATCTTGTTGAAGGTGAAGGCCGACCTGTCTGAGATGTTCCTTTGTGGAAAGACCTCGGCGTTTTTGTCTCCTTTAATCGCCGTTACAATCGTTGTCCCCGCCTCCAGCTTAGTTGTCTCAGGTATCCAATTGAGTACCCCTCTCTCTTCTTCCTGTTCTTTATGCTCGATGACAGTCGATAATTGGGGTCTGCGAACAATCTACGTCCCTGCCATGCAGGCTCTTGTAGTGAGCAGACTGGGCCAGCCGCACATACCAGACACGGGATTGGAAACTTATAAATTGCCTCAATACAGGAGGGCCCAATGCTTACTGGCCCGGCAAGGATGCTACACATCTGCGGGTTGGACAGGCTTGCCAGCTGGTTGCTTGTGACGGTAACCGGCCCCTTACAGAACATATTACCACCATCCATAAATCTTTTCGGGCTCCGCTTATTTCCAGCGATTAGTAGACGTACAGACGAACACCAGAAAACACAGTTCGAAAACTATTGACAAAATAGATCTTCATAGACGGACATGTGCCCTTGTGGTGAAAGCATGCTACCAGTACATCTAAAGCTGTCGACTACATGAGAGAAGCACAGTGACAGCATGAGCCTCTGTAAGCCATGTAATGACAACTTATTAGACAATGCGTTAACCAGACATAAACACACCAGTCTCACATTTCTCAGATTAATGGCCAGATGAGAACTCTTCACGTCACTCACGGGTGTATGAGAACTCGTCACGTCACTCACGGGTGTATGAGAACTCGTCACGTCACTCACGGGTGTATGAGAACTCGTCACGTCACTCACGGGTGTATGAGAACTCGTCACGTCACTCACGGGTGTATGAGAACTCGTCACGTCACTCACGGGTATGAGCCTGGATGTTTCAACAATAACAGCAACAATTTGCGCCACATTGCACGCGCATTACGGGTCAGTAATCCGACCAGCTGCCTCAGTACAGAGGATATCACTTCTTGTATGATCATTGTCAGCTCCATACATCAATTAGAGTGAACGATTCCAGCCAATACTTTACCTAAGCTGTGAGCACCTACACAAGGAAGGGTTTGGTTGTAGGTAGTGGGCACCTACACAAGGAGGGGTTTGGTTGTAGGTAGTGAGAACCTACACAAGGTTGGGTTTATTTGTAGGTAGACTGTGGGAACCTACACAAGGAAGGGTTTGGTTGCAGGTAGTGGGCACCTACACAAGGAAGGGTTTGGTTGCAGGTAGTGGGCACCTACACAAGGAAGGGTTTGCTTGTAGGTAGTAGGCGCCTACACAAGGAGGGGTTTGGCTGTAGGTAGTAGGCGCCTACACAAGGAGGGGTTTGATTGTAGGTAGTAGGCGCCTACACAAGGTGGGGTTTGGTTGTAGGTAGTAGGCGCCTACACAAGGAGGGGTTTGGTTGAAGGTAGTAGGCGCCTACACAAGGAGGGGTTTGGTTGTAGGTAGTGGGCGCTGACACAAGGTGGGGTTTGGTTGTAGGTAGTGGGCGCCTACACAAGGAGTGGTTTGGTTGTAGGTAGTGGGCGCCTACACAAGGAGGGGTTTGGTTGTAGGTAGTGGGCACCTACACAAGGTGGGGTTTGGTTGTAGGTAGTGGGAACCTACACAAGGAGGGGTTTGGCTGTAGGTAGTGGGCGCCTACATAAAGAGGGGTTTGGTTGTAGGTAGACTGTGGGAACCTACACAAGGAGGAGTTTGGTTGTAGGTAGTGAGAACCTACACAAGGAGGGGTTTGGTTGTAGGTAGACTGTGAGAACCTACACAAGGAGGGGTTTGGTTGTAGGTAATGAGCGCCTACACAAGGAGGGGTTTGGTTGTAGGTAGACTGTGGGAACCTACACAAGGAGGGGGTTGGTTGTAGGTAGTGGGCGCCTACACAAGGAGGGGTTTGGTTGTAGGTAGACTGTGGGAACCTACACAAGGAGGGGGTTGGTTATAGGTAATGGGCGCCTACACAAGGAAGGGTTTGGTTGTAGGTAGACTGTGAGAACCTACACAAGGAGGGGGTTGGTTGTATGTAGACTGTAGGAACCTACACATGGAGGGGTTTGGTTGTAGGTAGACTGTGGGAACCTACACATGGAGGGGTTTGGTTGTAGGTAGACTGTGGGAACCTACACAAGGATTGGTTTGGTTATAGGTAGTGGACATCTACACAAGGAGGGGTGTGGGAGTAGCTAAGCTGACAGGGGTGACACCTGCCATCACTAAACTGACAGGAACAACACCTGCCATCACTAAACTAACAGGAACAACACCTGCCATCACTAGACTGACAGGACCAACACCTGCCATCACTAAACTGACAGAACAACCAACACCTGCCCACACTCAACTGACAGGACCAACACCTACTATATCTAATTTGACATAGGCGATATCTCTTCTCACTAAACTGACAGTGTGGACATCTAGCATAAGATCAGTGTGAACATTTAGGATAAGACCAGTGTGGATATTTAGGATAAGATCAGTGTGGACATTTAGGATAAGATCAGTGCAGACATTTATGATGGGTAGGGTCAGGATGGACATTTACGATCAGATCAGTGTAGACATTTACGATCAGATCAGTGTAGACATTTACGATCAGATCAGTGTAGACATTTACGATCAGATCAGTGCAGACATTTAAGATATGATTTGGGTGGATATTTAGAATAAGATAAGGGTGGACATTTAAGATATGATTAGGGTGGACATTTATTAAAGTAAAATGATTGAGGTGCGTTTAAAATAAAATATCAGTTATTGAAACCAAAAGTAGTTTGGTAATATCTTTCACTGTAAATATGTCCTGGTTGGCCTGGCTGTAAATATGTCCTGGTTGGCCTGGCCGTAAATATGTCCTGGTTGGCCTGGCTGTAAGTATGTCCTGGTTGGCCTGGCTGTAAATATGTCAGGGTTGGCCTGGCTGTAAGTTTGTCAGGGTTGGCCTGTCTGTAAGTATCTCCAGGTTTGCCTGTCTGTAAGTATGTCCGGGTTGGCCTGGCTGTAAGTATGTCCGGGTTGACTTAGCTGTAAGTTTGTCAGGGTTGACCTGTCTGTAAGTATGTCCGGGTTGGCCTGGATGTAAGTATGTCCGGGTTGGCCTGGCTGTAAGTATGTCCTGGTTGGCCTGGCTGTAAGTATGTCCGGGTTGGCCTAACTGTGAGTATGTCCGGGGTGGCCTGACAGTAATTATGTCCGGGTTGGCCTAGCTGTAAGTATGACATTTTCCATTCCTGTCTTGAATTGTTATACTGCGACCTTGAATTGGCTTTCTTAGATCCTTGACAATCTTCTATGCTCCTTTGGCATCATTTCAGCCCAGATTGTGCTCCATATCTTTACATCAGAGGTGGCCAAACTACGACCCGCCGGCCAGATCCGGCCTGCCAACCAGTTTATACCCGCTTCTTATTGTTGATTAAAAATAACTGTATACTCCGCTAAAAAAATATGACAAAATTGCACGTCCATGCTACAGAAGCAAAACCAAAATGACCCAAAATATACGATTACCATCTCCCCACCTCTACACCACCCTCTCCCTCTCTCTCTCTCTCTCTCTCTCTCTCTCGCTTGCCGCCCCCCCCCCCCTCTCTCTCTCTTTTCTCTCTCTCTCGCTTCAAATCCCCTCTTTCTCTCTCTCGCTCCCTCTCTCTCTTCTCTCTCTCACCCCCTCTCTCTCTCTTCTCTCTCGCTCTCGCTTCGCCCCCCTCTCTCTCTTTCTCTCTCTCTCTCTCTCTCATACCAACTGAGCTCTACAAGATAGTATCGACAAAACGGAAATGATAACGGCAAATCTCTGATCGTGCACGTGGACAAGCGAAGACAGTGTCGGGACTTACTTTGATAATGAGAAACGGAAAGCAATGACATCTTTTGTGTGGGAAGTCTCTGAGATCAATTGATGCTGCTTTGTCTTTATCATCGGTATGGGAAAGTGATCATGGTAGGGGTGGATGATAGATACATTTCTATAGGAAGGAGTTGAGGTGCACAGCTGGCCTTGTGAAGTGGGTGGTGCACAGTTGGCCTTGTGAAGTGTGCTGTGCACAGTTGGCATTATGAAGTGTGTTTGTGCACAGTTGGCCTTGGGAAGTGTGCTGGTGCACCGTTGGCATTGTGAAGTGTGTTTGTGCACAGTTGGTCTTGTGGAGTGTGTTGGTGCACAGTTGGCCTTGTGAAGTGTGTTGTGCACAGTTGGCCTTGTGAAGTATGTTGGTGCACAGTTGGTCTTGTGAAGTGTGCTGGTGCGCAGTTGGTATTGTGAAGTTTGTTTGTGCACAGTTGGCCTTGTAAAGTATGTTGGTGCACAGTTGGCCTTGTGAAGTGTGTTGGTGCATAGTTGGTCTTGTGAAGTGTGGTGGTGCACAGTTGGCCTTATGAAGTCTGTTGGTGCACAGTTGGCCTTGTGAAGTGTTTTGGTGCACAGTTGGCTTTGTGAAGTGTTTTGGTGCATAGTTGGCCTTGTGAAGTGTGTTGGTGCACAGTTGCCTTGTGAAGTGTGTTGGTGCACAGTTGGCTTTGTGAAATGTTAAGTATAAATCAGCCAGCAGCACTTCTGGGCCTGTAGCTGTTGTGCACGTTTTCACGTGTAAGTGTTTGATGTTGTAAATATGTTTTTAAGCATAAAGTAGTTTGTCGTTGCCTTCTGTACGTGGTTCATTATATGTGTAAAACTAAATCTCAGAATGTTATTTTTTAAGAATGTTATAGGTCTGGCCCTCTGGTCTTACCATTTACCATAACCTGGACCTGGGCCAACCTTAGCGTGGCCACCACTGCTTTACACTGTTCAGAGATCCACGCATCTTTTATATCTCCATTTTTGAACCTTATTTCTCCATTTACAAACCTGTACCTAGTGGACCGCAACAAAGATGGAGGTCAAATGTGCTGGCAAAAAAAACGCTGCCAGGAGCAGGCTACAATACGGACCACGAATTACTGTTTGCAGTTTTCAAGATAAGACTACGTAGGATCAACAAAGGCTGCCAGCCAATACGCTTCGCTGTATCAACAATACCTACTGAATACAACATCAAAGTAGAAAACAAACTTGTGGCGTTGCTTGTGGTACAGGAAGAAATGATATCTGAGGAGTTAACATCGCACGCAATGGATATTTTAATCTCGACAGCGAACGAAATGATTCACAGGATGTTGCACAAGAGACAGAGATAAATGTAAGATGAAACACAGAAATTCATTGAAGAAAGAAAACAATTAAAACAAATGGAAAGTAAGGGGACCAACACAGCATATAAAAACTGCGCAAGAAAAGTTAGAAGAGAAATAAGAAAAGATAAAAGAAGATACATAGTGGAAACGTGTAAGGATATAGAAAACCTACAGCAACAAGGCAGAGAGCGAGAGAGATGCCTTTAAGGCAATAAGAACACTGACAAGGGAATTCCGCCCGGTTCTACATGTCATCAATGACAAAGAGGATAACACATTAACAGAAACCAAAGACATACTGAATAGATGGAGAGAGTACTGCAGAACCATGTATGGAGAAAGCACAAAGCGCTCAGTTACAATCCTACCAAAGGATAAGAAAGAACCTGAACCAATATTGGAGGAAGTACGCTCAGCAATCAAAAGCCTGAAAAAGGGAAAGTCCCCAGGATGCGATGATCCCAGCAGAGCTGATACAAGCAGGAGGAGAGGCATGTGCTCGAGTCTATCACAAGCTGTGTAAACAGATAAGGCACGGTGCAGAGTGGCCAGAAGCATGGAAGAAATCAATTTATATTCCCCTCCCCAAAAAAGGCAAACTGAAGCTGTGCACGAACTACCGAACTATTCCGCTGATCAGCCACGCTAGCAAAATACTCTTGCGAATCCTTTTAAGAAGGATAGAGAAAAAGATTGAATCTGAAATACACGTAGTCCAGGCAGGTTTTTAGGAAAGACAGAGGGACCAGGGACCACATATTCAATATGAAGAATATCTACGAAAAATGTAGAGAGTTTAGTGTAGACCTTTACACATGTTTCATTGATTACACCAAGGCCTTCGATACGGTAAAACATCAAAATCTGTGAAGAAATATGAAGGAAATGGAATTTCCCTTGCATATAGTCCATCTCATTGAAACATTATACCAAGATCAACAAGCCGCTGTCCGAGTATCTGGACAAACATCGGATTGGTTTGCAGTACAAAAGGGAGTCCGACAGGGATGTATACTCTCACCTTATCTGTACAACATATATGCGGAATGTATAATGAGAAATGTGCGAGAAGATGAGAACATTGAAAGTTTCGACCCATTTACGATTGGGGGGTACGAGATTCCAGAGTTACGATACGCAGATGACACAGTGATACTATCAAGAAGTGCGGAAGGGCTAGAGCAGCTACTTTCAGCCTTTAATGGACATAGTAAAGATCAAAATCTGTTCATAAACATAAACAAAACAAAGATAATAACCACCGACAAAACACAATGTCAGCATAAATTTACAGTGGGTGGTGAGGAAATAGATCAGGTCACACATTTTGAATATCTGGGCTTCAGAATTGACAAAAATGGCGACTTCTCGAAAGAAATCAGAAGAAGACTAGCCATGGCAATGCAGAGACTGAACAGCCTGAAGAAATTATGGCAGAGCACCAACAAAATTATTGAAGTAAAAGTCTTGAGAACCAGTTTTTTTCCTGTGGCAGCTTATGGCTGCGAATCATGGACGATTACCAAAACTTCCAGACAAAGAATCGAATCCTTCAAGTCAAAATGTTACAGAAAGATCCTCAGAATACCCTGGACAGAGAAAAGAACAAATGCAGACATTCGGCAAGAATTGAGCACAGAGGAGAACTGGTTTATCAATTCCATTTTAGCTATAAAATGCAAATACTTTGGTCACATCAAGAGACACAGCAGTCCGCAGAGAACGGTGAAGGAAGGTATGGTGCCAGGCAAAAGAGGAAGAGGTAGACCAAGAAGACGATGGCACCAAGATATCCAGGAATGCCTGGGTATGACTGTGGCAGAGGCTGGAGTTTTGGCAAGAAAATGAGTTTTTTTCAGAGAGACTGTGATGGGAGCGACGTTCTATAAAAAACATGTTACATGATGATGACCTAGTAGACCCTGCTGGAGTGTTATTTTATTGACCAGATCAAAAATTTCTTTTTAATCCAGGGCTTTATTTTTGTATGTTGCTTTCCTAGGATCGCTGTTGCTCTATATGTTATTGCTACAATAAAAGTGTCTGTGATCATTTCGTTAAATGGGACTTCCCGTGGGACATCAAATCTTCTCCCTATCAATCTTCTCCTATCAAATCTTCTCCTATCAAATCTTCTTCTATCAAATCTCCTATCAAATCTCCTATCAAATCTCCTATCAAATCTTCTCCTTTCAAATCTTCTCCTATCAAATCTTCTCCTATCAAATCTCCTATCAAATCTCCTATCAAATCTCCTATCAAATCTCCTATCAAATCTTCTATCAAATCTTCTCCTATCAAATCTCCTATCAAATCTTCTCCTATCAAATCTTCTCCTATCAAATCTCCTATCAAATCTCCTATCAAATCTTCTCCTATCAAATCTTCTCCTATCAAATCTTCTCCTATCAAATCTTCTCCTATCAAATCTCCTATCAAATCTCCTATCAAATCTTCTCCTATCAAATCTTCTCCTATCAAATCTCCTATCAAATCTTCTCCTATCAGATCTTCTCCTATCAAATCTCCTATCAAATCTCCTATCAAATCTCCTATCCAATCTTCTCCTATCAAATCTTCTCCTATCAAATCTTCTCCTATCAAATCTTCTCCTATCAAATCTTCTCCTATCAAATCTTCTCCTATCAAATCTCCTATCAAATCTTCTCCTATCAAATCTCCTATCAAATCTTCTCCTATCAAATCTCCTATCAAATCTTCTCCTATCAAATCTCCTATCAAATCTTCTCCTATCAAATCTCCTATCAAATCTTATCCTATCAAATCTTCTCCTATCAAATCTTCTCCTATCAAATCTCCTATCAAATCTCCTATCAAATCTTCTCCTATCCAATCTTCTCCTATCAAATCTCCTATCAAATCTTCTCCTATCCAATCTTCTCCTATCAAATCTCCTATCAAATCTCCTATCAAATCTCCTATCCAATCTTCTCCTATCAAATCTTCTCCTATCAAATCTCCTATCAAATCTCCTATCAAATCTTCTCCTATCAAATCTTCTCCTATCAAATCTCCTCCTATCAAATCTTCTCCTATCAAATCTTCTCCTATCAAATCTCCTCCTATCAAATCTTCTCCTATCAAATCTTCTCCTATCAAATCTCCTCCTATCAAATCTTCTCCTATCAAATCTTCTCCTATCAAATCTCCTCCTATCAAATCTTCTCCTATCAAATCTTCTCCTATCAAATCTCCTATCAAATCTTCTCCTATTAAATCTTCTCCTATCAAATCTTCTCCTATAAAATCTCCTATCAAATCTCCTATCAAATCTTCTCCTATCAGATCTTCTCCTATCAAATCTCCTATCAAATCTCCTATCAAATCTTCTCCTATCAAATCTTCTCCTATCAAATCTTCTCCTATCAAATCTTCTCCTATCAAATCTTCTCCTATCAAATCTTATCCTATCAAATCTTCTCCTATCAAATCTTCTCCTATCAAATCTTATCCTATCAAATCTCCTATCAAATCTCCTATCAAATCTTCTCCTATCAAATCTTATCCTATCAAATCTTCTCCTATCAAATCTTCTCCTATCAAATCTTCTCCTATCAAATCTCCTATCAAATCTTATCCTATCAAATCTTCTCCTATCAAATCTTCTCCTATCAAATCTCCTATCAAATCTTCTCCTATCAAATCTTCTCCTATCAAATCTCCTATCAAATCTTCTCCTATCAAATCTCCTATCAAATCTTCTCCTATCAAATCTTCTCCTATCAAATCTCCTATCAAATCTTCTCCTATCAAATCTTCTCCTATCAAATCTCCTATCAAATCTCCTATCAAATCTTATCCTATCAAATCTCCTCCTATCAAATCTTCTCCTATCAAATCTCCTATCAAATCTTCTCCTATCAAATCTCCTATCAAATCTTCTCCTATCAAATCTCCTATCAAATCTTCTCCTATCAAATCTTCTCCTATCAAATCTTATCCTATCAAATCTCCTATCAAATCTTCTCCTATCAAATCTTCTCCTATCAAATCTCCTATCAAATCTTCTCCTATCAAATCTTCTCCTATCAAATCTTCTCCTATCAAATCTCCTATCAAATCTTATCCTATCAAATCTTCTCCTATCAAATCTTCTCCTATCAAATCTCCTATCAAATCTCCTATCAAATCTTATCCTATCAAATCTTCTCCTATCAAATCTTCTCCTATCAAATCTTCTCCTATCAAATCTCCTATCAAATCTTATCCTATCAAATCTTCTCCTATCAAATCTTCTCCTATCAAATCTCCTATCAAATCTCCTATCAAATCTTCTCCTATCAAATCTTCTCCTATCAAATCTTCTCCTATCAAATCTCCTATCAAATCTTCTCCTATCAAATCTTCTCCTATCAAATCTTCTCCTATCAAATCTCCTATCAAATCTTCTCCTATCAAATCTTCTCCTATCAAATCTTCTCCTATCAAATCTTCTCCTATCAAATCTTCTCCTATCAAATCTTCTCCTATCAAATCTCCTATCAAATCTTCTCCTATCAAATCTCCTATCAAATCTTCTCCTATCAAATCTCCTATCAAATCTTCTCCTATCAAATCTTCTCCTATCAAATCTTCTCCTATCAAATCTCCTATCAAATCTTCTCCTATCAAATCTTCTCCTATCAAATCTCCTATCAAATCTTCTCCTATCAAATCTTCTCCTATCAAATCTCCTATCAAATCTTCTCCTATCAAATCTTCTCCTATCAAATCTTCTCCTATCAAATCTTCTCCTATCAAATCTTATCCTATCAAATCTCCTATCAAATCTCCTATCAAATCTTCTCCTATCAAATCTTCTCCTATCAAATCTTCTCCTATCAAATCTTCTCCTATCAAATCTTCTCCTATCAAATCTTCTCCTATCAAATCTCCTATCAAATCTCCTATCAAATCTCCTCCTATCAAATCTCCTATCAAATCTTCTCCTATCAAATCTTCTCCTATCAAATCTTCTCCTATCAAATCTTCTCCTATCAAATCTTCTCCTATCAAATCTCCTATCAAATCTTCTCCTATCAAATCTTATCCTATCAAATCTTCTCCTATCAAATCTCCTATCAAATCTCCTATCAAATCTTCTCCTATCAAATCTTCTCCTATCAAATCTCCTATCAAATCTCCTATCAAATCTTCTCCTATCAAATCTCCTATCAAATCTCCTATCAAATCTTCTCCTATCAAATCTTCTCCTATCAAATCTCCTATCAAATCTCCTATCAAATCTCCTCCTATCAAATCTTCTCCTATCAAATCTCCTATCAAATCTCCTATCAAATCTTCTATCAAATCTTCTCCTATCAAATCTCCTATCAAATCTCCTATCAAATCTTCTCCTATCAAATCTTCTCCTATCAAATCTCCTATCAAATCTCCTATCAAATCTTCTCCTATCAAATCTCCTATCAAATCTTCTCCTATCAAATCTTCTCCTATCAAATCTTCTCCTTTCAAATCTTCTCCTATCAAATCTCCTATCAAATCTCCTATCAAATCTTCTCCTATCAAATCTTATCCTATCAAATCTCCTATCATTTTCTCCTATCAAATCTTCTATCAAATCTTCTCCTATCAAATCTCCTATCAAATCTCCTATCAAATCTTCTCCTATCAAATCTCCTATCAAATCTTCTCCTATCAAATCTTCTCCTATCAAATCTTCTCCTTTCAAATCTTCTCCTATCAAATCTCCTATCATTTTCTCCAATCAAAGCTTCTTTTATCATTACACCGAACGCCTTTATCATTTCTGGTTGTTTCAATTGGTCAAAGTCAAATCGTCTCTTTGCTCATGACTTTCATTAGACGGAGATGCGTAGTCGTCATCAGTAAGTCATGGTCGCTTTCTATACCTGCCCCGGTGATGCTTCTTGTCCAAGCGATCTTAAAGCTGAATCTGAATCGTTTCTGGACCAAAATGTAGTCTGGCTTTGTATCTCTTCCCTCTGGCTGATGTATGAGCGCACGACTCAAAGCAACGGCCTTTAACATCACGTGATACAGTGTTACGCACCCAGTTAAGATTATATTTATGGTTCTAATAATCGACGTCCCTGCGCTCTAGGCACACCTATAGGCGCTCAGTCTCTCTCATCAAATGGCGTAAGGTATGGATGCTGATGGTCCCTGTAGCTCGCTGCGCCATCCTCTCATGCGCCCCACTCCGCTCGAACCTCGTTTAATGTCAAAACTTTGCAGCCTGTGGATTGCTGCTTCATCTATTGCGGTGTCCTCATCCAGCAGGCGGTCATTGATTGATTTCAATATATCGCTTCTATCCATCACTAATGTGCCCATGGTTGTAGCTTGTGAAGCCAAGATGTCAGCTCTTTCATTGCACTGAACCCCGGCATGAGTAGGACAGTAGATCTATGTCAACCCCTGGAAGTTTGAGGCCTCAACAGCTGCTATCCACTCGTACCTCAGCCATCCCGTCTGTATCTTCTGAAGTACGTCTTGCACGTCAGTCACGATGTCTGCCCTTGTTATAGAAGTCTCAGATATCCATTTCAGTGCTGAGGTCACTGCTTCCGTCTCCATTCTCATACTGGAGGTTGTTGACATGTATGCCCTACTGCGCTCAGCCATGACCTCTCCTCTCACTTTAGCCAAGAAACCCCAGCCTGATGTCCCACTGCGCAACACTGATCCGTCGGTGTATATGACGGCATCACTCTCCTGCGTGTTCTCAGTTATCAGCTGATTCACCTCGTGCTCTGCTCTCCCGTTGCTCCGTTCTCTGCATTCCTTGCCTAAGGTTATGATGGCTCTCTGGTACTCTATCACCAGTGTGGACCCATTCTTCCTCCTTGGCTATCGTCTCTGCTGGAGTGACGTGTCCGATTGTTGTCTCAGCCTGGCTCAAGGCGACCCCTAGCCTATTTACAGATTTTGATGAGTGTAAGACAGAGGAACTCCAAGAACTGGTCAAAGAAAGTCAAACAGCTGGTACAAGGGAACTGGAATAACAGCATTGGAGAAGAGGAGTTGGAGGATGGCGAGGAACATGCGGCCTATATGGAAGCACGGAGACAAGCGCCAGAGGACTGGGGCATTGGCGAGGAACATGCGGACTATATATCCTACAATTAGTACGCTACAACAAGCTGATGGGTGCAACCACATTGGGGCCAAACAAACTGTCTAGACGACACAGCCCAAGTGGAGAGATACATAGATTGTATAGATCAAGGGTTTTATCAATCAGATGATAGAATTAGAATTTGTCGCAGGACTCGTTACAAAGGACTGTGCCCAACTCTGAACACACTAACATGGTGGCTGCTCCTAATTGTTCAAGTGATAATTATTATTGAAATTAGTTTGATGTGTGTATAGAAATGGAAATTAATTAATGATACCAGTTTTTACATACTGCGGTTATATAACTTTCCTTTATGGAATATAACATTGTGTCCACAATATTAAATGAATATTGATAAACAGCATTGAATTTTGAGCACAGCAAATTATTTTGTTCATGTATGTTGCATCTTAAATATATTGTATAAATATTAGAAATGCCATTTTATGATTGTAGTATTTTCTCCGATATTTTTGTAATATGTCATGTGTATGTGTAGATTGAATTTTATATTATTTTGGCGTAACATAATGAAAGCAAATTCTTCAATAAGCAAAATCATTCATAAATGTACATATGTTTATTGGTTGTCTCTATGTTTACTGGTTTATGTTTGACTATATGATTATGTCAGTAATTGTTGATATACACAGTATATACGTACAGCAGGATATTGTCAAGCAAGTAATCTATATTGCTGAACTTCAAGTAGTTAGATCTCAGCTCGATTGATTTCTTCTGCTTGCCTTTCGTTCTTCGCCATCATCTTCCTGTGTAATCTATTTTTGTAGAAATGCGTGCAATTCTAATGTCAATAATATCACACCCCCAGCTTTTGAAAACATTCAAAATAATGGTCAATTACAAGTCAAGCCTTCTCAGCTAATGCTATTTGTATTATATAATTAAAATGGATTTAGTGATGCCTTGTGGTACTATTTTAGCCACATTCCAAGATTCAGACACTGTACAATTTATATGACAGAATGACGCAACGCTACGAAATGCGCCCGTTGCTGTGGGTTATTCCCCTTCGATTATTCAAGAGCATTTAAAGGGACGTGACTAACAGACTAGAATGTAGCATGGATGGACGTGTGAGACAAGATAATAGAGATTGGACGTCTTAGACAAGATAATAGAGATTGGACGTCTTAGACAAGATAATAGAGATTGGACGTCTTAGACAAGATAATAGAGATTGGACGTCTTAGACAAGATAATAGAGATTGGACGTCTTAGACAAGATAATAGAGATTGGACGTCTTAGACAAGATAATAGAGATTGGACGTCTTAGACAAGATAATAGAGATTGGACGTCTTAGACAAGATAATAGAGATTGGACGTCTTAGACAAGATAATAGAGATTGGACGTGTGAGACAAGATAATAGAGATTGGACGTCTTAGACAAGATAATAGAGATTGGACGTGTGAAACAAGATAATAGAGATTGGACGTCTGAGACAAGATAATAGAGATTGGACGTCTTAGACAAGATAATTGAGATAGGACGTTTGAGACAAGATAATTGAGATGGGACGTTTGAGAAAAAAATAATAGAGACGGGATGGACGTGTGAGACAAGATAATAGTGATGGATGGACGTGACGGATAGATGGGAAGATCCAATAATGAATATAATTACAGGATGGGAGAGAACAATATTAGGACAATAAAAAAGGAAAGAGACCTGGGAGTTATAATAGATCATACAGGAAAGGGGCGGGAGCAAGTCTAGATGGCCGTGAAAATGGCTAATGCCATGCTGGGCATGATAAAAAGAAACATTTCACATAAGAGCAAGCAATAGTCAAACTATATCAATCATTAGTGAGACTTAACTTAGAGCACAGTGTTCAGTCGTGGAGTCCATACCACAGTGGATATAAACATGCTGGAAAGGGTACAAAGAAGAGCTACAGAAATGTTCGAGGGTTTCAGTTATGAGGGAAGACTTAAAACAACTGGTCTACATTGGCTAGAACAAAGAAGAATTCCAGGTGACTTACTACAAGTGTATAAGGTAATAAATGGAAAGGATAGATTAGACTTTACAAAGTTTTTTCAAAGTACAAGTTACAAGAACAAGAGGGCACAGCTAGAAATTGTTTAAAGACAGGTCCAGATTAGATATTATGAAATATTTTATTAATCAGGGAGTGGTGAATTCTTTGAATGCATTGCCGCAGGACGTAGTAGAAGCAGAGTCAATTAATGCATTAAAAAATAAATTGGATGCTCACAGTATTTTCAGTATCCGTGGAGTGAAATAACCTGGTTGTATACAGACTCTGTAGAGCCTTCTAGACCATTATAATGAAGTTAAGTTAGTTAAGGGTGAGACAAGATAGTAGAGGTGGGATGGACGTTTTAGACAAGATAATAGAGGTGGGATAGACGTTTTGACAAGATAATAGAGATGGGATGGACGTTTCAGACAAGATAATAGAGATGGGATGTCTCAGACAGATAATAGAGATGGGATGTCTTAGACAAGAAAATAGAGGTGGGGTGGACGTCTTAGACAAGATAATAGAGGTGGGATAGACGTTTTAGACAAGATAATAGAGGTGGGATAGACGTTTTAGACAAGATAATAGAGGTGGGATAGACGTTTTAGACAAGATAATAGAGATGGGATGTGTGAGACAATATAATGGTGATGGGATGGTCGTCAAAGACAAGACAAGGGAGAGGTGATGCAGACATGACAAGACAAGGGAGAGGTGATGCAGACATGACAAGACAAGGGCGAGGTGATGCAGACATGACAAGACAAGGGAGAGGTGATGCAGACATGACAAGACAAGGGAGAGGTGATGCAGACATGACAAGACAAGGGATAGGTGATGCAGACATGACAAGACAAGGGAGAGGTGATGCAGACATGACTAGACAAGGGAGAGGTGATGCAGACATGACTAGACAAGGGAGAGGTGATGCAGACATGACTAGACAAGGGAGAGGTGATGCAGACATGACTAGACAAGGGAAAGGTGATGCAGACATGACAAGACCAGGGAGAGGTGATGCAGACATGACTAGACCAGGGAGAGGTGATGCAGACATGACTTGACAAGGGAAAGGTGATGCAGACATGACAAGACAAGGGAGAGGTGATGCAGACATGACAAGACAAGGGAGAGGTGATGCAGACATGACAAGACCAGGGAGAGGTGATGCAGACATGACTAGACAAGGGAAAGGTGATGCAGACATGACAAGACCAGGGAGAGGTGATGCAGACATGACAAGACAAGGGAGAAGTGATGCAGACATGACTAGACCAGGGAGAGGTGATGCAGACATGACTTGACAAGGGAAAGGTGATGCAGACATGACAAGACAAGGGAGAGGTGATGCAGACATGACAAGACAAGGGAGAGGTGATGCAGACATGACAAGACCAGGGAGAGGTGATGCAGACATGACAAGACAAGGGAGAGGTGATGCAGACATGACAAGACTAGTGCCCTACCTGCCAGGGTTGCGGGGTCTCGAGTGCCAGGAACGACATTCTACTGCTACCTCCAGGTGAATGTGTGCTACTAGAAGTATTATCCCAACGTGCACCGGTCAAGTATTGTAGCAGCCTCAACTCCTGCAGCTTTCCCTCATGAACACTCAACTAATGGCCACGTTCAAATGATTGGTCACACAATGGATGCTGCGTCAGCTGTTATCTATTATTGTCTACAGCTGACGGGAGGAGTTCAAAGCCAGATGTGTGTGTGCTAGAGCAAGTTAAGATAGCTGTGAAGAAACATGATGTCCTTGGGGATACTGTCACGTGGTAAACATGATATCCTTGGAGATACTGTCACGTGGGGAACATGATATCCTTTGAGATACTGTCACGTAGTGAACATGATATCCTTTGAGATACTGTCACGTGGTAAACATGATATCCTTGGAGATAGTCACGTGGTAAACATGATATCCTGATGGATACTGTCACGTGGTAAACATTCTGTCCTCTGGATACTGTCACGTGATAAACATGATATCCTGATATATACTGTCACGTGGTAAACATTCTGTCCCATGGATACTGTCACGTGGTAAACATGATATCCCGATTGATACTGTCACGTGGTAAACATGATATTCTTGGTGATACTGTCACGTGGTAAACATGATATTCCAATGGATACTGTCAGCTGGTAAACATTATATCCTCTGGATACTGTTACGTGGCATTGTACCACATGGTGTAGCTATTGCCGCATGTTCTGTGTGGATAAGAACTGACACAAAATCTCAAGGCCATCTAGAAGATGACAGTCCACTGTCCATCCAAACCAAGTCAGGAGGGGATGTGGCCCACCTTGTCAGGACGAGAGACCCGAGCTGTCATTCTGTTTATGACGTCAGAATGTCACGAGCAAGATATCACTGAAAGGAGTGGTCTGTCAGAAGCCCCTCCACATCCATGTTATCCACACCGAGTCCGTATCTAACCTAGAGGCACTCATGTAACACACTGTTACCTTTGGCAAGCATCTACCGGTAGCTTTGTTTCCGTCCCTCGATCTAATAGTCGGCTGTCATGTTGTGAAAACCTCAACCAGTTCCAGGGACAGTGCCGGCACCTCAGCGCCGCTCGTTATATTCACGTGCTCGACATATTTGGGCAAAAAGGCGTGTCCGAACGGCTCGATAACCGCCCACTAGACAAGACATGGGATGTGGTCGTAGGTTGAGCCCTGCCCTCGTGAAGCCGGCTCACGATCCATGGACTCCCTCCCACGTGAAGCCGGCTCACGATCCATGCACTCCCTCCCCACATGAAGCCGGCTCACGATAAAAGGACTCCCTCCCCACGAGATGAGAGCTCACGATCAATGGACTCCCTCCCCACGAGATGAGAGCTCACGATCAATGGACTCCCTCCCCACGAGATGAGAGCTCACGATCCATGGACTCCCTCCTCACGTGAAGCCGGCTCTCGATCTATGGACTCCCTCCCCACGTGAAGCCGGCTCCCGATCCATGGACTCCCTCCCCACGTGAAGCCGACTCTCGATCCATGGACTCCCTCCCCACGTGAAGCCGGCTCTCGATCCAGGGACTCCCTCCCCACGTGAAGCCGGCTCTCGATCCATGGACTCCCTCCCCACGTGAAGCCGGCTCTCGATCCATGGACTCCCTCCCCACGTGAATGTGTGTGTGAATGTGTATGAATGTGTTTGCATGTTTGTGTGAATGTGTATGAATGTGTGTGAATGTGTGTGTGGTTGTGTGAATGTGTGTGTGACAATGTGTTTCTGTGAATGTGTATGAATGGGTGGGTATTTGTGTGTGAATTTGTGTGAATGAGTGGGTGTTTGTGTGTGAATCTGTGGGTGTGAATGTGTGGGTCTATGTGTGAATGTGTAGATGTAAGTGTGTGAGTGAGTGAGTCACAAGAGTGACCTGAGTGAGTAAAGTGGGTGACCTGAGTAATTCACATGGGTGACCTGAGTTATTCCCGTGGACGACCTGAGAAAGTCACAAGAGTGACCTGAGTGAGTCACGAGGGTGACCTGAGTTAGTCACGTGGGTGACATGAGTTAGTCACGTGGGTGACCTGAGTAATTAACGTGGGTGACCTCAGTTATTCACGTGGACGACCTGAGAAAGTCACCTGAGTGACCCGAGTGAGTCACGTGGGTGACCTGAGTTAGTCACAGGGTGGCCTGAGTTAGTCACGTGGGTGACCTGAGTTAGTCACGTGGATGATCTGATTGGGTCCTTGTGTATCTCTCATCTTAAATTAAGCCTGACCTGGAAGGTGGCAGTAGTGGGAGGTAACCGATCTGGGTTGAGTGTGCTCTGGCCTGGTTAACTAGAGCTAACACTATCATCATCTGGATTGTGCAAACGTTTTTCGGCAAATAAGTAGAGGGCTGTGGTAGAAGGCATCGGTCAGAGACAGACGTTAGAAGGCAACGGTCAGAGACGGACGTCTTCACATCAACAGCCGCCGCACGCGCTGTTCATTCAGATCTGGTCACGTGGTTGTCCCATTATTCCATGGAGAGCACGCGCGACTCTCAGACCTCTACAGAAAAAGTGGCGCGTGTCGCACGGATAGAATGTCTCCCATTGACATTATGACACAGGTGCCAGCACGGATAGAATGTATCCCATTGACATAATGACACAGGTGCCAGCACGGATAGAATGTATCCCATTGACATAATGACACAAGTGTCAGCGCGCGTGCCAGAACATATTTGTCAACGAACGGACAACTTGTCGGTAATTTACACCTGGCATTCTAATGAGCCATCATTGTTTGACTGGCAAAGGGGTAGAGCACTTACTACAGAGCAACTCCCACAACCATCTTGTGCCAGTTTACCCAGCTGTAAATCTGACATACGACTAGTGAAGTAGAAGACAATGAGGAAAGAATATTGCCCGTCTAGCCCGTACAAGCTGGTAGTAGTAGTTCAACAGCTGGGACAAAGCTGGACTTTACAATAAGCCAAAACGAACTGTCGTGTACAGGATTCTAGTAAGGAAAAAGCTAAAACCTGCCGCTTCTCATTTTTGTAGAAGAGGTGAATGATTGCGCTGAAACCATCCATTTCCTCCTCTCCCCCCCCCCCCCCCCCGGGTCCTACCACGAAGAACATGAACCACCTAGCCGCCCTTCCCCCTCTCCCAGTGTAGCAGAGCCTAGGTTTCGCTGAGTAGTTATATAAAGTGTTACAATCTGTCTCCTCACCACAAAACAACACCACCACACCACGACACGACTACATCACACCACACCACGACACGACCACACCACACCACACCAACCACGACACGACCACACAACACCACGACACGACACAACCACACCACGACACGACACGATCGCACCACGACACGACACGACCATACCACACCACACCAACCACGACACGACCACACAACACCACGACACGACACGACCACACCACAACACGACATGACCACACCACACCACGACCACACCACGACACGACCAAACCACACCACGAAACGACCACATAACACCAAGACACGACACGACCACACGAAACTACGACACGACCACACCACACCATACGACACCACGACACGACAACACCACGACATGACCACACCACATCACGACATGACCACACCACATAATACCACACCACGACACGACCACACCACAGAACACTTCGACACGACCACACCACACCAAATCATGACACGACCACACCACATCATGACACGACCACACCCCATCACACCACACCACGACACGACCACACCACACCACGACACCACCACACAACACCACGACACGACAAGACCACACAACGACATGACCACACCAAACCACGACACGACACGAACGACCACAACTCACCACACCCCACCACGACACGACCACATCACACCACGACACGACCACACCACAACACGACAGGACCACACCACACTACACCATGACACGACCACACCCCATCACACCACACAACGATACGACCACACCACAACACACCACAACACAACCCCACCACACCACACCACAAAACACCTCGACACGACCACACCACACCACCCCACACCATGACAAGACCACGCCCCACCACACCACACCTCGATACGATCACACCACACCACGACACGACCACACCACACCCCACCACACCATGACACGACCACACTACACCACACCACACCACACCTCGACACGACCACCTCGACACGACCACCTCGACACGACCACATAAACCACACCACACCTCGATACGACCACACCTCGACACGACAACATCACACCACACCACACCTCGATACGACTACACTCGACACGACCACACCTCGATACGACAACACCTCGACACGACCACATCACACCACACCACACCTCGATACGACTACACCTCGACACGACCACACCTCGACACGACCATATCACACCACACCACACCTCGATACGACCATACCTCGATACGACCACACCTCGATACGACCACACCTCGACACGACCACATCACACCACACCACACCTCGACACGACCACACCTCGACACGACCACATCACACCACACCACACGACGATACATCCACACCACACCATGACACGACCCCACCATACAACACCCGACCACACTACACCACACCACACCATACCACGACATGACACGACGACAACCCACCATACCACGACACGACCACACCACACCACGACCACACCACGTCACGACCACACCACATCACGACACGACCACACCATACCACACCGCACTACGACACGACCACACCACGACACGACCACACCACACCAAACCACACAACACCACACCACGACACGACCACACCACGACACGACCACACTACACTAAACCACACTACACCACACCACGAAACGACCACTACACCACACCCCGACACGACACGACCACACCACACAACACCACGACACGATCACACAAAACCGCGACATGACCCCACCACACCACGACCAGACCACACAACACCACTCCGCAAAACGACAACACCACACCACGTCACGACCACACAACCACAATACGACCACACCCCACCACAACACGAGAACACCACACAACTACACGACCACACCATACCACACCACACAACACCACACCACGACAAGACCACACGACACCACGTCACGACCACACCACCAAGACATGACTACACCACACCACTCCACGACACGACCTCACCACGACCACACCACATCGCGCCAAACCCTGACCACATCACAGCACCACCACACCACACCACGAGACAACAACACCACACCAAACCGCTAAACGACTACACCACGACACGACCAAGCGACACCACGTCACGACCACACCAGACCACACACCACCACGACATGACTACACCATACCACACAACGACACGACCACACCACACTACGATTGGACCATACCATGCCAGACCACGACATGACCACTCCACGACATCACTACACCACACCACGACATGACTACACCACACCACACCTCGATATGACCACACCACACCACGACACGACCAAACCACACCACACCATAACACGACCACACCCCACCACACCACACCTCGACACGACCCCACCTCGACACGACCACATCACACCACATCACACCTCGATACAACCACACCACACCACGACACGACCACACCACATAACGACACGACCACACCACACCACACCACGGCCCGAACACGCCACACCAAACCATACCATACCACGGCCGGAACACGCCACCCCAAACTACACCACGATACGACCACACCACAGCACAACACGACCACACCACACCACACGACGATACATCCACACCACACCTTACAAAGACCCGACCACACTACACCACACCACAACACACCACGACATGGCACGACGACAACCCACCTACCATGACACGACCACCCCAGACCACGACCACACCACAACACGTCACGACCACACCACATCACGATACGACGACACTACACCACACCACGAAACGACCACACCACGCTAAACCACACTACACTACACCACGAAACGACCACTACACCACACCACGACATGACACGACCACAACCCACCATACCACGACACGACCACACAAAACCACGACACGACCACACCACACAACAACACGACCACACCCTACCACACCACAACACGACAACACCACACCACGACACGACCACACCATACCACACCACACAACACCCCACCACGACAAGACCCCACGACACCACGTCACGACCACACCACCACGACATAACTACACCACACCACACCACGACACGACCTCACAACACCACGACACGACCTCATCACGACCACACCACATCACGCCACACCATGACCACATCACACCACGACCACACCACACCACGAGACGACAACACCACACCAAACCACTATACGACCACATCACGACACGACCACGCGACACCGCGTCACGACCACACCAGACAATACACCACGACGACATGCCTACACCATACCACACCACGACACGACCACACCACACCTCACCACGTCATGACTACACCACACCACACCAACCACGAAAGGACTACATCATACGACAGCACACCACACCACGACATGACTACACCCCACCACATCACGACATGACTACACCACACCGCGAGATGACTACACCACCAAAAAAAAATCACCACAACACACCACACCACACCACGAAATGACTACACCACACCATACCATGACACGACACAACCGCATCACACACCCACCACGACACAACCACACCACACCACACCACATCACGTCACTACCACACCACACCACGACACGACCACACCACACAACACAACACCACAAAACGACCACATCACACTACACCACGACACGACCACACCCAACCACGACACGACCACACCCCGACACGACCACACCCAACCCCGACTCGACCACACCACACCAAAATACAACAAACAACACCACGACTCGACCAAACTACCCCACGTCACGACCACCCCACACACCACCACGACATGACTACACCACACCACACCACGACATGACTACACCACACCACGACATGACTACACCAAACCCCATCACGACATGACTACACCCCACCACGACACGACCACACAACGATATGACTACACTACACCACGACAGGACTACACCACACCACACCACAACACAATCACACCACACCTCACCACGACATGACTACACCCCACCACGATATGACTACACCGCACCACGTCATGACTACACCACACCACATCACGACATGACTACACCACATCACGACATGACTACACCACATCACGATATGACTACACCACACCACGACATGACTACACCACACCACGTTATGACTACACCACACTTAATCACGACATGACTACACCACACCACGACACGACCACACCACACCTCACCACGACATGACTACACCACGTCCTGACTACACACACCACGGCATGACTACACCACACCACACCACGACATGACTACACCACACCACGACATGACTACACCACACCACACCACGACACGATCACACCACACCTCACCACGACATGACTACACCACACCACGACATGACTACACTACACTACACCACACCACTACACGACTGCACCACACCACGACATGACTACATCACACCACACCACGACACGACCACACCACACCTCACCACGACATGACTACACCACACCACGACATGACTACACCACACCACACCACGACATGACTAGACCACACCACGACATGACTACACCACACCACACCACGACATGACTACACCACACCACGACATGACTACACCACACCACGTCATGACTACACCACACCACACCACATGACGACATGATTACATCACATGACAGCACACCACACCACGACATGATTGCACAACCACTCCACGACACGACCCCACCACACCACGACATGACTACACCCCGCCACGACATAACAACACCACACCACGACACGACCACGCCATAACACACCACGACATGACTACACCACAACAAAACACACATAACACACCACACTACACCAGATCACGACATGACTACACCACACCATACCACCTCACGAAACGACCACACCACACCACATCACGACATGACTACACCACACCACAAAACGACACGACCACACCACACCTCACCTCGACATGACTACACCACACCACAACACGTCTACACCACACCACGACACGACTACACCACAACTCACCATATCATGACTACCACCACACCACGACACGACACGACACCACCTTACTACGATACGATACCACCACACCACGATATAACACGATACCACCACACCACGACATGACACGATACCACCGCACCACGAAACGACACCACCACACCACGACACGACACCACCCAACCACGACACGACATGACACAACCACACCACGACACGACACGATACCACTAAACCATGACATGACCACACCACACCACACCACGATACGACCACACCACGATACGACCACACCACGATACGACCACACCATACCACGATACGATCACACCACATCAAACCACACAACACCACACCACAGCACGGCCACACTACACTACATTACACCACACCACGACACCACCAATACACCATACCACGACACGACCATACCACACCACACCCCGACATGACCACACCACGACATCACTACGCCACACCCCGAAATGACTACACCACACCACACCATGACATGACCACACCACGACATCACTACACAACACCCAGACATGACTACACCACACCACAGCACGACACAACCACACGACACCGCGAGATGACTACACCACACAAAAATCACACCAAAACACACCACACAACACCCAAACATGACTACACCACACCACACCACGACACGACCACACAAAACCGCGACATGACCACACCACACCACGACCAGACCACACAACACCACTCCGCAAAACGACACCACCACACCACGTCACGACCACACAACCACGATACGACCACACAACACCACAACACGAGAACACCACACCACGATACGACCACACAACACCGCACCACGACAAGACCACACGACACCACGTCACGACCACACCACCACGACATGACTACACCACACCACACCACGACACGACCTCACCACGACCACACCACATCACCCCAAACCATGTCCACATCACACCACCACCACACCATACCACGAGACATCAACATCACACCAAACCACTAAACGACTACACCACGACACGACCAACCGACACCACGTCACGACCACACCAGACCACACACCACCACGACATGACTACACCATACCACACCACGACACGACCACACCACACCTCGATACGACCACACCTCGACACGACAACATCACACCACACCACACCTCGATACGACTACACTCGACACGACCACACCTCGATACGACAACACCTCGACACGACCACATCACACCACACCACACCTCGATACGACTACACCTCGACACGACCACACCTCGACACGACCATATCACACCACACCACACCTCGATACGACCATACCTCGATACGACCACACCTCGACACGACCACACCTCGACACGACCACATCACACCACACCACACCTCGACACGACCACACCTCGACACGACCACATCACACCACACCACACAACGATACATCCACACCACACCATGACACGACCCCACCATACAACACCCGACCACACTACACCACACCACACCATACCACGACATGACACGACGACAACCCACCACACCACGACACGACCACACCACACCACGACCACACCACGTCACGACCACACCACATCACGACACGACCACACCATACCACACCGCACTACGACACGACCACACCACGACACGACCACACCACACCAAACCACACAACACCACACCACGACACGACCACACCACGACACGACCACACTACACTAAACCACACTACACCACACCACGAAACGACCACTACACCACACCCCGACACGACACGACCACACCACACAACACCACGACACGATCACACAAAACCGCGACATGACCCCACCACACCACGACCAGACCACACAACACCACTCCGCAAAACGACAACACCACACCACGTCACGACCACACAACCACAATACGACCACACCCCACCACAACACGAGAACACCACACAACTACACGACCACACCATACCACACCACACAACACCACACCACGACAAGACCACACGACACCACGTCACGACCACACCACCAAGACATGACTACACCACACCACTCCACGACACGACCTCACCACGACCACACCACATCGCGCCAAACCCTGACCACATCACAGCACCACCACACCACACCACGAGACAACAACACCACACCAAACCGCTAAACGACTACACCACGACACGACCAAGCGACACCACGTCACGACCACACCAGACCACACACCACCACGACATGACTACACCATACCACACAACGACACGACCACACCACACTACGATTGGACCATACCATGCCAGACCACGACATGACCACTCCACGACATCACTACACCACACCACGACATGACTACACCACACCACACCTCGATATGACCACACCACACCACGACACGACCAAACCACACCACACCATAACACGACCACACCCCACCACACCACACCTCGACACGACCACACCTCGACACGACCACATCACACCACATCACACCTCGATACAACCACACCACACCACGACACGACCACACCACATAACGACACGACCACACCACACCACACCACGGCCCGAACACGCCACACCAAACCATACCATACCACGGCCGGAACACGCCACCCCAAACTACACCACGATACGACCACACCACAGCACAACACGACCACACCACACCACACGACGATACATCCACACCACACCTTACAAAGACCCGACCACACTACACCACACCACAACACACCACGACATGGCACGACGACAACCCACCTACCATGACACGACCACCCCAGACCACGACCACACCACAACACGTCACGACCACACCACATCACGATACGACGACACTACACCACACCACGACACGACCACACCACGCTAAACCACACTACACTACACCACGAAACGACCACTACACCACACCACGACATGACACGACCACAACCCACCATACCACGACACGACCACACAAAACCACGACACGACCACACCACACAACAACACGACCACACCCTACCACACCACAACACGACAACACCACACCACGACACGACCACACCATACCACACCACACAACACCCCACCACGACAAGACCCCACGACACCACGTCACGACCACACCACCACGACATAACTACACCACACCACACCACGACACGACCTCACAACACCACGACACGACCTCATCACGACCACACCACATCACGCCACACCATGACCACATCACACCACGACCACACCACACCACGAGACGACAACACCACACCAAACCACTATACGACCACATCACGACACGACCACGCGACACCGCGTCACGACCACACCAGACAACACACCACGACGACATGCCTACACCATACCACACCACGACACGACCACACCACACCTCACCACGTCATGACTACACCACACCACACCAACCACGAAAGGACTACATCATACGACAGCACACCACACCACGACATGACTACACCCCACCACATCACGACATGACTACACCACACCGCGAGATGACTACACCACAAAAAAAATCACCACATCACACCACGAAATGACTACACCACACCATACCATCACACGACACAACCGCATCACACACCCACCACGACACAACCACACCACACCACACCACATCACGTCACTACCACACCACACCACGACACGACCACACCACACAACACAACACCACAAAACGACCACATCACACTACACCACGACACGACCACACATTACCACACCATACCACGACACGACCACACCCAACCACGACACGACCACACCCCGACACGACCACACCCAACCCCGACTCGACCACACCACACCAAAATACAACAAACAACACCACGACTCGACCAAACTACCCCACGTCACGACCACACCACACACCACCACGACATGACTACACCACACCACACCACGACATGACTACACCACACCACGACATGACTACACCAAACCCCATCACGACATGACTACACCCCACCACGACACGACCACACAACGATATGACTACACTACACCACGACAGGACTACACCACACCACACCACAACACAATCACACCACACCTCACCACGACATGACTACACCCCACCACGATATGACTACACCGCACCACGTCATGACTACACCACACCACATCACGACATGACTACACCACATCACGACATGACTACACCACATCACGATATGACTACACCACACCACGACATGACTACACCACACCACGTTATGACTACACCACACTTAATCACGACATGACTACACCACACCACGACACGACCACACCACACCTCACCACGACATGACTACACCACGTCCTGACTACACACACCACGGCATGACTACACCACACCACACCACGACATGACTACACCACACCACGACATGACTACACCACACCACACCACGACACGATCACACCACACCTCACCACGACATGACTACACCACACCACGACATGACTACACTACACTACACCACACCACTACACGACTGCACCACACCACGACATGACTACATCACACCACACCACGACACGACCACACCACACCTCACCACGACATGACTACACCACACCACGACATGACTACACCACACCACACCACGACATGACTAGACCACACCACGACATGACTACACCACACCACACCACGACATGACTACACCACACCACGACATGACTACACCACACCACGTCATGACTACACCACACCACACCACATGACGACATGATTACATCACATGACAGCACACCACACCACGACATGATTGCACAACCACTCCACGACACGACCCCACCACACCACGACATGACTACACCCCGCCACGACATAACAACACCACACCACGACACGACCACGCCATAACACACCACGACATGACTACACCACAACAAAACACACATAACACACCACACCACACCAGATCACGACATGACTACACCACACCATACCACCTCACGAAACGACCACACCACACCACATCACGACATGACTACACCACACCACAAAACGACACGACCACACCACACCTCACCTCGACATGACTACACCACACCACAACACGTCTACACCACACCACGACACGACTACACCACAACTCACCATATCATGACTACCACCACACCACGACACGACACGACACCACCTTACTACGATACGATACCACCACACCACGATATAACACGATACCACCACACCACGACATGACACGATACCACCGCACCACGAAACGACACCACCACACCACGACACGACACCACCCAACCACGACACGACATGACACAACCACACCACGACACGACACGATACCACTAAACCATGACATGACCACACCACACCACACCACGATACGACCACACCACGATACGACCACACCACGATACGACCACACCATACCACGATACGATCACACCACATCAAACCACACAACACCACACCACAGCACGGCCACACTACACTACATTACACCACACCACGACACCACCAATACACCATACCACGACACGACCATACCACACCACACCCCGACATGACCACACCACGACATCACTACGCCACACCCCGAAATGACTACACCACACCACACCATGACATGACCACACCACGACATCACTACACAACACCCAGACATGACTACACCACACCACAGCACGACACAACCACACGACACCGCGAGATGACTACACCACACAAAAATCACACCAAAACACACCACACAACACCCAAACATGACTACACCACACCACACCACGACACGACCACACAAAACCGCGACATGACCACACCACACCACGACCAGACCACACAACACCACTCCGCAAAACGACACCACCACACCACGTCACGACCACACAACCACGATACGACCACACAACACCACAACACGAGAACACCACACCACGACACGACCACACCATACCACACCACACAACACCGCACCACGACAAGACCACACGACACCACGTCACGACCACACCACCACGACATGACTACACCACACCACACCACGACACGACCTCACCACGACCACACCACATCACCCCAAACCATGTCCACATCACACCACCACCACACCATACCACGAGACATCAACATCACACCAAACCACTAAACGACTACACCACGACACGACCAACCGACACCACGTCACGACCACACCAGACCACACACCACCACGACATGACTACACCATACCACACCACGACACGACCACACCACACCACGATACGACCATACCACACCACACCACGACATGACCACTCCACGACATCACTACACCACACCACGACATGACTTCACCACATCACACCACGACATGACTACTCCACACTACGACATGACTAAACCACACCACGACACGACCACACCACACCTAACCACGACATGACTACACCACACCACGACATGACTACACCACACCACACCACGACATGACTACACCACACCACGACATGACTACACCACACCACACCATGACTACACCACACCACGTCATGACTACACCATACCACACCACATGACGACATGATTACATCACATGACAGCACACCACACCATGACATGACTGCACAACCACTACACGACACGACCCCACCACACCACGACATGACTACACCCCACCACGACATAAAAACACCACACCACGACACGACCACGCCATAACACACCACGACATGACTACACCACAACAAAACACGCATAACACACCACACCACACCACATCACGACATGACTACACCACACCATACCACCTCACGAAACGACCACACCACACCACATCACGACATGACTACACCACACCACAAAACGACACGACCACACCACACCTCACCACGACATGACTACACCACACCACAACATGTCTACACCACACCACGACACGACTACACCACACCACGACACGACTACACCACACCTCACCATATCATGACTACCACCACACAACGACACGACACGACACCACCTTACTACGACACGATACCACCACACCACGATATAACACGATACCACCACACCACGACATGACACGATACCACCGCACCACGACACGACACCACCACACCATGACACGACACCACCCAACCACGACACGACACGACACAACCACACCACGATACGACCACACCACGATACGACCACACCATACCACGACACGACCACACCACATCAAACCACACTACACAACACCACACCACAGCACGGCCACACTACACTACATTAAACCACACCACAATACCACCAATACACCACACCAAACCACGACACGACCATACCACACCACACCCCACGACATCACTACACCACACCACGAAATGACTACACCACACCACACCACGACACGACCATACCACACCACACCCCGACATGACCACACCCCGACATCACTACACCACACCACGAAATGACTATACCACACCACACCACGACACGACCACACCACACCTCACCACGTCATGACTGCACCACACCACACAACACCCAGACATGACTACACCACACCACAGAAAGACACGACCACACCCCACCACGACACGACCACACAAAACCGCGACATGACCACACCACACCACGACCAGACCACACAACACCACTCCGCAAAACGACAACCCCACACCACATCACGACCACACAACCACGATACGACCACACCACACCACAACACGAGAACACCACACCACGTCACGACCACACCACCACGACATGACTACACCACACCACACCACGACACGACCTCATCACGACCACACCACATCACCCCAAACCATGTCCACATCACACCACCACCACACCACACCACGAGACATCAACATCACACTAAACCACTAAACGACTTCACCACGACACGACCAACCGACACTACGTCACGACCACACCCGACCACACACCACCACGACATGACTACACCATACCACACCACGACACGACCACACCACACCACGATACGACCATACCACACCACACCACGACATGACCACTCCACGACATCACTACACCACACCACGACATGACTACACCACACCACACCAACACATGACTACACCACACTACGACATGACTAAACCACACCACGACACGACCATACCACACCTAACCACGACATGACTACACCACACCACGACATGACTACACCACGACATGACTACACCACACTACGACATGACTACACAACACCATGACATGACTACACCACTCCACGACATGACTACACCACACCACGACATTACTACACCACACCACACCACATCACGACATGACTACACCACATGACAGCACACCACACCACGGCATGACTACACCCCACCACGACATAACAACACCACACCACGACACGACCACACCATAACACACCACGACATGACTACACCACAAAAAAACACACATAACACACCACACCACACCACACCACGACATGACTACACCACACAATACCACCTCACGACACGACCACACCACACCACAATACGACATGATTACATTACACCACAAAACGACCCGAGCACACCACACCTCACCACGACATGACTACACCACACCACAACATGTCTAAACTACACCACGACACGACTACACCACACCACACCACGACACGACCACACCACACAACACAACACCACAACACGACCACATCACACTACACCACGACACGACCACGACACGACCACACCACACACCACCACGAGATGACTACACCACACCACACCACGACTCGACCACACCACGACATGACTACACCACACCACATCACGACATGACTACACCACATCACGATATGACTACACCCCATCACGATATGACTACACCACACCTCGACATGACTACGCCACACCACGTTATGACTACACCCCACCACATCACGACATGACTACACCACACCACGAAATGACTACACCACACCACACCACGACAAGACCACACCACACCTCACCACGACATGACTACACCACGTCATGACTACACACACCACGGCATGACTACACCATACCACACCACGACATTACTACACCACACCACACCACACCACGACATGACTACACCACACCACGACATGACTACACCACACAACACCACGACACGATCACACCACACCTCACCACGACATGACTACACCACACCACGACATGACTACACTACACCACACCACTACATGACTACACCACACCACGACATGACTACACCACACCACACCACGACATGACTACACCACATCACACCACGACACGACCACACCACACCTCACCACGACATGACTACACCACACCACGACATGACTACACCACACTACGACATGACTAGACCACACCACGACATGACTACACCACACCACGACATGACTACACCACACCACGACATGACTACACCACACCACGACATGACTACACCACACCACGTCATGACTACACCACACCACACCACATGACGACATGATTACATCACATGACAGCACACCACACCACGGCGTGACTGCACAACCACTCCACGACACGACCCCACCACACCACGACATGACTACACCCCACCACGACATAACAACACCACACCACGACACGACCACGCCATAACACACCACAACATGACTACGCCACAACAAAACACACATAACACACCACACCACACTACATCACGACATGATTACACCACACCATACCACCTCACGAAACGAACACACCACACCACATCACGACATGACTACACCACACAACAAAACGACACGACCACACAACACCTCACCACGACATGACTACACCACACCACAACATGTCTACACCACACCACGACACGACTACACCACACCTCACCATATCATGACTACCACCACACCACGACACGACACGACACCACCTTACTACGACACGATACCACCACACCACGATATAACACGATACCACCACACCACGACATGACACGATACCACCGCACCACGACACGACACCACCACACCACGACACGACATCACCCAACCACGACACGACACGACACAACCACACCACGACACGACACGATACCACCAAACCATGACATGACCACACCACACCACACCACGATACGACCACACCACGATACGACAACACCATACCACGACACGACCACACCACATCAAACCACACAACACCACACCACACCACAGCACGGCCACACTACACTACATTACACCACACCACGACACCACCAATACACCACACCACACCACGACACGACCATACCACACCACACCCCGACATGACCACACCACGACATCACTACACCACACCACGAAATTACTACACCACACCACGACACGACCACACCACACCTCACCACGTCATGACTGCACCACACCACACAACACCCAGACATGACTACACCACACCACAGAAAGACACGACCACACCCCACCACGACACGACCACACAAAACCGCGACATGACCACACCACACCACGACCAGACCACACAACACCACTCCGCAAAACGACAACACCACACCACGTCACGACCACACAACCACGATACGACCACACCACACCACAACACGAGAACACCACACCACGACACGACCACACCATACCACACCACACAACACCGCACCACGAGAAGACCACACGACACCACTTCACGACCACACCACCACGACATGACTACACCACACCACACCACGACACGACCTCACCACGACCACACCACATCACCCCAAACCATGTCCACCACCACACAAAACCACGAGACATCAACATCACACCAAACCACTAAACGACTACACCACGACACAACCAACCGATACCACGTCACGACCACACCAGACCACACACCACCACGACATGACTACACCATACCACACCACGACACGACCACACCACACAACGATACGACCATACCACACCACACCACGACATGACCACTCCACGACATCACTACACCCCACCACAACATGACTACACCACACCACGACATGACTACACCACACTACGACATGAGTACAACACACCACACCACGACACGACCACAGCACACCTAACCACGACATGACTACACCACACCACGACATGACTACACCACACCACGACATGACTACACCACACCACACCACGACATGACTACACCACACCACGACATGACTACACCACACCACGACATTACTACACCACACTACGTCATGACTACACCACACCACACCACATCACGACATGACTACACCACATGACAGCACACCACACCACGACATGACTACACCCCACCACGACATAACAACACCACACCACGACACGACCACACCATAACACACCACGACATGACTACACCACAAAAAAACACACATAACACACCACACCACACCACATAACGACATGATTACACCACACCATACCACCTCATGACACAACCACACCACACCACACCACGACATGATTACACTACACCACAAAACGACACGACCACACCACACCTCACCACGACATGACTACACTACACCACAACATGTCTACACTACACCACGACACGACTACACCACACCTCACCATATCATGACTACCACCACACCACGACACGACACCACACCACGACACGACATCACCCCACCACGACACGACACGATACCACCACACCATGACATGACCACACCGCACCACACCACTATACGACCACACCATACCACGACACAACCACACCACACCACTCCATAACACGACCACACCACGTCACAACCACACCCCATAACGACACGACAACACAAAACCAAAACACACAACACCACACCACACCACAACACGACCACACTACACTACATTAAACCATACCATGACACGACCAATACACCACACCACGTCACGACTACACCACACCACGACACGACCCCACCACACAACACAATACCACGACACGACCACACCACGCCACGACACGACCACACCACACTACACCACGTCACGACTACGCCACACCACAACACGACCACACCACACCACACCATACCATACCACACCACGTCACGACCACACCATACCACACCACGTCACGACTACACCACACCACAACACGACCACACCACACTACCCCACGACACGACCACACCGTACCACACCACACCACACCACGACACGACCACACCCAACCACGACATGACCATACTACGACATGACTACACCACACCACGACATGACTACACCACACCACGACACGACTACACCACACCACACAACGACACGACCACACCACACCTCACCACGTAATGACTACAACACACCACGACATTACTACACCACACCTCACCACGTCATAACTACACCACACCACACCATACCACGACATGACTACACCACATGACAGCACAACACACTACGACATTACTACACAACCACTCCACGACACAACCACACCACACCACGACACGACCACATCATACCACACCACGACATGATTACACTACAACAAACCACATATAACACACCACACCACACAAAGACATGACCACACCACACCATACCACCTCACTACATAACCACACCACACCACGACATGAATACACCACACCACACCACGACATGAATACACCACACCATACCACGGACATGATCACACCTCACCAATACACGATACCACTACACCACACCACACCACACCATGACACGATACAACCACACCACACCACACTACAACACGACATGACACGACCACACCACACCATACCACGACTCAATATCATCACACCACACCACGACACAACACGACCACAATACGCCACACCGCAACACGATCACACCACACCACACAACACCATGACACGACACGACCACACCACACAACGACACAACACGATACCACCACACCACGACACGATACCAAAACACCATAACACGATACAGCCACAAGACACCACGACTCGATACCACCACACCACGACACGATACCACCACACCACGACACGATAACACCACACCACGACTCGATAACACCACACCACGACACGATACCACCACACCACGACACGATACCACGACACCACGAAACGATACCACCGCACCACACCACGACACGACCACACCATACCACATCATTACACGAGACCACTACATCACACCACGATTCGACCACACCACACCACGACACGATAAGACCACACCACACCAAGACACGATACCATCACACCACGACACGATACGACCACACCACACCACACCACGACACGATACCACAACACCACACAACACCACACAAGGGCACGACCACACCACACCACACCACACCAATCACGACCACACCACACCACGACACAATACTATCACACCACACCACACCACGACAAGACACGACCACACCACGACACAACACGATACCACCACACCACGACATGATTCCACCACACATTGAATGATACCACCACACATTGAATGATACCACCACACCACACCTAGACACGATACCACCACACCACGAAACGATACCACCACACCACACCACACCACGACACGATACCACTACACCACACCACACCAATCACTCAACACCACACCACGACACAAAACGATCATACCACACCACACCACGACAAGACACGACCACACCACGACACAACACGATACCACCACACCACGACATGATACCACAACACACTCAATGATACCGCCACACATTGAATGATAACACCACACCACACCTAGATATGATACCACCACACCACGACAAGATACCATCACACCTTGACACGATACCACCACACCACGACACGATACCACCTCACCACGACTCCATACCACCACACCACGACACGATACCACCACACCACACCACGACACAATATCACCACACCACGACACGATACCACGACATCACGACATGATACTACCACACAAGGACACGATAATACAAAACCACTATATAACCACACCACACCACACCATGACATGACACGACCACACAACACCACGACACGATCATACCCCACCACGACACGATAGCACCACACTACGACACGATACCACCATACCACACCACGACAAAACACGACCACACCACACCACGATACAACCACGCCACAGCACGACACGATACCAAAACACTAAACCCCACCACGACACGATACCACCACACCACACCATTCCACAACACGACAACACCACACCACACGACGACACAACCACATCACACGACACAATACAATCACACCACACCATGACATGATACCACCACACATTGAATGGTACCACCACAACACACCACGACACGATGCCACCACACCACGACACGATACCACCATTCCACACCACGAAACTTTACCATAACAAGATACCACCACACCACGACACGATACCACCACACCATGACACAATACCACTACACCACGACACGATACTACCAAATAATACCATAACACGATATCACCACACCACGACATCATCCCACCACACAACGACACAACACGATACCACCACAACACGACACGATACCACCACAAAACGACACGATACCACCACACCACAACACGATACCACCACAATACGACACGATACCACCACAACACGACACGATACCACCACAACACGACACGATATCACCACACCACAACACGATACCACCACACCCTACCACGACACGATACCACAACACCTTGACACGATACCACCTTTCTACACCACGACACGATGCCCCCACAACACAACACGATACCACCACACTACACCACAACACGATATCACCACACCATGACACGATACCACCACACCACGACACGATACCACCACACAACGACACGACACAACCACAACACACCAAACCACGACACGACACAACTATGACATGACACGACCAAACCACACCCCACCACGACACGATACCACCACACCACGACACGCCCACACCAACACACCAAGACACATCAACACCACACCACGACACCACCACACCACAACATGACACGACACCACCACATGACACGACACCACCACACCATCACACGACACCACCACACCACGGCACGACACGATACCACCACACCACGACACGACACCAACCCCTTCTCTCACCAACCCCATCCATCACCAACCCCCTCCATCACCAACCTATCCATCACCAACCCCTTCAATCACCAACCCCCTCTATCACCAACCCCCTCATTCACAACCCCCTCCTTCACCAACCCCCCCCCCCAATCCACATTCCCCTACATCACCAACCCCCTTCATCACCAACCCCTTCATCACAAACCCCTCCATCACCAACCCCCTAAATCACCAACCTCTTGCATCACCAACCCCCTTCATCACCAACCGCTTCATCACCATACCCCTCCATCACCAACCCCCTCGATCACCAACCCCCTCCATCACCAACTCCCTCCATCACCAACCCCCTCCATAACCAACCCCCTCCATCACCAACCCCCTCCATCACCAACCCCCTCCATCACCAATTCCCCTCCATTACCAACCGCCAATATCACCAACCCCACCCATCACCAACCACCTCCATCACCAACCCCCACCCATCACCAACCCCCTCCATCACCAATCCCCTCCATTACCAACCACCTCCATCACCAACCCCACCCATCCCCAACCGCCTCCATATCCAACCCCCTCCATCACCAACCCCCTCCAACACAAACCTCCTCCATCACCAACCGCCTCGATCACCAGCCGCCTCCATCACCAACCCCACCCATCACCAACCGCCTCCATAACCAATCCCCTCCATCACCAACTGCCTCCATCACCATCCCCACCCATCACCAACCACCTCCATCACCAATACCACCCATCACCAACCGCCTCCATCTCCAATCCCCTCCATCACCAACTGCCTACATAACCAACCCCCTCCATCACCAACCGCCTCCATCACCTAGCCCCTCAATCACCAACCCGCTCTATCACAAACCCTTTCCATCACCAACCCCTTCCATCACCAACCCCAACCATCGCCAACCGAATACCATCACCAATCCCCTCCATCACGAACCGCCTCCATCACCAAACCCCTACTTCACCAATCGCCTCCATCACCAACCCCCTTTATCACCAACCCCCTCCATCACCAACCCCTTCTCTCACCAACCCCCTCCATCACCAACCCCCCCCCCCCCCATCACCAATTCCCCTCCATCCCCAACCGCCTCCATTACCAACCGCCTCCATCACCAACCCCCTCCATCACAAACCCCACCCATCACCAACCCCACCAATTACCAACCCGCTCCATCACCAACCCCCTCTATCACAAATCCCTTCCATCACTAATTCCCCTCCATCACCAATTCCTTCTCTCATCAATCCCCTCTCTCACCAACCCCACCCATCACCAACCGCCTCCCTCACCAACCCCCTCCATCACCAACTGCCACCATCACCAATCCCCTTCATCACGAACCGCCTCCATCACCAACCCCCTCCTTCACCAATCGCCTCCATCACCAACCCCCTTCATCACCAACCCCCTCCATCACCAACCCCTTCTATCACCAACCCCCTCCATCACCAACCCCCCCCCCAATACCAATTCTCCTCCATCCCCAACGACCTCCATTAGCAACCGCCTCCATCACCAACCCCCTCCATCACAAACTCCACCCATCACCAACCGCCTCCATCACCAACACCCTCCATCACCAATCCCCTCTCTCACCAACCTCTTTCATCACCAACCCTCTCCATCACCAATTCCTTCTCTCATCAATCCCCTCTCTAACCAACCCCACCCATCACCAACCGCCTCCCTCACCAACCCCCTCCATCACCAACCCCTTCTCTCACCAACCCCCTCCATCACCCACCCCCCCCCCCATAACCAATTCTCCTCCATCCCTAACCGCCTCCATTACCAACCGCCTCCATCACCAACCCCCTCCATCACCAACCCCACCCATCACCAACCGCCTCCATCACCAACACCCTCCATCACCAATCTCCTCTCTCACCAACCTCTTTCATCACCAACCCTCTCCATCACCAATTCCTTCTCTCATCAATCCCCTATCTCACAAACCCCACCCATCACCAACCGCCTCCCTCACCAACCCCCTCCATCACCAACTGCCTCCATCACCAACCCCCTCCATCACCAACCGCTTCCATCACCAAACCCCTCCATCACCAACCCCCTCCATCACCAACCCCCTCCATCACCAATCCCACCCATCACCAATAGCCTCCATCACCAACCCCCTCCATCACCAACCGCCTCCATCACCAATCCCCTCCATCATCAACCACCTCCATAACCAACCCCACCCATCACCAACCGCCTCCATCACCAACCCCCTCTATCACCAACCCCTTCCATCACCAACCCCCTCCATCACCAACCGAATCCATCATCAACCGCATCCATCACCAACCCCACACATCACCAACCGCCTCCACCACCAATCCCCTCCATCACCAACCGCCTCCATCACCAAACCCCTCCATCACCAACCCCCTCCATCACCAACCCCCTCCATCACCAACCTCCTCTATCACCAACCCCCTCCATCACCAACCCTCTCCCTTACCAACCGCCTCCATCACCAACCGCATCCATCACCAACCCCACCCATCACCAACCGTCTCCATCACCAATCCCCTCCATCACCAACCGCCTCCATCACCAACCCCCTCCGTCACAAACCCCTTCGATCACCAACCCCCTTCTGTCACCAACCCCCTCCATCACCATTCCCCTCCATCACCTACCCCCTCCATCACCAACCGCCTCCATCACCAATTCCCCTCCATCCCCAACCGCCTCCATAACCAACCGCCTCCTTCACCAACGACCTCCATCACCAACCGCCTCCATCACCAACCCCACCCATCACCAACTGCCTCCATCACCAATCGCCTTCATCCCCAACCGCCTCCATCACTAAACCCCTCCATCACCAACCGCCTCCATCACCAACCCCATCCATCACAACCGCCTCCATCACCAACCCCCTCCATCACCAACCCCCTCCATCACCAACCCCCTCCATCACCAACCGCCTCAATCACCAACCCCACCCATCACCAACCGCCTCCATCACCAACCCCCTCCATCATCAACCGCCTCCATCACCACCCCCCCCCTCCATCACCAACTGCCTCCATAATCAACCTCCTCCATCACCAACCGCCTCCATCACCAACCACCTCCATCACCAAACCCCTCCATCACCAACCCCCTCTATCACCAACCCCTTCAATCACCGATTCCCCTCCATCACCAACCCCCTCCATCACCAACCCCACCCATCACCAACCGCCTCCATCACCAACACCCTCCATCACCAATCCCCTCCCTCTCCAACCTCTTTCATCACCAACCCCCTCCATAACCAACCCCTTCTCTCACCAACCCCCTCTCTCACCAACCCCCTGTCTCACCAAGACCCTCCATCACCAACCCCCCTCTCTGACAAACCCCCTCTCTCACCAACCCCCTCTTTCTCCAACCCCTTCTCTCAACAACCCCCTCTCTCACCAGTCGCCTCTCTCACCAACCACTTCCATCAACAACACCCTCCATCACCAACCACCTCCATTACCAACCGCCTCAATCACCAACCCCCTCCATCACTAACTCCACCCATCACCAACCGCCTCCATCACCAACACCCTCCATCACCAATCCCCTTCATCACCAACCCCCTCTATCCCAAATCCCTTCCATCACTAATTCCCCTCCATCACCAATTCCTTCTCTCATCAATCCCCTCTCTCACCAACCACACCCATTACCAACCGCCTCCCTCACCAACCCCCTCCATCACCAACTGCCACCATCACCAATCCCCCCCCCCATCACCATTTCTCCTCCATCCCCAACCGCCTCCATTACCAACCGCCTCCATCACGAACCGCCTCCATCACCAACCCCCTCCTTCACCAATCGCTTCCATCACCAACCCCCTTCATCACTAACCCCCTCCATCACCAACCCCTTCTCTCACCAACCCCCTCCATCACCAACCCCCCCCCCCCCCCATCACCAATTCTCCTCCATCCCCAACCGCCTCCATTACCAACCGCCTCCATCACCAACCCCCTCCATCACCAACCCCACCCATCACCAACCGCCTCCATCACCAACACCCTCCATCACCAATTTCCTCTCTCACCAACCTCTTTCATCACCAACCCTCTCCATCACCAATTCCTTCTCTCATCAATCCCCTCTCTCACCAACCCCACCCATCACGAACCGCCTCCCTCACCAACCCCCTCCATCACCAACTGCCTCCATCACCAACCCCCTCCATCACCAACCGCTTCCATCACCAAACCCCTCCATCACCAACCCCCTCCATCACCAACCCCCTCCATCACCAATCCCACCCATCACCAATAGCCTCCATCACCAACCCCCTCCATCACCAACCGCCTCCATCACCAATCCCCTCCATCATCAACCACCTCCATAACCAACCCCACCCATCACCAACCGCCTCCATCACCAACCCCCTCTATCACCAACCCCTTCCATCACCAACCCCCTCCATCACGAACCGAATCCATCATCAACCGCATCCATCACCAACCCCACACATCACCAACCGCCTCCACCACCAATCCCCTCCATCACCAACCGCCTCCATCACCAAACCCCTCCATCACCAACCCCCTCCATCACCAACCCCCTCCATCACCAACCTCCTCTATCACCAACCCCCTCCATCACCAACCCTCTCCCTTACCAACCGCCTCCATCACCAACCGCATCCATCACCAACCCCACCCATCACCAACCCCACCCATCACCAACCGTCTCCATCACCAATCCCCTCCATCACCAACCGCCTCCATCACCAACCCCCTCCATCACCAACCTCCTCTATCACCAACCCCCTCCATCACCAACCCTCTCCCTTACCAACCGCCTCCATCACCAACCGCATCCATCACCAACCCCATCCATCACCAACCGTCTCCATCACCAATCCTCTCCATCACCAATCCCCTCCATCACCTACCCCCTCCATCACCAACCGCCTCCATCACCAATTCCCCTCCATCCCCAACCGCCTCCATAACCAACCGCCTCCTTCACCAACGACCTCCATCACCAACCGCCTCCATCACCAACCCCACCCATCACCAACTGCCTCCATCACCAATCCCCTTCATCACCAACCGCCTCCATCACTAAACCCCTCCATCACCAACCGCCTCCATCACCAAACCCATCCATCACCAACCACCTCCATCACCAACCCCATCCATCACCAACCCCCTCCATCACCAACCCCCTCCATCACCAACCGCCTCAATCACCAACCCCACCCATCACCAACCGCCTCCATCACCAACCCCCTCCATCATCAACCGCCTCCATCACCACCCCCCCCCCTCCATCACCAACTGCCTCCATAATCAACCTCCTCCCTCACCAACCGCCTCCATCACCAACCACCTCCATCACCAAACCCCTCCATCACCAACCCCCTCTATCACCAACCCCTTCAATCACCGATTCCCCTCCATCACCAACCCCCTCCATCACCAACCCCACCCATCACCAACCGCCTCCATCACCAACACCCTCCATCACCAATCCCCTCCCTCTCCAACCTCTTTCATCACCAACCCCCTCCATCACCAACCTCCTCCCTCACCAACCGCCTCCATCACCAACCACCTCCTTCTCTCACCAACCCCAGCTTATCTCACCAACCCCTCTCTCACCAACCCCCTCTCTCACCAACCCCCTCTCTCACCAACCCCGTCCATCACCAACCCCACCCATCACCAGCCCGTCCCTCACCAACCTCTTTCATCACCAACCCCCTCCATCACCAACACCTTCTCTCACCAATCCCGTCTCTCACCAACCCTCTCCTTCACTAACCCTCTCCATCACCAACCCCCTCCATCACCAACCCCTTCTCTCACCAACCCCCTCTCTCACCAAGTCCCTCCCTCACCAACCTCTTTCATCACCAACCCCCTCCATCACCAACACCTTCTCTCACCAATCCTGTCTCTCACCAACCCTCTCCTTTACTAACCCTCTCCATCACCAACCCCCTCCATCACCAACCCCTTCTCTCACCAACCCCCTCTCTCTCCAATTCCCTCCATCCACAAACCCCTCCATCCCGAACCACCTCTAAACAACTTCGAGACACTTCGAGTTGATAGCTTTACTTACCTTGGCAGCACCCTCACCATAGAAGGAAATATTAACTCTGAGGCCCACAACAGGATTTCCAAGGCGAGTGCTGCTTTCGGAAGACTACGAGAAAATGTTTGGGACGGCAAGGAATCAGTGTTGCCACAAAGATTAGTATGTATCGTGCTGTTGTGCTAACCACCCTTCTGTACGCATGCGAAACATGGACAGTCTATAGCAGGCATGTCAGGAAACGTAATGATTTCCATGTAAACTGTCTCCGCAAACTGCTCAGGATCGGTTGGCAGGACAGAGTGGCCAACTCTGAAGTCCTCAGGATCGGTTGGTAGGACAGAGTGGCCAACTCTGAAGTCCTAAGCAGGGCTAGACTCTCTGGCATACATACGCTGCTACAGAGAGCCCAGATCAGATGGACTGAACATGTTGTCCGCATGTCAGATGGACAGGGCATGTTGTCCGCATGTCAGATGAGCGTCTCCACTGTTATGCGGTGAGCTCAGGACAAGGTGGAAAGAAACGATACAAAGACACTCAAAAAGGTTCTTTGAATAATTTTGTTCACTGATGTTGCTGCCTGGGAGCTGCTTACTCTGAACCGCTCAGCCTGGCGCACTGATATTTGCACCACTGAGCAGAGGACCATCACTGAGGCGCAGGAAAAGCGAGCTGCAGGAAAGGAAAGAAGGCAAGACTGGCCAAATAAAAACGTTCACGTGTGCTCAAATCAGACTGTAAAGTCACATACAGTCACATACAGTCACATAAAGTCACATACAGTTACAAGCAGTCACATACAGTCACATGCAGTCACATACAGTCACAAGCAGTCACATGCAGTCACATACAGTCACAAGCAGTCACATACAGTCACATCTGAATAAACATGTCTGACTCTGTCCCAATCTTCGCTTGCGATGGACAACTAACTTTCAGTAGCTGCGTCTGGGACAAGAGGAGAGAAAACCAGTTATACTGAAGATGAGTTCTGCCTATGTGGTGCAGTCATTTACTGAATGTGTGGTGCAGTCATTTACCGAATGTGTGGTGCAGTCATTTACCGAATGTGTGGTGCAGTCATTTACCGAATATGTTGTGCAGTCATTTACCGAATGTGTGGTGCAGTCATTTACCGAATGTGTGGTGCAGTCATTTACCGAATGTATGGTGCAGTCATTTACCGAATGTGTGGTGCAGTCATTTACCGAATGTGTGGTGCAGTCATTTACCGAATGTGTGGTGTAGTCATTTACCGAATGTGTGGTGCAGTCATTTACCGAATTTGGGGTGCAGTCATTTACCGAATGTGTGGTGTAGTTATTTTCCTTAAAGCTTGATAAGCCCATTTTGCTATGTGCGGTAAAACCTTTTTTCACAAGTCATGTAGCCCTTCTCTTAACATGTCATATAGCCATTCTATGTTCATTACATGTAGCCCTTATATGCATATGCCATTTCGCCCTTCTCTATGCATGTCATGCACCTTCAAACAGGTAGACATGCACACACCTTTAACTCTATCCAACAAAGCTTAGGTGAGATTTCGTCGTGTGGTCTGATGCCGACTTACCCGTACTGGGTTACAGGTGACGAGAACTTTCACGACTAATTCTTTGTTCTGTGAATGTTAATGTCCTGTTTGTAATGTGAATGTTAATGTTCTGTTTGTGATGTGAATGTTTATGTCTGGTTTGTGATGTGAAAGTTAATGTAAGGTTTGTGATGTGAATATTGATGTCCTGTTTGTGATGTGAATGTTAATGTCCTGTTTGTTATGTGAATGTTAATGTCTAGTTTGTGATGTGAATGTTAATTTCCTTTTTGTGATGTGAATGTTAATGTCCTGTTTGTGATGTGAATTTTAATGTCCTGTTTGTGATTTGAATGTTAATGTCATGTTTGTGATGTGAATTTTAATGTCCTGTTTGTGATCTGAATGTTAATGTCCTGTTTGTAATGTGAATGTTAATGTTCTGTTTGTGATGTGAATGTTTATGTCTGGTTTGTGATGTGAATGTTAATGTATGGTATGTGATGTGAATGATAATGTCCTGTTTGTGATTTGAATGTTAATGTCCTGTTTGTGATTTGAATGTTAATGTCCTGTTTGTAATGTGAATGTTAATGTCCTGTTTCTGATGTGAATGTTAATGTCCTGTTTGTGGTGTGAATGTTAATGTCCTGTTTGTGATGTGAATGTTAATGTATGGTTTGTGATGTGAATGTTAATGTCCTGTTTGTGGTGTGAATGTTAATGTCCTGTTTGTGATGTGAATGTTAATGTATGGTTTGTGATGTGAATGTTAATGTCCTGTTTGTGATGTAAATGTTAATGTCTGGTTTGTGATGTGAATGTTAATGTATGGTTTGTGATGTTAATGTTAATGTCCTGTTTCTGATGTGAATGTTAATGTCCTGTTTGTGATGTGAATTTTAATGTCTGATTTGTGGTGTGAATGTTAATGTCCTGTTTGTGACGTGAATGTTAATGTGTGGTTTGTGATGTGAATGTTAATGTAAGGTTTGTTATCTGAATGTTTATGTATGATTTGTGATGTGAATGTTAATGTATGGTTTGTGATGTGAATGTATATGTCTGGTTTGTGATGTGAATGTTAATGTATGGTTTGTGATGTGAATGTTTATGTCTGGTTTTGTGATGTGAATGTTTATGTCTGGTTTATGATGTGAATGTTAATTTATGGTTTTTGAAATGAATGTTAATGTCCTGTTTGTGATGTGAATTTTAATGTCCTGTTTGTGATGTGAATTTTAATGTATGGTTTGTGATGTGAATGTTAATATCCTGTTTGTTATGTAAATGTTAATGTAGGGTTTGTTATGTAAATGTTAATGTATGGTTTGTAATTTGAATGTTAATGTCCTGTTTGTGATGTGAATGTTAATGTCCTGTTTGTGATGTGAATGTTAATGTCTGGTTTGTGGTGTGAATGTTAATGTCCTGTTTGTGATGTGAATGTTTATGTGTGGTTTGTGATTTGAATGTTAATGTATGGTTTGTGATCTGAATGTTTAACTATGGTTTGTGATGTGAATGTTAATGTATGGCTTGTGATGTGAATGTATATGTCTGGTTTGTGATGTGAATGTTAATGTATGGTTTGTGATGTGAATGTTTTTGTCTGGTTTTGTGATGTGAATGTTTATGTCTGGTTTGTGATGTGAACGTTAATTTATGGTTTGTGATATTAATGTTAATGTCCTTTTTGTGATGTAAATGTTTATGTCCTGTTTGTGATGTGAATTTTAATGTATTGTTTGTGATGTGAATGTTAATGTCATGTTTGTTATGTGAATGTTAATGTCCGGTTTGTGATGTGAATGTGAATGTATGGTTTCTGATGTGAATGTTAATGTATGGTTTGTGATGTGAATGTTTATATCTGCTTTATGATGTGAATGTTAATGTCCTCTAATTAATGTGAATGTTAATGTTCTGTTTGTGATGTGAATGTTTATGTTTAGTTTGTGATGTGAATGTTAATTTCCTGTTTGTGATGTGAATGTTAATGTCCTGTTTGTGATGTGAATTTTAATGTCCTGTTTGTGATTTGAATGTTAATGTCATGTTTGTGATGTGAATTTTAATATCCTGTTTGCGATCTGAATGTTAATGTCCTGTTTGTAATGTGAATGTTAATGTTCTGTTTGTGATGTGAATGTTTATGTCTGGTTTGTGATGTGAATGTTAATGTATGGTATGTGATGTGAATGATAATGTCCTGTTTGTGATTTGAATGTTAATGTCCTGTTTGTGATGTGAATGTTAATGTCCTGTTTGTAATGTGAATGTTAATTTCCTGTTTCTGATGTGAATGTTAATGTCCTGTTTGTGGTGTGAATGTTAATGTCCTGTTTATGATGTGAATGTTAATGTTCTGTTTGTGATGTGAATCTTTATGTCTCGTTTGTGATGTGAATGTTAATGTATGGTTTGTGATGTGAATGTTAATGTCCTGTTTGTGATGTAAATGTTAATGTCTGTTTTGTGATGTGAATGTTAATGTATGGTTTGTGATGTTAATGTTAATGTCCTGTTTCTGATGTGAATGTTAATGTATGGTTTGTTATGTGAATGTTAATGTATGGTTTGTAATTTGAATGTTAATGTCCTGTTTGTGATGTGAATGTTAATGTCCTGTTTGTGATGTGAATGTTAATGTCTGGTTTTGTGGTGTGAATGTTAATGTCCTGTTTGTGATGTGAATGTTTATGTGTGGTTTGTGATTTGAATGTTAATGTATGGTTTGTGATGTGAATGTATATGTCTGGTTTGTTATGTGAATGTTAATGTATGGCTTGTGATGTGAATGTATATGTCTGGTTTGTGATGTGAATGTTAATGTATGGTTTGTGATGTGAATGTTTTTGTCTGGTTTTGTGATGTGAATGTTTATGTCTGGTTTGTGATGTGAACGTTAATGTCCTGTTTGTGATGTGAATGTTAATGTATTGTTTGTGATGTGAATGTTAATGTGATGTTTGTTATGTTAATGTTAATTTCCGGTTTGTGATGTGAATGTATGGTTTGTGATGTGAATGTTAATGTATGGTTTGTGATGTGAATATTTATATCTGCTTTGTGATGTGAATGTTAATGTCCTCTAATTAATGTGAATGTTAATGTTCTGTTTGTGATGTGAATGTTTATATCTAGTTTGTGATGTGAATGTTAATTTCCTTTTTGTGATGTGAATGTTAATGTCCTGTTTGTGATGTGAATTTTAATGTATTGTTTGTGATGTGAATGTTAATGTCATGTTTGTTATGTGAATGTTAATGTCCGGTTTGTGATGTGAATGTGAATGTATGGTTTGTGATGTGAATGTTAATGTATGGTTTGTGATGTGAATGTTTATATCTGCTTTGTGATGTGAATGTTAATGTCCTCTAATTAATGTGAATGTTAATGTCCTGTTTGTGATTTGAATGTTAATGTCCTGTTTGTGATGTGAATGTTAATGTCCTGTTTGTAATGTGAATGTTAATTTCCTGTTTCTGATGTGAATGTTAATGTCCTGTTTGTGGTGTGAATGTTAATGTCCTGTTTGTGATGTGAATGTGAATGTTCTGTTTGTGATGTGAATCTTTATGTCTCGTTTGTGATGTGAATGTTAATGTCCTGTTTCTGATGTGAATGTTAATGTATGGTTTGTTATGGGAATGTTAATGTATGGTTTGTAATTTGAATGTTAATGTCCTGTTTGTGATGTGAATGTTAATGTCCTGTTTGTGATGTGAATGTTAATGTCTGGTTTGTGGTGTGAATGTTAATGTCCTGTCTGTGATGTGAATGTTTATGTGTGGTTTGTGATTTGAATGTTAATGTATGGTCTGTGATCTGAATGTTTAACTATGGTTTGTGATGTGAATGTTAATGTATGGCTTGTGATGTGAATGTATATGTCTGGTTTGTGATGTGAATGTTAATGTATGGTTTGTGATAAGAATGTTTTTGTCTGGTTTTGTGATGTGAATGTTTAGGTCTGGTTTGTGATGTGAACGTTAATGTCCTGTTTGTGATGTGAATGTTAATGTATTGTTTGTGATGTGAATATTAATGTGATGTTTGTTATGTGAATGTTAATTTCCGGTTTGTGATGTGAATGTGAATGTATGGTTTGTGATGTGAATGTTAATGTATGGTTTGTGATGTGAATATTTATATCTTCTTTGTGATGTGAATGTTAATGTCCTCTAATTAATGTGAGTGTTAATGTTCTGTTTGTGATGTGAATGTTTATGTCTAGTTTGTGATGTGAATGTTAATTTCCTTTTTGGGATGTGAATGTTAATGTCCTGTTTGTGATGTGAATTTTAATGTATTGTTTGTGATGTGAATGTTAATGTCATGTTTGTTATGTGAATGTTAATGTCCGGTTTGTGATGTGAATGTGAATGTATGGTTTGTGATGTGAATGTGAATGTATGGTTTGTGATGTGAATGTTTATATCTGCTTTGTGATGTGAATGTTAATGTCCTCTAATTATGGTGAATGTTAATGTTCTGTTTGTGATGTGAATGTTTATGTCTAGTTTGTGATGTGAATGTTAATTTCCTGTTTGTGATGTGAATGTTAATGTCCTGTTTGTGATGTGAATTTTAATGTCCTGTTTGTGATTTGAATGTTAATGTCATGTTTGTGATGTGAATTTTAATGTCCTGTTTGTGATCTGAATGTTAATGTCCTGTTTGTAATGTGAATGTTAATGTTCTGTTTGTGATGTGAATGTTTATGTCTGGTTTGTGATGTGAATGTTAATGTATGGTATGTGATGTGAATGATAATGTCCTGTTTGTGATTTGAATGTTAATGTCCTGTTTGTAATGTGAATGTTAATTTCCTGTTTCTGATGTGAATGTTAATGTCCTGTTTGTGGTGTGAATGTTAATGTCCTGTTTGTGATGTGAATGTTAATGTTCTGTTTGTGATGTGAATGTTTATGTCTCGTTTGTGATGTGAATGTTAATGTATGGTTTGTGATGTGAATGTTAATGTCCTGTTTGTGATGTAAATGTTAATGTCTGGTTTGTGATGTGAATGTTAATGTAAGGTTTGTGATGTTAATGTTAATGTCCTGTTTCTGATGTGAATGTTAATGTATGGTTTGTTATGTGAATGTTAATGTATGATTTGTAATTTGAATGTTAATGTCCTGTTTGTGATGTGAATGTTAAATGTTGTGATGTGAATGTTAATGTCTGGTTTGTGGTGTGAATGTTAATGTCCTGTTTGTGTTGTGAATGTTTATGTGTGGTTTGTGATTTGAATGTTAATGTATGGTTTCTGATCTGAATGTTTAACTATGGTTTAGGATGTGAATGTTAATGTATGGCTTGTGATGTGAATGTATATGTCTGGTTTGTGATGTGAATGTTAATGTATGGTTTGTGATTTGAATGTTTTTGTCTGGTTTTGTGATGTGAATGTTTATGTCTGGTTTGTGCTGTGAACGTTAATGTCCTGTTTGTGATGTGAATGTTAATGTATTTTTTGTGATGTGAATGTTAATGTGATGTTTGTTATGTGAATGTTAATTTCCGGTTTGTGATGTGAATGTGAATGTATGGTTTATGATGTGAATGTTAATGTATGGTTTGTGATGTGAATATTTATATCTGCTTTGTGATGTGAATGTTAATGTCCTCTAATTAATGTGAATGTGAATGTTCTGTTTGTGATGTGAATGTTTATGTCTAGTTTGTGATGTGAATGTTAATTTCCTTTTTGTGATGTGAATGTTAATGTCCTGTTTGTGATCTGAATGTTAATGTCCTGTTTGTAATGTGAATGTTAATGTTCTGTTTGTGATTTGAATGTTTATGTCTGTTTTGTGATGTGAATGTTAATGTATGGTATGTGATGTGAATGATAATGTCCTGTTTGTGATTTGAATGTTAATGTCCTGTTTGTGATGTGAATGTTAATGTCCTGTTTGTAATGTGAATGTTAATGTTTCTGTTTTTGATTCTAATGTTAATGTCCTGTTTGTGGTGTGAATGTTAATGTCCTGTTTGTGATGTGAATGTTAATGTATGGTTTGTGATGTGAATGTTAATGTCCTGTTTGTGGTGTGAATGTTAATGTCCTGTTTGTGATGTGAATGTTAATGTATGGTTTGTGATGTGAATGTTAATGTCCTGTTTGTGATGTAAATGTTAATGTCTGGTTTGTGATGTGAATGTTAATGTATGGTTTGTGATGTTAATGTTATTGTCCTGTTTCTGATGTGAATGTTAATGTCCTGTTTGTGATGTGAATGTTAATGTCTGATTTGTGGTGTGAATGTTAATGTCCTGTTTGTGACGTGAATGTTAATGTGTGGTTTGTCATGTGAATGTTAATGTAAGGTTTGTTATCTGAATGTTTATGTATGGTTTGTGATGTGAATGTTAATGTATGGTTTGTGATGTGAATGTATATGTCTGGTTTGTGATGTGAATGTTAATGTATGGTTTGTGATGTGAATGTTTATGTCTGGTTTTGTGATGTGAATGTTTATGTCTGGTTTATGATGTGAATGTTAATTTATGGTTTTTGAAATGAATGTTAATGTCCTGTTTGTGATTTGAATTTTAATGTCCTGTTTGTGATGTGAATTTTAATGTATGGTTTGTGATGTGAATGTCAATATCCTGTTTGTTATGTAAATGTTAATGTAGGGTTTGTTATGTGAATGTTAATGTATGGTTTGTAATTTGAATGTTAATGTCCTGTTTGTGATGTGAATGTTAATGTCCTGTTTGTGATGTGAATGTTAATGTCTGGTTTGTGGTGTGAATGTTAATGTCCTGTTTGTGATGTGAATGTTTATGTGTGGTTTGTGATTTGAATGTTAATGTATGGTTTGTGATCTGAATGTTTAACTATGGTTTGTGATGTGAATGTTAATATATGGCTTGTGATGTGAATGTATATGTCTGGTTTGTGATGTGAATGTTAATGTATGGTTTGTGATGTGAATGTTTTGTCTGGTTTTGTGATGTGAATGTTTATGTCTGGTTTGTGATGTGAACGTTCATTTATGGTTTGTGATATTAATGTTAATGTCCTTTTTGTGATGTAAATGTTTATGTCCTGTTTGTGATGTGAATTTTGATGTATTGTTTGTGATGTGAATGTTAATGTCATGTTTGTTATGTGAATGTTAATGTCCGGTTTGTGATGTGAATGTGAATGTATGGTATGTGATGAGAATGTTAATGTATGGTTTGTGATGTGAATGTTTATATCTGCTTTGTGATGTGAATGTTAATGTCCTCTAATTAATGTGAATGTTAATGTTCTGTTTGTGATGTCAATGTTTATGTCTAGTTTGTGATGTGAATGTTAATTTCCTGTTTGTGATGTGAATGTTAATGTCCTGTTTGTGATGTGAATTTTAATGTCCTGTTTGTGATTTGAATGTTAATGTCATGTTTGTGATGTGAATTTTAATGTCCTGTTTGTGATCTGAATGTTAATGTCCTGTTTGTAATGTGAATGGTAATGTTCTGTTTTTGATGTGAATGTTTATGTCTGGTTTGTGATGTGAATGTTAATGTATGGTATGTGATGTGAATGATAATGTCCTGTTTGTGATTTGAATGTTAATGTCCTGTTTGTGATGTGAATGTTAATGTCCTGTTTGTAATGTGAATGTTAATTTCCTGTTTCTGATGTGAATGTTAATGTCCTGTTTGTGGTGTGAATGTTAATGTCCTGTTTATGATGTGAATGTTAATGTTCTGTTTGTGATGTGAATCTTTATGTCTCGTTTGTGATGTGAATGTTAATGTATGGTTTGTGATGTGAATGTTAATGTCCTGTTTGTGATGTAAATGTTAATGTCTGTTTTGTGATGTGAATGTTAATGTATGGTTTGTGATGTTAATGTTAATGTCCTGTTTCTGATGTGAATGTTAATGTATGGTTTGTTATGTGAATGTTAATGTATGGTTTGTAATTTGAATGTTAATGTCCTGTTTGTGATGTGAATGTTAATGTCCTGTTTGTGATGTGAATGTTAATGTCTGGTTTTGTGGTGTGAATGTTAATGTCCTGTTTGTGATGTGAATGTTTATGTGTGGTTTGTGATTTGAATGTTAATGTATGGTTTGTGATGTGAATGTATATGTCTGGTTTGTTATGTGAATGTTAATGTATGGCTTGTGATGTGAATGTATATGTCTGGTTTGTGATGTGAATGTTAATGTATGGTTTGTGATGTGAATGTTTTTGTCTGGTTTTGTGATGTGAATGTTTATGTCTGGTTTGTGATGTGAACGTTAATGTCCTGTTTGTGATGTGAATGTTAATGTATTGTTTGTGATGTGAATGTTAATGTGATGTTTGTTATGTTAATGTTAATTTCCGGTTTGTGATGTGAATGTATGGTTTGTGATGTGAATGTTAATGTATGGTTTGTGATGTGAATATTTATATCTGCTTTGTGATGTGAATGTTAATGTCCTCTAATTAATGTGAATGTTAATGTTCTGTTTGTGATGTGAATGTTTATATCTAGTTTGTGATGTGAATGTTAATTTCCTTTTTGTGATGTGAATGTTAATGTCCTGTTTGTGATGTGAATTTTAATGTATTGTTTGTTATGTGAATGTTAATGTCATGTTTGTTATGTGAATGTTAATGTCCGGTTTGTGATGTGAATGTGAATGTATGGTTTGTGATGTGAATGTTAATGTATGGTTTGTGATGTGAATGTTTATATCTGCTTTGTGATGTGAATGTTAATGTCCTCTAATTAATGTGAATGTTAATGTCCTGTTTGTGATTTGAATGTTAATGTCCTGTTTGTGATGTGAATGTTAATGTCCTGTTTGTAATGTGAATGTTAATTTCCTGTTTCTGATGTGAATGTTAATGTCCTGTTTGTGGTGTGAATGTTAATGTCCTGTTTGTGATGTGAATGTGAATGTTCTGTTTGTGATGTGAATCTTTATGTCTCGTTTGTGATGTGAATGTTAATGTATGGTTTGTGATGTGAATGTTAATGTCCTGTTTGTGATGTAAATGTTAATGTCTGGTTTGTGATGTGAATGTTAATGTATGGTTTTGTGATGTTAATGTTAATGTCCTGTTTCTGATGTGAATGTTAATGTATGGTTTGTTATGGGAATGTTAATGTATGGTTTGTAATTTGAATGTTAATGTCCTATTTGTGATGTGAATGTTAATGTCCTGTTTGTGATGTGAATGTTAATGTCTGGTTTGTGGTGTGAATGTTAATGTCCTGTCTGTGATGTGAATGTTTATGTGTGGTTTGTGATTTGAATGTTAATGTATGGTCTGTGATCTGAATGTTTAACTATGGTTTGTGATGTGAATGTTAATGTATGGCTTGTGATGTGAATGTATATGTCTGGTTTGTGATGTGAATGTTAATGTATGGTTTGTGATAAGAATGTTTTTGTCTGGTTTTGTGATGTGAATGTTTAGGTCTGGTTTGTGATGTGAACGTTAATGTCCTGTTTGTGATGTGAATGTTAATGTATTGTTTGTGATGTGAATATTAATGTGATGTTTGTTATGTGAATGTTAATTTCCGGTTTGTGATGTGAATGTGAATGTATGGTTTGTGATGTGAATGTTAATGTATGGTTTGTGATGTGAATATTTATATCTTCTTTGTGATGTGAATGTTAATGTCCTCTAATTAATGTGAGTGTTAATGTTCTGTTTGTGATGTGAATGTTTATGTCTAGTTTGTGATGTGAATGTTAATTTCCTTTTTGGGATGTGAATGTTAATGTCCTGTTTGTGATGTGAATTTTAATGTATTGTTTGTGATGTGAATGTTAATGTCATGTTTGTTATGTGAATGTTAATGTCCGGTTTGTGATGTGAATGTATGGTTTGTGATGTGAATGTGAATGTATGGTTTGTGATGTGAATGTTTATATCTGCTTTGTGATGTGAATGTTAATGTCCTCTAATTATGGTGAATGTTAATGTTCTGTTTGTGATGTGAATGTTTATGTCTAGTTTGTGATGTGAATGTTAATTTCCTGTTTGTGATGTGAATGTTAATGTCCTGTTTGTGATGTGAATTTTAATGTCCTGTTTGTGATTTGAATGTTAATGTCATGTTTGTGATGTGAATTTTAATGTCCTGTTTGTGATCTGAATGTTAATGTCCTGTTTGTAATGTGAATGTTAATGTTCTGTTTGTGATGTGAATGTTTATGTCTGGTTTGTGATGTGAATGTTAATGTATGGTATGTGATGTGAATGATAATGTCCTGTTTGTGATTTGAATGTTAATGTCCTGTTTGTAATGTGAATGTTAATTTCCTGTTTCTGATGTGAATGTTAATGTCCTGTTTGTGGTGTGAATGTTAATGTCCTGTTTGTGATGTGAATGTTAATGTTCTGTTTGTGATGTGAATGTTTATGTCTCGTTTGTGATGTGAATGTTAATGTATGGTTTGTGATGTGAATGTTAATGTCCTGTTTGTGATGTAAATGTTAATGTCTGGTTTGTGATGTGAATGTTAATGTAAGGTTTGTGATGTTAATGTTAATGTCCTGTTTCTGATGTGAATGTTAATGTATGGTTTGTTATGTGAATGTTAATGTATGATTTGTAATTTGAATGTTAATGTCCTGTTTGTGATGTGAATGTTAAATGTTGTGATGTGAATGTTAATGTCTGGTTTGTGGTGTGAATGTTAATGTCCTGTTTGTGTTGTGAATGTTTATGTGTGGTTTGTGATTTGAATGTTAATGTATGGTTTCTGATCTGAATGTTTAACTATGGTTTAGGATGTGAATGTTAATGTATGGCTTGTGATGTGAATGTATATGTCTGGTTTGTGATGTGAATGTTAATGTATGGTTTGTGATTTGAATGTTTTTGTCTGGTTTTGTGATGTGAATGTTTATGTCTGGTTTGTGCTGTGAACGTTAATGTCCTGTTTGTGATGTGAATGTTAATGTATTTTTTGTGATGTGAATGTTAATGTGATGTTTGTTATGTGAATGTTAATTTCCGGTTTGTGATGTGAATGTGAATGTATGGTTTGTGATGTGAATGTTAATGTATGGTTTGTGATGTGAATATTTATATCTGCTTTGTGATGTGAATGTTAATGTCCTCTAATTAATGTGAATGTGAATGTTCTGTTTGTGATGTGAATGTTTATGTCTAGTTTGTGATGTGAATGTTAATTTCCTTTTTGTGATGTGAATGTTAATGTCCTGTTTGTGATCTGAATGTTAATGTCCTGTTTGTAATGTGAATGTTAATGTTCTGTTTGTGATTTGAATGTTTATGTCTGTTTTGTGATGTGAATGTTAATGTATGGTATGTGATGTGAATGATAATGTCCTGTTTGTGATTTGAATGTTAATGTCCTGTTTGTGATGTGAATGTTAATGTCCTGTTTGTAATGTGAATGTTAATGTTTCTGTTTTTGATTCTAATGTTAATGTCCTGTTTGTGGTGTGAATGTTAATGTCCTGTTTGTGATGTGAATGTTAATGTATGGTTTGTGATGTGAATGTTAATGTCCTGTTTGTGGTGTGAATGTTAATGTCCTGTTTGTGATGTGAATGTTAATGTATGGTTTGTGATGTGGATGTTAATGTCCTGTTTGTGATGTAAATGTTAATGTCTGGTTTGTGATGTGAATGTTAATGTATGGTTTGTGATGTTAATGTTATTGTCCTGTTTCTGATGTGAATGTTAATGTCCTGTTTGTGATGTGAATGTTAATGTCTGATTTGTGGTGTGAATGTTAATGTCCTGTTTGTGACGTGAATGTTAATGTGTGGTTTGTCATGTGAATGTTAATGTAAGGTTTGTTATCTGAATGTTTATGTATGGTTTGTGATGTGAATGTTAATGTATGGTTTGTGATGTGAATGTATATGTCTGGTTTGTGATGTGAATGTTAATGTATGGTTTGTGATGTGAATGTTTATGTCTGGTTTTGTGATGTGAATGTTTATGTCTGGTTTATGATGTGAATGTTAATTTATGGTTTTTGAAATGAATGTTAATGTCCTGTTTGTGATTTGAATTTTAATGTCCTGTTTGTGATGTGAATTTTAATGTATGGTTTGTGATGTGAATGTCAATATCCTGTTTGTTATGTAAATGTTAATGTAGGGTTTGTTATGTGAATGTTAATGTATGGTTTGTAATTTGAATGTTAATGTCCTGTTTGTGATGTGAATGTTAATGTCCTGTTTGTGATGTGAATGTTAATGTCTGGTTTGTGGTGTGAATGTTAATGTCCTGTTTGTGATGTGAATGTTTATGTGTGGTTTGTGATTTGAATGTTAATGTATGGTTTGTGATCTGAATGTTTAACTATGGTTTGTGATGTGAATGTTAATATATGGCTTGTGATGTGAATGTATATGTCCTGTTTGTGATGTGAATTTTGATGTATTGTTTGTGATGTGAATGTTAATGTCATGTTTGTTATGTGAATGTTAATGTCCGGTTTGTGATGTGAATGTGAATGTATGGTATGTGATGAGAATGTTAATGTATGGTTTGTGATGTGAATGTTTATGTCTGGTTTGTGATGTGAATGTTAATGTATGGTATGTGATGTGAATGATAATGTCCTGTTTGTGATTTGAATGTTAATGTCCTGTTTGTGATTTGAATGTTAATGTCCTGTTTGTAATGTGAATGTTAATTTCCTGTTTCTGATGTGAATGTTAATGTCCTGTTTGTGGTGTGAATGTTAATGTCCTGTTTGTGATGTGAATGGTAATGTCTGGTTAGTGGTGTGAATGTTAATGTCCTGTTTGTGATGTGAATGTTTATGTGTGGTTTGTGATTTGAATGTTAATGTATGGTTTGTGATCTGAATGTTTAACTATGGTTTGTGATGTGATTGTTAATGTATGGCTTGTGATGTGAATGTATATGTCTGGTTTGTGATGTGAATGTTAATGTATGGTTTGTGATGTGAATGTTTTTGTCTGGTTTTGTGATGTGAATGTTTATGTCTGGTTTGTGATGTGAACGTTAATGTCCTGTTTGTGATGTGAATGTTAATGTATTGTTTGTGATGTGAATGTTAATGTGATGTTTGTTATGTGAATGTTAATTTCCGGTTTGTGATGTGAATGTGAATGTATGGTTTGTGATGTGAATGTTAATGTATGGTTTGTGATGTGAATATTTATATCTGCTTTGTGATGTGAATGTTAATGTCCTCTAATTATTGTGAATGTTAATGTTCTGTTTGTGATGTGAATGTTTATGTCTAGTTTGTGATGTGAATGTTAATTTCCTTTTTGTGATGTCAATGTTAATGTCCTGTTTGTAATGTGAATTTTAATGTCTTGTTTGTGATTTGAATGTTAATGTCATGTTTGTGATGTGAATTGTAATGTCCTGTTTGTGATCTGAATGTTAATGTCCTGTTTGTAATGTGAATGTTAATGTTCTGTTTGTGATGTGAATGTTTATGTCTGGTTTGTGATGTGAATGTTAATGTATGGTATGTGATGTGAATGATAATGTCCTGTTTGTGATTTGAATGTTAATGTCCTGTTTGTGATGTGAATGTTAATGTCCTGTTTGTAATGTGAATGTTAATGTCCTGTTTCTGATGTGAATGTTAATGTCCTGTTTGTGGTGTGAATGTTAATGTCCTGTTTGTGATGTGAATGTTAATGTATGGTTTGTGATGTGAATGTTAATGTCCTGTTTGTGGTGTGAATGTTAATGTCCTGTTTGTGATGTGAATGTTAATGTATGGTTTGTGATGTGAATGTTAATGTCCTGTTTGTGATGTAAATGTTAATGTCTGGTTTGTGATGTGAATGTTAATGTATGGTTTGTGATGTTAATGTTAATGTCCTGTTTCGGATTTGAATGTTAATGTCCTGTTTGTGATGTGAATGTTAATGTCTGATTTGTGGTGTGAATGTTAATGTCCTGTTTGTGACGTGAATGTTAATGTGTGGTTTGTGATGTGAATGTTAATGTAAGGTTTGTTATCTGAATGTTTATGTATGGTTTGTGATGTGAATGTTAATGTATGGTTTGTGATGTGAATGTATATGTCTGGTTTGTGATGTGAATGTTAATGTATGGTTTGTGATGTGAATGTTTATGTCTGGTTTTGTGATGTGAATGTTTATGTCTGGTTTATGATGTTAATGTTAATTTATGGTTTTTGAAATGAATGTTAATGTCCTGTTTGTGATGTGAATTTTAATGTCCAGTTTGTTATGTGAATGTTAATTTCCTGTTTGTTATGTGAATGTTAATGTCCTGTTTGTGATGTAAATGTTAAAGTCCTGGTTGTGAAGTGAATTTTAATGTCCTGTTTGTGATGTGAATGTTAATGTCCTGTTTGTAATGTGAATGTTAATGTTCTGTTTGTGATGTGAATGTTTATGTCTGGTTTGTGATGTGAATGTTAATGTATGGTATGTGATGTGAATGATAATGTCCTGTTTGTGATTTGAATGTTAATGTCCTGTTTGTGATGTGAATGTTAATGTCCTGTTTGTAATGTGAATGTTAATGTCCTGTTTCTGATGTGAATGTTAATGTCCTGTTTGTGGTGTCAATGTTAATGTCCTGTTTGTGATGTGAATGTTAATGACCTGTTTGTGATGTTAATGTTAATGTCATGTGTGTGATGTGAATGTTAATGTATGGTTTATGATGTGAATGTTAATGTCCTGTTTGTGATGTGAATATTAATGTTTTGTTTGTGATGTGAATGTTTATGTCTGGTTTTTTATGTGAATGTTAGCGTATGGTTTGTGATGTGAATGTTAATGTCCTGTTTGTGATGTGAATGTTAATGTCCTGTTTTTAATGGGAATGTTCATGTCTGCTTTGTGATGTGAATGTTAATGTATAGTTTGTGATTTGAATGTTCATGTCTGGTTTGTGATGTGAATGTTAATGTATGGTTTGTGATGTGAATGTTAATGTCATGTTTGTGATGTCAATGTTAATGTCATGTTTTTGATGTGAATGTTAATATCTTGTTTCTGATGTGAATATTAATGTCATGTTTGTGATGTGAATGTTAATGTCTGGTTTGTGATGTTAATGTTAATGTCTCGTTTGTGATGTGAATGTTAATGTCTGGTTATTGATGTGAATGTTAATGTCTGGTTTTTTATGTTAATGTCTCGTTTGCTATGTGAATGTTAATGTCATGTTTGTGATGTAAATGTGAATGTCCTGTTTGTGATGTGAATGTTAATGTCTGGCTTTTGATGTGAATGTTAATGTATGGTTTGTGATGTGAATGATAATGTACTGTTTGTGATGTCAATGTCCTGTTTGTGATGTGAATGTTGATGTCTGGTTTGTGATGTGAATGTTAATGTATGGTCTATGATGTTAATGTTTATGTCTGGTTTGTGATGTGAATGTTAATGTCTGGTTTGTGATGTGAATGTTAATGTATGGTTTGTGATGTGAATGTGAATGTCTGGTTGATGACGAGAATATTAATGTCCTGTTTTGATGTAAATGTTAATTCCTGTTTGTTATGTGAATGTGAATGTCTAGTTTGTTATGTGAATGTTAATTTCCTGTTTGTTATGTGAATGTTAATGTCCTGTTTGTGATGTAAATGTTAAAGTCCTGTTTGTGAAGTGAATTTTAATGTCCTGTTTGTGATGTGAATGTTAATGTCCTGTTTGTAATGTAAATGTTAATGTTCTGTTTGTGATGTGAATGTTTATGTCTTGTTTGTGATGTGAATGTTAATGTATGCTTTGTGATGTGAATGATAATGTCCTGTTTGTGATTTGAATGTTAATGTCCTGTTTGTGATGTGAATTTGTATGTCCTGTTTGTGATGTGAATGTTAATGTCCTGTTTGTAATGTGAATGTTAATTTCCTGTTTATGATGTGAATGTTAATGTCCTGTTTGTGATGTGAATGTTAATGTCTTCTTTGTAATGTGAATGTTAATTTCCTGTTTGTTATGTGAATGTTAATTTCCTGTTTATGATGTGAATGTGAATGTATGGCTTTTGATGTGAATGTTAATATCCTTTTTGTGATGTGAATGTTAATGTCCTGTTTGTTATGTGAATGTTTATGTCTAATTTGTGATGTGAATATTACTGTATGGTTTGTGATGTGAATGTTCATTTTCTGTTTGTGATATGAATATTAATGTCCTGTTTGTGATGTGAATGTTTATGTCTGGTTTATGATGTGAATGTTAATGTATGGTTTGTGATGTGAATGTGAATGTCCTGTTTATAATGTCAATGTTTATGTCTGTTATGTTATGTGTATGTTAATGTGTGGTTTGTGTTGTTAATGTTAATTTCATGTTTGTGATGTGAATGTTAATGTCCTGTTTGTGATGGGGATGTTAATGTCTAGTTTGTGATGTGGATTTTAATGTCCTGTTTGTGATGTGAATGTTAATGTCCTGTTTGTGATGTGAATGTTAATGTCCTGTTTGTGATGTGAATGTTAAGGTATGGTTTGTGACGTAAATGATAATGTCCTGTTTGTTATGTAAATTTTAATGTCCTGTTTGTGATGTGAATTTTAACTTCCTGTTTGTGATGTGAATGTTAATGTATGGTTCGTGATGTGAATGTTAATGTCCTGTTTGTGATGTGAATATTAATATTTTGTTTGTGATGTGAATGTTTATGTCTGGTTTGTGATGTGAATGTTAGTGTATGGTTTGTGATGTGAATGTTAATGTCATGTTTGTGATGTGAATGTTAATGTCCTATTTGTAATGGGAATGTTCATGTCTGGTTTGTGATGTGAACGTTAATGTCATGTTTGTGATGTGAATGTTAATGTCCTATTTGTGATGTGAATGTTAATATCCTGTTTGTGATGTGAATGTCCTGTTTGTGATGGGGATGTTAATGTCTAGTTTGTGATGTGAATGTTAATGTCATGTTTGTGATGTAAATGTTAATGTCTGGTTTGTGACGTGAATGTTAATGTATGGTTTGTAATTTGAATGTTAATGTCCTGTTTGTGATGTGAATGTTTATGTCTGATTTGTGATGTGAATGTTAATGAATGGTTTGTGATGTGAATGTTAATGTCCTGTTTGTGATGTAAATGTTAATGTCTGGTTTGTAATTTGAATGTTAATGTCCTGTTTGTGATGTGAATGTTAATGTCCTATTTGTGATGTTAATGTTAATGTCTGGTTTGTGGTGTGAATGTTAATGTCCTGTTTGTGATGTGAATGTTTATGTGTGGTTTGTGATGTGAATGCTAATGTATGGTTTGTGATGTGAATGTGTGTGTATGGTTTGTGATGTGAATGTTAATGTATGGTTTGTGATGTGAATGTATATGTCTGGTTTGTGATGTGAATGTTAATGTATGGTTTGTGATGTGAATGTTTTTGTCCGGTTTTGTGATGTGAATGTTTATGTCTGGTTTGTGATGTGAATGTTAATTTATAGTTTGTGAAATGAATGTTAATGTCCTTTTTGTGATGTGAATGGTAATGTCCTGTTTGTGATGTGAATTTTAATGTATGGTTAGTGATGTGAATGTTAATGTCATGTTTCTTATGTGAATGTTAATGTATGGTTTGTGATGTGAATGTTAATGTCCTGTTTGTGATGTGAATATTAATGTTTTGTTTGAAATGTGAATGTTTATGTCTAGTTTGTGATGTGAATGTTAAAGTATGGTTTGTGATGTGAATGTTAATGTCCTGTTTGTTATGTGAATGTTAATGTCCTATTTGTGATGTGAATGTTAATATCCTATTGTGATGTGAATGTTTATGTATGGTTTTTGATGTGAATGTTAATGTATGGATTGTGATGTGAATGTATATGTCTTGTTTCTTATGTAAATGTGAATGTCCTGTTTGTGATGTGAATGTTAATGTCTGGCTTGTCATGTGAATGTTAATGTATGGTTTGTGATGTGAATGATAATCTCCTGTTTGTGATGTTAATGTCCTGTTTCTGATGGGAATGTTGATGTCTGGTTTGTGATGTGAATGTTAATGTATGGTTTGTGATGTTAATGTTTATGTCTGGTTTGTGATGTGAATGTTAATGTCTGGTTTGTGATGTGAATGTTAATGTATGGTTTGTGATGTGAATGTGAATGTCTGGTTGATGACGTGAATATTAATGTCCTGTTTTGATGTAAATGTTAATTCCTGTCTTTATGTGAATGTGAATGTCTAGTTTGTTATGTGAATGTTAATTTCCTGTTTGTTATGTGAATGTTAATGTCCTGTTTGTGATGTAAATGTTAAAGTCCTGTTTGTGAAGTGAATTTTAATGTCCTGTTTGTGATGTGAATGTTAATGTCATGTTTGTGATGTGAATGTTAATGTCCTGTTTGTAATGGGAATGTTCATGTCTGGTTTGTGATGTGAACGTTAATGTATGGTTTGTGATGTGAATGTTAATGTATGGTTTGAAATTTGAATGTTAATGTCCTGTTTGTGATGTGAATGTTAATGTCCTGTTTGTGATGTGAATGTTAATGTCTAGTTTGTGGTGTGAATGGTAATGTCCTGTTTGTGATGTGAATGTTTATGTGTGGTTTGTGATGTGAATGTTAATGTATGGTTTGTGATCTGAATGTTTATGTATGGTTTGTGATGTGAATGTTAATGTATGGTTTGTGATCTGAATATTTATGTATGGTTTGTGATGTGAATGTTAATGTATAGTTTGTGATGTGAATGTATTTATCTGGTTTGTGATGTGAATGTTAATGTATGGTTTGTGATGTGAATGTTTTTGTCTGGTTTTGTGATGTGAATGTTAATGTATGGTTTGTGATGTGAATGTTAATGTCCTGTTTGTGATGTGAATATTAATGTTTTGTTTGTGATGTGAATGTTTATGTCTAGTTTGTGATGTGAATGTTAGTGTATGGTTTGTGATGTGAATGTTAATGTCCTGTTTGCGATGTGAATGTTAATATCCTGTTTGTAATGGGAATGTTCATGTCTGGTTTGTGATGTGAACGTTTATGTATGGTTTGTGATGTGAACGTTAATGTCATGTTTGCGATGTGAATGTTAATGTCCTTTTTATTATGTAAATGTTAATATCCTGTTTGTGATGTGAATGTTTATGTATGGTTTGTGATGTGAATGTTTATGTATGGTTTGTGATGTGAATGTTAATGTCCTGTTTGTGATGTGAATGTTAAGGTATGGTTTGTGACGTGAATGATAATGTCCTGTTTGTTATGTGAATTTTAATGTCCTGTTTGTGATGTGAATGTTAACTTCCTGTTTGTGATGTGAATGTTAATGTCCTGTTTGTGATGTGAATATTAATGTTTTGTTTGTGATGTGAATGTTTATGTCTGGTTTGGGATGTGAATGTTAGTGTATGGTTTGTGATGTAAATGATAATGCCCTGTTTGTGATGTTAGTGTCCTGTTTGTGATGTGAATGTTTATGTCTGGTTTGTGATGTGAATGTTAATGTATGGTTTGTGATGTGAATGTTTATGTCTGGTTTGTTATGTGAATGTTAGTGTATGAATTGTGATGTGAATGTTTATGTCTGGTTTGTGATGTGAATGTTAATGTCATGTTTGTTTTGTGAATGTTAATGTCCGGTTTCTGATGTGAATGTTAATGTATGGTTTGTGATGTGAATGATAATGTCCTGTTTGTGATTTGAATGTTAATGTCCTGTTTGTGATGTGTATTTTAATGTCCTGTTTGTGATGTTAATGTTAATGTCCCGTTTGTAATGTGAATGTTTATGTCTGTTTTGTGATGTGAATGTTAATGTATGGTTTGTGATGTGAATGTTAATGTCCTGTTTGTGATGTGAATGTTAATGTCCTGTTTTTAATGGGAATGTTCATGTCTGGTTTGTGATGTGAATGTTAATGTATGGTTTGTGATTTGAATGTTCATGTCTGGTTTGTGATGTGAATGTTAATGTATGGTTTGTGATGTGAATGTTAATGTCATGTTTGTGATGTGAATGTTAATGTCATGTTTTTTATGTGAATGTTAATATCTTGTTTGTGATGTGAATGTTAATGTCATGTTTGTGATGTGAATGTTAATGTCTGGTTTGTGATGTTAATGTTAATGTCTCGTTTGTGATGTGAATGTTAATGTCTGATTATTGATGTGAATGTTAATGTCTAGTTTTTTATGTTAATGTCTCGTTTGTGATGTGAATGTTAATGTCATGTTTGTGATGTAAATGTGAATGTCCTGTTTGTGATGTGAATGTTAATGTCTGGCTTGTGATGTGAATGTTAATGTATGGTTTGTGATGTGAATGATAATGTCCTGTGTGTGATGTTAATGTCCTGTTTGTGATGTGAATGTTGAGGTCTGGTTTGTGATGTGAATGTTAATGTATAGTTTGTGATGTTAATGTTTATGTCTGGTTTGTGATGTGAATGTTAATGTCTGGTTTGTGATGTGAATGTTAATGTATGGTTTGTGATGTGAATGTGAATGTCTGGTTGATGACGAGAATATTAATGTCCTGTTTTGATGTAAATGTTAATTCCTGTTTGTTATGTGAATGTGAATGTCTAGTTTGTTATGTGAATGTTAATTTCCTGTTTGTTATGTGAATGTTAATGTCCTGTTTGTGATGTAAATGTTAAAGTCATGTTTGTGAAGTGAATTTTAATGTCCTGTTTGTGATGTGAATGTTAATGTCCTGTTTGTAATGTGAATGTTAATGTTCTGTTTGTGATGTGAATGTTTATGTCTTGTTTGTGATGTGAATGTTACTGTATGCTTTGTGATGTGAATGATAATGTCCTGTTTGTGATTTGAATGTTAATGTCCTGTTTGTGATGTGAATGTTAATGTCCTGTTTGTGATGTGAATGTTAATGTCCTGTTTGTAATGTGAATGTTAATTTCCTGTTTGTTATGTGAATGTTAATTTCCTGTTTGTGATGTGAATGTGAATGTATGGCTTTTGATGTGAATGTTAATATCTTTTTTGTGATGTGGATGTTAATGTCCTGTTTGTGATGTGAATGTTTATGTCTAATTTGTGATGTGAATATTACTGTATGGTTTGTGATGTGAATGTTCATTTTCTGTTTGTGATATGAATATTAATGTCCTGTTTGTGATGTGAATGTTTATGTCTGGTTTATGATGTGAATGTTAATGTATGGTTTGTGATGTGAATGTGAATGTCCTGTTTATAATGTCAATGTTTATGTCTGTTATGTTATGTGTATGTTAATGTGTGGTTTGTGTTGTTAATGTTAATTTCATGTTTGTGATGTGAATGTTAATGTCCTGTTTGTGATGGGGATGTTAATGTCTAGTTTGTGATGTGAATTTTAATGTCCTGTTTGTGATGTGAATGTTAATGTCCTGTTTGTGATGTGAATGTTAATGTCCTGTTTGTGATGTGAATGTTATAGTATGGTTTGTGACGTAAATGATAATGTCCTGTTTGTTATGTAAATTTTAATGTCCTGTTTGTGATGTGAATTTTAACTTCCTGTTTGTGATGTGAATGTTAATGTATGATTCGTGATGTGAATGTTAATGTCCTGTTTGTGATGTGAATATTAAAGTTTTGTTTGTGATGTGAATGTTTATGTCTGGTTTGTGATGTGAATGTTAGTGTATGGTTTGTGATGTGAATGTTAATATCATGTTTGTGATGTGAATGTTAATGTCCTATTTGTAATGGGAATGTTCATGTCTGGTTTGTGATGTGAACGTTAATGTCATGTTTGTGATGTGAATGTTAATGTCCTATTTGTGATGTGAATGTTAATATCCTGTTTGTGATGTGAATGTCCTGTTTGTGATGGGGATGTTAATGTCTAGTTTGTGATGTGAATGTTAATGTCATGTTTGTGATGTAAATGTTAATGTCTGGTTTGTGACGTGAATGTTAATGTATGGTTTGTAATTTGAATTTTAATGTCCTGTTTGTGATGTGAATGTTTATGTCTGATTTGTGATGTGAATGTTAATGAATGGTTTGTGATGTGAATGTTAATGTCCTGTTTGTGATGTAAATGTTAATGTCTGGTTTGTAATTTGAATGTTAATGTCCTGTTTGTGATGTGAATGTTAATGTCCTATTTGTGATGTGAATGTTAATGTCTGGTTTGTGGTGTGAATGTTAATGTCCTGTTTGTGATGTGAATGTTTATGTGTGGTTTGTGATGTGAATGCTAATGTATGGTTTGTGATGTGAATGTTTGTGTATGGTTTGTGATGTGAATGTTAATGTATGGTTTGTGATGTGAATGTATATGTCTGGTTTGTGATGTGAATGTTAATGTATGGTTTGTGATGTGAATGTTTTTGTCCGGTTTTGTGATGTGAATGTTTATGTCTGGTTTGTGATGTGAATGTTAATTTATAGTTTGTGAAATGAATGTTAATGTCCTTTTTGTGATGTGAATGGTAATGTCCTGTTTGTGATGTGAATTTTAATGTATGGTTTGTGATGTGAATGTTAATGTCATGTTTCTTATGTGAATGTTAATGTATGGTTTGTGATGTGAATGTTAATGTCCTGTTTGTGATGTGAATATTAATGTTTTGTTTGAAATGTGAATGTTTATGTCTAGTTTGTGATGTGAATGTTAAAGTATGGTTTGTGATGTGAATGTTAATGTCCTGTTTGTTATGTGAATGTTAATATCCTGTTTGTAATGGGAATGTTCATGTCTGGTTTGTGATGTGAACGTTAATGTCATGTTTGTGATGTGAATGTTAATGTCCTATTTGTGATGTGAATGTTAATATCCTATTGTGATGTGAATGTTTATGTATGGTTTTTGATGTGAATGTTAATGTATGGATTGTGATGTGAATGTATATGTCTTGTTTGTTATGTAAATGTGAATGTCCTGTTTGTGATGTGAATGTTAATGTCTGGCTTGTGATGTGAATGTTAATGTATGGTTTGTGATGTGAATGATAATCTCCTGTTTGTGATGTTAATGTCCTGTTTGTGATGGGAATGTTGATGTCTGGTTTGTGATGTGAATGTTAATGTATGGTTTGTGATGTTAATGTTTATGTCTGGTTTGTGATGTGAATGTTAATGTCTGGTTTGTGATGTGAATGTTAATGTATGGTTTGTGATGTGAATGTGAATGTCTGGTTGATGACGTGAATATTAATGTCCTGTTTTGATGTAAATGTTAATTCCTGTCTTTATGTGAATGTGAATGTCTAGTTTGTTATGTGAATGTTAATTTCCTGTTTGTTATGTGAATGTTAATGTCCTGTTTGTGATGTAAATGTTAAAGTCCTGTTTGTGAAGTGAATTTTAATGTCCTGTTTGTGATGTGAATGTTAATGTCCTGTTTGTAATGTGAATGTTAATGTTCTGTTTGTGATGTGAATGTTTATGTCTTGTTTGTGATGTGAATGTTAATGTATGCTTTGTGATGTGAATGATAATGTCATGTTTGTGATTTAAATGTTAATGTCCTGTTTGTGATGTGAATTTTTATGTTCTGTTTGTGATGTGAATGTTAATGTCCTGTTTGTAATGTGAATGTTAATTTACTGTTTATGATGTCAATGTTAATGTCCTGTTTGTGATGTGAATGTTAATGTCTGGTTTGTGATGTTAATGTTAATGTCTCGTTTGTGATGTGAATGTTAATGTCTGATTATTGATGTGAATGTTAATGTCTAGTTTTTTATGTTAATGTCTCGTTTGTGATGTGAATGTTAATGTCATGTTTGTGATGTAAATGTGAATGTCCTGTTTGTGATGTGAATGTTAATGTCTGGCTTGTGATGTGAATGTTAATGTATGGTTTGTGATGTGAATGATAATGTCCTGTGTGTGATGTTAATGTCCTGTTTGTGATGTGAATGTTGATGTCTGGTTTGTGATGTGAATGTTAATGTATAGTTTGTGATGTTAATGTTTATGTCTGGTTTGTGATGTGAATGTTAATGTCTGGTTTGTGATGTGAATGTTAATGTATGGTTTGTGATGTGAATTTGAATGTCTGGTTGATGACGAGAATATTAATGTCCTGTTTTGATGTAAATGTTAATTCCTGTTTGTTATGTGAATGTGAATGTCTAGTTTGTTATGTGAATGTTAATTTCCTGTTTGTTATGTGAATGTTAATGTCCTGTTTGTGATATAAATGTTAAAGTCCCGTTTGTGAAGTGAATGTTTATGTCTTGTTTGTGATGTGAATGTTACTGTATGCTTTGTGATGTGAATGATAATGTCCTGTTTGTGATTTAAATGTTAATGTCCTGTTTGTGATGTGAATGTTAATGTCCTGTTTGTGATGTGAATGTTAATGTCCTGTTTGTAATGTGAATGTTAATTTCCTGTTTGTTATGTGAATGTTAATTTCCTGTTTGTGATGTGAATGTGAATGTATGGCTTTTGATGTGAATGTTAATATCCTTTTTGTGATGTGAATGTTAATGTCCTGTTTGTGATGTGAATGTTTATGTCTAATTTGTGATGTGAATATTACTGTATGGTTTGTGATGTGAATGTTCATTTTCTGTTTGTGATATGAATATTAATGTCGTGTTTGTGATGTGAATGTTTATATCTGGTTTCTGATGTGAATGTTAATGTATGGTTTGTGATGTGAATGTGAATGTCCTGTTTATAATGTCAATGTTTATGTCTGTTATGTTATGTGTATGTTAATGTGTGGTTTGTGTTGTTAATGTTAATTTCATGTTTGTTATGTGAATTTTAATGTCCTGTTTGTGATGTGAATTTTAACTTCCTGTTTGTGATGTGAATGTTAATGTATGGTTTTTGATGTGAATGTTAATGTCCTGTTTGTGATGTGAATGTTAATGTCCTATTTGTAATGGGAATGTTCATGTCTGGTTTGTGATGTGAACGTTAATGTCATGTTTGTGATGTGAATGTTAATGTCCTATTTGTGATGTGAATGTTAATATCCTCTTTGTGATGTGAATGTCCTGTTTGTGATGGGGATGTTAATGTCTAGTTTGTGATGTGAATGTTAATGTCATGTTTGTGATGTAAATGTTAATGTCTGGTTTGTGACGTGAATGTTAATGTATGGTTTGTAATTTGAATTTTAATGTCCTGTTTGTGATGTGAATGTTTATGTCTGATTTGTGATGTGAATGTTAATGAATGGTTTGTGATGTGAATGTTAATGTCCTGTTTGTGATGTAAATGTTAATGTCTGGTTTGTAATTTGAATGTTAATGTCCTGTTTGTGATGTGAATGTTAATGTCCTATTTGTGATGTGAATGTTAATGTCTGGTTTGTGGTGTGAATGTTAATGTCCTGTTTGTGATGTGAATGTTTATGTGTGGTTTGTGATGTGAATGTTAATGTATGGTTTGTGATGTGAATGTTTGTGTATGGTTTGTGATGTGAATGTTAATGTATGGTTTGTGATGTGAATGTATATGTCTGGTTTGTGATGTGAATGTTAATGTATGGTTTGTGATGTGAATGTTTTTGTCTGGTTTTGTGATGTGAATGTTTATGTCTGGTTTGTGATGTGAATGTTAATTTATGGTTTGTGAAATGAATGTTAATGTCCTTTTTGTGATGTGAATGGTAATGTCATGTTTGTGATGTGAATTTTAATGTATGGTTTGTGATGTGAATGCTAATGTCATGTTTTTATGTGAATGTTAATGTATGGTTTGTGATGTGAATGTTAATGTCCTGTTTGTGATGTGAATATTAATGTTTTTTTGTAATGTGAATGTTTATGTCTAGTTTGTGATGTGAATGTTAAAGTATGGTTTGTGATGTGAATGTTAATGTGCTGTTTGTGATGTGAATGTTAATATCCTGTTTGTAATGTGAATGTTCATGTCTGATTTGTGATGTGAACGTTAATGTCATGTTTGTGATGTGAATGTTAATGTCCTATTTGTGCTGTGAATGTTAATATCCTATCGAGATGTGAATGTTTATGTATGGTTTTTGATGTGAATGTTAATGTATGGATTGTGATGTGAATGTATATGTCTGGTTTGTTATGTAAATGTGAATGTCCTGTTTGTGATGTGAATGTTAATGTCTGGCTTGTAATGTGAATGTTAATGTATGGTTTGTGATGTGAATGATAATCTCCTGTTTGTGATGTTAATGTCCTGTTTGTGATGTGAATGTTGATGTCTGGTTTGTGATGTTAATGTTAATGTATGGTTTGTGATGTTAATGTTTATGTCTGGTTTGTGATGTGAATGTTAATGTCTGGTTTGTGATGTGAATGTTAATGTATGGTTTGTGATGTGAATGTGAATGTCTGGTTGATGACGTGAATATTAATGTCCTGTTTTGATGTAAATGTTAATTCCTGTCTTTATGTGAATGTCTAGTTTGTTATGTGAATGTTAATTTCCTGTTTGTTATGTGAATGTTAATGTCCTGTTTGTGATGTAAATGTTAAAGTCCTGTTTGTGAAGTGAATTTTAATGTCCTGTTTGTGATATGAATGTTAATGTCCTGTTTGTAATGTGAATGTTAATGTTCTGTTTGTGATGTGAATGTTTATGTCTTGTTTGTGATGTGAATGTTAATGTATGCTTTGTGATGTGAATGATAATGTCCTGTTTGTGATTTGAATGTTAATGTCCTGTTTGTGATGTGAATTTTTATGTTCTGTTTGTGATGTGAATGTTAATGTCCTGTTTGTAATGTGAATGTTAATTTACTGTTTATGATGTCAATGTTAATGTCCTGTTTGTGATGTGAATGTTAATGTCCTGTTTGTAATGTGAATGTTAATTTCCTGTTTGTTATGTGAATGTTAATTTCTGTTTGTGGTGTGAATGTGAATGTATGGCTTTTGATGTGCATGTTAATATCCTTTTTGTGATGTGAATGTTAATGTCCTGTTTGTGATGTGAATGTTTATGTCTGATTTGTGATGTGAATATTACTGGATGGTTTGTGACGTGAATGTTCATTTTCTGTTTGTGATATGAATATTAATGTCCTGTTTGTGATGTAAATGTTTATGTCTGGTTTATGATGTGAATGTTAATATATGGTTTGTGATGTGAATGTGAATGTCCTGTTTATAATGTCAATGTTTATGTCTGTTATGTTATGTGTATGTTAATGTGTGGTTTGTGATGTTAATGTTTATGTGTGGTTTGTGATGTGAATGCTAATGTATGGTTTGTGATGTGAATGTGTGTGTATGGTTTGTGATGTGAATGTTAATGTATGGTTTGTGATGTGAATGTATATGTCTGGTTTGTGATGTGAATGTTAATGTATGGTTTGTGATGTGAATGTTTTTGTCCGGTTTTGTGATGTGAATGTTTATGTCTGGTTTGTGATGTGAATGTTAATTTATAGTTTGTGAAATGAATGTTAATGTCCTTTTTGTGATGTGAATGGTAATGTCCTGTTTGTGATGGGGATGTTAATGTCTAGATTGTGATGTGAATTTTAATGTCCTGTTCGTGATGTGAATGTTAATGTCCTGTTTGAGATGTGAATGTTTATGTCTGGTTTGTGATGTGAATGTTTATGTCTGATTTGTGATGTGAATGTTAATGTATGGTTTGTAATTTGAATTTTAATGTCCTGTTTGTGATGTGACTATTTATGTCTGGTTTGTGGTGTGAATGTTAATGTCCTGTTTGTGATGTGAATGTTTATGTGTGGTTTGTGATGTGAATGCTAATGTATGGTTTGTGATGTGAATGTGTGTGTATGGTTTGTGATGTGAATGTTAATGTATGGTTTGTGATGTGAATGTATATGTCTGGTTTGTGATGTGAATGTTAATGTATGGTTTGTGATGTGAATGTTTTTGTCCGGTTTTGTGATGTGAATGTTTATGTCTGGTTTGTGATGTGAATGTTAATTTATAGTTTGTGAAATGAATGTTAATGTCCTTTTTGTGATGTGAATGGTAATGTCCTGTTTGTGATGTGAATTTTAATGTATGGTTAGTGATGTGAATGTTAATGTCATGTTTCTTATGTGAATGTTAATGTATGGTTTGTGATGTGAATGTTAATGTCCTGTTTGTGATGTGAATATTAATGTTTTGTTTGAAATGTGAATGTTTATGTCTAGTTTGTGATGTGAATGTTAAAGTATGGTTTGTGATGTGAATGTTAATGTCCTGTTTGTTATGTGAATGTTAATGTCCTATTTGTGATGTGAATGTTAATATCCTATTGTGATGTGAATGTTTATGTATGGTTTTTGATGTGAATGTTAATGTATGGATTGTGATGTGAATGTATATGTCTTGTTTGTTATGTAAATGTGAATGTCCTGTTTGTGATGTGAATGTTAATGTCTGGCTTGTGATGTGAATGTTAATGTATGGTTTGTGATGTGAATGATAATCTCCTGTTTGTGATGTTAATGTCCTGTTTCTGATGGGAATGTTGATGTCTGGTTTGTGATGTGAATGTTAATGTATGGTTTGTGATGTTAATGTTTATGTCTGGTTTGTGATGTGAATGTTAATGTCTGGTTTGTGATGTGAATGTTAATGTATGGTTTGTGATGTGAATGTGAATGTCTGGTTGATGACGTGAATATTAATGTCCTGTTTTGATGTAAATGTTAATTCCTGTCTTTATGTGAATGTGAATGTCTAGTTTGTTATGTGAATGTTAATTTCCTGTTTGTTATGTGAATGTTAATGTCCTGTTTGTGATGTAAATGTTAAAGTCCTGTTTGTGAAGTGAATTTTAATGTCCTGTTTGTGATGTGAATGTTAATGTCATGTTTGTGATGTGAATGTTAATGTCCTGTTTGTAATGGGAATGTTCATGTCTGGTTTGTGATGTGAACGTTAATGTATGGTTTGTCATGTGAATGTTAATGTATGGTTTGAAATTTGAATGTTAATGTCCTGTTTGTGATGTGAATGTTAATGTCCTGTTTGTGATGTGAATGTTAATGTCTAGTTTGTGGTGTGAATGGTAATGTCCTGTTTGTGATGTGAATGTTTATGTGTGGTTTGTGATGTGAATGTTAATGTATGGTTTGTGATCTGAATGTTTATGTATGGTTTGTGATGTGAATGTTAATGTATGGTTTGTGATCTGAATATTTATGTATGGTTTGTGATGTGAATGTTAATGTATGGTTTGTGATGTGAATGTATTTATCTGGTTTGTGATGTGAATGTTAATGTATGGTTTGTGATGTGAATGTTTTTGTCTGGTTTTGTGATGTGAATGTTAATGTATGGTTTGTGATGTGAATGTTAATGTCCTGTTTGTGATGTGAATATTAATGTTTTGTTTGTGATGTGAATGTTTATGTCTAGTTTGTGATGTGAATGTTAGTGTATGGTTTGTGATGTGAATGTTAATGTCCTGTTTGCGATGTGAATGTTAATATCCTGTTTGTAATGGGAATGTTCATGTCTGGTTTGTGATGTGAACGTTTATGTATGGTTTGTGATGTGAACGTTAATGTCATGTTTGCGATGTGAATGTTAATGTCCTTTTTATTATGTAAATGTTAATATCCTGTTTGTGATGTGAATGTTTATGTATGGTTTGTGATGTGAATGTTTATGTATGGTTTGTGATGTGAATGTTAATGTCCTGTTTGTGATGTGAATGTTAAGGTATGGTTTGTGACGTGAATGATAATGTCCTGTTTGTTATGTGAATTTTAATGTCCTGTTTGTGATGTGAATGTTAACTTCCTGTTTGTGATGTGAATGTTAATGTCATGTTTGTGATGTGAATATTAATGTTTTGTTTGTGATGTGAATGTTTATGTCTGGTTTGGGATGTGAATGTTAGTGTATGGTTTGTGATGTAAATGATAATGCCCTGTTTGTGATGTTAGTGTCCTGTTTGTGATGTGAATGTTTATGTCTGGTTTGTGATGTGAATGTTAATGTATGGTTTGTGATGTGAATGTTTATGTCTGGTTTGTTATGTGAATGTTAGTGTATGAATTGTGATGTGAATGTTTATGTCTGGTTTGTGATGTGAATGTTAATGTCATGTTTGTTTTGTGAATGTTAATGTCCGGTTTCTGATGTGAATGTTAATGTATGGTTTGTGATGTGAATGATAATGTCCTGTTTGTGATTTGAATGTTAATGTCCTGTTTGTGATGTGTATTTTAATGTCCTGTTTGTGATGTTAATGTTAATGTCCCGTTTGTAATGTGAATGTTTATGTCTGTTTTGTGATGTGAATGTTAATGTATGGTTTGTGATGTGAATGTTAATGTCCTGTTTGTGATGTGAATGTTAATGTCCTGTTTTTAATGGGAATGTTCATGTCTGGTTTGTGATGTGAATGTTAATGTATGGTTTGTGATTTGAATGTTCATGTCTGGTTTGTGATGTGAATGTTAATGTATGGTTTGTGATGTGAATGTTAATGTCATGTTTGTGATGTGAATGTTAATGTCATGTTTTTGATGTGAATGTTAATATCTTGTTTGTGATGTGAATGTTAATGTCATGTTTGTGATGTGAATGTTAATGTCTGGTTTGTGATGTTAATGTTAATGTCTCGTTTGTGATGTGAATGTTAATGTCTGATTATTGATGTGAATGTTAATGTCTAGTTTTTTATGTTAATGTCTCGTTTGTGATGTGAATGTTAATGTCATGTTTGTGATGTAAATGTGAATGTCCTGTTTGTGATGTGAATGTTAATGTCTGGCTTGTGATGTGAATGTTAATGTATGGTTTGTGATGTTAATGTTTATGTCTGGTTTGTGATGTGAATGTTAATGTCTGGTTTGTGATGTGAATGTTAATGTATGGTTTGTGATGTGAATGTTAATGTATAGTTTGTGATGTTAATGTTTATGTCTGGTTTGTGATGTGAATGTTAATGTCTGGTTTGTGATGTGAATGTTAATGTATGGTTTGTGATGTGAATGTGAATGTCTGGTTGATGACGAGAATATTAATGTCCTGTTTTGATGTAAATGTTAATTCCTGTTTGTTATGTGAATGTGAATGTCTAGTTTGTTATGTGAATGTTAATTTCCTGTTTGTTATGTGAATGTTAATGTCCTGTTTGTGATGTAAATGTTAAAGTCATGTTTGTGAAGTGAATTTTAATGTCCTGTTTGTGATGTGAATGTTAATGTCCTGTTTGTAATGTGAATGTTAATGTTCTGTTTGTGATGTGAATGTTTATGTCTTGTTTGTGATGTGAATGTTACTGTATGCTTTGTGATGTGAATGATAATGTCCTGTTTGTGATTTGAATGTTAATGTCCTGTTTGTGATGTGAATGTTAATGTCCTGTTTGTGATGTGAATGTTAATGTCCTGTTTGTAATGTGAATGTTAATTTCCTGTTTGTTATGTGAATGTTAATTTCCTGTTTGTGATGTGAATGTGAATGTATGGCTTTTGATGTGAATGTTAATATCCTTTTTGTGATGTGGATGTTAATGTCCTGTTTGTGATGTGAATGTTTATGTCTAATTTGTGATGTGAATATTACTGTATGGTTTGTGATGTGAATGTTCATTTTCTGTTTGTGATATGAATATTAATGTCCTGTTTGTGATGTGAATGTTTATGTCTGGTTTATGATGTGAATGTTAATGTATGGTTTGTGATGTGAATGTGAATGTCATGTTTATAATGTCAATGTTTATGTCTGTTATGTTATGTGTATGTTAATGTGTGGTTTGTGTTGTTAATGTTAATTTCATGTTTGTGATGTGAATGTTAATGTCCTGTTTGTGATGGGGATGTTAATGTCTAGTTTGTGATGTGAATTTTAATGTCCTGTTTGTGATGTGAATGTTAATGTCCTGTTTGTGATGTGAATGTTAATGTCCTGTTTGTGATGTGAATGTTAAGGTATGGTTTGTGACGTAAATGATAATGTCCTGTTTGTTATGTAAATTTTAATGTCCTGTTTGTGATGTGAATTTTAACTTCCTGTTTGTGATGTGAATGTTAATGTATGGTTCGTGATGTGAATGTTAATGTCCTGTTTGTGATGTGAATATTAATGTTTTGTTTGTGATGTGAATGTTTATGTCTGGTTTGTGATGTGAATGTTAGTGTATGGTTTGTGATGTGAATGTTAATGTCATGTTTGTGATGTGAATGTTAATGTCCTATTTGTAATGGGAATGTTCATGTCTGGTTTGTGATGTGAACGTTAATGTCATGTTTGTGATGTGAATGTTAATGTCCTATTTGTGATGTGAATGTTAATATCCTGTTTGTGATGTGAATGTCCTGTTTGTGATGGGGATGTTAATGTCTAGTTTGTGATGTGAATGTTAATGTCATGTTTGTGATGTAAATGTTAATGTCTGGTTTGTGACGTGAATGTTAATGTATGGTTTGTAATTTGAATTTTAATGTCCTGTTTGTGATGTGAATGTTTATGTCTGATTTGTGATGTGAATGTTAATGAATGGTTTGTGATGTGAATGTTAATGTCCTGTTTGTGATGTAAATGTTAATGTCTGGTTTGTAATTTGAATGTTAATGTCCTGTTTGTGATGTGAATGTTAATGTCCTATTTGTGATGTGAATGTTAATGTCTGGTTTGTGGTGTGAATGTTAATGTCCTGTTTGTGATGTGAATGTTTATGTGTGGTTTGTGATGTGAATGCTAATGTATGGTTTGTGATGTGAATGTTTGTGTATGGTTTGTGATGTGAATGTTAATGTATGGTTTGTGATGTGAATGTATATGTCTGGTTTGTGATGTGAATGTTAATGTATGGTTTGTGATGTGAATGTTTTTGTCCGGTTTTGTGATGTGAATGTTTATGTCTGGTTTGTGATGTGAATGTTAATTTATAGTTTGTGAAATGAATGTTAATGTCCTTTTTGTGATGTGAATGGTAATGTCCTGTTTGTGATGTGAATTTTAATGTATGGTTTGTGATGTGAATGTTAATGTCATGTTTCTTATGTGAATGTTAATGTATGGTTTGTGATGTGAATGTTAATGTCCTGTTTGTGATGTGAATATTAATGTTTTGTTTGAAATGTGAATGTTTATGTCTAGTTTGTGATGTGAATGTTAAAGTATGGTTTGTGATGTGAATGTTAATGTCCTGTTTGTTATGTGAATGTTAATATCCTGTTTGTAATGGGAATGTTCATGTCTGGTTTGTGATGTGAACGTTAATGTCATGTTTGTGATGTGAATGTTAATGTCCTATTTGTGATGTGAATGTTAATATCCTATTGTGATGTGAATGTTTATGTATGGTTTTTGATGTGAATGTTAAAGTATGGATTGTGATGTGAATGATAATCTCCTGTTTGTGATGTTAATGTCCTGTTTGTGATGGGAATGTTGATGTCTGGTTTGTGATGTGAATGTTAATGTATGGTTTGTGATGTTAATGTTTATGTCTGGTTTGTGATGTGAATGTTAATGTCTGGTTTGTGATGTGAATGTTAATGTATGGTTTGTGATGTGAATGTGAATGTCTGGTTGATGACGTGAATATTAATGTCCTGTTTTGATGTAAATGTTAATTCCTGTCTTTATGTGAATGTGAATGTCTAGTTTGTTATGTGAATGTTAATTTCCTGTTTGTTATGTGAATGTTAATGTCCTGTTTGTGATGTAAATGTTAAAGTCCTGTTTGTGAAGTGAATTTTAATGTCCTGTTTGTGATGTGAATGTTAATGTCCTGTTTGTAATGTGAATGTTAATGTTCTGTTTGTGATGTGAATGTTTATGTCTTGTTTGTGATGTGAATGTTAATGTATGCTTTGTGATGTGAATGATAATGTCATGTTTGTGATTTAAATGTTAATGTCCTGTTTGTGATGTGAATTTTTATGTTCTGTTTGTGATGTGAATGTTAATGTCCTGTTTGTAATGTGAATGTTAATTTACTGTTTATGATGTCAATGTTAATGTCCTGTTTGTGATGTGAATGTTAATGTCTGGTTTGTGATGTTAATGTTAATGTCTCGTTTGTGATGTAAATGTTAATGTCTGATTATTGATGTGAATGTTAATGTCTAGTTTTTTATGTTAATGTCTCGTTTGTGATGTGAATGTTAATGTCATGTTTGTGATGTAAATGTGAATGTCCTGTTTGTGATGTGAATGTTAATGTCTGGCTTGTGATGTGAATGTTAATGTATGGTTTGTGATGTGAATGATAATGTCCTGTGTGTGATGTTAATGTCCTGTTTGTGATGTGAATGTTGATGTCTGGTTTGTGATGTGAATGTTAATGTATAGTTTGTGATGTTAATGTTTATGTCTGGTTTGTGATGTGAATGTTAATGTCTGGTTTGTGATGTGAATGTTAATGTATGGTTTGTGATGTGAATTTGAATGTCTGGTTGATGACGAGAATATTAATGTCCTGTTTTGATGTAAATGTTAATTCCTGTTTGTGATTTAAATGTTAATGTCCTGTTTGTGATGTGAATGTTAATGTCCTGTTTGTGATGTGAATGTTAATGTCCTGTTTGTAATGTGAATGTTAATTTCCTGTTTGTTATGTGAATGTTAATTTCCTGTTTGTGATGTGAATGTGAATGTATGGCTTTTGATGTGAATGTTAATATCCTTTTTGTGATGTGAATGTTAATGTCCTGTTTGTGATGTGAATGTTTATGTCTAATTTGTGATGTGAATATTACTGTATGGTTTGTGATGTGAATGTTCATTTTCTGTTTGTGATATGAATATTAATGTCGTGTTTGTGATGTGAATGTTTATATCTGGTTTCTGATGTGAATGTTAATGTATGGTTTGTGATGTGAATGTGAATGTCCTGTTTATAATGTCAATGTTTATGTCTGTTATGTTATGTGTATGTTAATGTGTGGTTTGTGTTGTTAATGTTAATTTCATGTTTGTTATGTGAATTTTAATGTCCTGTTTGTGATGTGAATTTTAACTTCCTGTTTGTGATGTGAATGTTAATGTATGGTTTTTGATGTGAATGTTAATGTCCTGTTTGTGATGTGAATATTAATGTTTTGTTTGTGATGTGAATGTTTATGTCTGGTTTGTGATGTGAATGTTAGTGTATGGTTTTTAATGTGAATGTTAATGTCATGTTTGTGATGTGAATGTTAATGTCCTATTTGTAATGGGAATGTTCATGTCTGGTTTGTGATGTGAACGTTAATGTCATGTTTGTGATGTGAATGTTAATGTCCTATTTGTGATGTGAATGTTAATATCCTCTTTGTGATGTGAATGTCCTGTTTGTGATGGGGATGTTAATGTCTAGTTTGTGATGTGAATGTTAATGTCATGTTTGTGATGTAAATGTTAATGTCTGGTTTGTGACGTGAATGTTAATGTATGGTTTGTAATTTGAATTTTAATGTCCTGTTTGTGATGTGAATGTTTATGTCTGATTTGTGATGTGAATGTTAATGAATGGTTTGTGATGTGAATGTTAATGTCCTGTTTGTGATGTAAATGTTAATGTCTGGTTTGTAATTTGAATGTTAATGTCCTGTTTGTGATGTGAATGTTAATGTCCTATTTGTGATGTGAATGTTAATGTCTGGTTTGTGGTGTGAATGTTAATGTCCTGTTTGTGATGTGAATGTTTATGTGTGGTTTGTGATGTGAATGTTAATGTATGGTTTGTGATGTGAATGTTTGTGTATGGTTTGTGATGTGAATGTTAATGTATGGTTTGTGATGTGAATGTATATGTCTGGTTTGTGATGTGAATGTTAATGTATGGTTTGTGATGTGAATGTTTTTGTCTGGTTTTGTGATGTGAATGTTTATGTCTGGTTTGTGATGTGAATGTTAATTTATGGTTTGTGAAATGAATGTTAATGTCCTTTTTGTGATGTGAATGGTAATGTCCTGTTTGTGATGTGAATTTTAATGTATGGTTTGTGATGTGAATGCTAATGTCATGTTTTTATGTGAATGTTAATGTATGGTTTGTGATGTGAATGTTAATGTCCTGTTTGTGATGTGAATATTAATGTTTTTTTTGTAATGTGAATGTTTATGTCTAGTTTGTGATGTGAATGTTAAAGTATGGTTTGTGATGTGAATGTTAATGTGCTGTTTGTGATGTGAATGTTAATATCCTGTTTGTAATGTGAATGTTCATGTCTGATTTGTGATGTGAACGTTAATGTCATGTTTGTGATGTGAATGTTAATGTCCTATTTGTGATGTGAATGTTAATATCCTATCGAGATGTGAATGTTTATGTATGGTTTTTGATGTGAATGTTAATGTATGGATTGTGATGTGAATGTATATGTCTGGTTTGTTATGTAAATGTGAATGTCCTGTTTGTGATGTGAATGTTAATGTCTGGCTTGTAATGTGAATGTTAATGTATGGTTTGTGATGTGAATGATAATCTCCTGTTTGTGATGTTAATGTCCTGTTTGTGATGTGAATGTTGATGTCTGGTTTGTGATGTTAATGTTAATGTATGGTTTGTGATGTTAATGTTTATGTCTGGTTTGTGATGTGAATGTTAATGTCTGGTTTGTGATGTGAATGTTAATGTATAGTTTGTGATGTTAATGTTTATGTCTGGTTTGTGATGTGAATGTTAATGTCTGGTTTGTGATGTGAATGTTAATGTATGGTTTGTGATGTGAATTTGAATGTCTGGTTGATGACGAGAATATTAATGTCCTGTTTTGATGTAAATGTTAATTCCTGTTTGTGATTTAAATGTTAATGTCCTGTTTGTGATGTGAATGTTAATGTCCTGTTTGTGATGTGAATGTTAATGTCCTGTTTGTAATGTGAATGTTAATTTCCTGTTTGTTATGTGAATGTTAATTTCCTGTTTGTGATGTGAATGTGAATGTATGGCTTTTGATGTGAATGTTAATATCCTTTTTGTGATGTGAATGTTAATGTCCTGTTTGTGATGTGAATGTTTATGTCTAATTTGTGATGTGAATATTACTGTATGGTTTGTGATGTGAATGTTCATTTTCTGTTTGTGATATGAATATTAATGTCGTGTTTGTGATGTGAATGTTTATATCTGGTTTCTGATGTGAATGTTAATGTATGGTTTGTGATGTGAATGTGAATGTCCTGTTTATAATGTCAATGTTTATGTCTGTTATGTTATGTGTATGTTAATGTGTGGTTTGTGTTGTTAATGTTAATTTCATGTTTGTTATGTGAATTTTAATGTCCTGTTTGTGATGTGAATTTTAACTTCCTGTTTGTGATGTGAATGTTAATGTATGGTTTTTGATGTGAATGTTAATGTCCTGTTTGTGATGTGAATATTAATGTTTTGTTTGTGATGTGAATGTTTATGTCTGGTTTGTGATGTGAATGTTAGTGTATGGTTTTTAATGTGAATGTTAATGTCATGTTTGTGATGTGAATGTTAATGTCCTATTTGTAATGGGAATGTTCATGTCTGGTTTGTGATGTGAACGTTAATGTCATGTTTGTGATGTGAATGTTAATGTCCTATTTGTGATGTGAATGTTAATATCCTCTTTGTGATGTGAATGTCCTGTTTGTGATGGGGATGTTAATGTCTAGTTTGTGATGTGAATGTTAATGTCATGTTTGTGATGTAAATGTTAATGTCTGGTTTGTGACGTGAATGTTAATGTATGGTTTGTAATTTGAATTTTAATGTCCTGTTTGTGATGTGAATGTTTATGTCTGATTTGTGATGTGAATGTTAATGAATGGTTTGTGATGTGAATGTTAATGTCCTGTTTGTGATGTAAATGTTAATGTCTGGTTTGTAATTTGAATGTTAATGTCCTGTTTGTGATGTGAATGTTAATGTCCTATTTGTGATGTGAATGTTAATGTCTGGTTTGTGGTGTGAATGTTAATGTCCTGTTTGTGATGTGAATGTTTATGTGTGGTTTGTGATGTGAATGTTAATGTATGGTTTGTGATGTGAATGTTTGTGTATGGTTTGTGATGTGAATGTTAATGTATGGTTTGTGATGTGAATGTATATGTCTGGTTTGTGATGTGAATGTTAATGTATGGTTTGTGATGTGAATGTTTTTGTCTGGTTTTGTGATGTGAATGTTTATGTCTGGTTTGTGATGTGAATGTTAATTTATGGTTTGTGAAATGAATGTTAATGTCCTTTTTGTGATGTGAATGGTAATGTCCTGTTTGTGATGTGAATTTTAATGTATGGTTTGTGATGTGAATGCTAATGTCATGTTTTTATGTGAATGTTAATGTATGGTTTGTGATGTGAATGTTAATGTCCTGTTTGTGATGTGAATATTAATGTTTTTTTTGTAATGTGAATGTTTATGTCTAGTTTGTGATGTGAATGTTAAAGTATGGTTTGTGATGTGAATGTTAATGTGCTGTTTGTGATGTGAATGTTAATATCCTGTTTGTAATGTGAATGTTCATGTCTGATTTGTGATGTGAACGTTAATGTCATGTTTGTGATGTGAATGTTAATGTCCTATTTGTGATGTGAATGTTAATATCCTATCGAGATGTGAATGTTTATGTATGGTTTTTGATGTGAATGTTAATGTATGGATTGTGATGTGAATGTATATGTCTGGTTTGTTATGTAAATGTGAATGTCCTGTTTGTGATGTGAATGTTAATGTCTGGCTTGTAATGTGAATGTTAATGTATGGTTTGTGATGTGAATGATAATCTCCTGTTTGTGATGTTAATGTCCTGTTTGTGATGTGAATGTTGATGTCTGGTTTGTGATGTTAATGTTAATGTATGGTTTGTGATGTTAATGTTTATGTCTGGTTTGTGATGTGAATGTTAATGTCTGGTTTGTGATGTGAATGTTAATGTATGGTTTGTGATGTGAATGTGAATGTCTGGTTGATGACGTGAATATTAATGTCCTGTTTTGATGTAAATGTTAATTCCTGTCTTTATGTGAATGTCTAGTTTGTTATGTGAATGTTAATTTCCTGTTTGTTATGTGAATGTTAATGTCCTGTTTGTGATGTAAATGTTAAAGTCCTGTTTGTGAAGTGAATTTTAATGTCCTGTTTGTGATATGAATGTTAATGTCCTGTTTGTAATGTGAATGTTAATGTTCTGTTTGTGATGTGAATGTTTATGTCTTGTTTGTGATGTGAATGTTAATGTATGCTTTGTGATGTGAATGATAATGTCCTGTTTGTGATTTGAATGTTAATGTCCTGTTTGTGATGTGAATTTTTATGTTCTGTTTGTGATGTGAATGTTAATGTCCTGTTTGTAATGTGAATGTTAATTTACTGTTTATGATGTCAATGTTAATGTCCTGTTTGTGATGTGAATGTTAATGTCCTGTTTGTAATGTGAATGTTAATTTCCTGTTTGTTATGTGAATGTTAATTTCTGTTTGTGGTGTGAATGTGAATGTATGGCTTTTGATGTGCATGTTAATATCCTTTTTGTGATGTGAATGTTAATGTCCTGTTTGTGATGTGAATGTTTATGTCTGATTTGTGATGTGAATATTACTGGATGGTTTGTGACGTGAATGTTCATTTTCTGTTTGTGATATGAATATTAATGTCCTGTTTGTGATGTAAATGTTTATGTCTGGTTTATGATGTGAATGTTAATATATGGTTTGTGATGTGAATGTGAATGTCCTGTTTATAATGTCAATGTTTATGTCTGTTATGTTATGTGTATGTTAATGTGTGGTTTGTGATGTTAATGTTAATTTCATGTTTGTGATGTGAATGTTAATATCCTGTTTGTTATGTGAATGTTAATGTCCTGTTTGTGATGGGGATGTTAATGTCTAGATTGTGATGTGAATTTTAATGTCCTGTTCGTGATGTGAATGTTAATGTCCTGTTTGTGATGTGAATGTTTATGTCTGGTTTGTGATGTGAATGTTTATGTCTGATTTGTGATGTGAATGTTAATGTATGGTTTGTAATTTGAATTTTAATGTCCTGTTTGTGATGTGACTATTTATGTCTGGTTTGTGATGTGAATGTTAATGTATGGTTTGTGATGTGAATGTATATGTCTGGTTTGTTATGTGAATGTTAATGTATGGTTTGTGATGTGAATGTTTTTGTCTGGTTTTGGGATGTGAATGTTTATGTCTGGTTTGTGATGTGAATGTTAATTTATGGTTTGTGATATGAATGTTAATGTCCTTTTTGTGATGTGATTGTTAATGTCCTGTTTGTGATATGAATGTTCATGTCTGGCTTGTGATGTGAAGGTTAATGTATGGTTTGTTATGTGAATGATAATGCCCTGTTTGTGATGTTAGTGTCCTGTTTGTGATGTGAATGTTGATGTCTGGTTTGTGATGTGAATGTTAATGTATGGTTTGTGATGTGAATGTTTATGTCTGGTTTATTATGTGAATGTTAGTGTATGGATTGTGATGTGAATGTTTATGTCTGGTTTGTGATGTTAATGTTAATGTCATGTTTGTTATGTGAATGTGAATGTCCGGTTTGTGATGTGAATTTTTATGTATGGTTTGTGAAGTGAATGTTTATATCTGCTTTGTGATGTGAATGTTAATGTCCTGTTTGTAATGTGAATGTTAATGGTCTGTTTGTGATGTGAATGTTTTTGTCTGGTTTGTGATGTGTATGTTAATGTATGGTTTGTGATGTGAATGTCCTATTTGTAATGTTAATGTTTATGTCTGTTATGTGATGTGAATGTTAATGTGTGGTTTGTGATGTTAATGTTAATGTCATGTTTGTGATGTGAATGTTAATGTCCTATTTGTGATGAGAATGTTAATATCCTGTTTGTGATGTGAATATTAATGTCCTATTTGTGATGGGGATATTAATATCTAGTTTGTGATGTGAATTTTAATGTCCTGTTTGTGATGTGAATGTTTATGTCTGGTTTGTGATGTTAATGTTAATGTCATGTTTGTTATGTGAATGTGAATGTCCGGTTTGTGATGTGAATGTTTATGTATGGTTTGTGAAGTGAATGTTTATATCTGCTTTGTGATGTGAATGTTAATGTCCTGTTTGTAATGTGAATGTTAATGGTCTGTTTGTGATGTGAATGTTTTTGTCTGGTTTGTGATGTGTATGTTAATGTATGGTTTGTGATGTGAATGTCCTATTTGTAATGTTAATGTTTATGTCTGTTATGTGATGTGAATGTTAATGTGTGGTTTGTGATGTTAATGTTAATGTCATGTTTGTGATGTGAATGTTAATGTCCTATTTGTGATGAGAATGTTAATATCCTGTTTGTGATGTGAATATTAATGTCCTATTTGTGATGGGGATATTAATATCTAGTTTGTGATGTGAATTTTAATGTCCTGTTTGTGATGTGAATGTTAATGTCCTGTTCGTGATGTGAATGTTAAGGTATGGTTTGTGACGTGAATGATAATGTCCTGTTTGTGATTTGAATTTTAATATCCTGTTTGTGATGTGAATGTTTATGTCTGATTTGTGATGTGAATGTTAATGTCCTGTTTGTGATGTGAATGTTAATGTCCTGTTTGTGATGTGAATGGTAATGTCTAGTTTGTGGTGTGAATGTTAATGTCCTGTTTGTGATGTGAATGTTTATGTGTGGTTTTTTAATGTGAATGTTAATGTATGGTTTGTGATCTGAATGTTTATGTATGGTTTGTGATGTGAATGTTAATGTATGGTTTGTGATCTGAATGTTTATGTATGGTTTGTGATGTGAATGTTAATGTATGGTTTGTGATGTGAATATATTTATCTGGTTTGTGATGTGAATGTTTATGTATGGTTTGTGATGTGAATGTTTTTGTCTGGTTTTGTGATGTGAATGTTTATGTCTGATTTGTGATGTGAACGTTAATTTATGGTTTTTGATATGAATGTTAATGTCCTTTTTGTGATGTAAATGTTAATGTCCTGTTTGTGATGGGAATTTTAATGTATGGTTTGTGATGTGAATGTTAATGTCCTGTTTGTGATGTGAATGTTAAGGTATGGTTTGTGACGTGAATGTGAATGTATGGTTTGTAATTTGATTGTTAATGTCCTGTTTGTGATGTGAATGTTAATGTCCTGTTTGTGATGTGAATTTTAATGTATGGTTTGTGATGTGAATGTTAATGTCCTGTTTCGATGTGAATGTTAATTACCTGTTTGAGATGTGAATGTTAACTTCCTCTTTGTGATGTGAATGTTAATATATGATTTGTGATGTGAATGTTTATGTCCTATTTGTGATTTTAATGTTAATGTCCTGTTTGGGATGTGTATTTTAATGTCCTGTTTGTGATGTGAATGTTAATGTCCTGTTTGTGATGTGAATGTTAATGTCCTTTTTTAATGGGAATGTTCATGTCTGGTTTGTGATGTGAATGTTACTTTATGGTTTGTGATGTGAATGTTCATTTTCTGTTTGTGATGTCAATGTTAATGTCATGTTTGTGATGTGAATGTTTATGTCTGGTTTATGATGTGAATGTTAATGTATGGTTTGTGATGTGAATGTGAATGTCCTGTTTGTAATGTTAATGTTTATGTCTGTTATGTGATGTGAATGATAATGTGTGGTTTGTGATGTTAATATTAATGTCATGTTTGATATGTGAATGTTAATGTCCTATTTGTGATGTGAATGTTAATATCCTGTTTGTGATGTGAATGTTAATGTCCTGTTTGTGATGGGGATGTTAATATCTAGTTTGTGATGTGAATTTTAATGTCCTGTTTGTGATGTGAATGTTAATGTCATGTTTGTGATGTGAATGTTTATGTGTGGTTTGTGATGTGAATATTAATGTATGGTTTGTGATCTGAATGTTTAACTATGGTTTGTGATGTGAATCCTAATGTATGGCTTGTGATGTGAATGTATATGTCTGGTTTGTGATGTGAATGTTAATGTATGGTTTGTGATGTGAATGTTTTTGTCTGGTTTTGTGATGTGAATGTTTATGTCTGGTTTGTGATGTGAATGTTAATGTCCTTTTTGATGATGTGATTGTTAATGTCCTGTTTGTGATGTTAATTTTAATGTATGGTTTGCGATGTGAATTTTAATGTCATGTTTCTGATGTGAATGTTAATCTCCTGTTTGTGATGTGAATGTTAATTACCTGTTTGTGATGTGAATGTTAACTTCCTGTTTGTGATGTGAATGTTAATGTATGGTTTGTGATGTGAATGTTAATGTCCTGTTTGTAATGTGAATATTAATGTTTTGTTTGTGATGTGAATGTTTATGTCTGGTTTGTGATGTGAATGTTAGTGTATGGTTTGTGATGTGAATGTTAATGTCCTGTTTGTGATGTGAATGTTAATGTCCTGTTTGTAATGGGAATGTTCATGTATGGTTTGGGATGTGAATGTTAATGTCCTGTTTGTGATGTGAATGTTTATGTCTGGTTTGTGATGTGAATGTTAATGTATTGTTTGTGATGTGAATGTTAATGTCTGTTTATTGATGTGAATGTTAATGTCTGGTTTGTGTGTAACAGTTCCCGCCGGAGCAAGGGGAGTTTAGGATGCCTGAACATGTTAAAGCTTAAAGCTACATGAATGCATGTCAAGGTCACTCACTGTCTCAGCAAAGGAGAACAGAGTTGGGTTAAGGAATGTGGACAGGTAGAAACTGACCACTGGCCTTACGATTTTTGTAGGGGGAGATTGATTGACAGACGAAATTGGCAACGGGGTTTGCTGCGAGAGAATGAGTGACAGGTGTGCAAAGTGTTTCGTTCCAATTGGAATTGAAGATGACCATACCTGAGATCGATTGGTCAAGCTCTGGTTTTGCTTGAGGATATATAACTCGAGACAAAGTTTAGCTCGAGAGGCTGGATGAGAGATGGAGAGGCTAGATAGAGAGAGGCTGGATGAGATGCTGGAGGAGAGATGGAGAGTGAGAGGCTGTATGGAGAAGAGAGAGAGAGAGACTGAATGTAGATAGTGTGTTTAACTCACCGACTTTAGATAGAGGAGCGATTGATACACGGTTGGACGAATGTTTAGTGATAGAACAGGATCGCTCAAATAGGTGTGTGAGTTTTGCATTAATGGATAATCTGAAAGTGTGTTTGTAAGCAAGGACACATTGTGAACGAGTTATGTCGAGATCGCCCGCCTGAGGGGATTTCAGTGAGGAAGAGTATTTGATAAGGTGTGTTGAAGACGCAGTTAAGGCGATGTGTGTGTGATGTAATTGCAAGGCAATAGAACTGGGTTTTTAGTTCGTTGGGAATTCCATCAATAGCTAATGCTTACAATTCCCGTTTTAGTAGAATGTTTAGTTAAGATATGTATTATATTGTGTTTGTAATTTCTCTACTCATTCTATGATATGAGTATGATATAATAAATATGCCACCTGCTGTGTGATATGTCATTTACTGAGTATGGTCATGATGATGTGGATGAGTGTGAGAATGTTCTAAGATAGATCACGGCCAAGGCAAACAGTGGGATCTGTTACATGTGATACGAATGTTAATGTCTCGTTTGTGATGTGAATATTAATGTCCTGTTTGTTATGTAAATGTTAATGTCCTGTTTGTGATATGAATGTTCATGTCTGGCTTGTGATGTTAATGTTAATGTATGGTTTGTGATGTGAATGTTTATATCTGCTTTGTGATGTGAATGTTAATGTCCTGTTATTAATGTGAATGTTAATGTTCTGTTTTTGATGTGAATGTTTATGTCCTGTTTGTGATTTTAATGTTAATGTATGGTTTGTTATGTGAATGATAATGTCCTGTTTGTGATGTGAATGTTAATGTCCTGTTTGTGATGTGTATTTTAATGTCCTGTTTGTGATGTGAATATTAATGTCCTTTTTTAATGGGAATGTTCATGTCTGGTTTGTGATGTGAATGTTATTTTATGGTTTGTGATGTGAATGTTCATTTTCTGTTTGTGATGTCAATGTTAATGTCCTGTTTGTGATGTGAATGTTTATGTCTGGTTTATGATGTGAATGTTAATGTATGGTTTGTGATGTGAATGTGAATGTTCTGTTTGTAATGTTAATGTTTATGTCTGTTATGTGATGTGAATGTTAATGTGTGCTTTGTGATGTTAATGTTAATGTCATGTTTGTGATGTGAATGTTAATGTCCTATTTGTGATGTGAATGTTAATATCCTGTTTGTAATGGGGATGTTAATATCTAGTTTGTGATGTGAATTTAATGTCCTGTTTGTGATGTGAATGTTAATGTCCTGTTTGTGATGTGAATGTTAAGGTATGGTTTGTGACGTGAATGATAATGTCCTGTTTGTGATGTGAATTTTAATATCCTGTTTATGATGTGAATGTTTATGTTTGATTTGTGATGTGAATGTTAATGTATGGTTTGTGATGTGAATGTTAATGTCCTGTTTGTGATGTAAATGTTAATGTATCGTTTGTAATGTGAATGTTAATGTATTGTTTGTAATTTGAATGTTAATGTCCTGTTTGTGATGTGAATGTTAATGTCTGGTTTGTGGTGTGAATGTTAATGTCCTGTTTGTGATGTGAATGTTTATGTGTGGTTTGTGATGTGAATGTTAATGTATGGTTTGTGATCTGAATGTTTAACTATGGTTTGTGATGTGAATGTTAATGTATGGCTTGTGATGTGAATGTATATGTCTGGTTTGTGATGTGAATGTTAATGTGTGGTTTGTTATGTAAATGTTTTTGTCTGGTTTTGTGATGTGAATGTTAATGTCTGGTTTGTGATGTGATTGTTAATGTCCTGTTTGTGATGTGAATTTTAATGTATGGTTTGCGATGTGAATGTTAATGTCATGTTTTGATGTGAATGTTAATCTCCTGTTTGTGATGTGAATGTTTATGTCTGATTTGTGATGTGAATGTTAATGTATGGTTTGTGATGTGAATGTTAATGTCCTGTTTGTGATGTAAATGTTAATGTATCGTTTGTAATGTGAATGTTAATGTATTGTTTGTAATTTGAATGTTAATGTCCTGTTTGTGATGTGAATGTTAATGTCTGATTTGTGGTGTGAATGTTAATGTCCTGTTTGTGATGTGAATGTTTATGTGTGGTTTGTGATGTGAATGTTAATGTATGGTTTGTGATCTGAATGTTTTTGTCTGGTTTTGGGATGTGAATGTTTATGTCTGGTTTGTGATGTGAATGTTAATTTATGGTTTGTGATATGAATGTTAATGTCCTTTTTGTGATGTGATTGTTAATGTCCTGTTTGTGATATGAATGTTCATGTCTGGCTTGTGATGTGAAGGTTAATGTATGGTTTGTTATGTGAATGATAATGCCCTGTTTGTGATGTTAGTGTCCTGTTTGTGATGTGAATGTTGATGTCTGGTTTGTGATGTGAATGTTAATGTATGGTTTGTGATGTGAATGTTTATGTCTGGTTTATTATGTGAATGTTAGTGTATGGATTGTGATGTGAATGTTTATGTCTGGTTTGTGATGTTAATGTTAATGTCATGTTTGTTATGTGAATGTGAATGTCCGGTTTGTGATGTGAATTTTTATGTATGGTTTGTGAAGTGAATGTTTATATCTGCTTTGTGATGTGAATGTTAATGTCCTGTTTGTAATGTGAATGTTAATGGTCTGTTTGTGATGTGAATGTTTTTGTCTGGTTTGTGATGTGTATGTTAATGTATGGTTTGTGATGTGAATGTCCTATTTGTAATGTTAATGTTTATGTCTGTTATGTGATGTGAATGTTAATGTGTGGTTTGTGATGTTAATGTTAATGTCATGTTTGTGATGTGAATGTTAATGTCCTATTTGTGATGAGAATGTTAATATCCTGTTTGTGATGTGAATATTAATGTCCTATTTGTGATGGGGATATTAATATCTAGTTTGTGATGTGAATTTTAATGTCCTGTTTGTGATGTGAATGTTTATGTCTGGTTTGTGATGTTAATGTTAATGTCATGTTTGTTATGTGAATGTGAATGTCCGGTTTGTGATGTGAATGTTTATGTATGGTTTGTGAAGTGAATGTTTATATCTGCTTTGTGATGTGAATGTTAATGTCCTGTTTGTAATGTGAATGTTAATGGTCTGTTTGTGATGTGAATGTTTTTGTCTGGTTTGTGATGTGTATGTTAATGTATGGTTTGTGATGTGAATGTCCTATTTGTAATGTTAATGTTTATGTCTGTTATGTGATGTGAATGTTAATGTGTGGTTTGTGATGTTAATGTTAATGTCATGTTTGTGATGTGAATGTTAATGTCCTATTTGTGATGAGAATGTTAATATCCTGTTTGTGATGTGAATATTAATGTCCTATTTGTGATGGGGATATTAATATCTAGTTTGTGATGTGAATTTTAATGTCCTGTTTGTGATGTGAATGTTAATGTCCTGTTTGTGATGTGAATGTTAAGGTATGGTTTGTGACGTGAATGATAATGTCCTGTTTGTGATTTGAATTTTAATATCCTGTTTGTGATGTGAATGTTTATGTCTGATTTGTGATGTGAATGTTAATGTCCTGTTTGTGATGTGAATGTTAATGTCCTGTTTGTGATGTGAATGGTAATGTCTAGTTTGTGGTGTGAATGTTAATGTCCTGTTTGTGATGTGAATGTTTATGTGTGGTTTTTTAATGTGAATGTTAATGTATGGTTTGTGATCTGAATGTTTATGTATGGTTTGTGATGTGAATGTTAATGTATGGTTTGTGATCTGAATGTTTATGTATGGTTTGTGATGTGAATGTTAATGTATGGTTTGTGATGTGAATATATTTATCTGGTTTGTGATGTGAATGTTTATGTATGGTTTGTGATGTGAATGTTTTTGTCTGGTTTTGTGATGTGAATGTTTATGTCTGATTTGTGCTGTGAACGTTAATTTATGGTTTTTGATATGAATGTTAATGTCCTTTTTGTGATGTAAATGTTAATGTCCTATTTGTGATGGGAATTTTAATGTATGGTTTGTGATGTGAATGTTAATGTCCTGTTTGTGATGTGAATGTTAAGGTATGGTTTGTGACGTGAATGTGAATGTATGGTTTGTAATTTGAATGTTAATGTCCTGTTTGTGATGTGAATGTTAATGTCCTGTTTGTGATGTGAATTTTAATGTATGGTTTGTGATGTGAATGTTAATGTCCTGTTTCGATGTGAATGTTAATTACCTGTTTGAGATGTGAATGTTAACTTCCTCTTTGTGATGTGAATGTTAATATATGATTTGTGATGTGAATGTTTATGTCCTATTTGTGATTTTAATGTTAATGTCCTGTTTGGGATGTGTATTTTAATGTCCTGTTTGTGATGTGAATGTTAATGTCCTGTTTGTGATGTGAATGTTAATGTCCTTTTTTAATGGGAATGTTCATGTCTGGTTTGTGATGTGAATGTTACTTTATGGTTTGTGATGTGAATGTTCATTTTCTGTTTGTGATGTCAATGTTAATGTCATGTTTGTGATGTGAATGTTTATGTCTGGTTTATGATGTGAATGTTAATGTATGGTTTGTGATGTGAATGTGAATGTCCTGTTTGTAATGTTAATGTTTATGTCTGTTATGTGATGTGAATGTTAATGTGTGGTTTGTGATGTTAATATTAATGTCATGTTTGATATGTGAATGTTAATGTCCTATTTGTGATGTGAATGTTAATATCCTGTTTGTGATGTGAATGTTAATGTCCTGTTTGTGATGGGGATGTTAATATCTAGTTTGTGATGTGAATTTTAATGTCCTGTTTGTGATGTGAATGTTAATGTCATGTTTGTGATGTGAATGTTTATGTGTGGTTTGTGATGTGAATATTAATGTATGGTTTGTGATCTGAATGTTTAACTATGGTTTGTGATGTGAATCCTAATGTATGGCTTGTGATGTGAATGTATATGTCTGGTTTGTGATGTGAATGTTAATGTATGGTTTGTGATGTGAATGTTTTTGTCTGGTTTTGTGATGTGAATGTTTATTTCTGGTTTGTGATGTGAATGTTAATGTCCTTTTTGATGATGTGATTGTTAATGTCCTGTTTGTGATGTTAATTTTAATGTATGGTTTGCGATGTGAATTTTAATGTCATGTTTCTGATGTGAATGTTAATCTCCTGTTTGTGATGTGAATGTTAATTACCTGTTTGTGATGTGAATGTTAACTTCCTGTTTGTGATGTGAATGTTAATGTATGGTTTGTGATGTGAATGTTAATGTCCTGTTTGTAATGTGAATATTAATGTTTTGTTTGTGATGTGAACGTTTATGTCTGGTTTGTGATGTGAATGTTAGTGTATGGTTTGTGATGTGAATGTTAATGTCCTGTTTGTGATGTGAATGTTAATGTCCTGTTTGTAATGGGAATGTTCATGTATGGTTTGGGATGTGAATGTTAATGTCCTGTTTGTGATGTGAATGTTTATGTCTGGTTTGTGATGTGAATGTTAATGTATTGTTTGTGATGTGAATGTTAATGTCTGTTTATTGATGTGAATGTTAATGTCTGGTTTGTGTGTAACAGTTCCCGCCGGAGCAAGGGGAGTTTAGGATGCCTGAACATGTTAAAGCTTAAAGCTACATGAATGCATGTCAAGGTCACTCACTGTCTCAGCAAAGGAGAACAGAGTTGGGTTAAGGAATGTGGACAGGTAGAAACTGACCACTGGCCTTACGATTTTTGTAGGGGGAGATTGATTGACAGACGAAATTGGCAACGGGGTTTGCTGCGAGAGAATGAGTGACAGGTGTGCAAAGTGTTTCGTTCCAATTGGAATTGAAGATGACCATACCTGAGATCGATTGGTCAAGCTCTGGTTTTGCTTGAGGATATATAACTCGAGACAAAGTTTAGCTCGAGAGGCTGGATGAGAGATGGAGAGGCTAGATAGAGAGAGGCTGGATGAGATGCTGGAGGAGAGATGGAGAGTGAGAGGCTGTATGGAGAAGAGAGAGAGAGAGACTGAATGTAGATAGTGTGTTTAACTCACCGACTTTAGATAGAGGAGCGATTGATACACGGTTGGACGAATGTTTAGTGATAGAACAGGATCGCTCAAATAGGTGTGTGAGTTTTGCATTAATGGATAATCTGAAAGTGTGTTTGTAAGCAAGGACACATTGTGAACGAGTTATGTCGAGATCGCCCGCCTGAGGGGATTTCAGTGAGGAAGAGTATTTGATAAGGTGTGTTGAAGACGCAGTTAAGGCGATGTGTGTGTGATGTAATTGCAAGGCAATAGAACTGGGTTTTTAGTTCGTTGGGAATTCCATCAATAGCTAATGCTTACAATTCCCGTTTTAGTAGAATGTTTAGTTAAGATATGTATTATATTGTGTTTGTAATTTCTCTACTCATTCTATGATATGAGTATGATATAATAAATATGCCACCTGCTGTGTGATATGTCATTTACTGAGTATGGTCATGATGATGTGGATGAGTGTGAGAATGTTCTAAGATAGATCACGGCCAAGGCAAACAGTGGGATCTGTTACATGTGATACGAATGTTAATGTCTCGTTTGTGATGTGAATATTAATGTCCTGTTTGTTATGTAAATGTTAATGTCCTGTTTGTGATATGAATGTTCATGTCTGGCTTGTGATGTTAATGTTAATGTATGGTTTGTGATGTGAATGTTTATATCTGCTTTGTGATGTGAATGTTAATGTCCTGTTATTAATGTGAATGTTAATGTTCTGTTTTTGATGTGAATGTTTATGTCCTGTTTGTGATTTTAATGTTAATGTATGGTTTGTTATGTGAATGATAATGTCCTGTTTGTGATGTGAATGTTAATGTCCTGTTTGTGATGTGTATTTTAATGTCCTGTTTGTGATGTGAATATTAATGTCCTTTTTTAATGGGAATGTTCATGTCTGGTTTGTGATGTGAATGTTATTTTATGGTTTGTGATGTGAATGTTCATTTTCTGTTTGTGATGTCAATGTTAATGTCCTGTTTGTGATGTGAATGTTTATGTCTGGTTTATGATGTGAATGTTAATGTATGGTTTGTGATGTGAATGTGAATGTTCTGTTTGTAATGTTAATGTTTATGTCTGTTATGTGATGTGAATGTTAATGTGTGCTTTGTGATGTTAATGTTAATGTCATGTTTGTGATGTGAATGTTAATGTCCTATTTGTGATGTGAATGTTAATATCCTGTTTGTAATGGGGATGTTAATATCTAGTTTGTGATGTGAATTTAATGTCCTGTTTGTGATGTGAATGTTAATGTCCTGTTTGTGATGTGAATGTTAAGGTATGGTTTGTGACGTGAATGATAATGTCCTGTTTGTGATGTGAATTTTAATATCCTGTTTATGATGTGAATGTTTATGTTTGATTTGTGATGTGAATGTTAATGTATGGTTTGTGATGTGAATGTTAATGTCCTGTTTGTGATGTAAATGTTAATGTATCGTTTGTAATGTGAATGTTAATGTATTGTTTGTAATTTGAATGTTAATGTCCTGTTTGTGATGTGAATGTTAATGTCTGGTTTGTGGTGTGAATGTTAATGTCCTGTTTGTGATGTGAATGTTTATGTGTGGTTTGTGATGTGAATGTTAATGTATGGTTTGTGATCTGAATGTTTAACTATGGTTTGTGATGTGAATGTTAATGTATGGCTTGTGATGTGAATGTATATGTCTGGTTTGTGATGTGAATGTTAATGTGTGGTTTGTTATGTAAATGTTTTTGTCTGGTTTTGTGATGTGAATGTTAATGTCTGGTTTGTGATGTGATTGTTAATGTCCTGTTTGTGATGTGAATTTTAATGTATGGTTTGCGATGTGAATGTTAATGTCATGTTTTGATGTGAATGTTAATCTCCTGTTTGTGATGTGAATGTTTATGTCTGATTTGTGATGTGAATGTTAATGTATGGTTTGTGATGTGAATGTTAATGTCCTGTTTGTGATGTAAATGTTAATGTATCGTTTGTAATGTGAATGTTAATGTATTGTTTGTAATTTGAATGTTAATGTCCTGTTTGTGATGTGAATGTTAATGTCTGATTTGTGGTGTGAATGTTAATGTCCTGTTTGTGATGTGAATGTTTATGTGTGGTTTGTGATGTGAATGTTAATGTATGGTTTGTGATCTGAATGTTTAACTATGGTTTGTGATGTGAATGTTAATGTATGGCTTGTGATGTGAATGTATATGTCTGGTTTGTGATGTGAATGTTAATGTGTGGTTTGTTATGTAAATGTTTTTGTCTGGTTTTGTGATGTGAATGTTAATGTCTGGTTTGTGATGTGATTGTTAATGTCCTGTTTGTGATGTGAATTTTAATGTATGGTTTGCGATGTGAATGTTAATGTCATGTTTTGATGTGAATGTTAATCTCCTGTTTGTGATGTGAATGTTAATTACCTGTTTGTGATATGAATTTTAACTTCCTGTTTGTGATGTAATGTTAGTGTATGGTTTGTGATTTTAATATTAATGTCCTGTTTGTGATGGGGATGTTAATGTCTAGTTTGTGATGTGAATTTTAATGTCCTTTTTGTGATGTGAATGTTAATGTCCTTTTGTGATGTGAATGTTAAGGTATGGTTTGTGACATGAATGTTTATGTCTGATTTCTGATGTGAATGTTAATGTATGGTTTGTAATGTGAATGTTAATGTCCTGTTTGTGATGTAAATGTTAATGTCTGGTTTGTGATGTGAATGTTAATGTATGGTTTGTAATTTTAATGTTAATGTCCTGTTTGGGATGTGAATGTTAATGTCCTGTTTGTGATGTGAATGTTAATGTCTAGTTTGTGGTGTGAATGTTAATGTCCTGTTTGTGATTTGAATATTTATGTGTGGTTTGTGATGTGGATGTTAATGTATGGTTTTTGATCTGAATGTTTATGTATGGTTTGTGATGTGAATGTTAATGTATGGTTTGTGATGTGAATGTATATGTCTGGTTTGTGATGTGAATGTTAATGTATGGTTTGTGATGTGAATGTTTTTGTCTGTTTTTGTGATGTGAATGTTAATGTCCTTTTTGTGATGTGAATGTTAATGTCCTGTTTGTGATGTGAATTTTAATGTATGGTTTGTGTTGTTAATGTTAATGTCATGTTTCTGATGTGAATGTTAATGTCCTGTTTGTGTTGTGAATGTTAATTACCTGATTGTGATGTGAATGTTAACTTCCTGTTTTTGATGTGAATGTTAATGTCTTGTTTGTGATGTGAATATTAATGTTTTGTTTGTGATGTGAATGTTTATGTCTGGTTTGTGATGTGAATGTTAGTGTATGGTTTGTGATGTGAATGTTAATGTCATGTTTGTGATGTGAATGTTAATGTCCTGTTTGTAATGGGAATGTTCATGTATGGTTTGTGATGTGAATGTTAATGTCCTGTTTGTGAAGTGAATGTTTATGTCTGGTTTGTGATGTGAATGTTAATGTATTGTTTGTGATGTGAATGTTAATGTCTGTTTTTTGATGTCAATGTTAATGTCTGGTTTGTAATGTGAATGTCTTGTTTGTGATATGAATGTTCATGTCTGGCTTGTGATGTGAATGTTAATGAATGGTTTGTGATGTGAATGATAATGCATTGTTTGTGATGTTATTGTCCTGTTGTTGATGCGAATGTTGATGTCTGGTTTGTGATGTGAATGTTAATGTATGGTTTGTGATGTGAATGTTAATGTCCTGTTTATGATGTGAATGTTAATGTATGGTTTGTAATTTGAATGTAAATGTCCTGTTTGTGATGTGAATGTTAATGTCCTATTTGTGATGTGAATGTTAATGTCTGGTTTGTGATGTGAATGTTAATGTCCTGTTTGTGATTTGAATATTAATGTTTTGTTTGTGATATGAATTGTTATGTCTGGTTTGTGATGTGAATGTTAGTGTATGGTTTGTGATGTTAATATTAATGCCCTGTTTGTGATGGGGATGTTATTGTTTGTGTCTGGTTTGTGATGTGAATTTTAATGTCTTCTTTGTGATGTGAATGTTAATGTCCTGTTTGTGATGTGAATGTTAAGGTATGGTTTGTGACGTGAATGTTTATGTCTGATTTGTGATGTGAATGTTAATGTATGGTTTGTAATTTTAATGTTAATGTCATGTTTGTGATGTGAATGTTAATGCCTAGTTTGTGGTGTGAATGTTAATGTATGGTTTGTAATTTTAATGTTAATGTCATGTTTGTGATGTGAATGTTAATGCCTAGTTTGTGGTGTGAATGTTAATGTCTAGTTTGTGGTGTGAATGTTAATGTCCTGTTTGTGATGTGAATGTTAATGTATGGTTTGTGATGTGAATGTGTATGTCTGGTTTGTGATGTGAATGTTACTGTATGGTTTGTGATGTGAATGTTTTTGTCTGTTTTTGTGATGTGAATGTTTATGTCTGCTTTATGATGTGAATGTTAATTTATGGTTTGTTATGTGAATGTTAATGTATGGTTTGTAATGTGAATGTTTATGTCCTGTTTGTGATGTGAATATTAATGTTTTGTTTGTGATGTGAATGTTTATGTCTGGTTTGTGATGTGAATGTTAGTGTATGGTTTGTGATGTGAATGTTAATGTCCTGTTTGTGATGTGAATGTTAATGTCTCGTTTGTGATGTGAATGTTAATGTCCTGTTTGTGATGTAAATGTTAATGTCCTGTTTGTGATATGAATGTTCATGTCTGGCTTGTGATGTGAATGTTAATGTATGGTTTGTGATGTGAATGATAATGCCCTGTTTGTGATGTTAATGTCCTGTTTGTGATGTGAATGTTGATGTCTGGTTTGTGATGTGAATGTTAATGTCCTGTTTGTGATGTAAATGTTAATGTCTGGTTTTTGATGTGAATGTTAATATATGGTTTGTAATTTGAATGTTAATGTCCTGTTTGTGATGTGAATGTTAATGTCCTGTTTGTGATGTAAATGTTAATGTCCTGTTTGTGATATGAATGTTCATGTCTGGCTTGTGATGTGAATGTTAATGTATGGTTTATGATGTGAATGATAATGCCCTGTTTGTGATGTTAATGTCCTGTTTGGGATGTGAATGTTGATGTCTGGTTTGTTATGTGAATGTTAATGTTTTGTTTGTGATGTGAATGTTTATGTCTGGTTTGTGATGTGAATGTTAATGTATGGATTGTGATGTGAATGTTTATGTCTGGTTTGTGATGTGACTGTTAATGTCATGTTTGTTATGTGAATATTAATGTATGGTTTGTGATGTGAATGTTTATGTCTGCTTTGTGATGTGAATGTTAATGTCATGTTTGTGATGTGAATGTTAATGTATGGTTTTTGATGTGAATGTGTATATATGGTGTATGATGTGAATGTGTATGTATGGTTAGTAATGTGAATGTTAATGTAGGGTTTGTTATGTGAATGTTTATGTCTGGTTTGTGATGTGAATGTTAATGTCTGGTTTGTGATGTTAATGTTAATGTCCGGTTTGTGATGTGAATGTTTATGTATGGTTTGTGATGTGAATGTTAATGTATGGTTTGTGATGTGAATGTTTATATCTGCTTTGTGATGTGAATGTTAATGTCCTGTTTCTAATGTGAATGTTAATGTATGGTTTGTGATGTGAATGTTAATGTGTGGTTTGTGATGTGAATGTTAATGTCCAGTTTTTGATGCGAAGTTTAATTTCATGTTTGTGATGTAAATGTTAATGTCCTGTTTGTGATGTCAATGTTAATGTATGGTTTGTGATGTGAATTTTTATGTCTGGTTTGTGATGTGAATGTTAATGTCTGGTTTTTAATTTGAATGTTAATGTCCTGTTTGTGATGTAAATGTTAATGTCTGGTTTGTGATGTGAATGTTAATGTATGGTTTGTAATTTTAATGTTAATGTCATGTTTGTGATGTTAATGTTAATGCCTAGTTTGTGGTGTGAATGTTAATGTCTAGTTTGTGGTGTGAATGTTAATGTCCTGTTTGTGATGTGAATGTTTATGTGTGGTTTGTGATGTGGATGTTAATGTATGGTTTGTGATCTGAATGTTTATGTATGGTTTGTGATGTGAATGTTAATGTATGGTTTGTGATGTGAATGTGTATGTCTGGTTTGTGATGTGAATGTTACTGTATGGTTTGTGATGTGAATGTTTTTGTCTGTTTTTGTGATGTGAATGTTTATGTCTGCTTTATGATGTGAATGTTAATTTATGGTTTGTTATGTGAATGTTAATGTATGGTTTGTGATGTGAATGTTAATGTCCTGTTTGTGATGTGAATATTAATGTTTTGTTTGTGATGTGAATGTTTATGTCTGGTTTGTGATGTGAATGTTAGTGTATGGTTTGTGATGTGAATGTTAATGTCCTGTTTGTGATGTGAATGTTAATGTTAATGTCTCGTTTGTGATGTGAATGTTAATGTCCTGTTTGTGATGTAAATGTTAATGTCCTGTTTGTGATATGAATGTTCATGTCTGGCTTGTGATGTGAATGTTAATGTATGGTTTGTGATGTGAATGATAATGCCCTGTTTGTGATGTTAATGTCCTGTTTGTGATGTGAATGTTGATGTCTGGTTTGTGATGTGAATGTTAATGTCCTGTTTGTGATGTAAATGTTAATGTCTGGTTTGTGATGTGAATGTTAATGTATGGTTTGTAATTTGAATGTTAATGTCCTGTTTGTGATGTGAATGTTATGTCCTGTTTGTGATGTAAATGTTAATTTCCTGTTTGTGATATGAATGTTCATGTCTGGCTTGTGATGTGAATGTTAATGTATGGTTAAATATGTGAATGATAATGCCCTGTTTGTGATGTTAATGTCCTGTTTGGGATGTGAATGTTGATGTCTGGTTTGTTATGTGAATGTTAATGTTTTGTTTGTGATGTGAGTGTTTATGTCTGGTTTGTGATGTGAATGTTAATGTATGGATTGTGATGTGAATGTTTATGTCTGGTTTGTGATGTGAATGTTAATGTCATGTTTGTTATGTGAATATTAATGTATGGTTTGTGATGTGAATGTTTATGTCTGCTTTGTGATGTGAATGTTAATGTCATGTTTGTGATGTGAATGTTAATGTATGGTTTTTGATGTGAATGTGTATGTATGGTGTATGATATGAATGTGTATGTATGGTTTGTGATGTGAATGTTAATGTAGGGTTTGTTATGTGAATGTTTATGTCTGGTTTGTGAAGTGAATGTTAATGTCTGGTTTGTGATGTTAATGTTAATGTCCGGTTTGTGATGTGAATGTTTATGTATGGTTTGTGATGTGAATGTTAATGTATGGTTTGTGATGTGAATGTTTATATCTGCTTTGTGATGTGAATGTTAATGTCCTGTTTCTAATGTTAATGTTAATGTATGGTTTGTGATGTGAATGTTAATGTGTGGTTTGTGATGTGAATGTTAATGTCCAGTTTTTGATGCGAAGTTTAATGTCATGTTTGTATGTAAATGTTAATGTCCTGTTTGTGATGTCAATGTTAATGTATGGTTTGTGATGTGAATGTTTATGTCTGGTTTGTGATGTGAATGTTAATGTATGGTTTGTGATGTGAATGTTAATGTATGGTTTGTGATGTGAATGTTTATGTCTGGTTTGTGATGTGAATGTTAATGTCTGGTTTTTAATTTGAATGTTAATGTCCGGTTTGTAATGTGAATGTTTATGTATGGTTTGTGATGTGAATGTTAATGTATGGTTTGTGATGTGAATGTTAATGTATGGTTTGTGATGTGAATGTTTATGTCTGGTTTGTGATGTGAATGTTAATGTCCTGTTTTTGATGTGAATGTTAATGTATGGTTTGTGATGTGAATGTTAATGTATGGTTTGTGATGTGAATGTTTTTTTTGTTCTATAAAAAGAATATACGGTTCTTGTGCGTTAATTCACCCATTCTGAAATGTTAAACCATTCAATGACGACACGGGTTTCTGTAGCAAAAATAATTAGGAGTGTCTAGCTATAGAGTGCAGTTTTATTGTTTTTTGTGGGCTCTGAAAAGGACCTTGATGCTGGTTTGTGGATTTTGTGGGCCCTGAAAAGGGCCGTGAGGGGAACAAATTACCAAGTATCGCTGAAGCTCTGCACATATCAGGACATACACATATTGCTCGTTCGTAGCTGCACAATTTAAAGAGGAGGCCAACATTCTGTGATGTCCCGCAGAATATTGTGGAACGGGTCTAACTGACTTTATTCCGATGTCGCCACAGAAACTCACACATGTAGGAATCTATCATGTGTCTGTGTGTTCAGTTTTGGTTAGGGTTAGGGTTAGGGTTAGTTGCCCTCTAACCGTGTGTCAGAACGAACAGGAATGTCCTGCTGACATGTGCGACATCTCTAACGATCTTGACGAACTGTGAGAGACAAAGTCATAACATGAATATTAGCACACAGTCGGACGGTGTGTATAATTCGTCTTTCCTGCAAAAACTGCACAACATTTATTTTCTTGTGTGTCAAGTGTGAAAAATGCAATAAATCCATCTTCCACGTCCGGTGTTAGAATGACATGGACATAGGTTTACCGCGCGAATTGAAGACGCGCGAATTGAAAAGTATGGTGCTTTGTGTGGCTACATTCTACTAAATTTGACCTATTATAATCCGTGGGTGAATTAACGCACAAGTACCCAATGTTCATGTCTGTTCTGTAATTTGAATTTTCGTGGACGGTGTCTATTTGCACTAGGTCAGATGGGCGACTGTTTAATATGTCCTGGCTGTTGAATCTGTTCTGACTGTTTAATCTGTTCTGACTGTTTAACCTGTCCGACTGTTTAACCTGTCCGACTGTTTAACCTGTCCTGACTGTTTAACCTGGCCTGACTGTTTAACCTGTTCGACTGTTTAACCTGTCCGACTATTTAACCTGTCCGACCGTTTAACCTGCGCCAGCTGTTTAACCTGTAACGGCTGCCTGTGAGGACGAAGGTGAGGATGGTGCTCATTAGGGAGATGCAGTTTTAGTGACCAATAGTGAGGAAGCCCTGCAGAGACTGGGAGACAGATTCGCAGAGAGGTCTCACCGTAAGTCTGGAAAAGACAAAGGTCTGCACACAGGGCATTACCACTACCCGCTCCATAAAGATTGATGACGTCACTCTAGAGGTTGTCAACAGTTTCACTTACCTGGGGTCTGCCATCAGCAACACTCTCTCGCTCGAGAAGGAGATAGACACATGGCTTGCCAGGGCAAGTACCGCCATGACTCGCCTGACGAAGAGAGTCAGGGAAAAAACTGCGCTGTCTCACTACACAAATTTAGGGTCTATCAGGCCTGTGTTCTTGGCACTCTCATGTATGGAAGCGAGACTTGGCACTCTCATGTATGGAAGCGAGACTTGGCACTCTCATGTATGGAAGCGAGAAATGGGACTCTCATGTATGGAAGCGAGACTTGGCACTCTCATGTATGGAAGCGAGAAATGGGACTCTCATGTATGGAAGCGAGACTTGGCACTCTCATGTATGGAAGCGAGACTTGGCACTCTCATGTATGGAAGCGAGAAATGGGACTCTCATGTATGGAAGCGAGACTTGGCACTCTCATGTATGGAAGCGAGACTTGGCACTCTCATGTATGGAAGCGAGACTTGACACTCTCATGTATGGAAGCTAGATTTGGCACTCTCAAGTATGGAGGCGAGACTTAAAGCACTTACACTAACAGGAACGGCAACTGAACACCTTTCAAATGAGGTGTCTATGGCGTATATTAGGGATTGGGTGACAAGAGACAGTGTCACATAAACACCGTCTTACAGAGAGCAAACACTCACAGCATATCCTCGCTGATGAGTCAGTGATGTTGGCAAGCCAGTCTCCTCAGGATAGTTGTACGATCTGTTGCAGTGAATGTCCCTTGCTAATCGGTCTTTACAGCCATAGCAGACAGTGAGGAAATCCAGGAGACAGAGCTGGACAAAACTTATAGGGCGCCACGCGCATGGTCTACAGGAGACAGAGCTGGACAAATCTTACAGGGCTCCACGCGCATGGTCTACGTGAGACAGAGCTGGACAAAACTTATAGGGCGCCATACGCATGGTCTACAGGAGACAGAGGCGGACAAAACTTACAGGGCGCCACACGCATGGTCTACAGGAGACAGAGCTGGAAAAAACGTATAGGGCGCGACGCGCATGGTCCACATGAGACAGAGCTGGACAAATCTTATAGGGCGCCACGCGCATGGTCTACATGAGACAGAGCTGGACAAAACTTATAGGGCGCCATGCGCATGGTCTACAGCTGACAGAGCTGGACTAATCTTACAGGGCGCCACATGCATGGTCTACGTGAGACAGAGCTGGACAAAACTTATAGGGCGCCACGCGCATGGTCTACAGCTGACAGAGCTGGAAAAATCTTACAGGGCGCCACGCGCATGGTCTACAGGAGACAGAGCTGGACAAAACTTACAGGGCGCCACACGCATGGTCTACAGGTGACAGAGCTGGGCTTTAAAATACACGGCGCTAGGCGCATGGTCTACAGGAGATAGAGCTGGACAAAAACTTACAGTGCGCCACGCGCATATTCTACAGGGGACAGAGCTGGACAAAACTTTCAGGGCGCATCGCACATGGTCTACACGAGACAGAGCTGGACAAAACTTTCACGGCGCCACGCATTTGGTCTACAGGAGACAGAGCTGGACTAAATTTACAGGGCGCCTATCGCATGGTATACAGGAGACAAAGCTGAAAAAAACTTACAAGGCGCCACGCGCATGGTCTACATGGGAAAAAAGTGGACCGAACTTACAGGGTGCCTAGCGCATCGTATACAGTAGACAGAGCTGGAAAAAACTTACAGGGCGCCCAGCGCATGGTCTAAAGGACACAGAGCTGGACAAGACTTACAGGGCGCCACGCGCATGGTCTACAGGAGGCAGAGCTGGCCTAAACTTACAGTGCGCAACACGCATGGTCTACAGGAGACAAAGCTGGACAAAACTTACAGGGCGCAACGCGTATGGTCTACAATGAACATAGCTGGACATAACTTTCAAGGCGCCACGAATATGGTCTACAGGAGATAAAGCTGGACAAAACTTACAGAGCGCCTAGCGCATGGTATACAGGAGACAGAGCTGACAAAACTTACAGGGTGCCACGCGCATGATCTACAGCAGACAGAGCAGGACAAAACTTTCAGGGCGCCATGCACATGGTCTACAGGAAAAAGAGTTAAACAAAACGTACAGGGCGCCACGCACATGGTCTACAGGAGACAGAGCTGTACAAAACTTACAGGGCGCAACGCACATGGTCTACAGGAGACAGAGCTGGACAAAACTTACAGGGGGGAGCCACGTGCACGGTCTACACGAGACAGAGCTGGAGAAAACTTACGGGGCGCTACGCGCATGGTCTTCAGATGACAGAGCTGGACAAAATTTACAGGGCGCCACGCGTCTGATCTACAGGAGACAGAGATAGATAAAACTTACAGCGGGCCAAAAAGCATGGTCTACAGGAGACAGAACTGGACATACCTTACAGGACGCCACGAGCATGGTCTACAGGTGACAGAACTGGACATAACTTACAGGACGCCACGCGCATGGTCTACAGGAGGCACAGCTGAACAAAACTTACAGGGTGTCACGCATATGGTCTACAGGAGGCACAGCTGGACAAAACTTACAGGGCACCACGCATATGGTCTACAATAGACAGAGCTGGAGACAATTTACAGGGCGCCTATCGCATGGTATAATGGATATAGAGCTGAAAAAAACTTACAGGGCGCCACGCGCATGGTCTACAGGAGAAAACAGTGGACCAAACTTACAGGGCGCCTAGCGCATCGTATACAGTAGACAAAACTGGACAATACTTACAGGGCGCCCAGCGCATGGTCTAAAGGACACAGAGCTGGACAAAACTAACAGGGCGCCACGCGCCTGGTCTACAGGAGACAGAGCTGGACAAAACTTACAGGCCGCCACGTGCATGGTCTACAATGAACACAGCTGGACAAAACTTTTAGGGCACCACGCATATGGTATACAGGAGACAGAGCTGGATAAAACTTACAGGGTGTCACGCGCATGGTCTACAATGGACAGAGCTGGACAAATTTTACGATGCTCCACGCGCATGGTCAAAAGGAGACAGAGCTGGACAAAACAAACAGGGGGCACGCGCATGGTCTACAGGAGACAGAGCTGGAAAAAACTTACAGGACGCCACGCGCATGATCTACAGTAGACAGAGCTGGACAAAACTTTCAGGGTGCCATGCACATGGTCTACAGGAAACAGAGCTAAACAAAACTTACAGGGCGCTACGCGCATGGTATTCAGAAGACAGAGCTGGACACAATTTACAGGGGGGGGGGGGGGCCACGAGCATGGTCTACACGAGACAGAGCTGGACAAAACTTACAGGGGGCCACGTGCATGGTCTACAGGAGAGAGAGCTGGACAAAACTTACAGGGGGCCACGTGCATGCATGGTCTACAGAAGACAGAGATGGACATTATTTACAGGGCGCCTATCGCATGGTATACAGGATATAGAGCTGAAAAAAACTTACAGGGCGCAGCAAGCATGGTCTACAGGAGACAGAGCTGGACAAAACTTACATGGCGCCACGCGCATGGTCTATAGGAGACAGAATTGACAAAACTTACATGGCGCCACGCGCATGGTCTACAGGAGACAGAGCTGGACAAAACTTACAGGGCGCCACGCGCATGGTCTACAGGAGACAGCTGGACTAAACTTACAGGGCGCCACGCGCATGGTCTACAGGAGACAGAGCTAGACAAAACTTACATGGCGCCACGCGTATGGTCTACAGGAGGCAGAGCTGGACACAACTTACAGGGCGCCACGCGCATGGTCTACAGGAGACAGAACTGGACCAAACTTACAGGCCGCAACGCGTATGGTCTACAATGAACACAGCTGGACAAAACTTTCAGGGCGCCACGCATATGGTCTATAGGAGATAGAGCTGGCCTAAACTTACAGTGCGCAACACGCATGGTCTACAGGAGACAAAGCTGGACAAAACTTACAGGGCGCAACGCGTATGGTCTACAATGAACACAGCTGGACATAACTTTCAGGGCGCCACGAATATGGTCTACAGGAGATAAAGCTGGACAAAACTTACAGAGCGCCTAGCGCATGGTATACATGAGACAGAGCTGACAAAACTTACAGGGTGCCACGCGCATGATCTACAGCAGACAGAGCAGGACAAAACTTTCAGGGCGCCATGCACATGGTCTACAGGAAAAAGAGTTAAACAAAACGTACAGGGCGCCACTCACATGGTCTACAGGAGACAGAGCTGTACAAAACTTACAGGGCGCAACGCACATGGTCTACAGGAGACAGAGCTGGACAAAACTTACAGGGGGGAGCCACGTGCATGGTCTACACGAGACAGAGCTGGAGAAAACTTACAGGGCGCTACGCGCATGGTCTTCAGATGACAGAGCTGGACAAAACTTACAGGGTGCAACGCACATGGTCTACATGAGACAGAGCTAGATAAAACTTACAGGGTGAAACGCGCATGGTCTACATGAGACAGAGCTAGACAAAACTTACAGGGCGCCACGCACAGGGTCTACATGAGACAGAGCTAGACAAAACTTACAGGGCGAAACGCGCATGGTCTACAGGAGACAGAGCTGGACAAAATTTACAGGGCGCCACGCGTCTGATCTACAGGAGACAGAGATAGATAAAACTTACAGCGGGCCAAAAAGTATGGTCTACAGGAGACAGAACTGGACATACCTTACAGGACGCCACGAGCATGGTCTACAGGTGACAGAACTGGACATAACTTACAGGACGCCACGCGCATGGTCTACAGGAGGCACAGCTGAACAAAACTTACAGGGTGTCACGCATATGGTCTACAGGAGGCACAGCTGGACAAAACTTACAGGGCACCACGCATATGGTCTACAATAGACAGAGCTGGAGACAATTTACAGGGCGCCTATCGCATGGTATAATGGATATAGAGCTGAAAAAAACTTACAGGCCGCCACGCGCATGGTCTACAGGAGAAAACAGTGGACCAAACTTACAGGGCGCCTAGCGCATCGTATACAGTAGACAAAACTGGACAATACTTACAGGGCGCCCAGCGCATGGTCTAAAGGACACAGAGCTGGACAAAACTAACAGGGCGCCACGCGCCTGGTCTACAGGAGACAGAGCTGGACAAAACTTACAGGCCGCCACGTGCATGGTCTACAATGAACACAGCTGGACAAAACTTTTAGGGCACCACGCATATGGTATACAGGAGACAGAGCTGGACAAAACTTACAGGGTGCCACGCGCATGGTCTACAATGGACAGAGCTGGACCAATTTTACGGTGCTCCACGCGCATGGTCTACAGGAGACAGAGCTGGAAAAAACTTACAGGGCGCCACGCGCATGATCTACAGCAGACAGACCTGGACACAACTTTCAGGGTGCCATGCACATGGTCTACAAGAAAAAAAGCTAAACAAAACTTACAGGGCGCTACGCGCATGGTCTTCAGAAGACAGAGCTGGACACAATTTACAGGAGGGGGGGGGGGGCCACGTGCATGATCTACAGGAGACAGAGCTAGACAAAACTTACATGGCGCCACGCGCATGGTCTACAGGAGACAGAGCTGGACAAAACTTACATGGCGCCACGAACATGGTCTACAGGAGACAGAGCTGGACAAAACTTACAGGGTGCCACGCGCATGGTCTACAGGAGACAGAATTTGACAAAACTTACAGGTCGCCACGAACATGGTCTACAGGAGACAGAGCTAGACAAAACTTACATGGCGCCACGCGCATGGTCTACAGGAGACAGCTCTACAAAACGTACAGGGCGCCACGCGCATGGTCTACAGAAGACAGAGCTGGGCAAAACTTAGAGGCTGCCACTCGCGTGGTCTACAATGAACACAGCTGGACAAAACTTTCAGGGCGCCACGCATATGGTCTACAGGAGATAGAGCTGGACGAAACTTACAGGGCGCCTAGCGCATGGTCTACATGAAACAAAAGAGGACGAAACTTACAGTGCGCCTAGCGCATGGTATACAGGAGCCAAAGCTAGGCAAAACTTACAGAGCGCCACGCGCATGGTCTACAATGGACAGAGCTGGACAAAACTTTTAGGGCACCACGAGCATGGTCTACAGGAATCAGAGCTGGAAAAAACTGTCATGGCGCCATACACATGGTCTGCAGGAAAAAGAGCTAAACAAAACGTGCAGGGCGCCACGCACATGGTCTACAGGAGACAGAGCTGTACAAAACTTACAGGGCGTCACGCGCATGGTCTACAGGAGACATACATAGCTGGACAAAACTACAGGGCGCTACGCGCATGGTCTACAGAAGACAGAGCTGGACAAAAATTACAATGTGGGGGGGGGGGGGCACGTGCATGGTCTACACGAGACAAAGCTGGACAAAACTTACAGGGCGCCACACACATGGTCTACAGGAGACAGAGCTGGACAAAACTTACAGGGGGGGGGGGGCACATGCGTTGTCTACAGGAGACAGAGCTGGACAAAACTTACAGGGCGCCACGCGCATGGTCTACAGGAGACAGAGCTGGCCAAAACTTTCAGTGCGCCACGCGCATGATCTGTAGAGACTGAGACGCCTAATATGACGGTAACTGGTGAAATCTGTGTCGATTGTAGCTACCTCTAGGCGACCTCTATACTTATCTCTTGGAGACCTCTGTATATACCTCTAGTAGACCACTGTACCTATCTCTAGCAGAACTCTGTTCCTACCTCTAGGAGATCTCTGTGCTTACCTCTAAGAGACCTATTTACCTACCTCTAGGAGATCTCTGTACCTACCTCAAAGAGACCTCTGTACCTACCTCTAGGAGACATCTGTACCTACCTCTAGGAGACATCTGTGCCTACCACTAGAAGACCTCTGTACCTGCCTCTAGGAGACCTCTGTATCTACCTCTAGGAAACCTCTGTACCTACCTCTAGGAGACATCTGTACCTATCTTTAAGAGACCTCTGTACCTACCTCTAAGAGACCTATGTACCTACCTCAAGGAGACCTCTGTACCTACCTCTAAGAGACATCTGTACTTACTTCTAGGAGACCTCTGTACCTACCTCTGATACACCTCTGTACCTACCTCTAGGAGACTTCTGTACCTACCTTTAGGAGCCTTCTGTACCTACCTCTAAGAGACCTCTGTGCCTACCTCTAGGAGACCTCTGTACCTACCTCTAGGAGGCCTCTGTACTTACCTCTAAGAGACCTCTGTACCTACCTCTAGGAGACCTCTGTACTTACCTCTAAGAAACCTCTGTAATTACCTCTAGGAGACATCTGTACCTACCTCTAGGAGTTCTTATTGTTTTTAAGTTCTCTCCTCCTCGCCCGGACCAGAACTGTATCTGTTTCCCCCTTCCCCCTCTCCCCACCCATTCTGTCTCTCGTGTCTGGCTCAACCCACTAATGGCTGTTGCCCCAGGCACGCCTCGTCCAGAGCCGGTCCTAACTTCATACAGTTCCCTTAATTACAACTCAAGCGATACCTTAATTAAAGTCTGGTACGGGCTGTAGGACGGTCGAGTCCAGTTTTGCTGGCTGCTGCCACTCGTAGCAGCGGCCGTACAGCTTTGGACGGGCTGTCCTAGCGGTAGCTGACGAGGAAGGCCAGGCTTTTGCCCAATTAGGGTGTGTTGACAGCAGATCTGATGGTGTACAGTCGCAGCGGGAAGGGGAGGGCTGGACGTACACGTTCTACCCATGACTTACACCGACCTCACAACCAGACTGACGACCCAAAAGCTGCCCGTAACCTACGACTGCATACTTCATAAACGATAGAAGCCACCAAATTCCGGTTGCCCTCATCGCTGTGCTACGTCACTGGCTAGACGACATCTCATATGTGACATCACCGCTACGTCACTGGCTAGACGACATCTCAGATGTGACATCACCGCTACGTCACTGGCTAGACGACATCTCAGATGTGACATCACCGCTACGTCACTGGCTAGACGACATCTCAGATGTGACATCACCGCTACGTCACTGGCTAGACGACATCTCAGATGTGACATCACCGCTACGTCACTGGCTAGACGACATCTCAGATGTGACATCACGTGATAGAGCTGGCTGCTGTATGTCAGTGTATTCCGTTCCGTCAGTGTTTTCCGTTCCGTCAGTGTTTCCCGTTACGTTAGTTAATGTCTTCCACTCTCTGGATAATGTCTATTTCTCTCTGGCTAATGTCTTCCACTCTCTGGCTAATGTCTTCCACTCTCTGGCTAATGTCTTCCATTCTCTGGCTAATGTCTTCCACTCTCTGGCTAATGTCTTCCACTCTCTGGCTAATGTCTTCCAATCTCTGACTAATGTCTTCCACTCTCTGGCTAATGTCTTCCATTCTCTGGCTAATGTCTTCCATTCTCTGGCTAATGTCTATTTCTCTCTGGCTAATGTCTTCCACTCTCTGGCTAATGTCTATTTCTCTCTGGCTAATGTCTTCCACTCTCTGGCTAATGTCTTCCACTCTCTGGCTAATGTCTTCCATTCTCTGGCTAATGTCTTCCACTCTCTGGCTAATGTCTATTTCTCTCTGGCTAATGTCTTCCACTCTCTGGCTAATGTCTTCCACTCTCTGGCTAATGTCTTCCATTCTCTGGCTAATGTCTTCCACTCTCTGGCTAATGTCTTCCACTCTCTGGCTAATGTCTTCCACTCTCTGACTAATGTCTTACACTCTCTGGCTAATGTCTTCCATTCTCTGGCTAATGTCTTCCATTCTCTGGCTAATGTCTATTTCTCTCTGGCTAATGTCTTCCACTCTCTGACTAATGTATATTTCTCTCTGGCTAATGTCTTCCACTCTCTGGCTAATGTCTTCCACTCTCTGGCTAATGTCTTCCACTCTCTGGCTAATGTCTTCCACTCTCTGGCTAATGTCTTCCACTCTCTGGCTAATGTCTTCCATTCTCTGGCTAATGTCTTCCACTCTCTGGCTAATGTCTATTTCTCTCTGGCTAATGTCTTCCACTCTCTGGCTAATGTCTATTTCTCTCTGGCTAATGTCTTCCACTCTCTGGCTAATGTCTTCCACTCTCCGGCTAATGTCTTCCACTCTCTGGCTAATGTCTTCCACTCTCTGGCTAATGTCTTCCACTCTCTGGCTAATGTCTTCCACTCTCTGGATAATGTCTTCCACTCTCTGGCTAATGTCTTCCACTCTCTGGCTAATGTCTTCCACTCTCTGGCTAATGTCTATTTCTCTCTGGCTAATGTCTTCCACTCTCTGGCTAATGTCTTCCACTCTCTGGCTAATGTCTTCCACTCTCTGGCTAATGTCTATTTCTCTCTGGCTAATGTCTATTTTTTCTGGCTAATGTCTTCCACTCTCTGGCTAATGTCTTCCACTCTCTGGCTAATGTCTTCCACTCTCTGGCTAATGTCTATTTCTCTCTGGCTAATGTCTATTTCTCTCTGGCTAATGTCTTCCACTCTCTGGCTAATGTCTTCCACTCTCTGGCTAATGTCTATTTCTCTCTGGCTAATGTCTTCCACTCTCTGGCTAATGTCTTCCACTCTCTGGCTAATGTCTGCCTCGTATCTGTTGAAATGTTTATGTTTTTTGCTGTTGTGTTGATTCGTTATTTTTTTTTTTTTTTGTGGTTTATTCTCTGTCTGTTGACGAAGACCTTGTGGTAGACCAGGTGACGGTCGATCCGTCAGACATGATTACGTCATTATGGACTTTGAACCTTTCGTACCGTCGCAGCTTCATTTTGTTGTTAACATGGTAACACGATAGTGTAACTATCAGACACCAGCAACAATAGGAACTACAACAACATCATTAACACTAGTAGCAACAATAGCAACAACAACAAACATAACAACAACAACAACACACAACAACAGAAACAACGTCAACAACATCAACAACAATAACAACAAAAAAGCAACAAGAACAGTAACAACAACAACAGTAACAACAACAACAACAACAACAACAACAACACACCTCATGTTGCAGACAGATCAAATATGTTAAGAAAACATGTCTAACGTGAGTGTTCTCTCAGTTCTGTGGCTGATACCAGGTGCTGCAGGAGGCTGGTTGGGGGCGGAGATTGTGTAACAGTGTCAAATGTCAGGGTGAGGATTATGTAACAGTGTCAAATGTCAGGGTGAAGATTATGTAACAGTGTCAAATGTCAGGGTGAAGATTATGTAACAGTGTCATATGTCAGGGTGAAGATTGTGTAACAGTGTCATATGTCAGGGTGAAGATTGTGTAACAGTGTCATATGTCAGGGTGAAGATTGTGTAACAGTGTCATATGTCAGGGTGAAGATTGTGTAACAGTGTCAAGTGTCAGTCACACTATATGTAAAATAACACATAAAACATAGATGTTATCGCTTGCAGCTTGGAGAAGGCTAGCTGGGCCAAGAGTAGCTGAGTCAAGGCTATCCGGGTAAAGCATAGCTGGGTCAAGGTTAGCTGGGTGAAGGCGAGCTAAGGTTAGCTAGATCAAGGGTAGCTAGGTCAAGGATAGCTGCGTCAATGTTAGCTGGGTAAAGACTAGTTGGGTCAAGACTAGCTGTGTCGAGGCTAGATCTGTCAAGAAGAGCTAGGTCAAGAATTGTTGGGTCAAGCTTAGTTTGGCCAAGAATAGCAAGGTCAAGGATAGCTGGGTCAAGGATAACTGGGTCAAGAATAGCGGGGTCGAGGATAGTTGGGTCAAGGCTAGATGTGTCAAGGTGAGCTGGGTCAAGAATAGTTGGGTAAAGGCTAGCTGGGTCAAGGAAAGCAGGGTCAAGGATAACTGGGAAAATAATAGCTGGGTCACGGATAGTTGGGTCAAGGAAACTGGGTCAAAGCTAGATGGTTCAGGAATAGCTGGGTCAAAGATAACTGGGTCAAGAATGGCTGGGTCAAGGCTGGCTGGGTCAAGACTAGCTGTGTCAAGGCTAGCTGGGTCAAGGCTGGCTGGGTCAAGGCTGGCTGTGTAAAGGCTGGATGGGTCAAGGCTGGCTGGGTCAAGGCTGGCTGGGTCAAGGCTGGCTGAGTCCGCGAACAAGTTGTTGCAGTTGAACTCCTTAACTCTATGTTTGATGTCTCTGGGAAACAGATATCCATCTCTGGGGAAACAGAGATCTATCTCTGGGAAACAGATATCCATATCTGGAGAAACAGATATCCATCTATGGGAAACAGATATCCATCTCTGGGAAACAGATATTCATCTCTGATAAACAGATATCCATCTGTGGTAAACATATATCCAACTCTGGTAAACATATATCCATCTTTGGTAAACAGATATCAATATCTGGAGAAACAGTTATCCATCTCTGGGAAACAGATATCCATCTCTGTTAAACAGATATCCATCTCTGGGGAATATATATTCATCATTTGGAAACAGATATCCATCTTTGGTAACAGATAGCCATCTCTGGTAAACATATATCCATCTCTGGTAAAAAAGATATCCATCTCTGGTAAACATATATCCATCTCTGTTAAACATGTATCCATCTCTGGGAAACAAGTATCCATCTCTGGGGAACAGATATCCATCCCTGGTAAACAGAGCTAGGAAATTGTTGTCCGTGTGTTCCACTACCTCTTTGTGTGAGAAGAGCTTTGTTCAGCTCTGTCAGTGATCACAGAGACACCTAATGGATATCGATGGATGGCTTCGTCTCTGCAGGTCTCGGTCATCAAATATTCTCCCATAAAGGCAGGCATAGATTTGGGCAATAACTTTCAATGACTGAAATATTGTTTTTTAGAAAGTTTCACCTGTTCTATTATCAACATTTTTAATTTTTTTGTTTCACTGGTCCACAAAAAGTGTTTCTTATTTCCACAAGTCCACATAAAGTGTTTCTTATTTCCACTGGTCCCCAAAAAGTGTTTCTTATTTTCACAGATCCACAAAAAGTGTTTATTATTTCTATGGGTTCACAAAAAGTTTTTATTTTTTGCCTTCGTCTACAAAAAGTGTTTCTTATTTCCACCGGTTCGGAAAAAAACTGGTTTATTTTTTCGCCCACCCGCAAGCACTAATTATACATCAGTCAGAGGAGTTGGTCGGGAGGTGAGGGCGGGTGTCGGTCAGAGGGGTCGTCCAGAGGGATCGGCCAGAGGGGTCGGCTAGAGAGGTCAGCCAGGGGGGGGGGGGGGGGTCGGCCAGAGGGGTCGGCCAGGGGTGTCGGCCAGAGAGTTCGGCCATGGGTGTCGGTCAGAGGGGTCGGCCAGAGAGTTCGGCCATGGGTGTCGGTCAGAGGGGTTGTCCAGAGGGATCGGCCAGAGGGGTCGGCTAGAGGGATCGGCCAGAGGGGTCGGCCAGAGAGTTCGGCCATGGGTGTCAGTCAGAGGGATCGTTCAGAGGGATCGGCCAGAGGGGTCGTCCAGAGGGATCGGCCAGAGGGGTCGGCTAGAGGGGTCAGCCAGGGGGGTCGGCTAGAGGGATCGGCCAGAGGGGTCGGCTAGATAGGTCGGCCACGAGGGGTTGGCTAGAGGGGTCGGCTAGAGGGGTCGGCCAAGGAGGGTCGGCCAGAGAGTTCGGCCATGGGTGTTGGTCAGAGTGGTCGGCCAGAAGGATAGGCCAGAGGGGTCGGCCAGAGGGATCGGCCAGAGGGGTCGGCCAGAGCTTCTTGACAACTGTCACGAACAAGGGGGAAGAGGGGCACTTAAGGAGCGGTCTAGAAGACTGACAGACAGACTGACTGACTGACAGACAGACTGACAGACTGATTGACTGACTCACTCACTAACTGACTGACTGACTGATTAACTCACTAACTGACTGACTGGCTGACAGACTGACTGACTGACTCACTCACTGACTGACTGACTGCCTGACTGACTCACTCACTGACTGACTGACTGACTGACAGACTGACTGACTGACAGACTGACTCACTGACTGACTGACTGACTCACTCCCTCACTGACTAACTGACTGACAGACTGACTGACTGACTAACTAACTCACTCACTCAATCAGTCACTCACTCACTCACTCACTCACTCACTGACATACTGACACACTAACTAACAGACTGACTGACTGACTGATACGATCACTGACTTACTGACTGACAGAATGACTTACGGACTGACTGACTGACTGACTCACTCACTGACTCACTGACATAATGACTGACTCACTGACACACTAACTGACAGACTGACTGACTGACACACTCACTGACTTACTGACTGACAGAATGACTTACTGACTGACAAACTGACTCACTAAATGACAGACTGACTTACTGACTCACTCACTCACTCACTAACTGACAGAATGACTGACCCACTCCCTGACTGACAGACTACTGACTCGAACACGGCTAATGAACTTAACTTAACTTCTTTATACTGGCTTAGAAGACTCATCAGAGTCTGTAGACAACCAGTCACATTTGCATTACCCTGCCTTAAAAGCTATGCACATCCAATCTATTCTTAAATGCATTAACTGTCTCTGCCTCCACCAACTTCTTGTGTAATGAATTCCAAGCATTCACCACTCTCTGACTAAAAATATATTTCCTAATACTTAATCTGGATCTATCTTTAGTTAATTTGTAGCTATGCCCCCTTGTTCTTGTGGGTGGTTGTATTTTGAAAAATTAGTTTTAGTCTAATTTATCCGTTCCTTTGATTATCTTCATTTCAGTTCAGCTCCTCCCGTAAACCATGAGGTCGTTTGGGGCACAATTGAAGACACTCCCACATCAGGTCGTTGGAGCACACTTGAAGACACTCTCACTTCAGGTTGTTGGGGCACACTTGAAGACACTCCCACATCAGATCGTTGGGGCACACTTGAAGACACCCTCACATCAGGTCATTAGGGGACACTTGAAAACACTTCCACATCTGGTCATTGGGGCACACATGAAGACACTCGAACATCAGGTCGTTGGAGCACACTTGAAGACACTCTCACATCAGGTTGTTAGAGCACACTTGAAGACACTCTCACATCAGGTTGTTGGGACACACTTGAAGACACTCCCACATCAGATCGTTGGGGCACACTTGAAGACACTCTCACATCAGCTCGTTAGGGGACACTTGAAGACACTCCCACATCTGGTAATTGGGGCACACATGAAGACACTCCCACATCAGGTCGTTAGGGCACACTTGAAGACACTCCCATATCAGGTCGGTGGTGCACACTTGAAGACACTCCCACATCGGGTCGTGGGGGCACACTTGAAGACACTCCCCCATCATGTCGTTGGGGCACACCTGAGGACACTCTCACATCAGGTCGTTGGGGCACACTTGAAGACACTCCCACATCAGGTCGTTTGGGCACACTTGAAGACACTCCCATATCAGGTCGGTGGGGCTCACGTGAAGACACTCCCACATCGGGTCGTTGGGGCACACTTGAAGACACTCCCCCATCATGTCGTTGGGGCACACCCGAGGACACTCTCACATCAGGTCGCTGGGGCACACTTGAAGACACTCCCACATCAGGTCGTTGGGGCACATTTGAAGACACTCTCACATCAGGTCGGTGAGGCAATCTTGAAGACACTCTTACATCAGGTCGTTGGGGCACACTTGAAGACACTCTCACATCAGGTCGTTAGGGCACACTTGAAGACACTCTCACATCAGGTCATTGGGGCACACTTGAAGACACTCTCACATGAGGTTGTTGGGGCACACTTTAAGACACTCTCACATCAGGTCGTTCGGGCACACTTGAAGACAGTCTCACATCAGGTCGTTGGGGCACACTTGAAGACACTCTCACATCAGGTCGTTAGGGCACACTGTAAGACACTCTCACATCGGGTCGTGGGGGTCAACTTGAAGACACTCTCACATCAGGTCGTTGGGGCACACTTGAAGACATTCCCCCATCACGTCGTTGGGGCACACTTGAAGACACTCTCACATCAGGTCGTTGGGGCACACTTGAAGACACTCCCACATCGGGTCGTTGGGGCACACTTGAAGACACTCCCACATCAGGTCATTGGGGCACAATTGAAGACACTCTCACATCAGGTCGGTGGGGCACACTTGAAGACACTCTCACATCAGGTCGGTGGGGCACACTTGAAGACACTCTCACATCAGGTCGTTGGGGCACACTTGAAGACACTCTCACATCAGGTTGTTGGTGCACACTTGAAGACACTCTCACATCAGGTTGTTGGTGCACACTTGAAGACACTCTCACATTAGGTCGTTGGGGCACACTTGAGGACACTCTCACATCAGGTCGTTAGGGCACACTTGAAGACACTCTCACATCAGATCGTTGGGGCACACTTGAAGACACTCTCACATCAGGTCGTTAGGGGACACTTGAAAACACTCCCACATCTGGTCATTGAGGCACACATGAAGACACTCCCACATCAGGTCGTTGGAGCACACTTGAAGACACTCTCACATCAGGTTGTTGGGGCACACTTGAAGACACTCCCACATATGATCGTTGGGGCACACTTGAAGACACTCTCACATCAGGTCGTTAGGGGATACTTGAAGACACTCCCACATCTGGTCATTGGGGCACACATGAAGACACTCCCACATCAGGTCGTTAGGGCACACTTGAAGACACTCCCATATCAGGTCGGTGGGGCACACTTGAAGACACTCCCACATCGGGTCGTTGGGGCACACTTGAAGACACTCCCCCATCATGTCGTTGGGGCACACCTGAGGACACTCTCACATCAGGTCGTTGGGGCAGACTTTAAGACACTCTCACATCAGGTCGTTGGGGCTCACTTGAAGACACTCCCACATCAGGTCGTTGGGGCACATTTGAAGACACTCTCACATCAGGTCGGTGAGGCAATCTTGAAGAAACTCTTACATCAGGTCGTTGGGGCCCACTTGAAGACACTCTCACATCAGGTCGTTAGGGCACACTTGAAGACACTCTCACATCGGGTCATTGGGGCACACTTGAAGACACTCTCACATGAGGTTGTTGGGGCACACTTTAAGACACTCTCACATCAGGTCGTTGGGGCACACTTGAAGACACTCTCACATCAGGTCGTTGGGGCACACTTGAAGACACTCTCACATCAGGTCGTTGGGGCACACTTGAAGACACTCTTACATCAGGTCGTTAGGGCACACTGTAAGACACTCTCACATCGGGTCGTTGGGGCACACTTGAAGACACTCTCACATCAGGTCGTTGGGGCACACTTGAAGACACTCTCACATCAGGTCGTTAGGGCACACTTTAAGACACTCTCACATCAGGTCGTTGGGGCACACTTGAAGACACTCTCACATCAGGTCGTTGGGGCACACTTGAAGACACTCTCACATCAGGTCGTTAGGGCACACTTGAAGACACTCTCACATCGAGTCATTGGGGCACACTTCAAGACACTCTCACATAAGGTTGTTGGGGCACACTTTAAGACACTCTCACATCAGGTCGTTGGGGCACACTTGAAGACACTCTCACATCAGGTCGTTGGGGAACTTGAAGACACTCTCACATCAGGTCGTTAGGGCACACTGTAAGACACTCTCACATCGGGTCGTTGGGGCACACTTGAAGACACTCTCACATCAGGTCGTTGGGGCATACTTGAAGACATTCCCCCATCAGGTCGTTGGGGCACACTTGAAGACACTCTCACATCAGGTCGTTGGGGCACACTTGAAGACACTCTCACATCAGGTCGTTAGGGCACACTTTAAGACACTCTCACATCAGGTCGTTAGGGCACACTTGAAGACACTCCCACATCAAGTCGTTGGGGCACACTTGAAGACACTCCCACATCAGATCGTTGGGGCACACTTGAAGACACTCCCACATCGGGTCGTTGGGGCACACTTGAAGACACTCTCACATCAGGTCGTTGGGGCACACTTGAAGACACTCTCACATCGGGTTGTTAGGGCACACTTGAAGACACTCCCACATCAGGTCGTTAGGGCACACTTGAAGACATTCCCCCATCAAGTCGTTGGGGCACACTTGAAGACACTCTCACATCAGGTCGTTGGGGCACACTTGAAGACACTCCCACATCGGGTCGTTGGGGCACACTTGAAGACACTCCCACATCAGGTCATTGGGGCACAATTGAAGACACTCTCACATCAGGTCAGTGGGGCACACTTGAAGACACTCTCACATCAGGTCGGTGGGGCACACTTGAAGACACTCTCACATCAGGTCGTTGGGGCACACTTGAAGACACTCTCACATCAGGTTGTTGGTGCACACTTGAAGACACTCTCACATCAGGTTGTTGGTGCACACTTGAAGACACTCTCACATTAGGTCGTTGGGGCACACTTGAGGACACCCTCACATCAGGTCGTTAGGGCACACTTGAAGACACTCTCACATCAGATCGTTGGGGCACACTTGAAGACACTCTCACATCAGGTCGTTAGGGGACACTTGAAAACACTCCCACATCTGGTCATTGAGGCACACATGAAGACACTCCCACATCAGGTCGTTGGAGCACACTTGAAGACACTCTCACATCAGGTTGTTGGGGCACACTTGAAGACACTCCCACATATGATCGTTGGGGCACACTTGAAGACACTCTCACATCAGGTCGTTAGGGGACACTTGAAGACACTCCCACATCTGGTCATTGGGGCACACTTGAAGACACTCTCACATCAGGTCGGTGGGGCACACTTGAAGACACTCTCACATCAGGTCGTTGGGGCACACTTGAAGACACTCTCACATCAGGTTGTTGGTGCACACTTGAAGACACTCTCACATCAGGTTGTTGGTGCACACTTGAAGACACTCTCACATTAGGTCGTTGGGGCACACTTGAGGACACCCTCACATCAGGTCGTTAGGGCACACTTGAAGACACTCTCACATCAGATCGTTGGGGCACACTTGAAGACACTCTCACATCAGGTCGTTAGGGGACACTTGAAAACACTCCCACATCTGGTCATTGAGGCACACATGAAGACACTCCCACATCAGGTCGTTGGAGCACACTTGAAGACACTCTCACATCAGGTTGTTGGGGCACACTTGAAGACACTCCCACATATGATCGTTGGGGCACACTTGAAGACACTCTCACATCAGGTCGTTAGGGGACACTTGAAGACACTCCCACATCTGGTCATTGGGGCACACATGAAGACACTCCCACATCAGGTCGTTAGGGCACACTTGAAGACACTCCCATATCAGGTCGGTGGGGCACACTTGAAGACACTCCCACATCGGGTCGTTGGGGCACACTTGAAGACACTCCCCCATCATGTCGTTGGGGCACACCTGAGGACACTCTCACATCAGGTCGTTGGGGCACACTTTAAGACACTCTCACATCAGGTCGTTGGGGCACACTTGAAGACACTCTCACATCAGGTCGTTGGGGCACACTTGAAGACACTCTCACATCAGGTCGTTAGGGCACACTTGAAGACACTCTCACATCGGGTCATTGGGGCACACTTGAAGACACTCTCACATAAGGTTGTTGGAGCACACTTTAAGACACTCTCACATCAGGTCGTTGGGGCACACTTGAAGACACTCTCACATCAGGTCGTTGGGGCACACTTGAAGACACTCTCACATCAGGTCGTTAGGGCACACTGTAAGACACTCTCACATCGGGTCGTTGGGGCACACTTGAAGACACTCTCACATCAGGTCATTGGGGCACACTTGAAGACATTCCCCCATCAGGTCGTTGGGGCACACTTGAAGACACTCTCACATCAGGTCGTTGGGGCACACTTGAGGACACTCTCACATCAGGTCGTTAGGGCACACTTTAAGACACTCTCACATCAGGTCGTTAGGGCACACTTGAAGACACTCCCACATCAAGTCGTTGGAGCACACTTGAAGACACTCCCACATCAGATCGTTGGGGCACACTTGAAGACACTCCCACATCGGGTCGTTGGGGCACACATGAAGACACTCTCACATCAGGTCGTTGGGGCACACTTGAAGACACTCTCACATCGGGTCGTTAGGGCACACTTGAAGACACTCCCACATCAGGTCATTGGGGCACACTTGAAGACACTCCCCCATCAGGTCGTTGGGGCACACTTGAAAACACTCTCACATCAGGTCGTTAGGGCACACTTGAAGACACTCTCACATCAGGTCATTGGGGCACAATTGAAGACACTCCCACATCAGATCGTTGGGGCACACTTGAAGACACTCCCACATCAGATCGTTAGGGCACACTTGAAGACACTCTCACATCAGGTCGTTGGGGCACACTTGAAAACACTCCTACATCGCGTCGTTGGGGCACACTTGAAGACACTCCCACATCGGGTCGTTGGGACACACTTGAAGACACTCCCACATAGGGTCGTTAGGGCACACTTGAGGACATTCCCACATTAGGTCGTTGGGGCACACTTGAAGACACTCCCACACCAGGTCGTTGGGGCACACTTAAAGACACTCCCACATCAGGTCGTTGGGGCACACTTGAAGACACTCTCACATCAGGTCGTTGGAACACACTTGAAGACACTCCCACATCGGGTCGTTAGGGCACAATTGAAGACACTCTCACATCAGGTCGTTGGGGCACACTTAAAGACACTCCCACATCAGGTCGTTGGGGCAGACTTTAAGACACTCTCACATCAGGTCGTTGGGGCACACTTGAAGACACTCCCACATCAGGTCGTTGGGGCACATTTGAAGACACTCTCACATCAGGTCGGTGAGGCAATCTTGAAGAAACTCTTACATCAGGTCGTTGGGGCCCACTTGAAGACACTCTCACATCAGGTCGTTAGGGCACACTTGAAGACACTCTCACATCGGGTCATTGGGGCACACTTGAAGACACTCTCACATGAGGTTGTTGGGGCACACTTTAAGACACTCTCACATCAGGTCGTTGGGGCACACTTGAAGACACTCTCACATCAGGTCGTTGGGGCACACTTGAAGACACTCTCACATCAGGTCGTTGGGGCACACTTGAAGACACTCTTACATCAGGTCGTTAGGGCACACTGTAAGACACTCTCACATCGGGTCGTTGGGGCACACTTGAAGACACTCTCACATCAGGTCGTTGGGGCACACTTGAAGACACTCTCACATCAGGTCGTTAGGGCACACTTTAAGACACTCTCACATCAGGTCGTTGGGGCACACTTGAAGACACTCTCACATCAGGTCGTTGGGGCACACTTGAAGACACTCTCACATCAGGTCGTTAGGGCACACTTGAAGACACTCTCACATCGAGTCATTGGGGCACACTTCAAGACACTCTCACATAAGGTTGTTGGGGCACACTTTAAGACACTCTCACATCAGGTCGTTGGGGCACACTTGAAGACACTCTCACATCAGGTCGTTGGGGAACTTGAAGACACTCTCACATCAGGTCGTTAGGGCACACTGTAAGACACTCTCACATCGGGTCGTTGGGGCACACTTGAAGACACTCTCACATCAGGTCGTTGGGGCATACTTGAAGACATTCCCCCATCAGGTCGTTGGGGCACACTTGAAGACACTCTCACATCAGGTCGTTGGGGCACACTTGAAGACACTCTCACATCAGGTCGTTAGGGCACACTTTAAGACACTCTCACATCAGGTCGTTAGGGCACACTTGAAGACACTCCCACATCAAGTCGTTGGGGCACACTTGAAGACACTCCCACATCAGATCGTTGGGGCACACTTGAAGACACTCCCACATCGGGTCGTTGGGGCACACTTGAAGACACTCTCACATCAGGTCGTTGGGGCACACTTGAAGACACTCTCACATCGGGTTGTTAGGGCACACTTGAAGACACTCCCACATCAGGTCGTTGGGGCACACTTGAAGACATTCCCCCATCAAGTCGTTGGGGCACACTTGAAGACACTCTCACATCAGGTCGTTGGGGCACACTTGAAGACACTCCCACATCGGGTCGTTGGGGCACACTTGAAGACACTCCCACATCAGGTCATTGGGGCACAATTGAAGACACTCTCACATCAGGTCAGTGGGGCACACTTGAAGACACTCTCACATCAGGTCGGTGGGGCACACTTGAAGACACTCTCACATCAGGTCGTTGGGGCACACTTGAAGACACTCTCACATCAGGTTGTTGGTGCACACTTGAAGACACTCTCACATCAGGTTGTTGGTGCACACTTGAAGACACTCTCACATTAGGTCGTTGGGGCACACTTGAGGACACCCTCACATCAGGTCGTTAGGGCACACTTGAAGACACTCTCACATCAGATCGTTGGGGCACACTTGAAGACACTCTCACATCAGGTCGTTAGGGGACACTTGAAAACACTCCCACATCTGGTCATTGAGGCACACATGAAGACACTCCCACATCAGGTCGTTGGAGCACACTTGAAGACACTCTCACATCAGGTCGTTAGGGGACACTTGAAGACACTCCCACATCTGGTCATTGGGGCACACATGAAGACACTCCCACATCAGGTCGTTAGGGCACACTTGAAGACACTCCCATATCAGGTCGGTGGGGCACACTTGAAGACACTCCCACATCGGGTCGTTGGGGCACACTTGAAGACACTCCCACATCAGGTCATTGGGGCACAATTGAAGACACTCTCACATCAGGTCAGTGGGGCACACTTTAAGACACTCTCACATCAGGTCGTTGGGGCACACTTGAAGACACTCCCACATCAGGTCGTTGGGGCACATTTGAAGACACTCTCACATCAGGTCGGTGAGGCAATCTTGAAGAAACTCTTACATCAGGTCGTTGGGGCACACTTGAAGACACTCTCACATCAGGTCGTTAGGGCACACTTGAAGACACTCTCACATCGGGTCATTGGGGCACACTTGAAGACACTCTCACATGAGGTTGTTGGGGCACACTTTAAGACACTCTCACATCAGGTCGTTGGGGCACACTTGAAGACACTCTCACATCAGGTCGTTGGGGCACACTTGAAGACACTCTCACATCAGGTCGTTGGGGCACACTTGAAGACACTCTTACATCAGGTCGTTAGGGCACACTGTAAGACACTCTCACATCGGGTCGTTGGGGCACACTTGAAGACACTCTCACATCAGGTCGTTGGGGCACACTTGAAGACACTCTCACATCAGGTCGTTAGGGCACACTTTAAAACACTCTCACATCAGGTCGTTGGGGCACACTTGAAGACACTCTCACATCAGGTCGTTGGGGCACACTTGAAGACACTCTCACATCAGGTCGTTAGGGCACACTTGAAGACACTCTCACATCGGGTCATTGGGGCACACTTGAAGACACTCTCACATAAGGTTGTTGGAGCACACTTTAAGACACTCTCACATCAGGTCGTTGGGGCACACTTGAAGACACTCTCACATCAGGTCGTTGGGGCACACTTGAAGACACTCTCACATCAGGTCGTTAGGGCACACTGTAAGACACTCTCACATCGGGTCGTTGGGGCACACTTGAAGACACTCTCACATCAGGTCATTGGGGCACACTTGAAGACATTCCCCCATCAGGTCGTTGGGGCACACTTGAAGACACTCTCACATCAGGTCGTTGGGGCACACTTGAGGACACTCTCACATCAGGTCGTTAGGGCACACTTTAAGACACTCTCACATCAGGTCGTTAGGGCACACTTGAAGACACTCCCACATCAAGTCGTTGGAGCACACTTGAAGACACTCCCACATCAGATCGTTGGGGCACACTTGAAGACACTCCCACATCGGGTCGTTGGGGCACACTTGAAGACACTCTCACATCAGGTCGTTGGGGCACACTTGAAGACACTCTCACATCGGGTCGTTAGGGCACACTTGAAGACACTCCCACATCAGGTCATTGGGGCACACTTGAAGACACTCCCCCATCAGGTGGTTGGGGCACACTTGAAAACACTCTCACATCAGGTCGTTAGGGCACACTTGAAGACACTCTCACATCAGGTCATTGGGGCACAATTGAAGACACTCCCACATCAGATCGTTGGGGCACACTTGAAGACACTCCCACATCAGATCGTTAGGGCACACTTGAAGACACTCTCACATCAGGTCGTTGGGGCACACTTGAAAACACTCCTACATCGCGTCGTTGGGGCACACTTGAAGACACTCCCACATCGGGTCGTTGGGACACACTTGAAGACACTCCCACATAGGGTCGTTAGGGCACACTTGAGGACATTCCCACATTAGGTCGTTGGGGCACACTTGAAGACACTCCCACACCAGGTCGTTGGGGCACACTTAAAGACACTCCCACATCAGGTCGTTGGGGCACACTTGAAGACACTCTCACATCAGGTCGTTGGAACACACTTGAAGACACTCCCACATCGGGTCGTTAGGGCACAATTGAAGACACTCTCACATCAGGTCGTTGGGGCACACTTAAAGACACTCCCACATCAGGTCGTTGGGGCACACTTGAAGACACTCCCACATCAGGTCGTTGGGGCACACTTGAAGACTTTCCCACATCAGGTCGTTTGGGCACACTTGAAGACACTCCCACATCAGGACGTTGGGGCACACTTGAAGACACTCCCACATCGGGTCGTTGGGGCACACTTGAAGACACCTTCACATCGGGTCGTTGGGGCACACTTGAAGACACTCCCACATCAGGTCGTTGGGGCACACTTGAAGATACTCTCGCATCAGTTCGTTGGGGCACACTTGAAGACACTCTCACATCAGGTCGTTGGGGCACACTTAAAGACACTCCCACATCAGGTCGTTGGGGCACACTTGAAGACACTCCCACATCAGGTCGTTGGGGCACACTTGAAGACACTCCCACATCAGGTCGTTTGGGCACACTTGAAGACACTCCCACATCAGGACGTTGGGGCACACTTGAAGACACTCCCACATCGGGTCGTTGGGGCACACTTGAAGACACCTTCACATCGGGTCGTTGGGGCACACTTGAAGACACTCCCACATCAGGTCGTTGGGGCACACTTGAAGACACTGTCACATCAGATCGGTGGGGCACATGAAGACACTCCCACATCAGGTCATTGGGGCACACTTGAAGACACTCTCACATCAGGTCGTTGGGGCACACTTGAAGACACTCTCACATCAGGTCGTTGGGGCACACATGAAGACACTCCCACGCTAGGTCGTTGGGGCACACTTGAAAACACTCTCACATCAGGTCGTTGGAGCACACTTGAAGACACTCTCACATCGGGTCGTTAGGGCACACTTGAAGACACTCTCACATCGGGTCGTTAGGGCACACTTGAAGACACTCCTACATCGGGTCGTTAGGGGACACTTGAAGACACTTCCACATCAGGTCGTTTGGGCACACTTGAAGACACTCTCACATCAGGTCGTTAGGGCACACTTGAAGACACTCTCACATCAGGTCGTTAGGGCACACTTGAAGATACTCCCACATCAGGTCATTGGGGCACACTTGAAGACACTCTCACATCAGGTCGTTGGGGCACACTTGAAGACACTCTCACATCAGGTAGTTTGGGCACACTTGAAGACACTCTCACATCAGGTCGTTGGGGCACACTTGAAGACACTCTCACATCAGGTCGTTGGGGCACACTTGAAGACACTTTCACATCAGGTCGGTGGGGCACACTTGAAGACACTCTCACATCAGGTCTTTGGGGTACATGAAGACACTCTCACATCAGGTTGTTGGAGCACACCTGAAGACACTCTCACATCAGGTCGTTAGGGCACACTTGAAGACACTCTCACATCAGGTCGTTGGGGCACACTTGAAGATACTCCCGCATCAGTTCGTTGGGGCACACTTGAAGACACTCTCACATCAGGTCGTTGGGGCCCACTTGAAGACACTCTCACATCAGATCGTTTGGGCACACTTGAAGACACTCTCACATCAGGTCGTTGGGATACACTTTAAGACACTCTCACATCAGATCGTTGGGGCACATTTGAAGACACTCTCACATCAGGTCGTTGGGGCACACTTGAAGACACTCTCACATCAGGTCGTTGGGGCACACTTGAAGACACTCTCACATCAGGTCGTTGGGGTACATGAAGACACTCCCACATCAGGTCGTTGGGGCACTTGAAGAGCTCACATAATTTCACGCCATCTCTCTCTCTGTCCGCTGCCTCCAGTCGTGCCTCACCTGGACGATGGTTTTACCACTAAGTGATGTTGTTTGCCAATCTCTTCCTTGGACGTCCCGTTCTCTCTATCCCGGTACGGAACCATGCAGTATCGAATTTGTAATTTGGCCAGATCTCGTGATGTGTCCATACCAAGCCATATTTTGCCTTTTGATAACCGTGAACAGATCATCAAAAGGCCCAATTGCGTCTTCCACTCTTCATCGTGTTTCTACGGTCGTGACACGATCCTTATATGTAACATTTAAGAGTCTTCTAAAGACTAATTACTTTAATCACAGATGTAAGCCCTTCTCTGTTATTAGTCATCAGCTTTGTTTTCTCTGTATTTATCTCCATGCCAAAGCTCTACGCCGCTCTGTCCAATCTCCTATTCAGCCCCTGGAGTTCCGTTTCCGTGCCTGCCAGACCATATATGTCATCTGCAAATCGTAGGTTTGTAATTACCTTGTCACCTATTCTGACCATACCAACATGTCCTTCCAGGGCTGCCTCCATTATTCTTACCAAAAAAACATTGAAGAGTGTTGGAGAGAGTATACAACCGTGTCTCACGCCAACAGACGTGCGCAACCATTCACCTAATATTCCGTCCACAGAAACTACACTTGACGCCTTCTCATAAAGGTTCTCAATTACCTTCACAATATTACCATTGATCTTGTAATGCTTCATTGTTGTCCATAGCGCCGCATGCCATACTCTGTCGAACGCCTTTTTGAAATTGATGATGATATGATAAATGTGTTGTCGATGTATTCTCATTCAATATCCGCAGATTAAATTTCTGTTCAGTGGTACTTCTTCCCGCTCAAACCCCTGCTTGCTCTTCGGCAATGATATTCTCTGCCTGTGGTTTTAATCTGTTGAGGATTATTCTTAAGAGAACTTTGCTAGGATGACTAATGAGGCTAATTGTTCTATAGTTTTGGCACATCTTTAGGTTCCCTGATTTAGGCAGCGGTAAAACCATTGATTTAGTCCAGATGGTTGGCCTCTCTCCTGTCCGCCAAATTCTGTTACAGATGTGTGTGAGAGCCTCAATTATTACCTCACCTCCCACTTGTAGGAGCTCTGCTGGGATATTATCCTCACCTACAGCTTTCTCCTTTTTAGCGTCTTCACCACTTCAGTTACTTCCTCTCTTGTTATCAGTTGATTCTCCTCTAACATATTCATTCCGGGGGCGATTGCATTTCCTGGGTCACCTCGACCCTCATGCTTATATTGTTCAGAACAGTACTATGTCCAACGAGCCCGAATGTCTTGGGCTTCTGTGAAACATGTCCCTCTCTTATCCTGAATCGTTGTATTGCGACCTTGTATAGGCCTTACTAGGTCCTTGACTATTTTATATGCTCACTTGGCGTCGTTCCTTCCCAGATTTTGTTTTCTGAGCACTTACAGTTATCCATTCTGCCTTGGCCTTTATGTTTCCCTTTATCATGGCCTTTATGTTTCCCTTTATCATGGCCTTTATGTTTCCCTTTATCGTGGCCTTTATGTTTCCCTTTATCAAGGCCTTTATGTTTCCCTTTATCATGGCCTTTAAGTTTCCCTTTATCATGGCCTTTATGTTTCCCTTTATCATGGCCTTTATGTTTCCCTTTATCGTGGCCTTTATGTTTCCCTTTATCATGACCTTTATGTTTCCCTTTATCATGGCCTTTATGTTTCCCTTTATCATGGCCTTTATGTTTCCCTTTATCATGGCCTTTATGTTTCCCTTTATCATGGCCTTTATGTTTCCCTTTATCATGGCCTTTATGTTTCCCTTTATCGTGGCCTTTATGTTTCTCTTTATCTTGGCCTTTATGTTTCCCTTTATCTTGGTATTTATCCAGGTATTCTTCGACCTCTTTAGTAATCTTCTTTTGTCACATAATTCGAATATTTTATTTGTAGTCCATGCCTTCTTCTTTACCCTTCGCTTCTCTCAGACCTCAGACTATCAATGCAGAATTCAAGACCTCAGTTGCCGTGAGTATCAATGCCGAATTCAAGACCTCAGTTGTCGTGAGTATCAATGCCGAATTCAAGACCTCAGTTGTCGTGAGTATCAATGCCGAATTCAAGACCTCAGTTGCCGTGACTATCAATGCCGAATTCAAGACCTCAGTTGTCGTGACTATCAATGCCGAATTCAAGACCTCAGTTGCCGTGAGTATCAATGCAGAATTCAAGGCCTCGGTTATCGTCTCAATATCTCCCTCTTCGTTAAGAACCAGGAGGTATGTGAGCCTTCCTCCCACCGTCTCAATATCTCCCTCTTCGTTAAGAACCAGGAGGGATGTGAGCCTTCCTCCCACCGTCTCAATATCTCCCTCTTCGTTAAGAACCAGGAGGGATGTGAGCCTGCCTCCCACCGTCTCAATATCTCCCTCTTCGTTAAGAACCAGGAGGGATGTGAGCCTTCCTCCCATCATCGCTCCACTATCTCCGGGTGCTTCACCTTGTCAAGGTCAAATCTTAGTCTAGTCGCCTCTCAGGTCACAACTTTCGTAAGCCAGAGACGCGTGGTTATCATCAGTCCTGGTCGCTCCCCATATCGGCCCTGGGAAACTCCTCGTCCGTGCGCTATTGATGCTGGATCTGAATGGCTTCTGGACCAGAGTGTAGTCTGTCTGACCATGCAGCGCATTATTTCGTCTGTGCCATGTCCACCGTCTCGACATTCTGTTTAACTCTAGAGTATTCGCCACCAGTAACTTGTTGTTATGAGCCAATTCCAGGAGTATCAATTCTCTATTGTTCGTCTTCTCATTACCATATGTTCCACACGTGACTTCCCGATCTCGCACCAGGTCTTCACCAATTTTTGTATTTCAATCCCCCTGTACCACCAGTATATCCTTCCCCCCTGTACCACCAGTAAATCTATCTTTGGTGTCTCGTAGAAGCTCTCTACCTCGCTATCCTCATAATCGGTGGATTATCTTATAAACCTGTATTAAGTCATCTCTGATTATCTTATAAACCTGTATTAAGTAACCTCTGATTATCTTATAAGCCTGTATTAAGTCATCTCTGATTATCTTATAAACCTGTATTAAGTCATCTCTGATTATCTTATGAACCTGTATTAAGTCATCTCTAATTATCTTATAAACCTGTATTAAGTCATCTCTGATTATCTTATAAACCTGTATTAAGTCATCTCTGATTATCTTATAAACCTGTATTAAGTCACCTCTGATTATCTTATAAACCTGTATTAAGTTATCTCTGATTATCCTATAAACCTGTATTAAGTCATCTCTGATTATCTTATAAACTTGTATTAAGACATCTCTGATTATCTTATAAACCTGTATTAAGTCATCTCTGATTATCTTATAAAACTGTATTAAGTCACTTCTGATTATCTTATAAACCTGTATTGTCAACCTCGAATTCTTCTGTTGTCTAGACACTGTAGGCCGGTTTTTCTGAGTCTTTCCTTATAACTGTAATTCTGGAATCCCACTATCAGTTTGGTCGCTCTTTTTTGTATCCTTTCCAGCATGTTTATATCCCCTCTACGATAAGGACTCCACACCTGTACACAGTACTCCAATCTAGGTCTAACTAATGCTTTATACAGTTTGAATTATCACTTCCTTGCTCCTATGTTGAATATTTCTTTTTATCATACCTAACATTGCATTTGCCTTTTTCACTGCTACCTGAACTTGCTCACTCACCTTACCTGTATGATCTATTAAAACCTCTAGGTTCCTTTTCTTTTTTATCTTTCTAATATTGTTCCCGCATATTCTGTAATTATGTTCCATATTGGATCTACCCATGTGGATGACTGTACATTTATCTACATTAAACTCCATTTACCAGCTTACAGACCATTCTTGAATTTTATCTAAATCCAACCTCAATATATCCACTTCTGCTTTAGATGAGACACTACTGCATATTTTTGTGTCATCAGCAAATTTTGCAATCATGGATTCGATATCAATGTCCAAATCGTTTATATAAATCAAGAACAAAATTGGTCCCAAAACCGAGCCCTGTGGCACTCCACTTTTTTATCTCACACCACTCAGAGTACTCCTTATTAATGCCCACCCTCTGCCTTCTTCCCGTTAACCAATTTTCAATCCATTTGGCAACTTCGCCACCTATTCCATGTGATTTTAACTTTCGAAATAATCTTTGATGAGGTACTCTATCAAAGGCCTTAGCAAACGCTAGATAAATATCATCCACTGGCTCAGATCCACATATTGTTTGCCCTTTTTGAATAAGAGGATCACTCCTACATCTTTCCAATCCCGTGGAACAATCCCTTTTGTAAGTGATTGAGAACATAATATAGCCAATGGTTTTGCTAGTTGGTCTCTAATTTCAAACAGCAATGTTGGATGAATACCATTTTGACCTGGACATTTATCCACTTTCAACTCCTCCAATTTAAAAAAAAATATTTCCTCTGTAATACAGATTGATCTTAATCCCGCTGTATCTATGTCTCTTTGAAAGATATATATAGGCTCTGGGATCTTGGAGCAGTACTCTTTTGTGTAGACTGTGCCAAAGTACTGGTTGAGTAGATTAGCTGCCTCCCTTTTCTCACTTATTATTTTCCCTGTACTGTCTATGAGAGGGCCTACTTTGTCTTTCGTTCTTTGTTTATTTCTAACATAAGAAAAGAAGCTTTTACTATCAGTCTTGATCCTCTGAGCAAGTTTTTTTTGTCGAAGTCTTTTTGCTGTTTCATTCACTTTCTGAACTATGTTCTGCTTGTCCAAATATTTAAAATATGTTTCTTTAGATTTACCTGCCTCTATATATTGTTTCCATGCTTTATTTTTAGCTCTTCTACATTTAATTACAAATCTAGTTATCCACTTTTTACGCTTGGAGTTTACCTCCCTACATGGAACACGTTCCTCTTTTAGCTTTTCTAGAATTGTTTTAAAACTCTCCCACTCCTGCTCAACATCTGTTCCTCTGATAACATCTTCCCAGATTATGTGGTTCGCTGCCTCTTTCATCCTCTTAACACCTGCCTTAGAGTAGCCGTATGTTTGAGTGTTTATGTTTACTGCTTTCCCATCTATAAGATTCCAATGGATGATTGGATGGTCACTTGAGCCAAACAGTTCCCCAGCGGTAACGTTTTCAATCATATTTTCCTCGGTATTAAAAACTAGGTCGAGTGTGTTTTTGCCTCTGGTGGCTGCTTCTACATGTTGAATTTAAAAACTGTCAGTTATGCACTTAACGAAAGGTTTTGACTCAACAAGTGCTTCTACCATATCCCATTTTATTTCTGGAAAGTTTAAATCCCCCATTAATAATAACTTCCTATCACTTGCCTTTGCTATGCTACTAATCAGCTCCTCATCTTCCTCTTTTTGACTTGATGGACATCTATAGCATACTTCAATCACTGTTTTTTCACCTCGACTTTCTATTTCTCCCCATACACTTTCATTTTTAATACCAGATGATAGATCATCTTTGATCGTTATATTAACGGAATTTATACAGTATAATGAACCGCCACCTCCCTTAGCCTTGTCTCCAACTATCCTATCTTTCCTTGACATTGTATATCCTTCTATTTCAAGTTCACTATCTGCAATGTCCTCATATGTCCATGATTCTGTTAACCCTATTATATCTGGTTTTTCTTCTTTTACATACAGCTGTACTTACGCATGTGAAACACGAGCTGACAATTCAACAGAATAGTTTCTCCAGCCATTGTATAAAGCTGGTCATATCTGGGACATAGGACAAGCAGGCGCAGTGAGGCTTTCACTTTCTCAAAGGGCAATGGAGCGAAAAACACTGGCAGGCTCTCTACAGGACCGGAACCACAAGGCAATCAGGCGTTAAACTAGGTTCAATGACGTCGTAGATAGATGGGTTGGACACGCTGTGCGCATATCTGGCAACAGATGGACAGAAAAAAACGACTTCCTGGTGGCCCTACAAGCGTCCACCGATGAGATGGACAGACGGCCTGAATAAAGCGCCTTGGTCTAACGTGGCATTACAGGGCGAGAGACTGAATGAGGTGACATGGCAGCAGACGTTCTGACAGCTTGGATGCATGGACTGGATACAGCTTGGATACAAGGATTGGATCCAGATTGATGCAAGGATTGGATACATATTGGATGCAAGGATCGGATACAGATTGGATGCACGGATCGGTAACAGATTGAACTGCGTCACGTGGACATGCCGGTAGACGTGAAACTTTGAAGCAGCCAGCCAGTGGGCAGTGCGTCTATGACGTGTCAGACATTATCTGGACTGTGACGTACAGAAACCAGGTCCTCTTGACATGACGCAGACTCACGGCCTCGTGAGGCTCCAGCTGTTGCTGGATCGTGACGTTCAGTATAGTTCAGTGAGCTCGTGTTGTATATCAGCTCTGGTCGGTCAAGAAGACGGGGGTGAGCGGGACATCTTCTATTTACGGTCCCAGACCTATCTTCTTGGTGACCTCCTGCTGGTCGTCCCCTCAATCATCTGATCGTTCACTCAATCATCTGATCGTTCACGCAATCCTTTGGTCGTTCCCTCAATCATCTGATCCTTCACTCGATTAGGTAAGGTCCCTGTAGCCAGACTGAGGTCAGCTCTGTCACAGCTTTTTACCGCCAAATTTGACAGATGGAACGTTTATTGGTTAACACGCCTTGTCCAATTTTGGCTCGCCACATACGCGCTAATTAATATGCACAGAGAAATAATTCAGTGTCAGGGAACTGAAGCGCGCGATGTCCGAGCCCCGAGGGTTGGGTTTCCAAACACAATTCTTCAGTATAGGCGTGATTTGCTTGCGAGTCAAACGGCTAGCATTACTCGCGGCTCCATGTGTAACAGCTAGTGGGAGTACAATCTGGCCTGCCACGCCCAGCAAGCCCCCCTCTCACCCCCTCCCCCCTTTTTCCACCAGGCTACTAGAAGGTCTCAGACTATTTGATGAGTGAAAGTTCGTTCTGTGAGCATGCGTTGAGGTAGGGAATCTTCTTCTTCTTCATACGCAGTCAGACGTCAACTTGTATTTGTTAGAAGAAAGTAGCTATCATCCTGAGGATGTCAGACGTCAACTTGTGTTTGTTAGAAGAAAGTAGCTATCATCCTGAGGCTGTCAGACGTCAACTTCTTTTTGTTAGAAGAAAGCAGCGGTCATTCTGAGGTTGTCGACACTGTCAGACGTCAACTTGAATTTGTTAGAAGAAAGCAGCGGTCATTCTGAGGTTGTCGACACTGCCATAGAGCTTGCCTAGTGTTGCCACTGGTGATGGCTACATGTGCTTTCTCTGGTCCTCGTATGTCGGGCAGTTTTGCAGCAGATCTTCAGGGGTCATTTTCCCTGTACCACAGGTGCATTCATCAGTAGCAGCTATCTTCATTTTATTGAATAGATGGTACACCAGTCTGTTGTGGCCTGTGCGGAGTTTGAAGACCACGACCTGCTCTCTTCTGTTCAACTGGTAATAGACATCATTTCTTGTGTAGCCAGTATGTTCTGTTTCCCATTTGGCCATGTATCTGGCCATAATAAACCTTTCGGACTCTTTGTAGGTCACACTAGTATCTGGTTGTGGTAGTCTTGCACCTTCTTTTGCCAGTCTGTCTGCCTCCTCGTTGCCTTTGATGTTACAGTGGGATAGAACCCCATGTCTGTGGGGACATCAATGTGGTTTGCTCTGGCATAATGTTCTATAAAAGTTGTTGTTTTTTTTTTTCAGTAAGCATGTTGTCGCCTTTGATGGTATTTCGTCATTCATGGCACTGGCTAATGTACATAGTTTGTTCCCTTCTCTATCTAGATTGAGGCTTTCTGTTTTTTTCTTTCCAACTGTCTCTTGTTATTTGGTTCAGTGTTCGTTTGTATTTTGCATTGATGGTCTTGAGAGAGATATTTGCTTCAATAGATTGCTCTCTCTCTCTCTCTCTCTGTCTCTCTCGCTCTCTGCCATGTTCCTAGTCTCTGTAACTTCATCCTCGACTTTCTGCAATTCTTGATTCAAATATGGCTTATAGTTCTTCCTTGCCCCTCATGGGATGGTCTCAGTGGCTGCTTTCAGTATTGCTTTGCTTAGGGTTTCCACCATAAATTTCATATTGTTATTTCGTGTGTTGATAGTTTCACACAGTCCATCTGTCAGCATTGCAAATCTGTCCCAGTCGGCTCGTCTGTAGTTCCAACTTGGCAGAGGTTTTAGTTCCTGTGGGCCTACTTCCATATCAATGTCTAGCCTAATTGGTCTGTGGTCGCTACCTGCCAATTGGTCGAGTACCTGGCGATCTATTTTGTTATGGATATCCCCCGTGGAGAAGGCCAAGTCTGGAGTGGAGACGGTATTCCATCTTCTGTAATAGAAGCTAGGACTGTCGTCCGGCCTATTGATAAGATATAGATTTGTGTCTATCTCCCAGTCTGCTACTTCATCCCCTCTGCTGTCTGTGACTGAATATCCCCATCTCTCGGAGTGACTGTTAAAGTCTCTAACCACTTGCAGCTGGAGTCCTTGATTTCCATACTCGAGAGTGATATTGTTGGATCTGATATTTGTTGATTGCTGGCAGATCCAACGGGTTACTCGATAATATTTTTGGATCTGATATGTGTTGGTTCGTGACAGATCCAACGGGTTAATCAATGATCAATTGAGATCTGATTTTAGCTAGTTTGTGACAGATCCAACGGGCTACTCAATGATATTGTGAGATCTGATATTTGTTAGTGGGCAACGGCTACTCGATGATATTGTTAAATCTGATAATTGTTAGTGGGTGACAGATCCAACAAGCTACTAGATGATGGTTATATCTGACAATTGTTAATGGGTGACAGATCCAACGGGCTACTCAATGACATTGTGAGATCTGATAATTGTTAGTGGGTGACAGATCCAACGGGCTACTCAATGATATTGTGAGATCTGATAATTGTTAGTGGGTGACAGATCCAACGGGCTACTCAATGATATTGTGAGATCTGATCATTGTTAGTGGGTGACAGATCCAACGGCTACTCGATTAAACACGGCTGGCCTGATACAACCAAGAGATGTAGAAAACTGAAGACCTGTCATGGCTGCCACCAATCATCTCTCTCCACACACACTTTACTTGTGTGTTTCGTTATGTTGGTGAAAGTTCCTATTAGCCCTTCCCTGACCAGTCACTGAAGAAAGGTCAGAGGATTCTACAGCTGTTATTTGTTCTGTTCACTTTCGTTTAACGATGCACTCCAGTCGGTGGTAGCCATGTATAAGTGCGACTCTTGAGAATTTCACGTGTGGACACAAACGTCCTTGACCTGTCAATTTGAACGGTCTGTGAAGCCTGCCTACTCCAATCACAGTTCGCGCGTGGACAGCCCGTTTTTTTTCCTTCAGCTCATCGCTGCCAGGCCACACCGCGAGAACCGTTGACAAGGCATCCATCTGTCAAGCGCGATCAGGCGTCCAATGTATCAGCTGATAAAACGGTCCGTCTATCCAAGCATGAAAGGTTTCTTCTTTGCTCTCTTGCCGTGAGAGTATCGCTGCTCCTTCAGGGACAAAGATACTATCCCCCCCCCCCCCCCCCCCAATCATTTCTCCTTTCCAAGCTGATGTGGGTTTGGACACTTTATCCTGGGGCTTTCTTTTAACACACACAAGACCGCACACACGTAGGCCCACACACAATCCCGCACACAAGCCCGCACGCAGGCCCACACACAATCCCGCACACAAGCCCACACACAAGCCCGCACGCAGGCCCACACACAATCCCGCACACAAGATCGCATGCAAGCCCGCACACAAGCCCGCACGCAGGCCCATACCCAAGCTCGAACGCAGGCGCACACACAGGCCCACACACAAGCCCCCACGCATGCCCATACACAAGCTCGCACGTAGGCCCACACACAATCCCGAACGCAGGCCCACACACAATCCCGAACACAGGATCACACACAATCCCGAACACAGTCCTACACAATCCCGCACACAGGCCCATACACAAGCCCGAACGCAGGCCCACACACAAGCCCACACAATCCCGAACGCAGGCCCACACACGTGTAACACAAGCCCGCACGCAGGCCCACGCACAGGCCCGCACACAATACCGAACGCAGGCCCACACACAAGCCCACACACAAGCCCGTACGCATGTCCCCACACAAGCCCGCACGTAGGCCCACACACAATCCCGAACGCAGGCCCACACACAATCCCGAACACAGGCCCACACACAGGCTCACACACAAGCCCACGCACATTCCCGAACGCAGGCCCACACACAAGCCCGCGCCTAGGCCCACACACGTGAAGCACACAATCGAGCCCATAAACATGCTAACACTCAAATATGAAGGTAGACAAACATCTTGTCCGAGGATCAGTTCATGTACCGCAACACCTGTCTCATGATCCGTGCAGCCTTTCTGTTAAGGGCCTGCTGGCTGATCACTCCACCATAGAGGTATTGCGCCATCCTTGCCTGGTCCTGTCTGGCCGAGGTGAGCATGTCTCTCCATCACTTACAAAGTTCTGTTGTCGACTCCCTACCATGCAAAGATGTCCAATAGTCCACTATCTTGGCTCTGTCTGGTTCACACCGATCTTTTATCGGATGATTTCCCTTTCGTCGCATCGTCTTAAATACGTCTGATTTAAATCTATTTGCGGTCAGATTCCATCCACCCTAATCGAGGGTTTTCCGGTAAGATTCCATTCTACAATGGGACTTCAAATGAAACACGTAAAAGTGGGATAGAAATGATAACAACCATGCCTTTGTATTGCCACTGGTTAATATGGTTGTGAAGCAGAGTCCAGGTTTCCACTGGGGTTTTTCTATCTAGAATGTTTACCACATGTATCCACATCATTCACGGGACAAAATAGTGGAGCACGGTACAAAATAGCGGAGCACGGGACAAAATAGTGGAGCACGGGACAATGTATTGAGCACGAGACAAAATAGTGGAGCACGGGACAAAGTAGTGGGTAACGGGACAAAGTAGTGGAGCACGGGACAAAATAGTTGTAGGGCTCACAGATGTTCTGGAGTCTGCAGAGAATGACAACAGAGAATGACAGCAGAGAATGACAACAGAGAATGACAGCAGAGAATGACAACATAGAATGACAACACGTTGACTCGGTTCAGGCAGGTGATAACTAGCTCCGATAGAACGAGAGTTGTAACATGAACCCTCAGGGAGCACCAACCCTCAGGGAGCACCAACCCTCAGGGAGCACCAACCCTCAGGGAGCACCAACCCTCAGGGAGCACAGAACGGGTACCAGAGGGGCACATTCCCTCAGGGAGCACCTACCCTCAGGGAGCACAGAACGGGTACCAGAGGGGCACATTCCCTCAGGGAGCACCTACCCTCAGGGAGCACCTACCCTCAGGGAGCACAGAACGGGTACCAGAGGGGCACATTCCCTCAGGGAGCACCTACCCTCAGGGAGCACCTACCCTCAGGGGGCACAGAACGGGTACCAGAGGGGTACAGAACGGGTACCAGAGGGGCACATTTCCTCAGGGAGCACCTACCCTCAGGGAGCACAGAACGGGTACCAGAGGGGCACCTACCCTCAGGGAGCACCTACCCTCAGGGAGCACCTACCCTCAGGGAGCACCTACCCTCAGCGAGCACCTACCCTCAGGGAGCACCTACCCTCAGGGAGCACCTACCCTCAAGGAGCACCTACTCTCAGGGAGCACAGAACGGGTACCAGAGGGGCACATGTTTGGAAACCTTTTTGTTTCACCTCGCAATTCCGACGAATGAGAAGTTTGCAGACTGTCAGAAACCAGCCAGTCACGCCAGGGTCACGAAACTAGGACTTGCGAATTAGATAAAGCGGTTACCAGCCAGCGTATGTTGACAACCCTCTACAGATAGATTAGTCATAGTTAGTGGAATAAATTCTTGTCAATGACAAGATGTGCTGTCAAATAGTATTCTCTCTCATGTAGCATGTCCTTTGTAGAACGTCGCTCCCATCACAGTCTGTCTGAAAGAAACTCGTTCCCTTGCCAAAACTCCAGCTTCCGCCACTGTCATACTCAGGCATTCCTGGATATCTTGGTGCCATCGTCTTCTTGGTCTACCCCTTCCTCTTTTGCCTGGCACCATACCTTCCATTAAAATAGTATCCATGTGTTTTATTTATAAAGAAGCGATGCCTCCGTTTTCTGATGTTTCCGTGTAAGGGGAAACAATCCATTATATGACACGGAGTTATAAACCAGTATGTTCGCGCGAAATTGGCTGGTTGTCCACTGATCAGGAGATATGCTATTATCAGAGAGCCATGCTACACTTGAAATACTCTTCCCCTAGGTTTGCAATGGACATATCTAAAACAAGCACAAAACGTGGCCATTCGTTGTTTGAAAGAAAATTATTTACACATTTAGACAACTCAAAATGAACCTATTTTCATATTGCAATAATGTTTGATCAGACATCAGCAAAACCTCACATTTAGATATGATCCATTAATGTTTGATCAGACATCAACAAAGCCTAACATTTACATATGATCCATTAATGTTTGATCAGACATCAACAAAACCTCACATTTAGATATGATCCATTAATGTTTGATCAGACATCAACAAAACCTCACATTTAGATATGATCCATTAATGTTTGATCAGACATCAGCAAAACCTCACATTTAGATATGATCCATTAATGTTTGATCAGACATCAACAAAGCCTCACATTTAGATATGATCCATTAATGTTTGATCAGACATCAACAAAACCTCACATTTAGATATGATCCATTAACGTTTGATCAGACATCAGCAAATGTAGCAGACGGAATGGGATTATGCTCTTCTGGCTCACGGGGCTGATCTGCGGCCTTTGTTTCACCCTCCACTAATACTCTGTTCTAACTAGCACTCATTCCAATAAACTTGAGAGACACTATTTCAGAACAACAAATATATTCTTTATTATAATAATAATAGCTGTCCATCGTTGTCGATGAGGACCGCTGACATCCTCCTTGTCACAGATATAATGTCTCTTCACTTTTCTATCATACAGCTTACTAAAACACTCTTACTTAATGGCTTTCATGTTACTTAAACTACGGCTAATCCTATAACTTACCAGTCTACCCACATAATTTAGCTGCTGCAAATATATATTTATATAAATATCATCATCATGAAGCATGTCCTTTGTAGAACGTCGCTCCCATCACAGTCAGTCTGACAACTCCAAGATGGCTACCGTGCTTCGTAACTTTTGCTCGTGACAATTATTCTCTCGAAATTCTAACTATAATTCTACTTAACTTAACGTCTTTATGCTGGTTTAGAAGACTCTGCAGAGTATGTATGAAATCAGTTTCATTTATATTTCCTTACTCTAAAAGCTATGCACATCCAATCTATTCTTAAACGCATTTATTGTCCCTGCCTCCACTACTTCCAGCGGCAATGCATTCCCAAGGATTCACCGCTCTCTGACTAAAAAAATATAAACTAATCTGGACCTTTCTTTAGATAATTTGTAGCTATGCCCTCGTGTTTTTGTTGGTGGTTGTATTCGGAAAAACTTGTTATAGTCTAATTTATCCATTCCTCTGATCATATTATAAACCTGTATTGTCAACTCGAATTTTTCGCTTTTCTAGACAGTGTAGGCCGGTTTTTCTGAGCCTTTCCTCATAAATGTAATTCTGGAATCCCACTATCAGCTTTGTCGCTCTTCTTTGTATCCTTTCCAGCATATTTATATCTTCTCTACGATAAGGACTTCACACCTGTACACAGTACTCCAATCTAGGTCTAACTAATGCTTTATACAGTTTGACTTTCACTTCTTTGCTCCTATGTTTAATATTTCTTTTTATCATACCTAACATTGTATTTGCCTTTTTCACTGCTACCTGAACTTGCTCACTTACCTTACCTGTATAATCTATTATAACCCCTAGGTCTCTTTCCTTATCTATCTTTCTAATATTTTTCTCTCCCATTCTGTAATTATGTTCCATATTGGATCTACCCATGTGGATGACTGTACATTTATCTACATTAAACTCCATTTGCCAGCTCACAGACCATTCTCGAATTGTATCTAAATCCGACCTCAATATATCCACTTCTGCTTTAGATGAGACACTACTGAATAGTTTTGTGTCATCAGCAAATTTTGCAATTATGGATCCCATATCCGTGTCCAAATAATTTATATATATCAAGAACAAAATTGGTCCCAAAACCGAGCCCTGTGGAACTCCACTTTTTACTTCCCACCACTCAGAGTACTCCTTATTTATGCCCACTCTCTGCCTTCTTCCCGTTAACCAATTTTCAATCCATTTGGCAACTTCCCCATCTATTCCATGTGATTTTAACTTTCGAAATAATATTTGATGAGGTACTCTATCAAAGGCCTTTGCAAAATCTAGATAAATAACATCCATTGGCTCCCCTTTATCTAACATTTTAGTAACCTCCTCCATGAATTCTAATATATTTGTTAAGCACGATCTCCCTCTAGTAAACCCATGCTGACTATTTCTAATTAGATTAAACTTATCTAAATGCATTACAATGTTTTCTTTGATTATTGACTCTAACAATTTACAGACTATGCTCGTTAAACTCACCGGTCTATAATTTGCTGGATCTGATTTTTTGCCCTTTTTGAATAAGGGGATCACTCCTGCATCTTTCAAATCCCGTGGAACAATCCCCTTTGTAAGTGATTGAGAACATAATATAGCCAATGGTTTTGCTAGTTGGTCTCTAATTTCAAACAGCAATTTTGGATGAATACCATCTTGACCTGGACATTTATCCACTTTCAACCCCTCCAATTGTTTATTAACCATTTCCTCTGTAATACAGATTGATCTTAATCTCGCTGTATCCATGTCTCTTTGAAAAATATCTATAGGCTCTGGAATCTTTGAGCAGTCCTCTTTTGTGTAGACTGTGCCAAGTACTGATTGAGTAGATTAGCTGCCTCCCTATTCTCACTTATTATTTTCCCTGTACTATCTACGAGAGGGCCTCCTTTGTCTTTCGTTCTTTGTTTATTTCTAACATAAGAGAAGAAGCTTTTACTATTAGGCTTGATCCTATGAACAAGTTTTCTTTCGAAGTATTTTTGCTGTTTTATTCCCTTTCTGAGCTAAGTTTTACTTGTCCAAATATTTTTAATATGTTTGCTTTTATTTACCTGCCTCTATATATTGTTTCCATGCTTTATTTTTACCTCTTCTACATTTAACTACAAATCTATGTATCCACTTTTTACGCGTGGGGTTTACCTCCCTACATGGAACACATTCCTCTTAGCTTTTCCAGAACTGTTTTAAAACTGCCCCATTCCTGCTCAACATCTGTTTCTCCGACATTATCTTTCCAGATTATGTGGTTCGCTGCCTCTTTCATCTTCTTCCCCAGATCTGCCTTAGAGAAGTCGTATGTTTGTGTTTACTTCTTTCCTTGCTATAAGATCCCAACGGATGATCTGATAGTCACTTGAACAAAACAGTTCCCCAACGGCAACATTTTCGATCATATTTTTCTGTTTAGTTAAAAACTAGGTCGAGTATATTCTACTTTGGCTACGAGATCTATTTACTTGAGGAAACTTATCGTCACCCGTCTGCCGTAAACTTAGGATGGCAATTCGAATATAGTCAATTCAGTCTGTCCTTCGTTCAGGAGGTGTTTTCTTCGGTTACTGCTCACTCACTAGTCTTTCTCTGCTAATTGACTATTTTCTTTCTTTTTTTTTTTTTGCTTAGATGTTTGCCTCACTAGTTTCTACTGGCGGAGGCGCGCTATTTTCCACCCCAGACCGTAGTCCATTGGGCGATATCAGGACGAATAAACCAGTGCTTGGATGCATGTGTGCGTCTGTATGTACCTATGCTAGGTTTGTGCGCCCTCAGAAGCTAGCCCAACCAAAGTGCAATGGAAGGGCCTCACCATGAGGGCGCGTGTAAAAGTTGTGCAAGAGTGTGACTGTAGGATAGAGTCAAATGAAACAGAGTGAGGTAAGAGGAGAGAGGGGAAGAGTGGCCCCCAGGGTGAGTGCCCCTCCACCTTGACTATTTTCTCGATTCGCCTCAGTTTTTAAAACCACCGGTACTATTTTTCTTGCGCTGGCACTCTTTTCAAGATGGCATCGTTTCTCTCATTCCGATTGGACCATTCATACGACCTCAGTTTTTCCTGCCTTCCGATTGGTTGCATGCTAAGTTACTACACGTATTCGGCATAGGTGGATGACGTCATTTGTGATACGTTTCTAGGGAGACTGACGTCCTCCTCCTTGTTGCAGTTTTAATAACCGAACTATATCCGGGGTCAATCTGGAAAATCTGACTAAACTGAGACACGACTTGCCTTGCAAGACTAAATATGTCACACAAAGTGGCAAATCTAGCAAACTGACTAAACTGAGACACGACTTGCCTTGCAAGACTAAATCTGTCACACAAAGTGGCAAATCTAGCAAACTGACTAAACTGAGACACGACTTGCCTTGCAAGACTAAATCTGTCACACAAAGTGGCAAATCTAGCAAACTGACTAAACTGAGACACGACTTGCCTTGCAAGACTAAATATGTCACACAAAGTGGCAAATCTAGCAAACTGACTAAACTGAGACACGACTTGCCTTGCAAGACTAAATCTGTCACACAAAGTGGCAAATCTAGCAAACTGACTAAACTGAGACACGACTTGCCTTGCAAGACTGACTAAATCTGCCACACAAAGTGGCAAATCTAGCAAACTGACTAAACTGAGACACGACTTGCCTTGCAAGACTAAATCTGTCACACAAAGTGGCAAATCTAGCAAACTGACTAAACTGAGACACGACTTGCCTTGCAAGACTAAATCTGTCACACAAAGTGGCAAATCTAGCAAACTGACTAAACTGAGACACGACTTGCCTTGCAAGACTAAATCTGTCACACAAAGTGGCAAATCTAGCAAACTGACTAAACTGAGACACGACTTGTCTTGCAAGACTAAATCTGTCACACAAAGTCTCATATCAGATATGTCAAGAAAGGTCAAATAAGGAGAGTTTTGGTCGAGGCTTTCTTTTATGTACACAAACTTTTATGTACACCAACTTTACTTTCCAACAATCACAAATGTACACCAACTTTACTTTCCAACAACCACAAATGTACATAAACTTTCCAACAACAACAAATGTACACCATCTTTACTTTCCAACAACCACAAATGTACATAAACTTTCCAACAACTACAAATGTACACTAACTTTCCAACAACCACAAATATACACTAACTTTTCAACAACTAAAAATGTACAAATTCAACTCAAATAAACAGTCCCCAACTGTTGACAATCGATTCAGTAGAAATATTATTTGTAAATGCCCTGAGAACTTAGACCGATAAAGTAGATCATTGATTTGACCAAAGTTGGTTACAGACTGTCCAACCAGAGAGCAGTAACACCCAGAAACAATTCAACACAATGTCTTGGAAGTTTTGTCAATAAACAATTCCAAAATGACCAGCTTTGGTAAAATGTCCTTTCCAACAAAAGTCATGGGTGAATCATGTCTTGAAACAGAGCCCACTGCCCACAACAGCCCACCTTATGATTGTCCAAGTTGTTTACTCTCACCCTCCCTAGTTGTTATCAAAGTTGCTAGTAGATAATTCATCTAGGTTGACACTTTCCATGTCCATTCTTATCTGTCCAAACTGTTAAACTGTCAACCCCCTAACACCTTAAACTGACAACCAGAGAACACCTTAAACTGTCAACCCCCTAACTCACATTTGATAGGCGCATGACATGGAAAAGTCAGATCAAGAGAAACCGAATGAGAGCCAGACAAAGAATGGCAATCATGAGGAAACATGCTGGCACAAGCTGGGGAGCGGAAGAAAGAATACTAAAGAAACTGTACACTGGAAGAGTGAGACCAGTTCTCGAGTATGGCATTGCGGCATGGACAACAGCAGCAAAGGCGAACTTTGATAAAATTAGCAAACTTCAAAACCAAGCCATGAGAGTTATAACAGGAGGCATGAAGTCAACGCCAATTGTAGAACTTGAAAAGATTACAAATCTGCAATCCATGACCGATAGAAGAGACAGCAGAGTCCAGCAGCAAGCAAATAAACTCAGAAGGCTGACAGACCATCCAATGCATCAGAGACTAAATAGATTTGGAAAAGGGAAACTAAAGCAGAGAAACGTTGCAGAAATAGCCAAAGCAAAGATGAGCGAAGACCCTATGAACACATTAACAACACCAAAGCCCATCCCTACTGTACACAAACCCACCTGGAAGCAGCATTTCCTTCCAGAGGTAGTAGAAAATACACCAGGTATTAGAAACAAGAACAGCCAGAATGAAAAATAAAGAAGAGACATAACCCTGAGGCACATAGCGAAAAACTACCCAAGCATGGACTGGACCCATGCATACACCGACGGTTCTGTAACAAACACAACACAGAATGGAGGGGCAGGGGTATTCCTGAGCCTAACAAATGGTAGAAAAATAACACTGTCAGTGGCAACTGGAAAATTCTCAAGCAATTTCAGAGCGGAGGCAGAGGCACTGAAAGCTGCAGTAGAAAGCAATGAAAGCCAGATAGTCCTGTTTACAGATGCCATGTCCGTGGTTACAGCACTAAAAAGCCAGAAAAATACAGAACTTAATGATTTAAGAGCAGTACTCTGTCAACTACGCCAGCAGTCCGCACCAAAAAGAGTAGTGGTACAGTGGGTTCCATCCCACTGTAACATCCAAGGCAACGAGGAGGCAGACAGACTGGCAAAAGAAGGTGCAAGATTACCACAACCAGATACTAGTGTGACCTATGAAGAGTCCAAAAGGATTATTAGGGCCAGATACATGGTGAAATGGGAAATAGAGCATACTGGCTACACAAAAAATGATGCCTATTACCAGTTGAACAGAAGAGAGCAGGTCGTGGTCTTCAGACTTCGAACTAACCACAATACACTGAGGTACCATCAATTCAATAAATAGAAGATAGGTAGCACTGACGAATGCACCTGTCGTACAGGGAAAATGACCGCTGAACATCTGCTGCAAAATTGCCCGACATACGAGGACCAGAGAATGCACATGTGGCCATCACCAGTGCCAACACTAGACAAGCTCTATGGCAGTGTCGACAGCCTCAGGATGACAGCTGCTTTCTTCGAACAAATTCAAGTTGACGTCTGACAGCGTACAAAGAAGAAGAACCCCCTAACACCTTAAACTGACAACCAGAGAACACCTTAAACTGTCAACCACCTAACACCTTAAACTGTGAGCCCAACAACACCTTAAACTGTCAACCCCCTAACATGGAACAGACAGGACACACAACTTGTTAACCTCAGCATGGAACAGACAGAACACACACAACTTGTTAACCTCAGCATGGAGCAGACAGGACACAGACAACCTGTTAACCTCAGCATGGAGCAGACAGGACACACAACTTGTTTACCTCAGCATGGAACAGACAGCACACACAACCAGTTAACCTCAGCATGGAACAGACAGCACACACAACCTGTTAACCTCAGCATGGAACAGACAGGACACACAACCTGTTAACCTCAGCATGGAAAAGACAGGACACACAACCTGTTAACCTCAGCATGGAACAGACAGGACACACAACTTGTTAACCTCAGCATGGAACAGACAGCACACACAACCTGTTAACCTCAGCATGGAACAGACAGGACACACAACTTGTTAACCTCAGCATGGAACAGACAGGACACAGACAACCTGTTAACCTCAGCATGGAGCAGACAGGACACACAACTTATTAACCTCAGCATGGAACAGACAGCACACACAACCTGTTAACCTCAGCATGGAACAGACAGGACACAGACAACCTGTTAACCTCAGCATGGAGCAGACAACCTGTTAACCTCAGCATGGAACAGATAACCTGTTAACCTCAGCATGGAGTACACAGGACACACAACTTGTTAACCTCAGCATGGAGCAGATAGTGTTCACAACTTGTTAACCTCAGCATGGAACAGGCAGCACAAACAACCTGTTAACCTAAGCATGGAACAGACAGCACACACAACCTGTTAACCTCAGCATGGAACAGACAGGACACACAACCTGTTAACCTCAGCATGGAACAGACAGGACACAGACAACATGTTAACCTCAGCATGGAACAGACAGGACACACAACCTGTTAACCTCAGCATGGAACAGACAGGACACACACAACATGTTAACCTCAGCATGGAACAGACAGGACACACAACTTGTTAACCGCAGACAGGACACACACAACATGTTAACCTCAGCATGGAACAGACAGGACACACAACTTGTTAACCTCAGCATGGAACAGACAGCACACACAACCTGTTAACCTCAGCATGGAACAGACAGGACACACAACCTGTTAACCTCAGCATGGAACAGACAGGACACACAACTTGTTAACCTCAGCATGGAACAGACAGGACACACAACTTGTTAACCTCAGCATGGAACAGACAACCTGTTAACCTCAGCATGGAGTACACAGGACACACAACTTGTTAACCTCAGCATGGAGCAGACAGCGCACACAACTTGTTAACCTCAGCATGGAACAGGCAGCACAAACAACCTGTTAACCTCAGCATGGAACAGACAGCACACACAACCTGTTAACCTCAGCATGGAGCAGACAGCGCACACAACTTGTTAACCTCAGCATGGAACAGACAGGACACAGACAACCTGTTAACCTCAGCATGGAACAGACAGCACAAACAACCTGTTAACCTCAGCATGGCAGAGACAGCACACAGACAACCTGTTAACCTCAGCATGGAACAGACAGGACACACAACTTGTTAACCGCAGACAGGACACACACAACTTGTTAACCTCAGCATGGAACAGACAGGACACACAACTTGTTAACCTCAGCATGGAACAGACAGCACACACAACCTGTTAACCTCAGCATGGAACAGACAGGACACACAACTTGTTAACCTCAGCATGGAACAGACAGGACACAGACAACCTGTTAACCTCAGCATGGAGCAGACAGGACACACAACTTGTTAACCTCAGCATGGAACAGACAGCACACACAACCTGTTAACCTCAGCATGGAACAGACAGGACACACAACGTGTTAACCTCAGCATGGAACAGACAGGACACAGACAACCTGTTAACCTCAGCATGGAGCAGACAGGACACACAACTTGTTAACCTCAGCATGGAACAGACAGCACACACAACCTGTTAACCTCAGCATGGAACAGACAACCTGTTAACCTCAGCATGGAGTACACAGGACACACAACTTGTTAACCTCAGCATGGAGCAGACAGCGCACACAACTTGTTAACCTCAGCATGTAACAGGCAGCACAAACAACCTGTTAACCTCAGCATGGAACAGACAGGACACACAACCTGTTAACCTCAGCATGGAACAGACAGAACACACAACTTGTTAACCTCAGCATGGAACAGACAGCACACACAACCTGTTAACCTCAGCATGGAACAGACAGGACACACAACTTGTTAACCTCAGCATGGAACAGACAGGACACAGACAACCTGTTAACCTCAGCATGGAGCAGACAGGACACACAACTTGTTAACCTCAGCATGGAACAGACAACCTGTTAACCTCAGCATGGAGTACACAGGACACACAACTTGTTAACCTCAGCATGGAGCAGACAGCACACACAACTTGTTAACCTCAGCATGGAACAGACAGGACACAGACAACCTGTTAACCTCAGCATGGAGCAGACAGCAAATACAACTTGTTAACCTCAGCATGGAGCAGGCAGCGCACACAACTTGTTAACCTCAGCATGGAACAGACAGGACACAGACAACCTGTTAACCTCAGCATGGAACAGACAGCACAAACAACCTGTTAACCTCAGCATGGAAGAGACAGCACACAGACAACCTGTTAACCTCAGCATGGAACAGACAGGACACACAACTTGTTAACCGCAGACAGGACACACACAACTTCTTAACCTCAGCATGGAACAGACAGGACACACAACTTGTTAACCGCAGACAGGACACACACAACTTGTTAACCTCAGCATGGAACAGACAGGACACACACAACTTGTTAACCTCAGCATGGAACAGACAGGACACACAACTTGTTAACTGCAGCATGGAACAGACAGGACACACACAACTTGTTAACCTCAGCATGGAGCAGACAGGACACACAACTTGTTAACCGCAGCATGGAACAGACAGGACACACAACTTGTTAACCTCAGCATGGAACAGACAGGACACACAACTTGTTAACCTCAGCATGGAACAGACAGGACACACAACTTGTTAACCTCAGCATGGAACAGACAGGACACACAACTTGTTAACCTCAGCATGGAACAGACAGGACACACAACTTGTTAACCTCAGCATGGAACAGACAGGACACACAAATTGTTAACTGCAGCATGGAGCAGACAGGACACACACAACTTGTTAACTGCAGTTGGAACAGACAGGACACACAACTTGTTAACCTCAGCACGGAACAGACAGGACACACAACTTGTTAACCTCAGCATGGAGCAGACAGGACACACACAACTTGTTAACCTCAGCATGGAACAGACAGGACACACACAACTTGTTAACCTCAGCATGGAACAAACAGAACACACAACTTGTTAACCTCAGCATGGAACAGACAGGACACAGACAACCTGTTAACCTCAGCATGGAACAGACAGGACACACACAACTTGTTAACCTCAGCATGGAACAGACAGGACACACAACTTGTTAACCTCAGCATGGAACAGACAGGACACACACAACTTGTTAACCTCAGCATGGAACAGACAGGACACACAACTTGTTAACCTCAGCATGGAACAGACAGGACACACACAACTTGTTAACCTCAGCATGGAACAGACAGGACACACAACTTGTTAACCTCAGCATGGAACAGACAGGACACACACAACTTGTTAACCTCAGCATGGAACAGACAGGACACACACAACCTGTTAACCTCAGCATGGAACAGACAGGACACACACAACGTGTTAACCTCAGCATGGAACAGACAGGACACACACAACTTGTTAACCTCAGCATGGAAAAGACAGGACACACAACTTGTTAACCTCAGCATGGAGCAGACAGGACACACAACTTGTTAACCGCAGCATGGAGCAGACAGGACACACACAACTTGTTAACCTCAGCATGGAACAGACAGGACACACACAACCTGTTAACCTCAGCATGGAGCAGACAGGACACACACAACTTGTTAACCTCAGCATGGAGCAGACAGGACACACACAACCTGTTAACCTCAGCATGGAACAGACAGGACACACAACCTGTTAACCGCAGACAGGACACACACAACCTGTTAACCTCAGCATGGAGCAGACAGGACACACACAACTTGTTAACCTCAGCATGGAACAGACAGGACACACACAACTTGTTAACCTCAGCATGGAGCAGACAGGACACACAACTTGTTAACCTCAGCATGAAACAGACAGGACACAAACAACCTGTTAACCGCAGCATGGAACAGACAGGACACACAACTTGTTAACCTCAGCATGGAGCAGACAGGACACACACAACTTGTTAACCTCAGCATGGAACAGACAGGACACACACAACTTGTTAACCTCAGCATGGAGCAGACAGGACACACAACTTGTTAACCTCAGCATGGAACAGACAGGACACAAACAACCTGTTAACCGCAGCATGGAACAGACAGGACACAAACAACCTGTTAACCGCAGCATGGAACAGACAGGACACACAACTTGTTAACCTCAGCATGGAGCAGACAGGACACACACAACCTGTTAACCTCAGCATGGAGCAGACAGGACACACAACTTGTTAACCTCAGCATGGAACAGACAGGACACACAACTTGTTAACCTCAGCATGGAACAGACAGGACACACAACTTGGTTTCCCAATCATGGAGAGATAACTCCCATACACTGTGAAAAACTGTTTATTAAAATAGCAAAAAGGCTTAAAAGCTTCAGAAAAATACAATTGAACATTCATTCCAATAAACTATTATCATAAACATAACAATTGCTTTCATCTAGTTCTGGATACACTTGTTCACATCTCATTTTAATGGCTACTTCTATCACACAAGAAGCAGTCTCTAGAGAGAGTCCACACGAGACCAACTCCACTTGCTTGATATCTGTTGTGTAAAAGTCATTACTGGTTGTCCTAGCAGCCCACACACATGAGGAAGCTTCAAATGAAAACCTTAAAAACCATGCCTTTGTATTGTAACTTGTTAATATTGTTGTTTAGGATGTCAAAAGAGTGTCCTGCACATGCCGTCACGGGGCAGACAAAACACATGCCATCACGGGGCAGACAAAACACATGGCGTCATAATTGCAGTTAAAAGATGGCTGCCCCCCTATTGACATGCACCCTGAGCAGCGAAGGGGTGGAACCTATAGAAGGTCATGGGTGAATGAAGGTCCAGTACGGTGATGCATGCCATTCACTCCAGTAAGTGAATGAGAGAAGTTTGAAGTTCTAAAACAGCGTGAGTTCAGTGACAGACTGTTCACGACTGGGTCAGGCACACCAGGTAGACACCACAGAGTCGATTGCAGCCATTGACCGCCTTGCAAAGGAAGATCGCAGATTGCCTAAACGAAATTGCAGCACATGAGTCAAGGTTCAGCAACCCATATCATCCATGATGTGCTGCACTACCACAAAGTGTCTGCAAGATGGGTGCCATGGCAGCTTACTCCAGAAATGAAAAAAACTACGATTTGATGCCTGTCAGGAACTTTTGCTGCACTTTGAAGCAGGTGGTGTCCTAGCAAGATTTGTTACTAAGATGAGACCTGGGTTCACTACTACGATCCTGAAACGAAGAGAGAGAGAGAGAGCAAGGTAATGGTGTCCTAGCAAGATTTGTTACTGAAGATGAGACCTGGGTTCACTACTACGATCCTGAAACGAAGAGAGAGAGAGAGAGCAAGGTAATGGTGTCCTAGCAAGAATTGTTACTGAAGATGAGACCTGGGTTCACTACTACGATCCTGAAACGAAGAGAGAGAGCATGGAATGGTGCCATCCTACTCACAAAAATCAAAGAAGCTTTGTTCGCAGCAATATGCAGGGGAGGTTATGCTGACTCTCTTTTGGGATGAACGAGGCGTTATTTTAGATCACTACATGACCAGTGGGAACACTGTCACCAGTACCACGTGACCAGGTCTTCTCAGGAATCATCTTCGACCCACAATCAAATTCAAGCGAGGTGAACTTCTGAGTAAACGTGTCCTTTTGTAACATGACAATGCTTGACTTCATACTGGCCGTACAAGGGCCGCAACAAATCGAGGACCTCCACTTTCAGTGTCTACCACATCCGCCGTAGTCACCAGATCTAGCCTCAAGTTAGTTCCACGTCTCTGGACGACTAAAAGACGCATTGGGAGGAAAGACTTACAGTTCCGATGAAGTGGTCGAGCGCAGGTGGTGCAAGCGTATGTTTTCCTACAGGAGGAATTCGTGCACTTTATAGGGAGACTTGTATCGAATGTTCTACAGGAATTCGTGCACTTTATAGGGGCACTTGTATCGAATGTTCTACAGGAATTCGTGCACTTTATAGGGGCACTTGTATCGAATGTTCTACAGGAAGTCGTGCACTTTATAGGGGCACTTGGTTCGAATGTTCTACAGGAATTTGTGCACTTTATAGGGGCACGTGTATCGAACGTTCTACATGAATTCGCGCACTTTATAGGGGCACTTGTATCGAATGCTCTACAGGAATCCTTGCACTTTATAAGAGGAATTGTATTGAATGTTCTACAGGAATTCTTGCATTCTATAGGGGCACTTGTATCGAATGTTCTACAGGAATCCTTGCACTTTATAAGAGAATTTGTATCGAACGCAATGATAACTACATCCAATAGTTGTGTTTCACTTTCTCAGAATATGCACACCCCCCCCCCCCCCCCCCCCCCAAATGTCAGGTTTCATTTGAAGCCCCCTCGTAGATTCTTTCTCAAACATCATTGCTATCTTTCACAAACAACATCCAGGTCTGACTTCCTATAACTTTCTTCAACCGTACCGTCCTTCAGATAACTCTATACAACGAGTACGAGACATGATAACCAGGCCCAGGTCTGACATTCTAGCCCACACCCACACAAGACATGCCACCCTCAGGTCACGCTGACATTCACTCTTAAGGTCATGCTGATACGCACAGCCACAGGTCACACAGATACACACATGAAATCTGCTTCCACACCCACACATCAACAACAACGTTTGGAACTGGCTTCTGGTTGGATCATGTTAATCCCACCTGGTTCAGGTGTTCTGCTTGGAGTCTGAAATGTAACCAATTTAACACATGTCAGACTGTAGGGTTACATGAGGTTATAAGTTTAGTGCCCAGCTTAGATGAGGTTATAAGTTACATGAGGTTATAAGTTTAGTGCCCAGCTTAGATGAGGTTATAAGTTTAGTGCCCAGCTTATATGAGGTCATAAGTTTAGTGCCTAGCTTAGATGAGGTTATAAGTTTAGTGCCCAGCTTAGATGATGTTATAAATTTTGTGCCCAGCTTATATGAGGTCATAAGTTTAGTGCCTAGCTTAGATGAGGTTATAAGTTTAGTGCCCAGCTTAGATGAGGTTATAAGTTTAGTGCCCAGCTTATATGAGGTCATAAGTTTAGTGCCTAGCTTAGATGAGGTTATAAGTTTAGTGCCCAGCTTATATGAGATCATAAGTTTAGTGCCTAGCTTAGATGAGGTTATAAGTTTAGTGTATAGCTTAGATGAGGTTATAAGTTTAGTGCCTAGCTTAGATGAGGTTATAAGTTTAGTGATTAGCTCACAGGAAGTTAGGTTAGAGAGATGAGAGAACTGAATGACCTTGAATGAAGTTAGGTTAGAGAGATGAAAGAACTGAATGCCCTTGAATGAAGTTAGAGAGATGAGAGAACTGAATGAGCTCGAATGAAGTTAGGTTAGAGAGATGAAAGAACTGAATGACCTTGAATGAAGTTAGGTTAGAGAGATGAAAGAACTGAATGACCTTGAATGAAGTTAGAGAGATGAGAGAGCTGAATGAGCTCGAATGAAGTTAGGTTAGAGAGATGAAAGAACTGAATGACCTTGAATGAAGTTAGGTTAGAGAGATGAAAGAACTGAATGACCTTGAATGAAGTTAGGTTAGAGAGATGAGAGAACTGAATGACCTTGAATGAAGTTAAGTTAGAGAGATGAAAGAACTGATTGACCTTGAATGAAGTTAGATTAGAGAGACGAGAGAACTGAATGACCTTGTTGAGAATAGCTTGAGCCAAACTCATGAAAGCATTGTCCACATTGATGTCGGCCTTAGCACTGGTCTCCAGGAATGGCACATTGTGTTCTTTAGCAACCTAGACAAGAAAAATTCTTTAATTACTTCATAGGATAAAAGGAGGTCAATGTCATTAGTTTATAAAGTGGTTCAATATCAGTAGTTCACAAAGTTGGTCAATGTCATTAGTTCACACTGTGGGTCAATGTCAGTAGTTCATGTTGGTGGGTCAATGTCATTAGTTCACAAAGTGGGTCAATGGCATTAGTTCACAAAGTGGGTCAATGTTAGTAGTTCACAAAGTGGATCAATGGCATTAGTTCACAAAGTGGGTCAATGGCATTAGTTCACAAAGTGGGTCAATGTCAGTAGTTCACAAAGTGGATCAATGTCAGTAGTTCACAAAGTGGGTCAATGGCATTAATTCATATAGTGGTCAATGACATTAGTTCATATAGTGGTCAATGACATTAGTTCACAAAATTGGTCAATGTCATTAGTTTAAAAACAACAAAATGGGTTAATGTAATTAGTTCATAAAATGGGTCAATGTCATCAGTTCACAAAGTGGGTCAATGACATCAGTTCACATGGTGGGTCAATGTCATTAGTTCACATGGTGGGTCAATGTCATTAGTTCACATGGTGGGTCAATGTCATTAGTTCACGTGGTGGGTCAATGTCATTAGTTCACATGGTGGGTCAATGTCATTAGTTCACATGGTGGGTCAATGTCATTACATAATTTAGTTGGTAAATGTCATTAGTTGATAAAGTTGGTCAATGTTATTAGTTCATAAACAACAAAGTGGGTCAATGGCATTAATACACAAAATGGGTCAAGGTCATTAGTTCACAATGTTGGTCAATGTCATTAGTTCACAAACAACAAAGTGGGTTAATGTCATTAGTTCACAAACAACAAAGTGGGTTAATGTCATTAGTTCACAAACAACAAAGTGGGTTAATGTCATTAGTTCACAAACAACAAAGTGGGTTAATGTCATTAGTTCACAAACAACAAAGTGGGTTAATGTCATTAGTTCACAAACAACAAAGTCGGTTAATGTCATTAGTTCACAAACAACAAAGTGGGTTAATGTCATTAGTTCACAAACAACAAAGTGGGTTAATGTCATTAGTTCACAAACAACAAAGTGGGTTAATGTCATTAGTTCACAAACAACAAAGTGGGTTAATGTCATTAGTTCACAAACAACAAAGTGGGTTAATGTCATTAGTTCACAAACAACAAAGTGGGTTAATGTCATTAGTTCACAAACAACAAAGTGGGTTAATGTCATTAGTTCACAAACAACAAAGTGGGTAATGTCATTAGTTCACAAACAACAAAGTGGGTTAATGTCATTAGTTTGTTTTGGGTTTTTTTTGCGCTCGCCACATTTTTCTATTCCTCAAGGCAGTGTGCGTTGCACTACGGTTTTTATTTTGCGCATGTCGGCCCAGTGCATCCGACTTCAGCATGCATTTTATATAAATGTCTGCTTCCTCCTGCACTTTCTAAGGGTTTGCTTCCCTGAGGTAACGGCTGGTGCTGTGTTGGGGATCGAACCCAGCACCTTCGGATTGTGAGCTGTGTCTCTTAACCACTAGCCCACACTATCCCTATGTCAATAGTTCACAAAATGATTCAATGGCATTAGTTCACAAAGTTGGTCAATGGTATTAGTTCACAAAGTTGGTCAATTGTATTAGTTCACAAAGTTGGTCAATGGTATTAGTTCACAAAGTTGGTCAATGGTATTAGTTCACAAAGTTGGTCAATGGTATTAGTTCACAAAGTTGGTCAATGGCATTAGTTCACAAAGTTGGTCAATGGTATTAGTTCACAAAGTGGGTCAATGTCATTAGTTCACAAAGTTGGTCAATGTCAGTATTTCTCTCCCTCCCATCACTTTACACCATTCTCTCCCTCCCACCATTCTCTCTCTCCCATCACCCTCCCTTTCTCTCCTTCTCACTCCCTCCCTCCCATTCTCTCTTCCCACCCTCCCTCTCCCTCCCATTCTCTCCCTACCACCACCCTCCCACCCTCTCACTCCCTCCTATTCTCTCCCTACCACCACCTATTCTCTCCCTCCCACTCTCTCCCTCCCGCTCTCTCCCTCCCACCACTCTCCCTCCCATCACTTTACACCATTCTCTCCCTCCCCCATTCTACACCATTCTCTCCCGCCCATCACCCTCCCTTTCTCTCCTTCTCACTCTCTCCTCCCACCCTCCCTCTCCCTCCCTCTCATTCTCTCCACCCCTCCCTCCGATTATCTCCCTACCACCACCCTCCCATTCTCTCCCTCCCATTCTCTCCCTACCACCACCCTCTCACCCTCTCCCTCCCTCCGATTCTCTCCCTACCACCACCCATTCTCTCCCTCCCACCTTCTCCCTCCCACCACTCTCCCTCCCACCACTCTCCCTCCCTCCCATTCTCTCCCTCCCACCTTTCCATTCTCTCTCCCACCACTCTCTCCCACCACCATCCCTTCCGCTACCCTCCCTCCCACCACTCTCCCTCACTCTAACAATGTCCTGACAGTGACAGTAAGATGGTGACAGAAGTCAAGAAACTCTTACAGCCTGGCCACGAGCAGTGGGAACCTGCCTCCTGTCATCCATGTCACACTTGTTACCCAGGATCATCTTCTCAACATCCTCATTGGCATGCTAAGGAAACAAGAGAGAATAGAAACACACAGAGGGAAGGAGAGTCATCAGCAGGTGTCTAATGTTGTCCTTGACTGGAGGACAGCTAGACACCGTAATGCTGTCAGCCAGAGCCTGCCCCAGAGACACTTGTCCATCAAAAGACAAATCAGGCCAAGTTATGATGTGCTCTGACATTTGCAAATTAGGTCACGATGTAGATTTCATCATTTTTCTCATTGTAAACATGACAGCCTGTTCCTCAACTGTGCAGAATTGTAAAGGCTACAAGATCAAACCAGCTCATGTTTCTCAAATGTGCAGAATTGTAAGGACTATAAGATCAAACCAGCTCATGTTTCTCAAATGTGCAGAATTGTAAAGGCTACAAGATCAAACCAGCTCATGTTTCTCAAATGTGCAGAATTGTAAAGGCTACAAGATCAAACCAGCTCATGTTTCTCAAATGTGCAGAATTGTAAAGGCTACAAGATCAAACCAGCTCATGTTTCTCAAATGTGCAGAATTGTAAAGGCTACAAGATCAAACCAGCTCATGTTTCTCAAATGTGCAGAATTGTAAAGGCTACAAGATCAAACCAGCTCATGTTTCTCAAATGTGCAGAATTGTAAAGGCTACAAGATCAAACCAGCTCATGTTTCTCAAATGTGCAGAATTGTAAAGGCTACAAGATCAAACCAGCTCATGTTTCTCAAATGTGCAGAATTGTAAAGGCTACAAGATCAAACCAGCTCATGTTTCTCAAATGTGCAGAATTGTAAAGGCTACAAGATCAAACCAGCTCATGTTTCTCAAATGTGCAGAATTGTAAAGGCTACAAGATCAAACCAGCTCATGTTTCTCAAATGTGCAGAATTGTAAAGGCTACAAGATCAAACCAGCTCATGTTTCTCAAATGTGCAGAATTGTAAAGGCTACAAGATCAAACCAGCTCATGTTTCTCAAATGTGCAGAATTGTAAAGGCTACAAGATCAAACCAGCTCATGTTTCTCAAATGTGCAGAATTGTAAAGGCTACAAGATCAAACCAACTCATGTTTCAACACAAACACATTGTCAATAAAAATATATTTTTACAATTTTGAAAAACTGCTCATAACATCTAAATATATAAAAGTTTGTAAAGGTATGGGGTCGAAGTTGTAGCAGCGAATGAGCTGGGAGGAGCAAATGAGCTGAAAGCAGCGAATGAGCTGGGAGCAGCCAGCGGTACATAACGAATGAAAGCTAACCAATAACACCTGCAAGTGGACAGGCTGGACCAGTGTAGTCTGGCTACGAGAATCGAATAGGGAGAGCAAACCCAATCTCACAAATGATGTGCTGAAATCGGACGTGTAAGGCTGAAGAGCGCAGATATCACATCCTCACTGTAACAGGGTCAGGGATTCCGCAGGAATTTTGACAAGATCCTGAACCAAGGTGGCCATTGAAAGCTAATTGTAGGAAGCAAGGGGATGGCTGATAAACAAAGACTGATTTAGAGTTCAGACAGAGGTTAGGTGTTTCGATCATCTCCAACAGAGCCGGCCTGGTTCAGACAGAGGTTAGGTGTTTCGATCATCTCCAACAGAGCCGGCCTGGTTCAGACAGAGGTTTGATGTATTGATCATCTCTAACAGAACCGGCCTGGTTCTGGTTCAGACAGAAGTTAGGTGTATCGATCATCTCCAACAAAGTCTGCCTGGTTCCTAAATGTCCCTTTTTCATTGTCTGAAATCAGGTCAAGAGAAAGTTGGCTATAGAAGGTCAGAATTACTGCCTATTATTATCAATGTTTATTATCCATAGTTTAGTGTGATTTTTCCAAATGTTTGACACATAAATATGGCATGTTAAATTTAGTGAGAACACTAAGACGTTCAGTTACCATTGTGGAGAAAGGCATAATTAAGAAGGACGAAGGGAGAATAAGCAGATCCAGCAGTGATGTAGTGGCGAGCTGCTCTGATACATGTAGACTCCAGTAAGTATCTGCCAAACGTCAGTGTGTCTCAAACTGGCCAAAGTCACATATGTTGTCAGAGAGAGGATGTGTACAGCCCTAACTCAGAAGAAGGGGTAAGTAAGACACCCAAAACTGGTCAAAGTCTAGTATGTTGTCAGAGAGAGGATGTGTACAGCCCTAACTCAAAAACAAAGATGTAGACAAACATCAGGGATCACATCCCATCGCACTAATTTGAGATCTTTATCCCACATCGAAAACTGGAAAGATTAAAGCTGCCAGAATGTCTGACACACTACAAGAGACAAAAACCAAGACTCAAAAATTGAGTTATATGTTGTTAGCAATAGAAACTAGATTATTATCAAGGACAGAAACAAGTTTAGAACCAGGGGAACCATATAGCTAGGTGACAAATCCCCCTGGCAGGAAAGCTTTGAAAGTAATAGATTAGACTGTATTTGATGTAATCATATCAAGTTATGTTGTAGCAGGTTAACTATCACTCATCTACTCACAACCTAATTAGAACACTAACAATTATTGGAACTGCATCCATAACAAATAATGTTTATTTTCGCAAACACCAAATCGTATTATAATATTAATATCAGCATGTCAATCAAAACTAAACTAACTATAACGTTTATCAAGAGGTTCGTGCAAATAGCGCAGGTCTGTCTCTTGTACTAAACTAACCCCAGGGTTCTGATCACAGGTCAGTCTCTTGTCCTAAATTAACCCCAGGGTTTCGATCACTGAGGTCAGTCCTAGCACAGGTCTGTCTCTTGTACTAAATTAACCCCAGGGTTTCGATCACTGAGGTCAGTCCTAGCACAGGTCTATCTCTTGTACTAAATTAACCCCAGGGTTTTGATCACAGGTCAGTCCTAGCACAGGTCTGTCTCTTGTACTAAACTAACCCCAAGAGTTCTGATCACAGGTCAGTCCTAGCACAGGTCTGTCTCTTGTACTAAATTAACCCCAGGGTTCCAATCACAGGTCAGTCCTAGCACAGGTCTGTCTCTTGTACTAAATTAACCCAAGGGTTCCGATCACAGGTCTGTCCTAGCACAGGTCTGTCTCTTGTACTAAATTAACCCAAGGGTTCCGATCACAGGTCAGTCCTAGCACAGGTCTGTCTCTTGTACTAAATTAACCCCAGGGTTCCGATCACAGGTCAGTTCTAGCACAGGTCTGTCTCTTGTACTAAATTAACCCAAGGGTTCCAATCACAGGTCAGTCCTAGCACAGGTCTGTCTCTTGTACTAAATTAACCCCAGGGTTCCGATCACAGGTCAGTTCTAGCACAGGTCTGTCTCTTGTACTAAATTAACCCCAGGGTTCCGATCACAGGTCAGTTCTAGCACAGGTCTGTCTCTTGTACTAAATTAACCCCAGGGTTCCGATCACAGGTCAGTTCTAGCACAGGTCTGTCTCTTGTACTAAATTAACCCCAGGGTTCCGATCACAGGTCAGTTCTAGCACAGGTCTGTCTCTTGTACTAAATTAACCCCAGGGTTCCGATCACAGGTCAGTTCTAGCACAGGTCTGTCTCTTGTACTAAATTAACCCCAGGGTTCCGATCACAGGTCAGTTCTAGCTAATGTTCCTGCTACTTGAACAGTCTTATCGCACTAGAGTGGACACTAGCTAACTATATAGTTAACTGGTTCTTGTCAGCTGCCAATCTTCTGGTCCTCGCTCGCCTGGTGGCCTTCTGTCCTTCCCTCCTGCTCCTGTAGCTGAGTCCATGTCTCGTCTTCAAGTCAGGAACTCTGCGACAAATACAGCAGTTCTTGCACCATGGTGGTTCTCCAAAAAAGAATGACGCATTTGATGCCAGTGGCTCTTATACTGTGGGTGTCAGTGGTTCTTATACTGTGGGTGTCAGTGGTTCTTATACTGTGGGTGTCAGTGGTTCTTATACTGTTGTTGTCAGTGGTTCTTATACTGTTGTTGTCAGTGGTTCTTATACTGTTGTTGTCAGTGGTTCTTATACTGTGAGTGTCAGTGGTTCTTATACTGTTGTTGTCAGTGGTTGTTATACTGTTGATGTCAGGGGTTCTTATAATGTGGATGTCTGGGGTTCTTGTGTCGTCAACAGTGGTTTTTATACTGTGGGTGTCAGGAGTTCTTATGTTGATGTCAGGGGTTCGTGTGTTGTGGGTGCCAAGGGTTCTTGTGTTGTTAGTGTCAGATACTAAGAGTTAAACAAGACAAAAGAAAACATGCCAGTTACCTCATCAATGTTGCGCAGCCACTTGGAGATGTTTTCAAAACTCCTGATGCTTGTGATGTCGTAGACCAGCATAATCCCCATGGAGCCGCGGTAGTATGAGGTAGTGATGGTGTGAAACCTTTCCTGCCCAGCTGTGTCCCTGCATCAAATTATGTCCCAGTTATTTTCTCAACTAAATGTCTGCCTCTGTGCTGTCATCTTCTACTTTATTTGTACAAAATAATTCATGTCTTTTGTGCCATCCCACTATGTACCTTTAGCAGTCTCATCAATTGGAATATGGCCCTTCCCCAGTGACATGAGAGAGAATGTGGCCCTTCCCCAGTGACATGATAGAGAATGTGGCCCTTCCCCAGTGACATGAGAGAGAATGTGGCCCTTCCCCAGTGACATGAGAGAGAATGTTGCCCTTCCCCAGTGACATGAGAGAGAATGTGGCCCTTCCCCAGTGAAAGGAGAGAGAATGTGGCCCTTCCCCAGTGACCATAGAGAGAATGTGGCCCTTCCCAAGTGACATGAGAGAGAATGTGGCCCTTCCCCAGTGACATGAGAGAGAATGTGGCCCTTCCCCAGTGACATGAGACAGAATGTGGCCCTTCCCAGTGACATGAGAGAGAATATGGCCCTTCCCCAGTGACATGAGAGAGAATATGGCCCTTCCCCAGTGACATGAGAGAGAATGTGGCCCTTCCCCAGTGAAAGGAGAGAGAATGTGGCCCTTCCCCAGTGACGTGAGAGAGAATGTGGCCCTTCCCCAGTGACATGAGAGAGAATGTGGCCCTTCCCAGTGACATGAGAGAGAATATGGCCCTTCCCCAGTGACATGAGAGAGAATATGGCCCTTCCCCAGTGACATGAGAGAGAATGTGGCCCTTCCCCAGTGACATGAGAGAATGTGGCCCTTCCCCAGTGACATGAGAGAATGTGGCCCTTCTCCAGGGACATGAGAGAGAATGTGGCCCTTCACCAGTGACATGAGAGAAATTGTGGCCCTTCGCCAGTGACATGAGAGAGAATGTGGCCCTTCCCCAGTGACATGAGAGAGAATGTGGCCCTTCCCCAGTGACATGAGAGAGAATGTGGCCCTTCCCCAGTGACATGAGAGAGAATGTGGCCCTTCACCAGTGACATGAGAGAGAATGTGGCCCTTCGCCAGTGACATGAGAGAGAATGTGGCCCTTCCCCAGTGACATGAGAGAGAATGTGGCCCTTCCCCAGTGACATGAGAGAATGTGGCCCTTCTCCAGGGACATGAGAGAGAATGTGGCCCTTCACCAGTGACATGAGAGAAATTGTGGCCCTCCGCCAGTGACATGAGAGAGAATGTGGCCCTTCCCCAGTGACATGAGAGAGAATGTGGCCCTTCCCCAGTGACATGAGAGAGAATGTTGCCCTTCCCCAGTGACATGAGAGAGAATGTGGCCCTTCACCAGTGACATGAGAGAAATTGTGGCCCTTCGCCAGTGACATGGGAGAGAATGTGGCCCTTCCCCAGTGACATGAGAGAGAATGTGGCCCTTCCCCAGTGACATGAGAATGTGGCCCTTCCCCAGTGACATGAGAGAGAATATGGCCCTTCCCCAGTGACATGAGAGAATGTGGCCCTTCCCCAGGGACATGAGAGAGAATGTGGCCCTTCCCCAGTGACATGAGAGAAATTGTTACCCTTCCCCAGTGACATGAGAGAGAATGTGGCCCTTCCCCAGTGACATGAGAAATTGTGGCCCATCCCCAGTGACATGAGAGAGAATGTGGCCCTTCCCCAGTGACATGAGAGAATGTGGCCCTTCCCCAGTGACATGAGAGAATGTGGCCCTTCTCCAGGGACATGAGAAAGAATGTGGCCCTTCACCAGTGACATGAGAGAAATTGTGGCCCTTCCCCAGTGACATGAGAGAGAATGTGGCCCTTCCCCAGTGACATGAGAGAGAATGTGGCCCTTTCCCAGTGACATGAGAGAGAATGTGGCCCTTCCCCAGTGACATGAGAGAATGTGGCCCTTTCCCAGTGACATGAGAGAATGTGGCCCTTTCCCAGTGACATGAGAGAGAATGTGGCCCTTCCCCAGTGACATGAGAGAATGTGGCCCTTCCCCAGTGACATGAGAGAGAATGTGGTCCTTCCCCAGTGACATGAGAGAGAATGTGGCCCTTCCCCAGTGACATGAGAGAGAATGTGGCCCTTCCCCAGTGACATGAGAGAGAATGTGGCCCTTCCCCAGTGACATGAGAGAATGTGGCCCTTCCCCAGTGACATAAGAGAATGTGGCCCTTCGCCATAGACATGAGAGAGAATGTGGCCCTTCCCCAGTGACATGAGAGAATGTGGCCCTTTCCCAGTGACATGAGAGAGAATGTGGCCCTTCCCCAGTGACATGAGAGAATGTGGCCCTTCCCCAGTGACATGAGAGAGAATGTGGCCCTTCCCCAGTGACATGAGAGAGAATGTGGTCCTTCCCATGTGACATGAGAGAATGTGGCCCTTCCCCAGTGACATGAGAGAATGTGGCCCTTCCCCAGTGACATGAGAGAATGTGGCCCTTCCCCAATGACATGAGAGAGAATGTGGCCCTTCCCCAATGACATGAGAGAGAATGTGGCCCTTCCCCAGTGACATGAGAGAATGTGGCCCTTCCCCAGGGACATGAGAGAGAATGTGGCCCTTCCCCAGTGACATGAGAGAATGTGGCCCTTCCCCAATGACATGAGAGAGAATGTGGCCCTTCCCCAATGACATGAGAGAGAATGTGGCCCTTCCCTAGTGACATGAGAGAGAATGTAGCCCTTCCCCAGTGACATGAGAGAATGTGGCCCTTCCCCAGTGACATGAGAGAATGTGGCCCTTCCCCAGGGACATGAGAGAGAATGTGGCCCTCCCCCAGTGACATGAGAGAGAATGTGGCCCTTCCCCAGTGACATGAGAGAGAAATCCTGTCACTACAAGTGACTCAGTTCAGGAAAACGTGTCTGTATTAGGTCTAGCAGAGCTCCCTGACAACTATCATCTTGTATGACAAAGGTGTAAGAGGAACACCTCAAGAGAAGTCTCGCAGAGTTGGTCAGAGGGGTCAGCCACAGTCCCCTGATCAAAAGTAAGATGTACCATAAAACTCCTCAGGTAGCATACCTACAAACCTATGTTGAGAAGCTTTTGTTCCACAGTGCAGTTCGACCAAGCAGAAGTTTGCAGACTGCCAGAAGGCCACACCACCAGAGGACAAAGAGCAACTACAAGACCACAAGATAACTATAGTGTGTTTCACAATGGTTGCCACCAATTGCCGTCTAATATCTCAATAACCCTTGCAGCAATAAACATGATTTTTTGCACATGGTCTTATTTTTCCAATGTCCTAATGACTTTATAATTTAAATTTTGTCAGGTAGTGTTATTTTCTTAAAGCAGCTAGTTCCTTTGATCTTTGTTAGCAAGGATTTATTTTGTCCCTGCAGAAAATAATTGATCATAAATTTAAAAATTGTCTGTCTTTAGGCATAGGCGTTTCTTCAATTAGAATGAGATGGACACTTCTGATTGGGGTGGCCCAGAAAAGGACTGTGTTACCAAGGTGATGGACACTTTTTATTTGGGTGGCCCAGAAAAGGACTGTGTTACCAAGGTGATGGACACTTCTGATTGAGGTGGCCCAGAAAAGGACTGTGTTACCAAGGTGATGGACACTTCTGATTGAGGTGGCCCAGAAAAGGACTGTGTTACCAAGGTGATGGACACTTCTGATTGGGGTGGCCCAGAAAAGGACTGTGTTACCAAGGTGATGGACACTTCTGATTGAGGTGGCCCAGAAAAGGACTGTGTTACCAAGGTCATGGACACTTCTGATTGAGGTGGCCCAGAAAAGGACTGTGTTACCAAGGTGATGGAAACTTCTGAATGGGGTGGCCTAGAAAAAGACTGTTTTGCCAAAGGGATGGAAACTTCTAACTGATTGAGGTGGCCCAGAAAAGGACTGTTTTGCCGAAGGGATGGAAACTTCTGATTGAGGTGGCCCAGAAAAGGACAGTGTTACCAAGGTGATGGAAACTTCCATTTCTCAAAAAACAAATATGTAAGTTACTTTCGCACTTAATCAGAATGAGATTCCAACAAATTGATGACTGCTCTCGGTTGAACGAACGACAGTTCATGTTTTTTCCAATAGCCCTCTTCCTCTTTCAAGACGTGCTCCTCACATTTAGCCCAATAATCTTTGTCTATATTTGAGAGTGGCATATGGTAGTTCTTTCATATCGCATAGTTTGAGATGGTGGCATATGGTAGTTCTTTCATATCGCATAGTTTGAGATGGTGGCATATGGTAGTTCTTTCATATCGCATAGTTTGAGATGGTGGCATATGGTAGTTCTTTCATATCGCATAGTTTGAGATGGTGGCATATGGTAGTTCTTTCATATCGCGTAGTTTGAGATGGTGGCATATGGTAGTTCTTTCATATCGCGTAGTTTGAGAATGTTATTGTCAGCTGCTACTTGTCCTTTAAGTGGGTTTAAGTGTGAATGGTGGCAGTCTCAAACAGTTGGGTTTAAGTGTGAATGGTGGCAGTCTCAAACAGTTGGGTTTAAGTGTGAATGATGGCAGTCTCAAACAGTTGGGTTTAAGTGTGAATGGTGGCAGTCTCAAACAGTTGGTTTAAGTGTGAATGGTGGCAGTCTCAAACAGTTGGGTTTAAGTGTGAATGGTGGCAGTCTCAAACAGTTGGGTTTAAGTGTGAATGGTGGCAGTCTCAAACAATTGGGTTTAAGTGTGAATGGTGGCAGTCTCAAACAGTTGGGTTTAAGTGTGAATGGTGGCAGTCTCAAACAGTTGAGTTTAAGTGTGAATGGTGGCAGTCTCAAACAGTTGAGTTTAAGTGTGAATGGTGGCAGTCTCAAACAGTTGGGTTTAAGTGTGAATGGTGGCAGTCTCAAACAGTTGGGTTTAAGTGTGAATGGTGGCAGTCTCAAACAGCTGGGTTTAAGTGTGAATGGTGGCAGTCTCAAACAGTTGAGTTTAAGTGTGAATGTGGCAGTCTCAAACAGTTGAGTTTAAGTGTGAATGGTGGCAGTCTCAAACAGTTGAGTTTAAGTGTGAATGGTGGCAGTCTCAAACAGTTGGGTTTAAGTGTGAATGGTGGCAGTCTCAAACAGTTCGGTTTAAGTGTGAATGGTGGCAGTCTCAAACAGTTCGTTTAAGTGTGAATGGTGGCAGTCTCAAACAGTTGAGTTTAAGTGTGAATGGTGGCAATCTCAACAGTTGGGTTTAAGTGTGAATGGTGGCAGTCTCAAACAGTTGGGTTTAAGTGTGAATTGGTGGCAGTCTCAAACAGTTGAGTTTAAGTGTGAATTGTGGCAGTCTCAAACAGTTGGGTTTAAGTGTGAATGGTGGCAGTCTCAAACAGTTGGGTTTAAGTGTGAATGGTGGCAGTCTCAAACAGTTGAGTTTAAGTGTGAATGGTGGCAGTCTCAAACAGTTGGGTTTAAGTGTGAATGGTGGCAGTCTCAAACAGTTGGGTTTAAGTGTGAATGGTGGCAGTCTCAAACAGTTGGGTTTAAGTGTGAATAGTGGCAGTCTCAAACAGTTGGGTTTAAGTGTGAATGGTGGCAGTCTCAAACAGTTGGGTTTAAGTGTGAATGGTGGCAGTCTCAAACAGTTGGGTTTAAGTGTGAATGGTGGCAGTCTCAAACAGTTGGGTTTAAGTGTGAATGGTGCAGTCTCAAACAGTTGGGTTTAAGTGTGAATGGTGGCAGTCTCAAACAGTTGGGTTTAAGTGTGAATGGTGGCAGTCTCAAACAGTTGGGTTTAAGTGTGAATGGTGGCAGTCTCAAACAGTTGGGTTTAAGTGTGAATGGTGGCAGTCTCAAACAGTTGGGTTTAAGTGTGAATGGTGGCAGTCTCAAACAGTTGAGTTTAAGTGTGAATGGTGGCAGTCTCAAACAGTTGGGTTTAAGTGTGATGGTGGCAGTCTCAAACAGTTGGGTTTAAGTGTGAATGGTGGCAGTCTCAAACAGTTGGGTTTAAGTGTGAATGGTGGCAGTCTCAAACAGTTGGGTTTAAGTGTGAATGGTGGCAGTCTCAAACAGTTGGGTTTAAGTGTGAATGGTGGCAGTCTCAAACAGTTGGGTTTAAGTGTGAATGGTGGCAGTCTCAAACAGTTGGTTTAAGTGTGAATGGTGGCAGTCTCAAACAGTTGGGTTTAAGTGTGAATGGTGGCAGTCTCAAACAGTTGGGTTTAAGTGTGAATGGTGGCAGTCTCAAACAGATGGGTTTAAGTGTGAATGGTGGCAGTCTCAAACAGTTGGGTTTAAGTGTGAATGGTGCAGTCTCAAACAGTTGGGTTTAAGTGTGAATGGTGGCAGTCTCAAACAGTTGGGTTTAAGTATGAATGGTGGCAGTCTCAAACAGTTGGGTTTAAGTGTGAATGGTGGCAGTCCTCAAACAGTTGGTTTAAGTGTGAATGGTGGCAGTCTCAAACAGTTGGGTTTAAGTGTGAATGGTGGCAGTCTCAAACAGTTGAGTTTAAGTGTGAATGGTGGCAGTCTCAAACAGTTGGGTTTAAGTGTGAATGGTGGCAGGTCTCAAACAGTTGGGTTTAAGTGTGAATGGTGGCAGTCTCAAACAGTTGGGTTTAAGTGTGAATGGTGGCAGTCTCAAACAGTTGGGTTTAAGTGTGAATGTGGCAGTCTCAAACAGTTGGGTTTAAGTGTGAATGGTGGCAGTCTCAAACAGTTGGGTTTAAGTGTGAATGGTGGCAGTCTCAAACAGTTCGGGTTTAAGTGTGAATGGTGGCAGTCTCAAACAGTTCGGTTTAAGTGTGAATGGTGGCAGTCTCAAACAGTTGAGTTTAAGTGTGAATGGTGGCAGTCTCAAACAGTTGGGTTTAAGTGTGAATGGTGGCAGTCTCAAACAGTTGGTTTAAGTGTGAATGGTGGCAGTCTCAAACAGTTGAGTTTAAGTGTGAATGGTGGCAGTCTCAAACAGTTGGGTTTAAGTGTGAATGGTGGCAGTCTCAACAGTTGGTTTAAGTGTGAATGGTGGCAGTCTCAAACAGTTGAGTTTAAGTGTGAATGGTGGCAGTCTCAAACAGTTGGGTTTAAGTGTGAATGGTGGCAGTCTCAAACAGTGGGTTTAAGTGTGAATGGTGGCAGTCTCAAACAGTTGGGTTTAAGTGTGAATGTGGCAGTCTCAAACAGTTGGGTTTAAGTGTGAATGGTGGCAGTCTCAAACAGTTGGGTTTAAGTGTGAATGGTGGCAGTCTCAAACAGTTGGGTTTAAGTGTGAATGGTGGCAGTCTCAAACAGTTGGTTTAAGTGTGAATGGTGGCAGTCTCAAACAGTTGGGTTTAAGTGTGAATGGTTGGCAGTCTCAAACAGTTGGGTTTAAGTGTGAATGGTGGCAGTCTCAAACAGTTGGTTTAAGTGTGAATGGTGGCAGTCTCAAACAGTTGGGTTTAAGTGTGAATGGTGGCAGTCTCAAACAGTTGGGTTTAAGTGTGAATGGTGCAGTCTCAAACAGTTGAGTTTAAGTGTGATGGTGGCAGTCTCAAACAGTTGGGTTTAAGTGCTGAATGGTGGCAGTCTCAAACATTGGTTTAAGTGCTGAATGGTGGCAGTCTCAAACAGTTGGGTTTAAGTGTGAATTGGTGGCAGTCTCAACAGTTGGGTTTAAGTGTGAATGGTGGCAGTCTCAAACAGTTGGGTTAAGTGTGAATGGTGCAGTCTCAAACAGTTGAGTTTAAGTGTGAATGGTGGCAGTCTCAAACAGTTGGGTTTAAGTGTGAATGGTGGCAGTCTCAAACAGTTGGGTTTAAGTGTGAATGGTGGCAGTCTCAAACAGTTGGGTTTAAGTGTGAATGGTGGCAGTCTCAAAACAGTTGGGTTTAAGTGTGAATGGTGGCAGTCTCAAACAGTTGGGTTTAAGTGTGAATGGTGCAGTCTCAAACAGTTGGGTTTAAGTGTGAATGGTGGCAGTCTCAAACAGTTGGGTTTAAGTGTGAATGGTGGCAGTCTCAAACAGTTGGGTTTAAGTGTGAATGGTGGCAGTCTCAAACAGTTGGGTTTAAGTGTGAATGTGGCAGTCTCAAACAGTTGGGTTTAAGTGTGAATGGTGGCAGTCTCAAACAGTTGGGTTTAAGTGTGAATGGTGGCAGTCTCAAACAGTTGGGTTTAAGTGTGAATGGTGGCAGTCTCAAACAGTTGGGTTTAAGTGTGAATGGTGGCAGTCTCAAACAGTTGGGTTTAAGTGTGAATGGTGGCAGTCTCAAACAGTTGGGTTTAAGTGTGAATGGTGGCAGTCCTCAAACAGTTGGGTTTAAGTGTGAATGGTGGCAGTCTCAAACAGTTGGGTTTAAGTGTGAATGGTGGCAGTCTCAAACAGTTGAGTTTAAGTGAGAATGGTGGCAGTCTCAAACAGTTGGATTAAGTGTGAATGGTGGCAGTCTCAAACAGTTGGGTTTAAGTGTGAATGGTGGCAGTCTCAAAACAGTTGGGTTTAAGTGTGAATGGTGGCAGTCTCAAACAGTTGGGTTTAAGTGTGAATGGTGGCAGTCTCAAACAGTTGGGTTTAAGTGTGAATGGTGGCAGTCTCAAAACAGTTGAGTTTAAGTGTGAAGGTGGCAGTCTCAAACAGTTGGGTTTAAGTGTGAATGGTGGCAGTCTCAAACAGTTGGGTTTAAGTGTGAATGGTGGCAGTCTCAAACAGTTGGGTTTAAGTGTGAATGGTGGCAGTCTCAAACAGTTGGGTTTAAGTGTGAATGGTGGCAGTCTCAAACAGTTGGGTTTAAGTGTGAATGGTGGCAGTCTCAAACAGTTGGGTTTAAGTGTGAATGGTTGGCAGTCTCAAACAGTTAGGTTTAAGTGTGAATGGTGGCAGTCTCAAACAGTTGGGTTTAAGTGTGAATGGTGGCAGACTCAAACAGTTGGGTTTAAGTGTGAATGGTGGCAGTTTCAAACAGTTGGGTTTAAGTGTGAAGGTGGCAGTTTCAAACAGTTGGGTTTAAGTGTGAAAGGTGGCAGTTTCAAACAGTTGGGTTTAAGTGTGAATGGTGGCAGTCTCAAACAGTTGGGTTTAAGTGTGAATGGTGGCAGTCTCAAACAGTTGGGTTTAAGTGTGAATGGTGGCAGTCTCAAACAGTTGGGTTTAAGTGTGAATGGTGGCAGTCTCAAACAGTTGGGTTTAAGTGTGAATTGGTGGCAGTCTCAAACAGTTGGGTTTAAGTGTGAATGGTGGCAGTCTCAAACAGTTGGGTTTAAGTGTGAATGGTGGCAGTCTCAAACAGTTGGGTTTAAGTGTGAATGGTGGCAGTCTCAACAGTTGGGTTTAAGTGTGAATGGTGGCAGTCTCAAACAGTTGGGTTTAAGTGTGAATGGTGGCAGTCTCAAACAGTTGGTTTAAGTGTGAATGGTGGCAGTCTCAAACAGTTGGGTTTAAGTGTGAAAGGTGGCAGTCTCAAACAGTTGGGTTTAAGTGTGAATGGTGGCAGTCTCAAACAGTTGGTTTAAGTGTGAATGGTGGCAGTCTCAAACAGTTGGGTTTAAGTGTGAATGGTGGCAGTCTCAAACAGTTGGGTTTAAGTGTGAATGGTGGCAGTCTCAAACAGTTGGGTTTAAGTGTGAATGGTGGCAGTCTCAAACAGTTGGGTTAAGTGTGAATGGTGGCAGTCTCAAACAGTTGGGTTTAAGTGTGAATGGTGGCAGTCTCAAACAGTTGGGTTTAAGTGTGAATGGTGGCAGTCTCAAACAGTTGGGTTTAAGTGTGAATGGTGGCAGTCTCAAACAGTTTGGGTTTAAGTGTGAATGGTGGCAGTCTCAAACAGTTGAGTTTAAGTGTGAATGGTGGCAGTCTCAAACAGTTGGGTTTAAGTGTGAATGGTGCAGTCTCAAACAGTTGGTTTAAGTGTGAATGGTGGCAGTCTCAAACAGTTGGTTTAAGTGTGAATAGGTGGCAGTCTCAAACAGTTGGGTTTAAGTGTGAATGGTGGCAGTCTCAAACAGTTGGGTTTAAGTGTGAATGGTGGCAGTCTCAAACAGTTGGGTTTAAGTGTGAATGGTGGCAGTCTCAAACAGTTGGGTTTAAGTGTGAATGGTGGCAGTCTCCAAACAGTTGGGTTTAAGTGTGAATGGTGGCAGTCTCAAACAGTTGGGTTTAAGTGTGAATGGTGGCAGTCTCAAACAGTTGGGTTTAAGTGTGAATGGTGGCAGTCTCAAACAGTTGGGTTTAAGTGTGAATGTTGGCAGTCTCAAACAGTTGGGTTTAAGTGTGAATGGTGGCAGTCTCAAACAGTTGGGTTTAAGTGTGATGGTGGCAGTCTCAAACAGTTGGGTTTAAGTGCTGAATGGTGGCAGTCTCAAACAGTTGGGTTTAAGTGCTGAATGGTGGCAGTCTCAAACAGTTGGGTTTAAGTGTGAATGGTGGCAGTCTCAAACAGTTGGGTTTAAGTGTGAATGGTGGCAGTCTCAAACAGTTGGGTTTAAGTGTGAATGGTGGCAGTCTCAAACAGTTGGGTTTAAGTGTGAATGGTGGCAGTCTCAAACAGTTGGGTTTAAGTGTGAATGGTGGCAGTCTCAAACAGTTGGGTTAAGTGTGAATGGTGGCAGTCTCAAACAGTTGGGTTTAAGTGTGAATGGTGGCAGTCTCAAACAGTTGGGTTTAAGTGTGAATGGTGGCAGTCTCAAACAGTTGGGTTTAAGTGTGAATGGTGGCAGTCTCAAACAGTTGGGTTTAAGTGTGAATGGTGGCAGTCTCAAACAGTTGGGTTTAAGTATGAATGGTGGCAGTCTCAAACAGTTGGGTTTAAGTGTGAATGGTGGCAGTCTCAAACAGTTGGGTTTAAGTGTGAATGGTGGCAGTCTCAAACAGTTGGGTTTAAGTGTGAATGGTGGCAGTCTCAAACAGTTGGGTTTAAGTGTGAATGGTGGCAGTCTCAAACAGTTGGGTTTAAGTGTGAATGGTGGCAGTCTCAAACAGTTGGTTTAAGTGTGAATGGTGGCAGTCTCAAACAGTTGGGTTTAAGTGTGAATGGTGGCAGTCTCAAACAGTTGGGTTTAAGTGTGAATGGTGCAGTCTCAAACAGTTGGGTTTAAGTGTGAATGGTGGCAGTCTCAAACAGTTGAGTTTAAGTGTGAATGGTGGCAGTCTCAAACAGTTGGTGTAAGTGTGAATGGTGGCAGTCTCAAACAGTTGGGTTTAAGTTGTGAACGGTGGCAGTCTCAAACAGTTGGGTTTAAGTGTGAATGGTGCAGTCTCAAACAGTTGGGTTTAAGTGTGAATGGTGGCAGTCTCAAACAGTTGAGGTTTAAGTGTGAATGGTGGCAGTCTCAAACAGTTGGGTTTAAGTGTGAATGGTGGCAGTCTCAAACAGTTGGGTTTAAGTGTGAATGGTGCAGTCTCAAACAGTTGGTTTAAGTGTGAATGGTGGCAGTCTCAAACAGTTGGGTTTAAGTGTGAATGGTGCAGTCTCAAACAGTTGGGTTTAAGTGTGAATGGTGGCAGTCTCAAACAGTTGGGTTTAAGTGTGAATGGTGGCAGTCTCAAACAGTTGGGTTTAAGTGTGAATGGTGGCAGTCTCAAAACAGTTGGGTTTAAGTGTGAATGGTGGCAGTCTCAAACAGTTGGGTTTAAGTGTGAATGGTGGCAGTCTCAAACAGTTGGGTTTAAGTGTGAATGGTGGCAGTTTCAAACAGTTGGGTTTAAGTGTGAATGGTGGCAGTTCAAACAGTTGGGTTTAAGTGTGAATGGTGGCAGTTCAAACAGTTGGGTTTAAGTGTGAATGGTGGCAGTCTCAAACAGTTGGGTTTAAGTGTGAATGGTGGCAGTCTCAAACAGTTGGGTTTAAGTGTGAATGTGGCAGTCTCAAACAGTTGGGTTTAAGTGTGAATGGTGGCAGTCTCAAACAGTTGGGTTTAAGTGTGAATGGTGGCAGTCTCAAACAGTTGGGTTTAAGTGTGAATGGTGGCAGTCTCAAACAGTTGGGTTTAAGTGTGAATGTGGCAGTCTCAAACAGTTGGGTTTAAGTGTGAATGGTGGCAGTCTCAAACAGTTGGGTTTAAGTGTGAATGGTGGCAGTCTCAAACAGTTGGTTTAAGTGTGAATGGTGGCAGTCTCAAACAGTTGGGTTTAAGTGTGAATGGTGGCAGTCTCAAACAGTTGGGTTTAAGTGTGAATGGTGGCAGTCTCAAACAGTTGGGTTTAAGTGTGAATGGTGGCAGTCTCAAACAGTTGGGTTTAAGTGTGAATGGTGGCAGTCTTCAAACAGTTGGGTTTAAGTGTGAATGGTGGCAGTCTCAAACAGTTGGGTTTAAGTGTGAATGTGGCAGTCTCAAACAGTTGGGTTTAAGTGTGAAAGGTGGCAGTCTCAAACAGTTGGGTTTAAGTGTGAATGGTGGCAGTCCTCAAACAGTTGGGTTTAGTGTGAATGGTGGCAGTCTCAACAGTTGGGTTTAAGTGTGAATGTGGCAGTCTCAAACAGTTGGGTTTAAGTGTGAATGGTGGCAGTCTCAAACAGTTGGGTTTAAGTGTGAATGGTGGCAGTCTCAAACAGTTGGGTTTAAGTGTGAATGGTGGCAGTCTCAAACAGTTGGGTTTAAGTGTGAATGGTGGCAGTCTCAAACAGTTGGGTTTAAGTGTGAATGGTGGCAGTCTCAAACAGTTGGGTTTAAGTGTGAATGGTGGCAGTCTCAAACAGTTGGGTTTAAGTGTGAATGGTGGCAGTCTCAAACAGTTGGGTTTAAGTGTGAATGGTGGCAGTCTCAAACAGTTGGGTTTAAGTGTGAATGGTGGCAGTTTCAAACAGTTGGTTTAAGTGTGAAGGTGGCAGTCTCAAACAGTTGGGTTTAAGTGTGAATGGTGGCAGTCTCAAACAGTTGGGTTTAAGTGTGAATGGTGGCAGTCTCAAACAGTTGGGTTTAAGTGTGAATGGTGGCAGTTCTCAAACAGTTGGGTTTAAGTGTGAATTGTGGCAGTCTCAAACAGTTGGGTTTAAGTGTGAATGGTGGCAGTCTCAAACAGTTGGGTTTAAGTGTGAATGGTGGCAGTCTCAAACAGTTGGGTTTAAGTGTGAATGGTGGCAGTCTCAAAACAGTTGGGTTTAAGTGTGAATGGTGGCAGTCTTCAAACAGTTGAGTTTAAGTGTGAATGGTGGCAGTCTCAAACAGTTGAGTTTAAGTGTGAATTGGTGGCAGTCTCAAACAGTTGGGTTTAAGTGTGAATGGTGGCAGTCTCAAACAGTTGGGTTTTAAGTGTGAATGGTGCAGTCTCAAACAGTTGGGTTTAAGTGTGAATGGTGGCAGTCTCAAACAGTTGGGTTTAAGTGTGAATGGTGGCAGTCTCAAACAGTTGAGTTTAAGTGTGAATGGTGGCAGTCTCAAACAGTTGGGTTTAAGTGTGAATGGTGGCAGTCTCAAACAGTTGGGTTTAAGTGTGAATGGTGGCAGTCTCAAACAGTTGGGTTTAAGTGTGAATGGTGGCAGTCTCAAACAGTTGGGTTTAAGTGTGAATGGTGGCAGTCTCAAACAGTTGGGTTTAAGTGTGAATGGTGGCAGTCTCAAACAGTTGGGTTTAAGTGTGAA